>JAANHX010000431.1:0-600000 GCA_011320135.1 Phytophthora betacei
TTTCTTTCTTGTCCTTCGACGTTTTCTTGGCCTTCGACGTTTTCTTGGCCTTGCACACCTTAGCATGCTTCATCGCCCTCGACTTGCTAACGCTTGCTTTTTCGTCGGAAAATGTCGAGCAGTCGATATTTTTTCTGCACCCGCGGCAATGATGATACTGGACCCTTGTTCGAATCACCGATGAAATATTCAAGCTCCACGAAGTGGTCTTGAACGGTGTAGTCTTCCAACCATGGCGAATGTCGAATGACAGCAATCTGACATGCCGCTGAAGAGCGCGATGTCTGTTCTTTTTTTGCGTCACACGCGTTTGTACAAAATATTGAACTTGCTAATTGTAGGTTCATGTAAAGTCCAGAAAACAGCGCTTCTCAGACTTTATCTTGGACTTGGACGTTTTCTTGTCCTTCGACGTTTTCTTGGCCTTCGACGTTTTCTTGGCCTTGCACACCTTAGCATGCTTCATCGCCCTCGACTTCCTAACGCTTGGCTTTTTCGTCGGAAAATGTCGAGCAGTCGATATATTTTCTGCACCCGCGGCAATGATGATACTGGACCCTTGTTCGAATCACTGATGAAATATTCAAGCTCCACGAAGTGGTCTTGAACGGTGTAGTCACTTCCAACCATGGCGAATTGTCGAATGACAGCAATCTGACATGCCGCTGAAGAGCGCGATGTCTGTTCTTTTTTGCGTCACACGCGTTTTGTACAAATATTGAACTTGCTAATTGTAGGTTCATGTAGAGTCCAGAAAACAGCGCTTCTCAGACTTATCTTGGACTTGGATTTTCTTGTCCTTCGACGTTTTCTTGGCCTTCGACGTTTTCTTGGCCTTGCACACCTTAGCATGCTTCATCGCCCTCGACTTGCTAACGCTTGGCTTTTTCGTCGGAAAATGTCGAGCAGTCGATATTTTTTCTGCACCCGCGGCAATGATGATACTGGACCCTTGTTCGAATCACTGATGAAATATTCAAGCTCCACGAAGTGTCTTGAACGGTGTAGTCACTTCCAACCATGGCGAATTGTCGAATGACAGCAATCTGACATGCCGCTGAAGAGCGCAAAGTCTGTTCTTTTTTTGCGCCACACGCGTTTTGTACAAATTATTGAACTTGCTAATTGTAGGTTCATGTAAAGTCCAGAAAACAGCGCTTCTCAGACTTTATCTTGGACTTGGACGTTTTCTTGTCCTTCGACGTTTTCTTGGCCTTCGACGTTTTCTTGGCCTTGCACACCTTAGCATGCTTCATCGCCCTCGACCTTGCTAACGCTTGGCTTTTTCGTCGGAAAAGTGTCGAGCAGTCGATATTTTTCTGCACCCGCGGCAATGATGATACTGGACCCTTGTTCGAATCACTGATGAAATATTCAAGCTCCACGAAGTGGTCTTGAACGGTGTAGTCACTTCCAACCATGGCGAATTGTCGAATGACAGCAATCTGACATGCCGCTGAAGAGCGCAAAGTCTGTTCTTTTTTTGCGCCACACGCGTTTTGTACAAATTATTGAACTTGCTAATTGTAGGTTCATGTAAAGTCCAGAAAACAGCGCTTCTCAGACTTTATCTTGGACTTGGACCGTTTTCTTGTCCTTCGACGTTTTCTTGGCCTTCGACGTTTTCTTGGCCTTGCACACCTTAGCATGCTTCATCGCCCTCGACTTGCTAACGCTTGGCTTTTTCGTCGGAAAAGTGTCGAGCAGTCGATATTTTTTCTGCACCCGCGGCAATGATGATACTGGACCCTTGTTCGAATCACTGATGAAATATTCAAGCTCCACGAAGTGGTCTTGAACGGTGTAGTCACTTCCAACCATGGCGAATTGTCGAATGACAGCAATCTGACATGCCGCTGAAGAGCGCAAAGTCTGTTCTTTTTTTGCGCCACACGCGTTTTGTACAAAATATTGAACTTGCTAATTGTAGGTTCATGTAGAGTCCAGAAAACAGCGCTTCTCAGACTTTATCTTGGACTTGGATGTTTTCTTGTCCTTCGACGTTTTCTTGGCCTTCGACGTTTTCTTGGCCTTGCACACCTTAGCATGCTTCATCGCCCTCGACTTCCTAACGCTTGGCTTTTTCGTCGGAAAAGTGTCGAGCAGTCGATATTTTTTCTGCACCCCGCGGCAATGATGATACTGGACCCTTGTTCGAATCACCGATGAAATATTCAAGCTCCACGAAGTGGTCTTGAACGGTGTAGTCACTTCCAACCATGGCGAATTGTCGAATGACAGCAATCTGACATGCCGCTGAAGAGCGCGATGTCTGTTCTTTTTTTGCGCCACACGCGTTTTGTACAAATTATTGAACTTGCTAATTGTAGGTTCATGTAGAGTCCAGAAAACAGCGCTTCTCAGACTTTTTCTTGGACTTCGACGTTTTCTTGTCCTTCGATGTTGTCTTGGCCTTCGACGTTTTCTTGGCCTTGCACACCTTAGCATGCTTCATCGCCCTCGACTTGCTAACGCTTGGCTTTTTCGTCGGAAAATGTCGAGCAGTCGATATTTTTTCTGCACCCGCGGCAATGATGATACTGGACCCTTGTTCGAATCACTGATGAAATATTCAAGCTCCACGAAGTGGTCTTGAACGGTGTAGTCACTTCCAACCATGGCGAATTGTCGAATGACAGCAATCTGACATGCCGCTGAAGAGCGCGATGTCTGTTCTTTTTTTGCGTCACACGCGTTTTGTACAAATTATTGAACTTGCTAATTGTAGGTTCATGTAAAGTCCAGAAAACAGCGCTTCTCAGACTTTATCTTGGACTTGGATGTTTTCTTGTCCTTCGACGTTTTCTTGGCCTTCGACGTTTTCTTGGCCTTGCACACCTTAGCATGCTTCATCGCCCTCGACTTCCTAACGCTTGGCTTTTTCGTCGGAAAAGTGTCGAGCAGTCGATATTTTTTCTGCACCCGCGGCAATGATGATACTGGACCCTTGTTCGAATCACCGATGAAATATTCAAGCTCCACGAAGTGGTCTTGAACGGTGTAGTCACTTCCAACCATGGCGAATTGTCGAATGACAGCAATCTGACATGCCGCTGAAGAGCGCAAAGTCTGTTCTTTTTTTGCGCCACACGCGTTTTGTACAAAATATTGAACTTGCTAATTGTAGGTTCATGTAGAGTCCAGAAAACAGCGCTTCTCAGACTTTTTCTTGGACTTGGACGTTTTCTTGTCCTTCGATGTTTTCTTGGCCTTCGACGTTTTCTTGGCCTTGCACACCTTAGCATGCTTCATCGCCCTCGACTTGCTAACGCTTGGCTTTTTCGTCGGAAAATGTCGAGCAGTCGATATTTTTTCTGCACCCGCGGCAATGATGATACTGGACCCTTGTTCGAATCACTGATGAAATATTCAAGCTCCACGAAGTGGTCTTGAACGGTGTAGTCACTTCCAACCATGGCGAATTGTCGAATGACAGCAATCTGACATGCCGCTGAAGAGCGCGATGTCTGTTCTTTTTTTGCGCCACACGCGTTTTGTACAAATTATTGAACTTGCTAATTGTAGGTTCATGTAAAGTCCAGAAAACAGCGCTTCTCAGACTTTATCTTGGACTTGGACGTTTTCTTGTCCTTCGACGTTTTCTTGGCCTTCGACGTTTTCTTGGCCTTGCACACCTTAGCATGCTTCATCGCCCTCGACTTGCTAACGCTTGGCTTTTTCGTCGGAAAAGTGTCGAGCAGTCGATATTTTTTCTGCACCCGCGGCAATGATGATACTGGACCCTTGTTCGAATCACTGATGAAATATTCAAGCTCCACGAAGTGGTCTTGAACGGTGTAGTCACTTCCAACCATGGCGAATTGTCGAATGACAGCAATCTGACATGCCGCTGAAGAGCGCGATGTCTGTTCTTTTTTTGCGTCACACGCGTTTTGTACAAATTATTGAACTTGCTAATTGTAGGTTCATGTAGAGTCCAGAAAACAGCGCTTCTCAGACTTTATCTTGGACTTGGATGTTTTCTTGTCCTTCGACGTTTTCTTGGCCTTCGACGTTTTCTTGGCCTTGCACACCTTAGCATGCTTCATCGCCCTCGACTTGCTAACGCTTGGCTTTTTCGTCGGAAAATGTCGAGCAGTCGATATTTTTTCTGCACCCGCGGCAATGATGATACTGGACCCTTGTTCGAATCACTGATGAAATATTCAAGCTCCACGAAGTGGTCTTGAACGGTGTAGTCACTTCCAACCATGGCGAATTGTCGAATGACAGCAATCTGACATGCCGCTGAAGAGCGCGATGTCTGTTCTTTTTTTGCGCCACACGCGTTTTGTACAAAATATTGAACTTGCTAATTGTAGGTTCATGTAAAGTCCAGAAAACAGCGCTTCTCAGACTTTATCTTGGACTTGGACGTTTTCTTGTCCTTCGACGTTTTCTTGGCCTTCGACGTTTTCTTGGCCTTGCACACCTTAGCATGCTTCATCGCCCTCGACTTGCTAACGCTTGGCTTTTTCGTCGGAAAAGTGTCGAGCAGTCGATATTTTTTCTGCACCCGCGGCAATGATGATACTGGACCCTTGTTCGAATCACTGATGAAATATTCAAGCTCCACGAAGTGGTCTTGAACGGTGTAGTCACTTCCAACCATGGCGAATTGTCGAATGACAGCAATCTGACATGCCGCTGAAGAGCGCGATGTCTGTTCTTTTTTTGCGTCACACGCGTTTTGTACAAATTATTGAACTTGCTAATTGTAGGTTCATGTAGAGTCCAGAAAACAGCGCTTCTCAGACTTTATCTTGGACTTGGATGTTTTCTTGTCCTTCGACGTTTTCTTGGCCTTCGACGTTTTCTTGGCCTTGCACACCTTAGCATGCTTCATCGCCCTCGACTTGCTAACGCTTGGCTTTTTCGTCGGAAAATGTCGAGCAGTCGATATTTTTTCTGCACCCGCGGCAATGATGATACTGGACCCTTGTTCGAATCACCGATGAAATATTCAAGCTCCACGAAGTGGTCTTGAACGGTGTAGTCACTTCCAACCATGGCAAATTGTCGAATGACAGCAATCTGACATGCCGCTGAAGAGCGCAAAGTCTGTTCTTTTTTTGCGCCACACGCGTTTTGTACAAAATATTAAACTTGCTAATTGTAGGTTCATGTAGAGTCCAGAAAACAGCGCTTCTCAGACTTTATCTTGGACTTGGACGTTTTCTTGTCCTTCGATGTTTTCTTGTCCTTCGACGTTTTCTTGGCCTTGCACACCTTAGCATGCTTCATCGCCCTCGACTTGCTAACGCTTGGCTTTTTCGTCGGAAAATGTCGAGCAGTCGATATTTTTTCTGCACCCGCGGCAATGATGATACTGGACCCTTGTTCGAATCACTGATGAAATATTCAAGCTCCACGAAGTGGTCTTGAACGGTGTAGTCACTTCCAACCATGGCGAATTGTCGAATGACAGCAATCTGACATGCCGCTGAAGAGCGCGATGTCTGTTCTTTTTTTGCGCCACACGCGTTTTGTACAAAATATTGAACTTGCTAATTGTAGGTTCATGTAAAGTCCAGAAAACAGCGCTTCTCAGACTTTATCTTGGACTTGGACGTTTTCTTGTCCTTCGACGTTTTCTTGGCCTTCGACGTTTTCTTGGCCTTGCACACCTTAGCATGCTTCATCGCCCTCGACTTGCTAACGCTTGGCTTTTTCGTCGGAAAAGTGTCGAGCAGTCGATATTTTTTCTGCACCCGCGGCAATGATGATACTGGACCCTTGTTCGAATCACTGATGAAATATTCAAGCTCCACGAAGTGGTCTTGAACGGTGTAGTCACTTCCAACCATGGCGAATTGTCGAATGACAGCAATCTGACATGCCGCTGAAGAGCGCGATGTCTGTTCTTTTTTTGCGTCACACGCGTTTTGTACAAAATATTGAACTTGCTAATTGTAGGTTCATGTAAAGTCCAGAAAACAGCGCTTCTCAGACTTTATCTTGGACTTGGACGTTTTCTTGTCCTTCGACGTTTTCTTGGCCTTCGACGTTTTCTTGGCCTTGCACACCTTAGCATGCTTCATCGCCCTCGACTTGCTAACGCTTGGCTTTTTCGTCGGAAAATGTCGAGCAGTCGATATATTTTCTGCACCCGCGGCAATGATGATACTGGACCCTTGTTCGAATCACTGATGAAATATTCAAGCTCCACGAAGTGGTCTTGAACGGTGTAGTCACTTCCAACCATGGCGAATTGTCGAATGACAGCAATCTGACATGCCGCTGAAGAGCGCGATGTCTGTTCGTTTTTGCGTCACACGCGTTTTGTACAAAATATTGAACTTGCTAATTGTAGGTTCATGTAAAGTCCAGAAAACAGCGCTTCTCAGACTTTATCTTGGACTTGGATGTTTTCTTGTCCTTCGACGTTTTCTTGGCCTTCGACGTTTTCTCGGCCTTGCACACCTTATAGTGCTTCATCGCCCTCGACTTCCTAACGCTTGGCTTTTTCGTCGGAAAATGTCGAGCAGTCGATATATTTTCTGCACCCGCGGCAATGATGATACTGGACCCTTGTTCGAATCACTGATGAAATATTCAAGCTCCACGAAGTGGTCTTGAACGGTGTAGTCACTTCCAACCATGGCGAATTGTCGAATGACAGCAATCTGACATGCCGCTGAAGAGCGCGATGTCTGTTCTTTTTTTGCGCCACACGCGTTTTGTACAAAATATTGAACTTGCTAATTGTAGGTTCATGTAAAGTCCAGAAAACAGCGCTTCTCAGACTTTATCTTGGACTTGGACGTTTTCTTGTCCTTCGACGTTTTCTTGGCCTTCGACGTTTTCTTGGCCTTGCACACCTTAGCATGCTTCATCGCCCTCGACTTCCTAACGCTTGGCTTTTTCGTCGGAAAAGTGTCGAGCAGTCGATATTTTTTCTGCACCCGCGGCAATGATGATACTGGACCCTTGTTCGAATCACTGATGAAATATTCAAGCTCCACGAAGTGGTCTTGAACGGTGTAGTCACTTCCAACCATGGCGAATTGTCGAATGACAGCAATCTGACATGCCGCTGAAGAGCGCGATGTCTGTTCTTTTTTTGCGCCACACGCGTTTTGTACAAAATATTGAACTTGCTAATTGTAGGTTCATGTAAAGTCCAGAAAACAGCGCTTCTCAGACTTTATCTTGGACTTGGACGTTTTCTTGTCCTTCGACGTTTTCTTGGCCTTCGACGTTTTCTTGGCCTTGCACACCTTAGCATGCTTCATCGCCCTCGACTTGCTAACGCTTGGCTTTTTCGTCGGAAAAGTGTCGAGCAGTCGATATTTTTTCTGCACCCGCGGCAATGATGATACTGGACCCTTGTTCGAATCACTGATGAAATATTCAAGCTCCACGAAGTGGTCTTGAACGGTGTAGTCACTTCCAACCATGGCGAATTGTCGAATGACAGCAATCTGACATGCCGCTGAAGAGCGCGATGTCTGTTCTTTTTTTGCGCCACACGCGTTTTGTACAAAATATTGAACTTGCTAATTGTAGGTTCATGTAAAGTCCAGAAAACAGCGCTTCTCAGACTTTATCTTGGACTTGGACGTTTTCTTGTCCTTCGATGTTTTCTTGTCCTTCGACGTTTTCTTGGCCTTCGACGTTTTCTTGGCCTTGCACACCTTAGCATGCTTCATCGCCCTCGACTTGCTAACGCTTGGCTTTTTCGTCGGAAAATGTCGAGCAGTCGATATTTTTTCTGCACCCGCGGCAATGATGATACTGGACCCTTGTTCGAATCACTGATGAAATATTCAAGCTCCACGAAGTGGTCTTGAACGGTGTAGTCACTTCCAACCATGGCGAATTGTCGAATGACAGCAATCTGACATGCCGCTGAAGAGCGCGATGTCTGTTCTTTTTTTGCGCCACACGCGTTTTGTACAAAATATTGAACTTGCTAATTGTAGGTTCATGTAAAGTCCAGAAAACAGCGCTTCTCAGACTTTATCTTGGACTTGGATGTTTTCTTGTCCTTCGACGTTTTCTTGGCCTTCGACGTTTTCTTGGCCTTGCACACCTTAGCATGCTTCATCGCCCTCGACTTGCTAACGCTTGGCTTTTTCGTCGGAAAAATGTCGAGCAGTCGATATTTTTTCTGCACCCGCGGCAATGATGATACTGGACCCTTGTTCGAATCACTGATGAAATATTCAAGCTCCACGAAGTGGTCTTGAACGGTGTAGTCACTTCCAACCATGGCGAATTGTCGAATGACAGCAATCTGACATGCCGCTGAAGAGCGCGATGTCTGTTCTTTTTTTGCGCCACACGCGTTTTGTACAAAATATTGAACTTGCTAATTGTAGGTTCATGTAAAGTCCAGAAAACAGCGCTTCTCAGACTTTATCTTGGACTTGGACGTTTTCTTGTCCTTCGACGTTTTCTTGGCCTTCGACGTTTTCTTGGCCTTGCACACCTTAGCATGCTTCATCGCCCTCGACTTGCTAACGCTTGGCTTTTTCGTCGGAAAAGTGTCGAGCAGTCGATATTTTTTCTGCACCCGCGGCAATGATGATACTGGACCCTTGTTCGAATCACTGATGAAATATTCAAGCTCCACGAAGTGGTCTTGAACGGTGTAGTCACTTCCAACCATGGCGAATTGTCGAATGACAGCAATCTGACATGCCGCTGAAGAGCGCGATGTCTGTTCTTTTTTTGCGTCACACGCGTTTTGTACAAATTATTGAACTTGCTAATTGTAGGTTCATGTAAAGTCCAGAAAACAGCGCTTCTCAGACTTTATCTTGGACTTGGACGTTTTCTTGTCCTTCGACGTTTTCTTGGCCTTCGACGTTTTCTTGGCCTTGCACACCTTAGCATGCTTCATCGCCCTCGACTTCCTAACGCTTGGCTTTTTCGTCGGAAAATGTCGAGCAGTCGATATATTTTCTGCACCCGCGGCAATGATGATACTGGACCCTTGTTCGAATCACTGATGAAATATTCAAGCTCCACGAAGTGGTCTTGAACGGTGTAGTCACTTCCAACCATGGCGAATTGTCGAATGACAGCAATCTGACATGCCGCTGAAGAGCGCAAAGTCTGTTCTTTTTTTGCGCCACACGCGTTTTGTACAAAATATTGAACTTGCTAATTGTAGGTTCATGTAAAGTCCAGAAAACAGCGCTTCTCAGACTTTATCTTGGACTTGGATGTTTTCTTGTCCTTCGACGTTTTCTTGGCCTTCGACGTTTTCTTGGCCTTGCACACCTTAGCATGCTTCATCGCCCTCGACTTCCTAACGCTTGGCTTTTTCGTCGGAAAATGTCGAGCAGTCGATATATTTTCTGCACCCGCGGCAATGATGATACTGGACCCTTGTTCGAATCACTGATGAAATATTCAAGCTCCACGAAGTGGTCTTGAACGGTGTAGTCACTTCCAACCATGGCGAATTGTCGAATGACAGCAATCTGACATGCCGCTGAAGAGCGCGATGTCTGTTCTTTTTTTGCGCCACACGCGTTTTGTACAAATTATTGAATTTGCTAATTGTAGGTTCATGTAAAGTCCAGAAAACAGCGCTTCTCAGACTTTATCTTGGACTTGGACGTTTTCTTGTCCTTCGACGTTTTCTTGGCCTTCGACGTTTTCTTGGCCTTGCACACCTTAGCATGCTTCATCGCCCTCGACTTGCTAACGCTTGGCTTTTTCGTCGGAAAATGTCGAGCAGTCGATATTTTTTCTGCACCCGCGGCAATGATGATACTGGACCCTTGTTCGAATCACCGATGAAATATTCAAGCTCCACGAAGTGGTCTTGAACGGTGTAGTCACTTCCAACCATGGCGAATTGTCGAATGACAGCAATCTGACATGCCGCTGAAGAGCGCGATGTCTGTTCTTTTTTTGCGCCACACGCGTTTTGTACAAAATATTGAACTTGCTAATTGTAGGTTCATGTAAAGTCCAGAAAACAGCGCTTCTCAGACTTTATCTTGGACTTGGACGTTTTCTTGTCCTTCGACGTTTTCTTGGCCTTCGACGTTTTCTTGGCCTTGCACACCTTAGCATGCTTCATCGCCCTCGACTTGCTAACGCTTGGCTTTTTCGTCGGAAAATGTCGAGCAGTCGATATTTTTTCTGCACCCGCGGCAATGATGATACTGGACCCTTGTTCGAATCACCGATGAAATATTCAAGCTCCACGAAGTGGTCTTGAACGGTGTAGTCACTTCCAACCATGGCGAATTGTCGAATGACAGCAATCTGACATGCCGCTGAAGAGCGCAAAGTCTGTTCTTTTTTTGCGCCACACGCGTTTTGTACAAATTATTGAATTTGCTAATTGTAGGTTCATGTAAAGTCCAGAAAACAGCGCTTCTCAGACTTTATCTTGGACTTGGATGTTTTCTTGTCCTTCGACGTTTTCTTGGCCTTCGACGTTTTCTTGGCCTTGCACACCTTAGCATGCTTCATCGCCCTCGACTTCCTAACGCTTGGCTTTTTCGTCGGAAAATGTCGAGCAGTCGATATATTTTCTGCACCCGCGGCAATGATGATACTGGACCCTTGTTCGAATCACTGATGAAATATTCAAGCTCCACGAAGTGGTCTTGAACGGTGTAGTCACTTCCAACCATGGCGAATTGTCGAATGACAGCAATCTGACATGCCGCTGAAGAGCGCGATGTCTGTTCTTTTTTTGCGCCACACGCGTTTTGTACAAATTATTGAATTTGCTAATTGTAGGTTCATGTAAAGTCCAGAAAACAGCGCTTCTCAGACTTTATCTTGGACTTGGACGTTTTCTTGTCCTTCGACGTTTTCTTGGCCTTCGACGTTTTCTTGGCCTTGCACACCTTAGCATGCTTCATCGCCCTCGACTTGCTAACGCTTGGCTTTTTCGTCGGAAAATGTCGAGCAGTCGATATTTTTTCTGCACCCGCGGCAATGATGATACTGGACCCTTGTTCGAATCACCGATGAAATATTCAAGCTCCACGAAGTGGTCTTGAACGGTGTAGTCACTTCCAACCATGGCGAATTGTCGAATGACAGCAATCTGACATGCCGCTGAAGAGCGCGATGTCTGTTCTTTTTTTGCGCCACACGCGTTTTGTACAAAATATTGAACTTGCTAATTGTAGGTTCATGTAAAGTCCAGAAAACAGCGCTTCTCAGACTTTATCTTGGACTTGGACGTTTTCTTGTCCTTCGACGTTTTCTTGGCCTTCGACGTTTTCTTGGCCTTGCACACCTTAGCATGCTTCATCGCCCTCGACTTGCTAACGCTTGGCTTTTTCGTCGGAAAATGTCGAGCAGTCGATATTTTTTCTGCACCCGCGGCAATGATGATACTGGACCCTTGTTCGAATCACCGATGAAATATTCAAGCTCCACGAAGTGGTCTTGAACGGTGTAGTCACTTCCAACCATGGCGAATTGTCGAATGACAGCAATCTGACATGCCGCTGAAGAGCGCGATGTCTGTTCTTTTTTTGCGCCACACGCGTTTTGTACAAAATATTGAACTTGCTAATTGTAGGTTCATGTAAAGTCCAGAAAACAGCGCTTCTCAGACTTTATCTTGGACTTGGATGTTTTCTTGTCCTTCGACGTTTTCTTGGCCTTCGACGTTTTCTTGGCCTTGCACACCTTAGCATGCTTCATCGCCCTCGACTTGCTAACGCTTGGCTTTTTCGTCGGAAAATGTCGAGCAGTCGATATATTTTCTGCACCCGCGGCAATGATGATACTGGACCCTTGTTCGAATCACCGATGAAATATTCAAGCTCCACGAAGTGGTCTTGAACGGTGTAGTCACTTCCAACCATGGCGAATTGTCGAATGACAGCAATCTGACATGCCGCTGAAGAGCGCGATGTCTGTTCGTCTTTTGCGTCACACGCGTTTTGTACAAATTATTGAACTTGCTAATTGTAGGTTCATGTAAAGTCCAGAAAACAGCGCTTCTCAGACTTTATCTTGGACTTGGACGTTTTCTTGTCCTTCGACGTTTTCTTGGCCTTGCACACCTTAGCATGCTTCATCGCCCTCGACTTGCTAACGCTTGGCTTTTTCGTCGGAAAATGTCGAGCAGTCGATATTTTTTCTGCACCCGCGGCAATGATGATACTGGACCCTTGTTCGAATCACTGATGAAATATTCAAGCTCCACGAAGTGGTCTTGAACGGTGTAGTCACTTCCAACCATGGCGAATTGTCGAATGACAGCAATCTGACATGCCGCTGAAGAGCGCGATGTCTGTTCTTTTTTTGCGTCACACGCGTTTTGTGCAAATTATTGAACTTGCTAATTGTAGGTTCATGTAAAGTCCAGAAAACAGCGCTTCTCAGACTTTATCTTGGACTTGGACGTTTTCTTGTCCTTCGACGTTTTCTTGGCCTTCGACGTTTTCTTGGCCTTGCACACCTTAGCATGCTTCATCGCCCTCGACTTGCTAACGCTTGGCTTTTTCGTCGGAAAATGTCGAGCAGTCGATATATTTTCTGCACCCGCGGCAATGATGATACTGGACCCTTGTTCGAATCACCGATGAAATATTCAAGCTCCACGAAGTGGTCTTGAACGGTGTAGTCACTTCCAACCATGGCGAATTGTCGAATGACAGCAATCTGACATGCCGCTGAAGAGCGCGATGTCTGTTCTTTTTTTGCGCCACACGCGTTTTGTACAAAATATTGAACTTGCTAATTGTAGGTTCATGTAAAGTCCAGAAAACAGCGCTTCTCAGACTTTATCTTGGACTTGGACGTTTTCTTGTCCTTCGACGTTTTCTTGGCCTTGCACACCTTAGCATGCTTCATCGCCCTCGACTTGCTAACGCTTGGCTTTTTCGTCGGAAAATGTCGAGCAGTCGATATTTTTTCTGCACCCGCGGCAATGATGATACTGGACCCTTGTTCGAATCACTGATGAAATATTCAAGCTCCACGAAGTGGTCTTGAACGGTGTAGTCACTTCCAACCATGGCGAATTGTCGAATGACAGCAATCTGACATGCCGCTGAAGAGCGCGATGTCTGTTCTTTTTTTGCGTCACACGCGTTTTGTACAAATTATTGAACTTGCTAATTGTAGGTTCATGTAAAGTCCAGAAAACAGCGCTTCTCAGACTTTATCTTGGACTTGGACGTTTTCTTGTCCTTCGACGTTTTCTTGGCCTTCGACGTTTTCTTGGCCTTGCACACCTTAGCATGCTTCATCGCCCTCGACTTGCTAACGCTTGGCTTTTTCGTCGGAAAATGTCGAGCAGTCGATATATTTTCTGCACCCGCGGCAATGATGATACTGGACCCTTGTTCGAATCACCGATGAAATATTCAAGCTCCACGAAGTGGTCTTGAACGGTGTAGTCACTTCCAACCATGGCGAATTGTCGAATGACAGCAATCTGACATGCCGCTGAAGAGCGCGATGTCTGTTCTTTTTTTGCGCCACACGCGTTTTGTACAAAATATTGAACTTGCTAATTGTAGGTTCATGTAAAGTCCAGAAAACAGCGCTTCTCAGACTTTATCTTGGACTTGGATGTTTTCTTGTCCTTCGACGTTTTCTTGGCCTTCGACGTTTTCTTGGCCTTGCACACCTTAGCATGCTTCATCGCCCTCGACTTGCTAACGCTTGGCTTTTTCGTCGGAAAATGTCGAGCAGTCGATATATTTTCTGCACCCGCGGCAATGATGATACTGGACCCTTGTTCGAATCACCGATGAAATATTCAAGCTCCACGAAGTGGTCTTGAACGGTGTAGTCACTTCCAACCATGGCGAATTGTCGAATGACAGCAATCTGACATGCCGCTGAAGAGCGCGATGTCTGTTCTTTTTTTGCGCCACACGCGTTTTGTACAAAATATTGAACTTGCTAATTGTAGGTTCATGTAGAGTCCAGAAAACAGCGCTTCTCAGACTTTATCTTGGACTTGGATGTTTTCTTGTCCTTCGACGTTTTCTTGGCCTTCGACGTTTTCTTGGCCTTGCACACCTTAGCATGCTTCATCGCCCTCGACTTGCTAACGCTTGGCTTTTTCGTCGGAAAATGTCGAGCAGTCGATATATTTTCTGCACCCGCGGCAATGATGATACTGGACCCTTGTTCGAATCACCGATGAAATATTCAAGCTCCACGAAGTGGTCTTGAACGGTGTAGTCACTTCCAACCATGGCGAATTGTCGAATGACAGCAATCTGACATGCCGCTGAAGAGCGCGATGTCTGTTCTTTTTTTGCGCCACACGCGTTTTGTACAAAATATTGAACTTGCTAATTGTAGGCTCATGTAAAGTCCAGAAAACAGCGCTTCTCAGACTTTATCTTGGACTTGGATGTTTTCTTGTCCTTCGACGTTTTCTTGGCCTTCGACGTTTTCTTGGCCTTGCACACCTTAGCATGCTTCATCGCCCTCGACTTGCTAACGCTTGGCTTTTTCGTCGGAAAATGTCGAGCAGTCGATATTTTTTCTGCACCCGCGGCAATGATGATACTGGACCCTTGTTCGAATCACCGATGAAATATTCAAGCTCCACGAAGTGGTCTTGAACGGTGTAGTCACTTCCAACCATGGCGAATTGTCGAATGACAGCAATCTGACATGCCGCTGAAGAGCGCGATGTCTGTTCTTTTTTGCGCCACACGCGTTTTGTACAAAATATTGAACTTGCTAATTGTAGGTTCATGTAAAGTCCAGAAAACAGCGCTTCTCAGACTTTATCTTGGACTTGGATGTTTTCTTGTCCTTCGACGTTTTCTTGGCCTTCGACGTTTTCTTGGCCTTGCACACCTTAGCATGCTTCATCGCCCTCGACTTGCTAACGCTTGGCTTTTTCGTCGGAAAATGTCGAGCAGTCGATATATTTTCTGCACCCGCGGCAATGATGATACTGGACCCTTGTTCGAATCACCGATGAAATATTCAAGCTCCACGAAGTGGTCTTGAACGGTGTAGTCACTTCCAACCATGGCGAATTGTCGAATGACAGCAATCTGACATGCCGCTGAAGAGCGCAAAGTCTGTTCTTTTTTTGCGCCACACGCGTTTTGTACAAAATATTGAACTTGCTAATTGTAGGCTCATGTAAAGTCCAGAAAACAGCGCTTCTCAGACTTTATCTTGGACTTGGACGTTTTCTTGTCCTTCGACGTTTTCTTGGCCTTCGACGTTTTCTCGGCCTTGCACACCTTATAGTGCTTCATCGCCCCCGACCTGCTAACGCTTGGCATTTTCGTCGGAAAAGTGTCGAGCAGTCGATATTTTTTCTGCACCCGCGGCATTGGTGATATTGGACCCTTGTTCGAATCACCGATGACATAGTCTGTAACGGGGTACGTAGCCCTTAGTGTACCCTGGTTACATGAAGTGTGACACTTCACACTTCAGGTGTATGACACGTCATACTCCGGGATATTTGGTACAAGGTACCAAGGTCGTTCAAAGCCAACCATTGGTCAAACGACCTTGCATTTCTATAGGTAACTTATAGTTTGTATTAAACCCAAACTTAATCTACCTATAAATATACTCAGTTTACAATCTACCTTATTTAGGTCACTTCGCTCTCTTTAACTAAAGAGGGGACCTGTGAACTGCCGTTCACTGAGAGTTAGTATACTCTCGGAAGATAACTTCCTCTAGCGCAAGGTGCTGTGTGACCCCGTCACACTTGGTAGCACTAGTAGTCAATCCACGCCACCGCGGGTAGACTACCTGAACCTCTCCGAAGTTTGTTGCCATGGATAGGAACGACTTCTCCCATAAGAACGACTCTCAGTTCGAGTCGGTTCGGAAGATGGCAGGCATCTTCGGGATGGAGGCCCTGCAGAGCCTGGTGGTGTCAACACCGGCTGAGCAGCTCGAGCGCGTCAATGCATTCGACGCGTACGAGCAGGGCCTCATCGCGCATGTGCGGGAGAACCTGCAGGCTTCGGCGGCGGAAGCAAATCCGCCTCACCCGAAGCCAATATGGCTGAAGGTTAAGCCGTATGAAGGGAAGGAAGGCGAGAACCTTCACTTCTGGGTCCGAGAAGTAGAGCTCGCGATGGACGCGGCTCTGATCTCGACCGAGCAACTGCGTGTTGCTTTTGCACTCTCCAACCTTAGCGGCCGTGCTAAGCGTTGGGTGTACACACGGGAAGCAACATCCCCTGGATGTTTGACATCCTGGGCTCAGCTGTGCGAACAGCTCCGAGCCGCGTTCCTCCCGGCGAACTACGAGTACCGCCAGCGTTCGCGCTTCCTCTCGTGTAAACAAGGAAGGCGCGAACTGCACGAGTATGTGCAAGAGATACGGGAGCTCACGGCGTCCCTAGTGGGGCACCCACTCAGCGAACACATCAAGATGACTGTGTTCATGGACGGCCTTCGAGTGGGCCCAGCACGCACTCAGCTGTTCCGGGTGCAGTCAAGCACTCTTGAAGAGGCAATTCAAGTGGCTCTTCAAGAAGAGTACAGCCATCGCCTGGCGCGTACGCCGGCCTCAGCATGGCCTGGGAGTTCTTTGTCGGCTCCGGGCCGAACAAGCCCCAACGGACCAGTTCCCATGGAACTCGGGTCCGCCGAACAGCGTGACATCCGCTGCTTCGGCTGCGGGAAGATGAGCCACTTCAAGCGCGACTGTCCTGCGGAAAGACTCCGCAGACGGTCCTTCCCCAAGCCCGTCCTCAAGGGTCGCTGGCAGAAGCCAGGATCCCGGGGACAGGGGAACGCTGGGAACCAGTAGGGGCAGGGCGCCCTTCTGGGGAAGAACTAAGTTTTCGTGATGGGTGCGTGGGTGGTGCGTACCACGGGGACTTAGCCCCTGAGAGTCTTCACACTCTCGAATCGGCGAAGAGCAGCGTCGGGTTGCGCGTAGTACACGGTCGTGTACGGGGATACGATCATCCCTTTAGAATCTTGATCGATTCTGGGGCGTCGAAGAATTTCGCACGCCGCCAGACGGTTGCTCGCAACAGCAACAAGTTGTCCGATGCTTTGAGAGAAAGCAAGGGCAACGGGACGGTGTCAGTGCGACTGGCCGACGGGAAGGTCGTCACTGTTCCCAACGTCCAAGTGGATCTGGCCGTCAAGTTTGAAGACTTTGACAGCCTCGAACAGTTCACTGTTCTCGATATGGATCCATATGATATGATCCTGGGCATGCCCTGGCTTGAGAAGCACGAGCCCTGGATCGACTGGCGAGGCAAGGCAATCGGTGCCAGCCGCCCTGCGCAGTCCGACAGAGCATTGGTGAGTCATGTTCCCACCTCTGTCAGGGGCACCCGCAAGGGCTGCCAGGGTACCAAAGCATTCGGCAGATGCTTGGGAGTCGTCGACGTATATGACGACTCCAAGGATGCTTTGATGGTGGCAGCGCCCAGAAGAGGCGCTGGCCAAGTGGGTAACTTAGGTCCACAGGCGGGTAACTTAGTTCCACAGACAGCTGCAGCTGTCATGAACACTGAGAACAGCGTGTTCAGAGTGGGTAACAGAGCTGCACTCACGGTCGCCCAGACCTTAACTGAAGAGGAAGACGTCGGATACGCTTCCTGTGTGGGTAACACAGTGCCACACGCGGTCGCCCAGACCTTAACAGAAGAGGAAGGCGTCGAACACGCTTCCTGTGTGGGTACCACAGTACCACACGAGGCCACGAGTGCCTCGGATGTCGTAGCGCAGACATCCCTAGACGTGGGCAGCAAAGCCCGACGTCACGGTCGCCGTCGTCAACGACGCCGCCGCCGCCTCAAGTCGGATCCGAACTTCGTTCCGATCAACGTCGCTTCAAGCGACTCGGAGTCCAGGGCCGGGGCTCCTCCGACAAGGCCGGTGGAAGAGTGTTATCACATCTTCGATGGCGAGACCGGTTTACCCGTCAAGGCATCTGGTGTCCACTTGGAACCGTTGCCAGAGGTTGCAGAGATACAGCACCTCGAGGAAATGACGGCTGAGTCTTTCCTGGCCAACCTCAAGGCTGGAGAGATTGCTGAGATGGTACTCATAAGACCTGAGACCACTCAGGAGGAGCTGAACTCCTCCTCTGTCTTGGACGAGAACGTCCTGGAAGACATGAACAAGCAGCGTCAGGCGCGCTTGGGTTCTGAGATTCTCAAGAACCCCAAGGATCCGGTGTATCCTTTGGTGACGGAGTATGCGGACGTGGTGAACAAACACCCACCGACCCAACTCCCACCGGATCGAGGCGTACGGCACGAGATTGATCTCGTGCCCGGCACAAAGTATTGTGTCACGAGGCAATGGCTTCTCCCGCGCGAACAGTGCGAGGTCATTGATGCCTTCTTCGCCGCGAAAGCGAAGGCAGGCATGGTGCGGGAGTCGAAATCCCCGCACTCGACGCCGACTTTCTGCGTTCGTAAGCCGAACGGAAAGTAGCGTCTGGTTCACGCTTATAACAAGCTGAACAACGCAACGGTGCCGGCCCAAACACCGATCCCACGAAAGGATGTGTTGTTGAACAACATGGCCGGGAGCGTACTGTACAGTGCGCTGGATTTGGTAGACGGATACTACCAAATCCTGATGCGAGAGAGCGACATCCCGCTCACCGCGGTAAGCACTCCAAGCGGCATGCTTTGGGAGTGGCTCGTCATGCCGCAGGGCTTGTCTAACGCCCCGGCGACGTTCAATCGCCTGGTGACGCAATTGTTCCGCCCTCTGCGTACCTTCGTACAGACGTACTTCGACGACATATTCGTCCATAGCCGTGCCGAAGGAGGCAAGACGGCCATGGAGGTGCACCTAGGACACCTCCGTCGAGTGTTGGACGTAATGCGAGCGAACAAGCTCTACGCCAATATCGACAAGTGCGTTTTCGCGTCACCAGATATTAAAGTTCTCGGTTGCTTCGTAAGCAACGTGGGCGTTCGGGCTGACCCAGGCAAGGTCAAGGCCATAGCAGCATGGCCGACACCCCGATCCCAGAAGGATCTTCGAAAGTGGTTGGGCTTGGCCAACTACCTTCACAAGTACAGCGCAGGGTACGCGGGCTTCGCTAAGCCCTTGTCGAGCCTCCTTCAGAAGGACGTCGACTGGCGCTGAAAGCAGGAGCACCAGGATGCTTTTGACAGCATCAAGGCCAGTCTCCAAGAGGCCCCTGTCCTGGCCCTGCCGGACGAGACGAAGATGTTAAGCGTCGTCTGCGATGCCTCCGATTACGCCATCGGATGTGCATTGCTGCAGGCCGACACGGCCGGACACGAACGAGTCATCTCGTTCCAGTCCAGGCAGCTCAAATCCGCCGAGCGGAACTACCCTGTCCACGGCAAGGAGCTCCTGGCAATGAAATATGCCCTTGTGAAGTTTCGTGTTCACCTTCTGGGCTCTAGGCCCTTTGTGATCTACACAGACCACGCGTCCTTGAGGACGGCGACTAACTCGCCTCACCTCTCCCAAAGGATGGCGAGGTGGCTGTCCTTCTTCGCGGAATATAACTTCCGCGTCGAATACAAGCCGGGCAAGCTCAACGTGCTTGCCCGGCTTGTATTCGACGCAGGAGCACCAGGATGCTTTTGACAGCATCAAGGCCAGTCTCCAAGAGGCCCCTGTCCTGGCCCTGCCGGACGAGACGAAGATGTTAAGCGTCGTCTGCGATGCCTCCGATTACGCCATCGGATGTGCATTGCTGCAGGCCGACACGGCCGGACACGAACGAGTCATCTCGTTCCAGTCCAGGCAGCTCAAATCCGCCGAGCGGAACTACCCTGTCCACGGCAAGGAGCTCCTGGCAATGAAATATGCCCTTGTGAAGTTTCGTGTTCACCTTCTGGGCTCTAGGCCCTTTGTGATCTACACAGACCACGCGTCCTTGAGGACGGCGACTAACTCGCCTCACCTCTCCCAAAGGATGGCGAGGTGGCTGTCCTTCTTCGCGGAATATAACTTCCGCGTCGAATACAAGCCGGGCAAGCTCAACGTGCTTGCCCGGCTTGTATTCGACGCAGGAGCACCAGGATGCTTTTGACAGCATCAAGGCCAGTCTCCAAGAGGCCCCTGTCCTGGCCCTGCCGGACGAGACGAAGATGTTAAGCGTCGTCTGCGATGCCTCCGATTACGCCATCGGATGTGCATTGCTGCAGGCCGACACGGCCGGACACGAACGAGTCATCTCGTTCCAGTCCAGGCAGCTCAAAGCCGCCGAGCGGAACTACCCTGTCCACGACAAGGAGCTCCTGGCAATGAAATATGCCCTTGTGAAGTTTCGTGTTCACCTTCTGGACTCCCGGCCCTTCGTGATCTACACCGACCACGCATCCTTGAGGACGGCGGCTAACTCGCCTCACGTCTCCCAAAGGATGACGAGGTGGCTGTCCTTCTTCGCGGTGTACAGCTTCCGCGTCGAATACAAGCTGGGCAAGCTCAACGTGCTTGCGGACGCCCTCTCTCGGCGTCCTGACTATGAGCTGGCCCACATCACGCGGGTGACAGCGGATCTATATGATCGGATACGCATGGCGTATCTGGACGATGAGGCTGTCGCGCCTATCGTCAAGTTCCTTATGGCCGGAACGAGCGCGAAGTCTGACTGGCTCTCGTCGCGACAGCGCTCACGGCTCCACCGATATGAGTTTAAAGAGGGTCTCCTCTATTACCGGGTGGAGCCCACTGATCCTCCACGGGTGGTCGTACCCAACGACGAGGATCTGAAGGTTGATATCCTCGCGGAGGCGCATGACGCGCCCTCCAGCGGCCACTTGGGCCGCGAGAAGACCTTTCTGTCGGTCTCTCAGTCCTTCTGGTGGACCCACATGTACAAGTGGGTCGCCCGGTACGTTAAGACATGCGAAACATGTCAGCGGGTCAAACCCGCAGGGCACTCTTCGGCTCCACTGCAGAGCCTGCCCGTACCGGCTGACTGTTGGAAGTCGATGAGTCTTGACTTCATCTTTGGGCTTCCCGCCGACGGACACGGCAACACCGGAATTTTGGTGTTCGTGTGTCGGCTGAGCAAGATGGTACATCTTGCTCCGGTTCCCGTCACTGTTACGGGCGAACAAACCGCAAGGTTGTTCGTCGATGGCGTGTTCCGCTATCACGGTCTCCCGGAGATGATTGTCTCGGACCGAGACCCGCGGTTCACTGCTGCGTTTTGGAAAACGCTGTTCCCATACTGGGAGCTCGTCTGCAGATGTCCACTGCGGACCATCCGCAGACAGACGGCCAAACAGAGCGCGTCAATCGAGTGCTCGAGGACACTCTGCGCAGTGTGTACGCGGCAGCACCACTTACGTGGTCGATGCAGCTTCCAGTTGTTGAGTTTGCGCTCAACAACGCGGTGCACGCGTCCACGGGGTTCACGCCGTTCTACTTGAACGGCTTCCGCCACCCCAGAGTGCCTCTCACTCTTCGAGGAGACACTGACTCCTCTATTCTAAGTGGGGGAGAGGCTCGGAAAGCCCTTTCCTCCCAGGTCTCGGATGTGAGACCAGTTTCGCTGCGGAAACAGGTGGAATCCTTTATGGATACCAAGCTGAGCATTGTCAGCAGGGTCCGCGATGCCATGGCAGCGGCCCAAGATAAACAAAAGGAGTACTCAGACAAACATGGAAGAGATAACTTAAGTATATTTGAGGTTGGGGGCTTAGTGTTGCTAGACACGAGGAACCTACCTCTTGACACTGTCAGCTCTGTCGGCAGCAACAAGCTGAAGCACCGCTTCATCGGAACTTTTGCAGTCCTGGCCAGACATGGTGCGTCGTACACCATCGACCTTCCAAAGTCAATGACGACGCACCCGACGTTCTATGTCGGACGTCTTAAGCGGTACTTTGACCCGCAGGGGGTTGCTGACTCGCAGACCCCCCTTGACCCAGCTCCTCGAAGCGAGGGCCGGTCACAGTCGTCGACGGGGACGTCGGAGCAGACACCCAAGCCTCGGTCGGGACGGCAAGGCTGCGGTCAAGACCGTACGCCGGAGGGGTTCCATACGAACGGACCCCGGCGCCATACGCCGAGTACGCTGAGTACGCCGGGTACGCACCATACGCGTACGTCTGGGAGTGTGCCGCAGGCGGCTCCGGACGTAAAAACAAAGCCTCGATCCGTCGGATCATGCAAAAGGCCTCGTCCAGATCGGACGAAGAGGCCCGGCGATCCACCCGCAGGTGCAGGCTCGCGACCTCTCGCTCCAACAGGTCCAGGCGGCCCGCAAGACGAGCGAGCTCGCCCTGATTCCCGGCCTGGGCGGCAGCATCGCCGCCAGTCCCAAGGCCAAGTGCAATCTCAAGCACGAGGACACGTTGACGGAGGCGGTCAACCTCAGGGCCCTGTGTCGGACCCGCAGTCGGAGCACTCGGACGAGAGTGGCTTTCGGGAGGCGCCGAGTACTCGTACTCGTACTCGTACGAGGGCACCTCCGCCCCTGCTTGACCGGAATGGAGAAGTCCACTTTCCACGTGGAGCGGATCCTCCAGGAGCAACGGCGTCGCGGTAAGCGACAGCTCCTCGTGAAGTGGAGGGGTTATGCCCACTCCGAGAACTCGTGGGAGCCGATTGAACGGCTCCTGATTGACTGCCCGAAGGCTGTCGCAATCTGGGAACAGAAGCGGCGGCAGCTTCATAAGTAGTCCGGGGCTTCTTGCCCGAACGGGGTACGGACGATGAATACATTCCGTACCCGCGCTCATCGTGAGCGCTAGAAGCCGCGCGCTTCAGGATGTCCCTTGGCAGCATGCGCTTGATGATCAAGTGGGCAAACCTCACACGAAGATCACGCTGGTCCAGGATACGGGACAGCAGCTGATCTTCATGGAGTTCCCGTAACTCCGTGGGTGAGTACTTAAGAGTCTCCACCCATGCCCAGAACATGTCCTCACAAGAACTCCACGAGGGACAGTTCTCGGGCATAACCCAGGGGTATCCCCAAACAGGATAGAGACCACTTCGGGTCCCGGGCTTCTTACGACAAGTCGTGAAGTCCTTAAGGGGAATGCGGTGTGGCGCGAGAAGCACACACCGAGCAGCCTCCAAGTTGTCGACGAACAACTGTTCTTTCTGAACAAGGGCTCGTTCATAGATGCCCCTAGAAGTGTGGCCGCCCACAAAGCCACGAGGAGCGACGAGAACCTCCAAGAAGAGGTCAGCCCCAGAGCTCTCCTCGGGAGGCCAATACCCTCTTGAGTTGATGGCAGCTCCCTGGCTGACGGGTGCCGCCACCGAACCCCCACGCACACACTGCGCAGCTTGGAAATCCTCCTGCTGCTGGTCGAGGTCATTCGAGACCTCCCGGGGCTCAACGATAGCACCCTCCTCCTCCTCTTCTTCATCCTTCTCCTCCTCTTCATCCGAGGAGTCGAAGATACTCTGATAGGAGCGTCGAGTCTCCTTCTCCTCGCGGAGTGGAGACTTAGAGGCTGTACGCTTCTTTGAGGACTTGGCGCCTTCGGCGTTAGAGGCCTTAGCACGCGCATGACCCTCGACAAGCGAGAGATGCTTTCGAGGATTCTCTTCCTCATCACCACCGGCTTTGGGAGCGCCCTTAGCCTTGGCGGCCGGACTCTCGGAGCGCACAGACGTCCTGGGACTGTGATCACTTTGATCACTAGCGAGCGACTGCACGCTGTCATCTTTGTGCTCACTGGGCACTGGGCTGTGCCCTCCCACAGAGCCCGCAGGAGCATCGTGCGTGCTCTCGGACTCGGCATCATCCTTACTGCCCGAGTTGAACTCACGTTCCACGAACCGAGGGTTCGTGCAACGGGGTTACATGGTGTGGAACACACAGGGGTACGAAGTACCCGGAGAGTTAACAAACTCTCAGTACATAAGTTGGAGAGTTAACAAGGTCTCTCAGTACGCTGGCTGAAAGCCACACGTTATGCATTTGATTAGGTTTAACTATGCTAGATAGTTAAAGAGATACATTTACCCCTAGGCGGCTTGGCCGCAATAATAGTAAATAAAACTCTTCTGGTTTTGAAGCATAAAAGTTAAGGTATTAACTTTGAGCCCTGGTCTTGGGCTGTAAGTGTCCTTTGGATAAGGAACTTAGTATTAGTGACTCTTTGAGTCGAACGTCTTCCTCTGACGCTAAAGCTACGGCAGCCCCGCTGCACTTGGTATCACATGTAGTCAATCCCGCTCCTGAGTCGGTTGACTATATCCTCTGCGAGGATGGAACACCCCGTGTTCGCGAATTTGCCCCCGGCGCAGCAGGACGCGCTTACTAAGCTTATGTCCTTGCTTGGCCCGGAGGGCGTGGCTCATCTTGCATCGCAAGGTCCAGAGGTGGTCACTGCCAGGCTGGAATCGTTCTCCCGCTACGAGAGCGCGCTCTTGGAGCATGTCCAAGAGAAGATGAGCGCCGCAACGGCGGCGGCGTCGATGACGCGTGAAGAGTCTATGAGACTGAAACCGCTCATGGTGAGCGTAAAAACCTTCGAGGGGAAGGATGGAGAGAATATCCTTCTCTGGACCCGTGAGGTCGAGATGGCCATGGGATCGGCCCTGCTCCAGTCTGAGCATCAGCGCGTGGCGCTGGCTATCTCCAGGCTTGGAGGTCGCGCTCGCGAATGGGCACTAACGTGCGGTACGTCTGTTGACGCTGCATTTCCCACTTGGGATCAGCTGAAGCAACAGCTTTCGCGCGTGTTCGCGCCGCCTAATCAAGCGTACCGTGTCCGGTCGAAGTTCCTTGCTACCCGCCAGGGTAAGAAGGAGTTATTGGACTATGTCCAAGAGTTGAGAACTCTTATCGCCGGAATGGCGGCGGACCCTCTTCCGGAACTGGTCAGCGTGACCGTGTTCATGGAGGGACTTCGTGTGAGCGCAGCTCGAACGGAAGTGTTCCGTGTACACCCTAACGCTTTCGAAGAGGCGGTGAATGTGGCATTAAATGCCGGGCACAACTTCAGGTCGGCTCGATCTGGTTGGAGCGCTAGTAGCGCAAGCTCTTGGAGCGGTCCAGAGCCGATGGACCTCAGCTATGCTGAAGATGAAGAAGCGGAGCTTCTTGCTGCGGAGCAGCGTGCCGGCATCCGCCGATGCTTTGTGTGCAATAGCACTAAGCACTTGAGGGCATATTGCCCTCTGCGCAAGAAGCGCGGGGCTCCGGCGACCCAACCCTCCGGGTCATCGCCGGGAAACGGCAATTCCCAGTAGGCACGGGGCGGCCTACTGGGGAAGAACTGAGTTCTGTTGTGCCTCGAGGAGGTAGAGGGCAACGGGGCTCAGCCCCGAAGAGAGCTGAGCTCTCTTACGAAAAGAGTGTGTGCAAGCCGGGCTTGCTGGTCGTTCAAGCGAGCGTTAAGGGCTTTACAAAGCCATGGAGAGTCTTGATTGACTCGGGAGCCTCGGGCAACTACGCCCGTCGCTCCACCCTGGAAGGGAGTCAGCTGTATGCTGAGGCACTGGAAGTGCCAACGAGAGATACGATCTCTGTCCGTCTCGCGACGGGGACACTGGTAACTGTGTCGAAGGTCTCTGTCGACCTTGGAGTGAAGTTTGAGAACTTCGATAGCGTGGAACGCTGTTTGGTCTTAGACCTGGATGCGAGGTATGACCTCATCCTTGGCATGGCATGGCTGGAACGCCATGAGCCATGGATCGACTGGAAGTCGAAAACGCTGGGTGCGTCGCACCCTGCTCCTAGTGGAGCCTTGGTGAGTCATGAACCCACCTCTGCTAGGAAGCAGAAGCGCTTTTGGCGCGAGCACGAGGCCGAGGCGGCCGTAGTGCTGGACATTGGTATGTCCGAAATTGTTAGCAACGAGGTTGCTGTTTGCCCTGAGGGCGTACGTGGTGCGGCACGTTATCCGCTGAGCGGTGCAGGTCAGGTCAATGACCAACTGCTGGGTCCTGGTGAGGACGAGCGCGGAGTGGCGCGTAATCCACTGAGTGGTATGAATCTGGTCGACGACCTACCGCTGCGTGACCCGAGGGTCGCGGTCGACTGCGAGTCGAGGCATCATGGGCGTGGCCCAGACGATGCAGGTGAAGTGACACCTAGTTCACTGTGTGAAGGTCGAGGACCTCTTGGCTTTCAGCCGAGTGTCTTGCGAGACACTGTATCCTCTTCGAGGAGTGATGGTGCTGCTGCACCCGGTGGTGGTGACGGAGATGTCGCCACACCGCCCTCATCCGGCCGAGCTCGGTCGCGGAGGGAGAGGAGAAGAAGACGCAGGGCGTCTGTGACGTCTTCGACGTCGGACGATGTGTCCAACGTGACGAGCGGTGATGCTCCACGTGATTGCTGTGAACAGCTGTATACACTCGTGAACGAAGTGACGGGGGAGGTAGAAGGCGATATCAGCCTTGATACTCTGCCCGCTGCAGATGCTCTGCTAGAGCTGGACGAAATGTCCATTGCCGAGTTTGGCGAAGCCTTAAAGGCAGGCGAGCTAGCCGAGGTGGTCTTGCTGGGACCTGAGGTGGAGTTGAACTCCTCATCCGTCGTGGACGACGCGGTCCTAGAGGACACCAAGAAGGCGCTGAGCGCAAGAAGTGGATCGGCGATTCTCAAAGATCCTTCGGATCCCTTCTACCCGGTGGTGAAGGAGTATGGAGACGTTGTCTCGAAAGACCCACCGACGGGCCTGCCTCCGGATCGAGGCGTGTGTCATGAGATTGACCTGGTTCCTGGAACCAAATACTGCGTAACAAGGCAATGGCCTTTGCCGAGAGAGCAGTGTGACGTCATTGACGCATATTTCCGTGCGAAGCACGAGGCAGGGATGGTGCGTGAGAGTAAGTCTCCGCACTCGACACCCACGTTCTGTGTCAGAAAGCCGAACGGCAAGTGGCGCATTGTTCATGCTTTTAACAAGCTAAATGCGGCCACTATTCCGGCGCAAACGCCGATTCCTCGCAAGGATGTTCTGCAGAACAACATGGTAGGCTGTACGTTGTACAGCGCGCTCGACTTGGTCGATGGCTACTACCAATTGCTCATGAGAGCGAGCGACATTCCGCTGACAGCGGTGAGTACTCCGAGCGGTATGCTCTGGGAGTGGCTGGTGATGCCCCAGGGGCTGTCGAACGCACCAGCAACGTTCAATCGTCTTGTGACGCAGTTGTTTAGGCCTCACCGGGCGTACGCTCAAACGTACTTTGACGATATATTCGTCCATAGTCGTGCTGAGCACGGAAAGTCAGACGTGGAAAACCACATTGACCACTTGCGAGCGGTGCTCGAGTGCATGCGCACTAATAAGTTGTATGCCAACTTGGACAAGTGCGTCTTTGGCGCGGAGGAAATACCTTTCCTCGGGTGCTTCATTGGGAAGCGAGGCTTAAGGGCAGATCCTGCCAAAGTCAAGGCCATCGTGGACTGGCCGGTTCCCAAGAACCAAAAGGACTTACGCAAGTGGCTAGGCTTAGCCAATTACTTGCACAAGTACAGCGCAAACTACGCGGAGATGGCTCGGCCATTATCAAATCTCCTTAAGAAGGACGCACCATGGTGTTGGAGCGTCGAGCACGACGGAGCCTTTGAGGCTGTGAAGGAGAGCCTTCTCCAGGCTCCGATCCTTGCGCTACCGGACCCGGATAGTCCGTTTAGCGTCGTCTGTGACGCCTCCGATTTTGCAATCGGTTGTGCTTTACTACAAGCAGACGCCGAAGGGCGTGAACGCGTGATCGCGTTTGAGTCTCGCCAGCTCAAAGCTGCAGAGAAGAACTATCCAATTCATGACAAAGAGCTACTTTCAATGAAGTATGCTCTAGTCAAATTCAGGGTACACCTGCTAGGCTCTAAGCCTTTTGTGATCTTTACTGATCATGCGTCGTTACGCACTGCGACACAGTCGCCTCATCTCTCTCAGAGAATGGCAAGATGGCTTTCCTTCTTTGCCGAGTATAACTTCGAGGTGAAGTACAAGCCGGGGCGGCTTAATGTAGTGGCCGATGCGCTCTCGCGCAGGCCGGACTACGAGTTAGCTGATGTCACGACAGTGACGTCGTCAGTGCCTGACTTGATACGCGGAGCGTATGCACAAGACGACATGTGCGTAGCGCTGCTACGGGCTCTTGGGAGCGAAGAGTTTAAAGACTCTGACAAGGATTTGTCTGGGCGCTTACGCGCGAGGCTGCATCGATACTCGCTCGATGGCGGCCTGCTGTACTACAGCACCGACTCTGAGGATAACCCTCGTGTAGTCGTTCCTCATGATGAGGATCTAAAGTATCGAATCCTCTATGAGGTTCATGATACGCCCGTGGGCAGGCACTTAGGTCGGGAGAAGACCTATGGCTCGGTGAGCTCGATGTACTGGTGGCCCAAGATGTATAAGTGGGTTGGCACCTATGTACGCACGTGTGAGACGTGTCAACGGACGAAGTCCGCGCCGAGCACGGCAGCGCCATTGGCGAGTTTGCCTGTCCCCAAGGGATGTTGGCAGTCCATGAGTATGGACTTTGTGTTTGGCCTTCCCAAGGACAAGGCAGAAAACACGGGTATTGTGGTCTTTGTAGACCGATTGAGCAAGATGGCTCATCTAGCGGCGGTGCCGGACACCATAGATGGTGAAGGT
The DNA here is from genome assembly GCA_011320135.1 of Phytophthora betacei. Lineage (NCBI taxonomy): Eukaryota > Oomycota > Peronosporomycetes > Peronosporales > Peronosporaceae > Phytophthora > Phytophthora betacei. Next base: position 28,443 of record JAANHX010000431.1, read on the forward strand.
ACAGCTTTGCTGTTTTTAGACCGAGTCTTTCGCCAACATGGCTTGCCTGAGGCAATTGTCTCGGATCGAGACCCGCGCTTCACCGCGAAGTTCTGGACGTCCCTCTTCAGAGTGCTTGGCACTCGTTTGGACATGTCCACAGCGGACCATCCGCAGACCGATGGTCAAACCGAACGCGTGAATCGCGTTGTGGAGAATATCCTCCGAAGCGTATGCGCTGAGGCGCCAAAACGCTGGAGTCAGATGCTCCCACTCGTTGAGTTCGCATTAAATAATGCAGTGCACGCCTCGACAGGCTACACTCCGTTCTATGTGAACAGCTTGGTTAACCCTCGCGTCCCACTGACGCCGCCACGCAGTGGCTCAGGGCTTGATGGGGGAGGGATAGCCGAGCGGCTAGCTGATGTCAGCCCTGCTGCGGTTCGCAAGCAAGTCAATGACTTTGTCTCTTTGAGACTAAGCGTAATGCGTCAAGTACGCGACGCTATGGCTGAAAGCCAAGACATGCAAAAAGAACATGCAGATGCCAAAGGCAGACGCAATGAAGAAAGGTTTGAGGTCGGAGACCAAGTTTTATTAAATGCAAAAAACCTACCTACTCATGCAGTGTCTGCAGTCTTTAAGACAAAATTGAGACCACGGTCCATAGGACCGTTCAAGGTCGTGGCCAAGAAGGGCCTAGCGTATACGCTTAACCTTCCGAAGAAGATGCGCACGCATCCAGTCTTCTACGTTGGCTTACTCAAGCCGTATCAGGACCCTGCTCAGGTGAGCGCGGAGGCGTTGGCGCCAACGGTGGCTGGGCCACGACAGGCTGCGCAACAGCGGGAGGCCGAACCACGGCAGGCTGAGCGACAGCAGGTGGCGGGGCCACAAGACGCAACAGCAAGTCGATCTGACCTTGCAGCTGAGCGACTTGACGCTCAAGGTCCGCGACTCGGTTCTGAATCGACTGTGGTTGTTCAAACCAGTCCACGCGGTGGTTCGTCTCATCGAGACCATCTGCAAGGCGACTCAGAGAGTCAGTCGTATCATGGAGATACTGGTTCAGAGAACCCACACGTTGCTCCAGCGCGAACACGTCGCTGCGACTCGCGACGCGAGAGTCCAGCTGAGGCTCGGCCTCCTCCTGCTCTGCTCGACGAGCACGGCGAGCTCCACTTCCATGTGGAACGCCTGGTGGCGAGGCGCAGGCGCCAGGGTCGTACTCAGTACCTTGTGAAATGGAGGGGTTATCCTCACTCACAAAACTCTTGGGGGTTTGAGGTTGTCCTCCGGCAGGACTGCCCTGACGTCGTCGACGCTTTTGATCGGGCACACTCACTGCCCCGCCGCTACGGCGTACGACCGCGTCGTCAGGCGCCGAGCGCTTCCCGCCGCTAGAACGCGGGGATGACAGGTCGGTGGCTGAGCTCAAGCTCCGACCAGTGGCTGGAGCAGCCGGCTCATAGGAATGAGCGGTGCTCGCAGCATGAGCAAGAGGTGGTGACGCCTCGAGGTGATGAGGACGGGGTCCCAGTGTTCGTCGACGTGCTTTCGACTTAGCGAAGTCTAAGCGCAAACGTCTCTCAAGACGAATATCAGTTTCAGAGAAACTTGCTCGAAGAGCATTGTAGGAGGGGAGCCGTCGAGCTCCCTCCACCCAGCTTCGGAATTGTGCTTCATAAGCACGCTGGGATTCCCCAGGGTTGAGAACAACCGGAATGGTTCGCATGGAGGGAACTGGTTGGCGGTTGAGCTGCATATGCAGGCGCGCCTGATACTCCTGAGGAGTTGTGACTTGTGGAGTCAGATATCGCTCTCGGAGCCGGTGCCGTTGCACTTGCTCATCAGCAGTCGAGGCCGCAGGCCCACACGTGTACGTGTTCAGCGGCTGCTGCGCCGCGAGGCGGGCCGCTTCGGCAGGATTCCGCGGCTGGAAGCCGTAGTCACGGCGTGACGTTAGAACAAGTGGTCGGACCACAGGTCGGAACGACTGCGAGCGCTGCTCATTGGACAACTGGCGGCCTTGGGCCTCGTCCAGGTCATTCGTAATGACGTTGTGATCGTATCGATCTTCCTCGTCATACCGCGACGATAGCGGTGGCGCATCGCGCAGCGAGCGAATCGGATTCGAACGTTCAGAGAACGGATGCGGTGTCCGCAGGTCTCTTCTTGTTTGAGATTGCGCCGTTGAGCGGCTAGACCTCACAGAGGAAGCTGGGGAAGACGCGGCACCAGTGTGCGACCTCGGAGAGGTTGGGTTGGAGTGATCCTCACTACCCATGGGCTCGTCGTAATCGACTTCGCCCTCTTCGAGTTCCGAGAACAGAACATCGTTCCCTCTGGGCGGCGCCCGCGGCTCTGACGAGCTTTGAGCTTTGCTCTCTTCTTGTTGACGGCTCATGGAGCGTTGACCGTGGCGACGGCGATACTCTTGGTGGTACTCTGCCACCGAAAGAGACGAAGATGCTCTTGGAGCAGTTGCGGAGCGCAGTTGGGGGTCTGGGACCGACGAGGCAGGGGCGGCGCGACGCGCTGGAGACGTTGGGCCGTGGGCCGGAGTGGAAGTGCCAGGCATCAAGGATGCGAACGCGTTTGTGAGCTCGTGGAGCTGCAGAACGCAGAGGTGAGGTCTAGTGACCTCCGTCGTCTTGACAAGACGTGACCTCGCTGAGGAAAGTTCGAGAACGGAATGCTCTCATCTTAGTGAGGGAGAGTGTAACGGGGTTACATGGTGTGGAACACACAGGGGTACGAAGTACCCGGAGAGTTAACAAACTCTCAGTACATAAGTTGGAGAGTTAACAAGGTCTCTCAGTACGTTGGCTGAAAGCCACACGTTATGCATTTGATTAGATTTAACTATGCTAGATAGTTAAAGAGATAAATTTACCCCTAGGCGGCTTGGCCGCAATAATAGTAAATAAAACACTTCTGGTTTTGAAGCATAAAAGTTAAGGTATTAACTTTGAGCCCTGGTCTTGGGCTGTAAGTGTCCTTTGGATAAGGAACTTAGTATTAGTGACTCTTTGAGTCGAACGTCTTCCTCTGACGCTAAAGCTACGGCAGCCCCGCTGCAGTTCGGACGATTGTCTGAAGACGAGGGCGACGGACTGCGGCGCTTGCTTGCGCGCTTGTCCACAGCCGCGTCACCCGAGGAACCGATCGCCTCGGAGGCCACCTGAGTAGCCTCCTTGAGTGCAGAGCCTTTGCCGTGAGGCTTAGTGCTCTTGGCTTGCGCCTTACCGGCAGCAGCCTTGGAGCGTGTCTTAGCACCGCTCTTTGCAGTGCCACGAGGCATGGTAACGGTCCAATTGGAGACCTAGACGAAGAGCGCACAGGTTGCTGCTCGAGGCTCTAACTGTGAAGTGAGCCTCCGCCGCGCTCGCGCGGCCAAGTCGATGGTTTTCGACTTTGAGAATGAGAGTTTGTGACGAACACCTCTTCACTCTGATTGGTCGGTAAACCGAACCTAAGTGGGGGAGGATGTAACGGGGTACGTAGCCCTAAGTGTACCCTGGTTACATGAAGTGTGACACTTCACACTTCAGGTGTATGACACGTCATACTCCGGGATATTTGGTACAAGGTACCAAGGTCGTTCAAAGCCAACCATTGGTCAAACGACCTTGCATTTCTATAGGTAACTTATAGTTTGTATTAAACCCAAACTTAATCTACCTATAAATATACTCAGTTTACAATCTACCTTATTTAGGTCACTTCGCTCTCTTTAACTAAAGAGGGGACCTGTGAACTGCCGTTCACTGAGAGTTTGTAAACTCTCGGAAGATAACTTCCTCTAGCGCACGGTGCTGTGTGACCCTGTCTCATAGTCGAACTCCACGAAGTGGTCTTGGACGGTGTAGTCACTTCCAACCATGGCGTATTGTCGTATGACAGCAATCTGGTTTGGCGCTCGAAAGCGCGATGCCTGTTCTTTTTTTGCGGCACACGCGTTTTGATAAGAAAAACAATTGAACTTGCTAATTATAGATTCATGTAGGATCCAAGAAAACAGCGTTTCTCAGACTTTTATAGGACTTCGACGTTTTCTTGGCTTTGCACACCTTCAAGCGCTTTATCGCCATCGACTTGCTAACGCTTGGCATTTTCGTCGAAAAAATGTCGAGCAGTCGATATTATTTCTGCACCCGCGGTATTGGTGATATTGGGCGGTTGTTCGAATCACCGATGACATATTCGAACTCCACGAAGTGGTCTTGGACGGTGTAGTCACTTCCAACCATGGCGAATTGTCGAATGACAGCAATCTGACATGGCTTTCGAGAGCGCGATGCCTGTTCTTGTTTTGCGCCACACGCGTTTTGTAAAAAAAAATGAACTTGGTAATTGTAGGTTCAAATCATTTTTTTTGTTAAATTTACACCTTAAAGAATATAACTTGTACTTAAGATTAAATGATTAATTTTTTGTGAAATTCACATTTCAAAGAATGGTATTTGTATAGTTACATCGTATAACGAGCCAATTTTCATTCAAAGCGATCATGCAAATTTTGCAACGTCGTCACTGAGGTTAAAGTACTATTACTACTAAAAAGTATTTCTTTGAACTACTACTACTTAGCAGTATAGTACTTGCTCTACTAATATATAACTACTCGTGCCTATCAAAACTTTAATGATACCTTCATGTGACTCAACTTTGTCACTCTGCTGGGACTACCAGTGGGGCATCTACATGTACACTGTAGACGTACTATTAGAGTGGTGGCAATCCTATCGGTCCAATCCGAATTATTCTCACGATCAATCAGGGATCCTCAAAAATGTATTTGCTGAAAATATATTTTTTACTTAAGAAAATAACTTACTTTATGGGCTAGCCACAATTTGAATATATTTATGATTTTGTGTTCCTTCATGAAATTAATTGTCCTTGTTGGGCAACCACCAAATTTTCGACGGTGCGACCGACGTAAACTCACTTTGCAAGAGATGTCTCGTGGAGCATGCTCCCCGAACGAGCAAAACATATGCAGGAGCGCCGTAACTCTTAGCCAATCAAATTGCTTAAATTATTCGGCACAGAACACGTTCTCCACTTGAACCAGGGCCTTAATTTGGTAACACGATCACGTTTTGATGCAGATATTTATTTTTGCCACGGTCGCAGCACAAATTATTTATTTGCAAATTTCCAATCTACCATGCAGGTACCTTTTCTCACAAAACGAAGAAATCCATTTACCATTACTACACAATCTCACAAAACGAAGAAATTCATTTACATTAGTAGTATATTTTGAGGAACCCTGCAATCAATGCTCGACAGTGATATATTTTTTTATTTTAAACGAAGACATGTAGAAAAAACTACACAGGTACACGCAGTGACGTACAGACAACGACGGTGAAACTCAACCCCCCGTAGACATGCATTTTCAAGTCATTTTTAGAAAGGCCAACAAGACAAAAAAACTCGACCCCTTTCGTGGTATCACCTGCGATTGGTCAAAATTAAACCGACCCAACAGTTAATTAAAAGTAGAAAAAACAATTTAAACAAACACCGTTAAAAAGCAAAAACATGTATTATTTTGCTCTACACCATCACGACAAAGTGTTTTGGGATTGTTTTTTCAAAGCTTTTAATAACACATTCCGTAGATATGTTTTCCCACGCTCTAATTGTGCGTGTTACGGCAGCCAGACGCTTTTCCTTCGCGGTTCTTGTAACTGCCACCTTCTCTCGTAGCCATTCAGCTGTCAACTTTTTCTTGAGTGGCCCCATAACGCCCACGTCAAGGGGCTGACTCACAGAGGTGCTGTTAGCAGGCACGGGGACAGATATGTAAGCAATAAATATTGATTAAAAACACAAATAAAATAGGATAAATTGATAAAACGTTTGATTAAACCAACATATTGGAAAACGAGATGCTTACCGAGCTGCAAACCGCTGGCACATACGCATCAACGCGCTCAATGCGCGCTCAGGAGATGATTTATCGGCTAAATACTGCTCCAGCCAAGCCCCCTGCTCCATCTTCATATACTCGATCATGCCTCCAGTACACAAATACTATATATACACGTTAGAATCTGCAATAAATAATATAACAAAACAAATTTACCTCTTCATCCCGACGGACGTCTTTCATGAAGGTGACCAATTCGTGCTCAAATGTGATTTTAGTCTTTGCGTCTTGTCCTTTTGTCGTTCTGCTAGTTTGAGGTCCCTTAAACTCAAACAGCAGCTTTGCCTTCTTTCTCCAGCCCTTCAACGTACCTAATGGAATATTAAGCGCCCGAGCGGTAGGCTTACATCCCTCCAGAGCCACCCGCTCGAGCGCTTCCCGTCTCTGCTTGACGGTGTAGCTGTTCTGCCGACGACGTTCGTCCATCACTTCGCAGAAACAGCAATAGCGTGATTATTTAAACGGCGCCAGCATGGCGTGCTGTCCAGCAATATATTTGAAAGTATATTATTGGCTAAAATTACAAATAACATTTTTACTTGAGTTTAAAGTTGCACTGTAAGGGGGGTCGAGTTTTTGTGGGGGGTCGAGTTTCACCGTCGTTGTCTGTACTTCACCACACTGCACTGCAGCGCAGTACTTCACAACAAATTTGAGCCCCTGGGTGGTGCTTGTGTACGCCACACGAGATTTCGTGTTTTATGCACGATCCTCATTTGAATGACTAACAAAGGTTTAGTGACTGGGAAGTCGACAGTCGATATATGTTACTTAACCTTTACAGCGACCAACGTTGTCACCAAAGACTCGGGCATCTTGCTCAGAACAACGCACTAAGCTTATACAACGTTGTAGTATTTTAGCACTACGTAGGTACAGTACACACACAGTGACGTACTACTTCACTGCACTGTACTATTAAAACTGTACACCACAACAGCTTAGTCGCGAGCGTCGAACACCGACAGCAGCAGCTCGCCGTAGTCGCCGCTCACCTCTTCGGCGATGCGCTCACGCAGCTCCTTGCCGAACTTCTTCTTGTACACCGGCTTGATGTCACGAAGCACAATGTGGTAGCGCACCACGGCCGAGCTCAAAGCGTTCTCGTCCGTGCCGAAGCCCTTCATGGCCTCCTCGAACAGCTCAGCCAGCAGATCCAGCGGCTCCGTGATCATACGGATGAGGAACAGCACGGCCTTCTCAGAGTCGCCTCTGAACTCGTGGGCCGCAGCCTTCACGAGCGACTCCTCGTACTTCTTCTCGTACGCAGCGGCCACAGCGCGCAGGTGCTCGGGCGGACTGGCCACTAGGACACCGACGAAGCCCTCCTCGTCCGTGCCCATCTTGCCACGACCAGTCTTGTACAGCTTTTCCACGTCAGCTTCCACCTTGGCGGCGTTGTGAATGTTGGCGTCGTACGGCACCAGCGCGGCCTGCAGCGACGCCAGGATAACCTTCTTGAAGTCGCCGTGCAGGTCGCTGTCCAACACAGAGCCCAGGTCCTCGCCGTACGTCTCGTAGTATGTCTTCTTGAGGATGTCAATCTCCGCGTTCGTACGGCCCACGACCACGGGGTAGATCAGGTCCTCCTTTGTGCCCAGACCCTTGGTGGCCTTGCGCAGGATGCCAGCCTCAGCCTCCGGGAGGGGCGATGCCAGCAGCTTGAGCAGGAACTCGTAATGGCCCGACGTCTCCTCGTCCACCAGGTCGCGCAGGCTCTGGTTGTGCAGCTCCTTGTAGCGCTTGGCGATGAAACCGCGCTCTGTGGCCGTCTTGCCGCCCAGCGCCTTGTTCAACTGTTTCTCCTTGGTGCCGGCGCCTTTGGTAGCCTCGTAGATCTCGTTCACGGTCGAGTCCGTGCCGGCCGGGTACGCAGGCGGCTGGCCGTTCCAGGCGCTGTGCGTGGCGGGCGGGTACAGGTTCAGCATCTCGGCTTAGTAGTAGGAGGGGGTCTTGGTGTGACTTGCGCTGCAGGAGGCGGATTTGGAAATGGCGATAGTCCGTCATTTTGGCTCGGGCAACTTCAATTGGATTCTTGACCCGTCTCTGGTATACCGGTTTATTTTTGACTGATTTTTTGGAAATCTGATGCACGTGAGTTGCTCGATTCGAGCTTGCAAGAAGATTTCTACAGAAATCTACTTTAGAATAAATAAGCAAAACGTGCGGCTAAATACTTATGAGTATGCGTTATGGCTTGCTCTACACGTACGAGGCAAGGTTGGCAAAGCATGTGGCATCGACCAAAATCCAAATCACCTCAGCAACAACACGTGTCGAGGATCGCGGCGATGCTTGCTTGTCTCTGCTCGGATACTTGTCCACGTCAGAGCCGATACAGTAAGATCGGAGGGATGTGAATCCGATACAGAAATAGTAGCATTTGTTTCAAGATATCGAATTTCAAAGTCTATCAAAGCATTCCATCGTTGTCAAATGAAATAGTATCCAAACGCCTATACCCACTAATTGAAAAGAACAGGTAACTTAATTGTATCCACCCCGCAAATTCTTCTTACAATATGCGGTCAATTTTGCTGCATGAAATTGAAGTTCGTGGCAGAGAAATGAAGTCTTTTATTTCCAAATCCGCCTCCTGCAGCGCAAGTCACACCAAGACCCCCTCCTACTACTAAGCCGAGATGCTGAACCTGTACCCGCCCGCCACGCACAGCGCCTGGAACGGCCAGCCGCCTGCGTACCCGGCCGGCACGGACTCGACCGTGAACGAGATCTACGAGGCTACCAAAGGCGCCGGCACCAAGGAGAAACAGTTGAACAAGGCGCTGGGCGGCAAGACGGCCACAGAGCGCGGTTTCATCGCCAAGCGCTACAAGGAGCTGCACAACCAGAGCCTGCGCGACCTGGTGGACGAGGAGACGTCGGGCCATTACGAGTTCCTGCTCAAGCTGCTGGCATCGCCCCTCCCGGAGGCTGAGGCTGGCATCCTGCGCAAGGCCACCAAGGGTCTGGGCACAAAGGAGGACCTGATCTACCCCGTGGTCGTGGGCCGTACGAACGCGGAGATTGACATCCTCAAGAAGACATACTACGAGACGTACGGCGAGGACCTGGGCTCTGTGTTGGACAGCGACCTGCACGGCGACTTCAAGAAGGTTATCCTGGCGTCGCTGCAGGCCGCGCTGGTGCCGTACGACGCCAACATTCACAACGCCGCCAAGGTGGAAGCTGACGTGGAAAAGCTGTACAAGACTGGTCGTGGCAAGATGGGCACGGACGAGGAGGGCTTCGTCGGTGTCCTAGTGGCCAGTCCGCCCGAGCACCTGCGCGCTGTGGCCGCTGCGTACGAGAAGAAGTACGAGGAGTCGCTCGTGAAGGCTGCGGCCCACGAGTTCAGAGGCGACTCTGAGAAGGCCGTGCTGTTCCTCATCCGTATGATCACGGAGCCGCTGGATCTGCTGGCTGAGCTGTTCGAGGAGGCCATGAAGGGCTTCGGCACGGACGAGAACGCTTTGAGCTCGGCCGTGGTGCGCTACCACATTGTGCTTCGTGACATCAAGCCGGTGTACAAGAAGAAGTTCGGCAAGGAGCTGCGTGAGCGCATCGCCGAAGAGGTGAGCGGCGACTACGGCGAGCTGCTGCTGTCGGTGTTCGACGCTCGCGACTAAGCTGTTGTGTTGTACAGTTTTAATAGTACAGTGCAGTGAAGTAGTACGTCACTGTGTGTGTACTGTACCTACGTAGTGCTAAAATACTACAACGTTGTATAAGCTTAGTGCGTTGTTCTGAGCAAGATGCCCGAGTCTTTGGTGACAACGTTGGTCGCTGTAAAGGTTAAGTAACATATATCTGTAATGGATCGAGCAGTCGAGTGGACCACATGGCTGCGAAGTCAGGTGATGAGTAGCAGTACACGTGGAATGCGAACGACGGGTTTTGCATAGATGATGAGAGGGAGGTGGACGATGTGTGAGCGTGCCGGCTGGCGGCCATGGTCGTGAAGCCAGCCGGGAACGATGGGTGCCTCGCACACCGTGAGTGTAGTAGCCAAAGAGGTGATTGGCAGCACGAGTGGGATACGACGCCAGTAGGAAGGACGAAAGAGGCCGACATGAGTGTGCTGGCTAGTGGTCAGGCTCATGGGAGCCGAAACAAAGGACGGAAGAGGCCGACGTGAGTGTGCTGGCTAGGTGGCCAGGCTCATGGGAGCCGAAACGAAGGACGAAAGAGGCCGACGTGAGTGTGCTGGCTAGGTGGCCAGGCTCATGAAAGCCGAAATGGATGATGAGGAATAGTGGGGTGGGCTATGTTGAAGTACCGCGCAGCAGCCGCACTGCAATGAACAAAGGAGGGGAGCAGTGTGGGGCGAAGCTCACTTTTGGATCTGCGGCATTAGCACAGGACCTGACACGTGTGTGGCGGAAGACGCACTTTGGAGACGGAAGAGGGAACGAGGACCGGCAGACGAAGGCCGTCCGAGTCACCAAAACGGAAGAGCGAGCGAGCAGGGAGGGGCGGAGGCCGACCAGCTAGCGAGCGAACTACAGCCAGCGGAGCACGTGCCGACCGCGCGGGCAGCGCCGACGAGAGGAGGGCGAAACAAGGGGCTGAGAGGCACCTGAGGCCTGTGTGAGGAGTCGGGTGACGCTCGGTGCGGGGAACGCACGGGCGACGAAGTAGCGCAGCAGCGTGAAAGGCTGGTGCTTGGAATAGTACACGAGGGTGAGTAGGAGCGAGTAGTGCAGCAAGGGTTGTGTTGCGTAAATATAAATAGGAACGGACACTTCTCAGTGGACGTCCCGGCGCAGAACCAAGTGGGTTCTGTCGGCCAGTGGAGTGAGGCAGTTCCGTACGGGCGGCGACTAACCAGGGCGAACCCCCAGCGCAGTAATTGAAGAAGCAGTGCGACCTGTCCCACGGCCGGACAAGATAATTGGCCCGTTACATGGTGGTCATACAGGGGCTTAAAGCAAGCAATCGACAAGCATTACGAGACGAGATGGCGGCCACGAAGATAGCAACGACTAAGGGGTCCAGGGTAAAGACCAGGATCTCACCACGCTACGCGAAGAGCCAGATACTGGTTCATGAGGAGGAGAAGTCGCGAGAATCCTTCAGTGAGAACGCGGAGAGCGAGGGCGACCGTGCGGAGCAGTAGGAAGAGGTTACACGAGAGGAATCGGTGGCGGGACGCACGGTAACGCTGGTAGAGTCGACGGAGGAGAAGAGCAGGACCCGACAGACTCGTGACGACGCTGAACTTGTCGCAGATGGTGACGAAGATACTCCGACGGGTGGCGGAGCGGCGAGCCAATCGGTGGTAGTTACGATGGCCGAGACCATCAGCGAGCTGCGAGAGATGGTGGCTAGGTTGCAGCCGGCTCCGGTGGACGCCGGACACGAGGAGCGGCGGTCGGAACGTCAGAGGAGCCGGGATGCTCCAAGGCACCGGCGCAGCTCTGGTCGCTCGAGACGTTCCGGACAACGTTCAAGTAGGGGCGACGACTCAGGAGACGCTAACGAGCAGCGACGGCGAGTGTCGGCGCGTCGGTCGGTGCGCGGAAGGTCATCCAGGTCACCCCACCGCGCCGATAGTGGGGGAGATTCGGACGACGGGTCAGGCGACGATCCTAGCAGTTCGAGCAGCGAGAGCGAGCCCAGTGACGACGGCAGTAGTGACGAGGCCGACTCCGAGAGCTATTCTGACTCGAGCGAGGGAACGGAGCGGTTAGGGTGACCACACCGGCGGTATCGAGATTATGAGCGTTATGGACGGCGAGGGCGACGCGAACGACGGGAGCGGTACGACGCACGAGAAGAGCCACGAAGGAAGAGCGTGGAGGACTTAGAGCTCCCCACGTACACACCGTCCCCGAAGGTGTCGGTGTCCACCTGGATCGACCGGGTGGATTTGGCGCTTAAGGGTGCGGAGGAGTCTGGACGCGGTCGATGGACGGATAGAGCACTCTATTTCATCCTCGGCAACAAACTGATGGAGACCGCGGCGCGTTGGTGGGTTAACATGGATCGTAGACTTCCTGACAGGAAGCGATTGTGGACGTACCTGAAGAAGGCATTGCTACGCCGTTATGGGGAACGGCTCGACAAATCGGCGGCGGAATGGCGCGTCAACGGTAGGCGCATGATGCCAGGTGAGACATATGCTGATTACGCGGCAGTACTTCGTGAGCTGGTGGGTAAGAACCGGGTGAGCGAGCGTGTTCTGCTGGCTCAGTTCTACAGGTGTCTTGATAAGACCACGAAGAAGCTGGTGCAGCAGGAACCGAAACCGAAGACGCTGGAGAGGGCGGTAGCTAAGGCCACGAAGATCGACGACCCAATGGACAACGTTGCGCAAGGCATGATGAACATCGGGCAGGCGTGGGCAACCGCGCCGAGTCCCTATCTCATACCAATGACTGGGACGACCGGCCAAACGATGGTGATTCCGGGAATAGGCAGTCTGCCTTCACATATGACGTCCATGGGGCACGGCATAGGGTCGGCAGAGGGCGAGGCCGGGAGCGTGGCCCTCTTCACAAATCCTCAGGGCGTGTGGAACGACTACTCTGGCACGTGGGACGTGCCACCGGGCCATACGTGGAATGGGAAGTACTGGGTCGAGACGAGAAGCGGGAAGAAGCAGTCGCAGCAGTCCGGCAAAGGGGCGGCGGACCGAAAGGGACGGCACCAACGAGAACGGGACTCAAGCGGTGACGACTCGGACGTACAACCCGTGAAGAAGAAGACGAAGGCGGCAGTGAGGCAGTTGAAGGGGAGTGACGGCGGCGCCGCGGCGGCGGGGGCACCCCAGGGTGGTGGTGCTGTCGTTTGTTTCGGCTGTGGGCAACCCGGACATATCAGGCCACACTGCCCGAACCCACCCCGGTGCTTCGCGTGTGACCAACCTGGACATTTCGCACGTGAATGTCCTGATCAGGAAGCAAAGGCGCGGAACGATGAGCACATGAAGAATCGCAAAGAGAAGGGGAAGGAGCCGGCGGAAAACTAGGGGCGGACGCAGTGGGGGGACCACAGCGTTCGACACCAACGACGGATCCCCAGCAACCGGTGCAGGTCAAGAACGGCACGGGTGGTGATAAGGCAACGGATGAACGAGGAGAGGTAGAGACGGAGGAAAGCAGTGGGAGTGATGAGGCTGAAGGCAAAGAGGAAGAGGAGAGCGGAGGTTCAGGGGTGGAGGCTGTAGTGCAGCGTATGGAGGAGGACGCGCAGTGCGAGGATCAGGAGCGCGCGCGGCGTTCTCGGGAGACAGTGAGACCCGCTATGACGACCGAACGATACTCAGGCGCGAGTGGTGGGGCGACGAGCGAGACGGGACGCATCGACGGTGCGGCTCCACATCAGACTGAAAATGGCGCAGTGTGCAGTACAACGGCCGGGGCAGGAGGGCGAGCGAGCGACACCAACGATGAGGGCGTCGCTATCGCACAGGTACTATGGGAACGTCGAAAGGCGCGAAAGGCTGTCAAACGCCAGCAAGTTAAACGAGCGGCGGAGCGGCGGCGGGTTCGTAGCCGGGCGGCGGCCGAGGAGTTGCAGCGCGTCGATGGCAAGCGTGGGGCTGCCCGCCGCCAGGAGCAAGATAAGGCTATGCAGGAACTGGAGGCGCGACGAGCGGTGCAGGGAGACGAAGCGGCAATGAGGTGTGGTGACGAACCGGCGAAAGTCCGATTAGTCCAGCGGCAGCAGGCGTCGAAGGCGCCGGACGGTGAAGACGAGTGCGGAGTCGAGTATGTCGGTGCGGACGACGGGTTGCCGACGGCGAATATGGAAGTCGACGGGGAGCATAGGAGCATAAAGCTGGACAGCGGAGCTCAGTACACGATCGCTGGCACGGGCTGGATGCGATATGGAGATCGGGTGCAAGGCGTGGCACCAGTTGACTATGTCGAAGGCATTGGTGGGTTTCTGCTCGATGTCGTAGGAGTATGGCGGTTCCATCTGCGCAGCGTGTTTGGCGAAGACATCGTGGTTGACGCGTGTATTGTGGCTGGGTGCACGGACGAATTCCTTCTTGGTGTAGATTTCATGCGAGGACGTGGAGCAGTGATGGACTTCAATAGCAGCGAGGTACAGTACCGCGACAACGGGCGCCTGGTTGTTATACCTTTCCGGACCTTCGACAAGGAAGGAGGGGCTAAAGTGGCTACTGTCCGCATGGCACGACGGATGCAGCTTACGGGTAGTGCAGTGACTCCGGTGGAAGTGGCGGTGGCCGCGGAAGATGGCGAGCATGGCATTTTTGTACCCACCCAGCACACGGGACCGGTGACGTTGGCCGCTACGGTAACACAGGCGCGTTACGGCAAAGCCTGGGTCCCGGCAGTCAACTCGGGCGAAGGCGAAGCACGGCTACCACCTAAACGGGAGCTGGGTAGATAGATACCGTTGGACGAGAGCATGACGGTGCTGGCGGTTAACGGTGCGCTGCGACGCGACCAGATACTGAAGTGGCTGGGTGAGTTAGGAGACGTGGACACGCCGCTGGCAAACGAAGGCGATGTCCGAATTGGCGAGGGGGACGAGGCAAGTAGACAGTTGGTGATGAAGTTGCTGCGGGCATACCGAAAGACAACGGAGAATACCGACGATTGTCCGCCCGCGACGACCCTAAACATTGAACACCATATCGACACGGGAGATGCGGCCCCAATCATGTCAAAGAGGAGACGATTGGCGCAGACGGACGACCCGGTGGTGACTAGTAACGTGACAAAGATGCTGGGGGCAGGAGTAATTGAAGAAGGAGAAGGCGCGTGGGGATTCCCGGTAGTTTTGGTCAAGAAGAAGGACGGTGAGGTGCGCTTTTGCATCGATTATCGAGCGCTTAATAAGGTGACGAAGAAGGACGTTTATCCTTTGCCACGAATAGACGAGACCTTGAAGGCCTAAGGCGGTGCGGTGCTGTTTACGACGCTGGATCTGAAGGCGGGGTATTGGCAGATTCGGGTCGCCGAGGCCGACCGGCCCAAGACCGCCTTCACCACTAAGCAGGGGCTGTACCAGTTCGTGCGGATGCCATTTGGTTTAACGAATGCGCCCTCTACGTTTCAGCGCATGATGAACAGCGTGCTACGGGGGCATACGTGGTTAACTTGCCTTGTCTACTTGGATGATATTGTCGTCTTCACGCGAGGAGGCATTGAACGACATGTGGTGGAGGTCGCGTGCGTGTTAGAACGGCTGGCGGCGGCGGGATTAACGCTAAAATTGAAGAAGTGTATGTTCGCGACAAGAAAGATGGAGTACTTGGGACACGAGCTCAGTTCCGATGGGGTGCGACCACTGGAGCGTCTGGTGACGGCGGTACAAGACTTTCCGAGGCCGGTGGACGCCATTGAAGTCAAGCGGTTCGTACATCTCGCCGGCTATTATCGTCGGTTTATCGAGGGCTTCGGGTCGCTCATGGCACCTATGACGAAGTTGTTACGCAAGGATGCAGCGTGGTAATGGACAGTGGCGCAAGAGGCTGCGTTTGAGCACGTGAAAGTGGTCTTGACGACCAAGCCGCTACTAGTCTATCCCAACTTTAAGCTGCCATTTCGTGTGGTAACGGACGCAAGTACTGTCGGATTGGGCGCTTGCTTGATGCAAGACCATGGACACGGGTGGCAACCGTTGGCCTACGCCAGTAAAGTCAACAGTCCCACGGAGTCAAACTACGGCATTACGGAGCTTGAGTGTTTGGCGGTAGTTTGGTCAATTAAACTATTCAGGTCGTATCTGTATGGGCGGACGTTCACAATCGTGACCGACCACGCGGCCTTAAAGTGGCTGATGACCAGCCCTAATTTGACTGGCAAGTTGCACCGCTGGGCCTTGACCCTGCAGGAGTTTGAGTTCACCGTGGAGTACCGACCAGGAAGCACGAATATAGTGGCTGACGCCTTGTCGAGAGCACCGGCAAAAGTGGCGGCAGCATTCGGGCGGCGGCGACGTTCTCGTCAACGGGTGGCTATAGAGGGAGACGCACCGACGACGAGTGGTGTGCGGGCGGGAGCAGGTAGGAGTCACGAAGGCGAAGTGGAACGGGCACCGACCAGTCGGGCGAACGTGGTGGCGAATGCGGTCGGGTCGGCGCCTGCCGAATCTGAGGCGGCGGGGACAATAGTACTGGAGGGCAAGGATACTGCGGAGGAAAGTACGCGCGTCACTACCAAAGGTGAACCACTGGTTCGGGCGTTGCCCATACTGGAGAAGGCGCATGGTGTCGATAAGTCGATGCGGCCGGAGAAGGCGCGCGAAGACAATCGACCTCGCCAACTCGAAAAGGTGTGGGACTGTCGTACTGAAGCAGCGGAAATAGGGCCTACGCGACCACTCACAAGGGCGGCCAAACGGCGTCTGGAAGCGGCGCACCCGCCGGTGCCGCCGGAAGCGGCTCTGAGCATTATGAATGGGCGAAGCGATGGGCAGCAGTCCCAGGCAGCAAAACCCGCACAAACAGCCGGGCGGGAGGGGCAGCAGACGCAGCGCCGAGTACGGTTTCAACAGCCACTGGAGCAAGACGCGCTTGGACATACAATGCCCCGAGGTGCCGAGCGGCGTCGCGATGAGCAGAAGAAGAAGTCGGAAAATACGATACAGAGGCCACCGGCGATGACCGTACTAGCCGAGAGTGAGGGGGGCGATGGTAGCCAGACGGCTGAACCGGCGGCAGTAACGGCTCGGCGAAGAGAAACTGGAGGCACGTCGCGGTCTGAGGGCGGCGGCCGACAGCGCAACGTGCCGGTGGCCAGACAGCTTGCGCCGGACGAGGAATCGGCGGTGGGCGGAGAGGAGCGGGGCTACCCGATACGAGGTGGAGAAGGCCTGCAGGATAACCAGCGACCGGAGAACGTGACGCGGAACCCAGTAGACGATGATGTGCTCGATCCGCACGAGCAGCAGCGACAACCGCCGACGCTACAGCTGACAGATGACGCGGTGATTACGGCGCAGCTGCGGAGTGGACTGGTGCAGCGCATGGTTAAGGCACGCTCGTACAGAAAGATGGCGGTAGAGGTGCGGCATAACTTGGTGACGGTTGAGACGTCGCAAGGGCGACGAGTGGTGCTTCCACCTGAGCTGTGGCCGGTGGCGTTCAAAGTGCATCACGATTCAATGTGGGCCGGCCATTTACGGGCGCCACACACGTACGAGAGGATATCCGCGCACTATTGGTGGCCGGATTTACAGCGGGAGGTGAAGCGTTGGGTGCGTGGCTGCCAGGAGTGTGGCAGTCGAAAGGCTAAACCGCGTGATGTGGTGCCACCCTTGCGGAGTATTAGAGGAGGTGCAGTCGGAGATAGGTGGGCTTTAGATGTGGCTGGCCCCCTGCCGGTGGCCGACGGTGGAAAGAGATACGTTATCGCGGCTGTCGAGTATGTGACTCGTTATGCGGTGGCGAAAGCGGTCGAGTGGCACACGGCGGAGAATGTGGCCAGGTTCCTAATGGAGGAGATTGTGCTTAAATTTGGTGTATTTCGGGAATTATTGACGGATGGTGCGCCGGAGTTGACAGGGATTGCGATCGAGAGGTTGGTTGCAATGCTGCAAGCAGAGCAGATCAATCCGGTGCCGTATAGGCCTCAGATGATCGGCTTGGTGGAGCGCTTCCATCGTACATGGAAGGATTGTGTGGCCATGTACATGCAAGCGGACGCCCAAAATGACTGGGCTACGTGGGTGCCCTTCGCAGTCTACGCCTACAATTCCGGCAGGCATTCGACAGTGGCGCTTTCACCAAATGAGTTAATGATGGGCAGGCGGTTAAGGAGTCCAAACGAGTTGTTGAGTGTGAACGGCGTCACGGAGGTGGGAGAGCTGTCTGTCTATCATAAGCAGTTAGTTATGGCGATGCGCAAGAGTTACGAGGCAGCGGAGAGTGCACGGGAGCGTGAGCAGCGCCGCCAGGCCTCCTACTACAACCGAAAAGTGAAGAACCGGCGTGCATTTAAGCCAGGCGATCGGGTGTGGATGTACCGACCGCCCCGAGGACCAAAAGCAAGTAAATTTGTCCACCAATGGATGGGGTCGATGAAGATTATTGAACCCGCAGGGTTCGAGAACTTCTTGGTCGAACGGGAGGATCAGAACGGGGCACCCGAGCGATTTATAGCTCACGTGTCCTCCCTAATCACCTACTATTATCCGGTGGACTTGCTGAAACGTGTGGCGGCAGCCATCGCAGCGCAACTGGAGTATGAAAATTCGGGCGAGTCACGTGAAGATGTCCAGGCAGCAAGACCGACTGCTGGATCAGCGACGGCGCCTGTGCAAACAGCAGCGGGAGGAAGAGTGGGTAAACGCAAGGCAAGGACGATGGACCGTGACGAGGCATTGCGAGTCACGTGTGGCGCAATGGTGAAGGTCCGAAGAAGACGACGTCGAAACAAGGCCGGGTGTTATGTTCTCGAGTACGAGTTGCGACCAGTGCGGCGAAGCGAGTGTGCCCCAGGAGCCCCTGAGAGCGTGTGGGTCTCCGGAGCAGTGTACGACGAATTGTATGCGGCCGACAGAGTCGTGGAAGACTCTGTGGTGGAAGAAGGCGTGTAATGGATCGAGCAGTCGAGTGGACCACATGGCTGCGAAGTCAGGTGATGAGTAGCAGTACACGTGGAATGCGAACGACGGGTTTTGCATAGATGATGAGAGGGAGGTGGACGATGTGTGAGCGTGCCGGCTGGCGGCCATGGTCGTGAAGCCAGCCGGGAACGATGGGTGCCTCGCACACCGTGAGTGTAGTAGCCAAAGAGGTGATTGGCAGCACGAGTGGGATACGACGCCAGTAGGAAGGACGAAAGAGGCCGACATGAGTGTGCTGGCTAGTGGTCAGGCTCATGGGAGCCGAAACAAAGGACGGAAGAGGCCGACGTGAGTGTGCTGGCTAGGTGGCCAGGCTCATGGGAGCCGAAACGAAGGACGAAAGAGGCCGACGTGAGTGTGCTGGCTAGGTGGCCAGGCTCATGAAAGCCGAAATGGATGATGAGGAATAGTGGGGTGGGCTATGTTGAAGTACCGCGCAGCAGCCGCACTGCAATGAACAAAGGAGGGGAGCAGTGTGGGGCGAAGCTCACTTTTGGATCTGCGGCATTAGCACAGGACCTGACACGTGTGTGGCGGAAGACGCACTTTGGAGACGGAAGAGGGAACGAGGACCGGCAGACGAAGGCCGTCCGAGTCACCAAAACGGAAGAGCGAGCGAGCAGGGAGGGGCGGAGGCCGACCAGCTAGCGAGCGAACTACAGCCAGCGGAGCACGTGCCGACCGCGCGGGCAGCGCCGACGAGAGGAGGGCGAAACAAGGGGCTGAGAGGCACCTGAGGCCTGTGTGAGGAGTCGGGTGACGCTCGGTGCGGGGAACGCACGGGCGACGAAGTAGCGCAGCAGCGTGAAAGGCTGGTGCTTGGAATAGTACACGAGGGTGAGTAGGAGCGAGTAGTGCAGCAAGGGTTGTGTTGCGTAAATATAAATAGGAACGGACACTTCTCAGTGGACGTTCCGGCGCAGAACCAAGTGGGTTCTGTCGGCCAGTGGAGTGAGGCAGTTCCGTACGGGCGGCGACTAACCAGGGCGAACCCCCAGCGCAGTAATTGTGGAAGCAGTGCGACCTGTCCCACGGCCGGGCAAGATAATTGGCCCGTTACATATCGACTGTCGACTTCCCAGTCACTAAACCTTTGTTAGTCATTCAAATGAGGATCGTGCATAAAACACGGAATCTCGTGTGGCGTACACAAGCACCACCCAGGGGCTCAAATTTGTTGTGAAGATGCTACGCGCCGGATGTCGTTCCGCGCTACGCCGGCCGTTGCTGGCGTCCCGCCGTTTGTCATCGCTGGCCGCCTCACAGGCAATTGCAGGAGATCACGCTATCGATGACGAGAAGTGGATCCGTCTTATGCAGCAGACCAGTCGCCTGGAGACGAACGTGTTGTTGCCTTTAAACGAAAAGCTACTGGGCCCATTGGACCGCAAGCACCGTGAGGAGAAGCTGCCGTCGCTCCCCTTCGTCTTCCTATTAGGCAATCACTCGTCCGGCAAGTCCTCCTTTATAAACTACCTGCTGCAGCGCGATGTGCAGTCCACAGGCGTGGCTCCTACAGACGACGGCTTCACCATCATCGCCCCAGGCCGCGAAGACCTGGACCAGGACGGTCCGGCGCTCGTCGGTGACCCGGACTTGGGCTTCTCCGGTCTGCGCGTATACGGCCCGGCACTCATCCAGCGCACGCAGCTCAAGGTGCGCAAGGGCATCCAGGCCAACTTCATGCTTGTAGACAGTCCCGGTATGATCGACTCGCCGCACAGTCCGCCACACCAGTCCCAGTTTAACTACACGGGACCCAGTGACCGCTTATCGTCGCAACAACAACGGAGCAACAGCTTTAAGGGAAAAGACTCGGACAGAGGATACGAGTTTCCGGAGGTTGTGCGCTGGTACGCCGAGCGTGCCGATGTGATCCTGCTCTTCTTCGACCCGGACAAACCCGGCACGACCGGTGAGACTCTATCGATCTTAACGCGCTCACTGGTAGGTATGGACCATAAGCTGCACCTCGTACTTAACAAAGTGGATCAGTTCCGTAAGATCCACGACTTCGCGCGTGCCTACGGTTCGCTGTGCTGGAACTTGAGCAAGGTCATCCCGCTCAAGGATCTCCCGCGCATCTATACTATGTGCATTCCCACGAAGGACAATCAGATGCAAGCAGCAGAAGGTCTTGGCGCGTCGATGAAGGACTTGGACGCTATGCGTGAGGAAGTGGTGAGCGAGGTTCAACGTGCGCCGGAGCGTCGTGTGGACAACCTCATCACGAACCTGTACGACTCGTCACGACTGCTCAAGATGCACGCCGAGGTCTTTGAAGATCTGCGAGCTCGTTACGCTAGTGAGAAGTGGCGTCGCTCGGCTCTCGTGGCTGCGACGTTCGTGGGAGGCAACGCACTCGCAGCTTCGGCGTTGGCGAGCGGCGTCCCCATCGAAGCTGCGGCAGGACTATCCGTCGCCAGTGTGTTGGCGTCTGGTGGCGTGGTGTGGCACAACTCGACTGTGATGACCCAACTGGAGCGCGATCTGCTGCATGAGGACTCGCTGAGTGAGCTGTTCCGTCGTCGATACGGCCGCCAGTTGGCGGAGGGAGACGAGTACGTGTTATCCTTGTGGAAGCGCGTGCTGCCGTCGCTGCAAGTGGCAGCACACACTCTTGGCTTCAGTATGATGCCGAAGCTGAAGAACTCGGAGATTGCAGCACTCGACAACATCGTGAGCAACGAAATCCCGGAGCTGCGTCGACAGTGTGCGCCTACGGACAGCAGTCTGGCGCACCAAGTTGCCAAAATGTTCCGCAGCTAGAAAAAACACGAGTGGAACCAACACAATAAACCGGTCTAGGGCAGCAGACTTCTGCTCTGACCCTCTTTTTGATTTTGTCTATCATCTGGTTAAAAGCTAGTCGAACGTGATCTTTTTGCCGCTAAAAGCTGTCAGACTCACCTTCTCCTTCTCCTTTTGTTGCTGCTTTGCCAGCCACGACGGGTGAGCAGCCTCCACTGGAGCAACAGAGGCAGCACGTTGCTTCTGTGGCTCTACATTCTTTGAAGCTGCACGCGGCTTATCATTACTCAACTTGTGCTTGTCTGTCTTGCCGCCCTTACCTTGTTTTGCCTTCGGTTTGGCCTTCTTCGGTCGCTCGGACAGTCCGTACTTGCCTACAGACGCCGCGTTGTCTTTGTACGGCACGAAGATGCCCTTAGAGCGGTCTTCCTTGCGCTTGAGCGCCTCCTCCTTGCGAATAGCCTTCATGCGACGTGCCACCTGACCAGGTCGGTTCTTCCTCTTCTTCTTTTCGCCTAGGAACTCAGCAATATCATCGTCTGCGCCAGCCATAGTGCCATATCCGTCCAGACTCATTTCCATATCATCGTCCAGTCCTCCGCGTCCAGACAGAGAGCCCAGGAACAACGAGGTCGGGGCTACACCACTGCGTCCAGTATTGCCCACCAGCGACTCGTGGCGTCCGCGTTTCAACGCGCGCTTCTCATGTGCCCGCCGCTTCTTCTCGGCTTCCTTTTCCTCCTTCTCCACCAGTTTCTTGATGGCGTCCAGAAGCGGCACAATCTGCTTATGAGCCAACATGCGGTCCATCAGCTTTTCATCCAGTTCCGAGTCCGGATTGGGAGCGTCTTCCTGCGTCTCCTTCTCTTCCGTCTCCCGTCCAGCAGCAGCAGAATCTGGATCCTTTACAGTCTCGCCCTGCTCCGCACCCTGCTCACCCTCAGTCTCCTCACTGCTGTCATCGTCGCTGCCTTCCTCGTCCCATTCTTCCTCCTCCTCGTGCTCATTCTCTTCGGTAGTTTGGGGCTGTGGCTTGTCCAACCCAGTCTGAGCTCTGGCTCTAGTCACCAGCTTCTGCAGGTCTAGAGTCTTTAGCGCTGCATGCTCGCGCTCGAACCGTTCGATACTGTTGCGCAACTTCTGCTCTCGCTTTTGTTGCTTAGCCGCGTCGTCCACAGGCTCTGCGAGCTGTTGGCGGAGCTGCTTCAGCTGCTGCACTGCCTTGCGAACCAAGAATGCTCGGACCTTCTTCGCCTCGCGCTGCAGCAGCGAACAGCTCTTGTGCACCAGCTTATCGTGTGCCGAAAAAGCATCGCGCTTCCTCTTGCCTGCCATGAGGTCAGATAATGGCTGGTGTCCAGTATGAAAAGTCCCGCGTGCAGTGATTGGTTGAAAGAGATTTTTTTCATCATGCGACGAAAGGGTATGTTGGCTACATTGTACCCCTCGTAACCGAGAGCCCGGCCAGCATTTCTTACCAAAATGAAAGAATTGCATGAGCGAGTCACAATTGATCAAGATTTTCAGACTTGGCATTACTTAAAGTGTTTGATGTGGGTTTGCTAGTCATGTAGATTCAAGTATCTGTCGCTGACAACAGGAACCCACGCCCAATCCATTTTAATAAGGTTTCCCTCGTTGCAGAGAGAAACACTGCACATCGAGCTCAATGCCTACACCCTCAAGTCTCTTGTACGGCTTGTGACCGACCCCGATTTGGAGGTGAGTGTATATGCTCATTCTTCAATCGATCGTCTTCAGCGCAAGCCTCCAAACTTGGACTCAGTTCTCATGACGATTCTCTCGCTCGGTCTCCTGGCTCTTGGAGCTAGCGCTGCAAGCGCCGCCGTTCTGGTGGATGACACTGTTTGCGCTTGGAATTGGTCGCTGTCTTCTCTTGGGTGTTAACCATCGGCACTATGCGTTTACAACTTCAACTTCGGAGATCTTACCCTCAGTCAGTCCTGTCGAGTCAAGGACGGTGTCAATTTTTACCCGTAACAGATCCACTTGGCTTTTGCCGGTACGACGGCTGGAACGGGCATGACGGTGTCCTGGGCGACGTTCGAAGAGGTGGATGACAGTTCACTCTGGGTCGGTACTTCGGAAGCCTCACTGGCACTCGTGGACACTACAGTCAAAAGCGTCGATTACTACCGTGACGACGAATACGAAATGTTCCACCATCACGCGACGGTTTCCAGTCTGTCCCCTCATACGAAATACTTCTACAAGGTCGGCAGCAGAACCCGGACGACGTACCAGAGTGATGTCAGCTCTTTCGTGACAGCGCGATCAGCTTCGGACACTTCCACATTTAAGGTTTTGATTTACGGAGATGCCGGAGACGGCGATAACTCCGAGGACACTCTGACATACGCGAATACGTTGACGTCGAACGATATTGACCTCGTCTACCACATCGGTGACATCGCGTACGCGGACGACGACTACTTGGTGGCGTCGCAAGTATCTGGATTCTTCTATGAAGAAGTCTACAACAAGTGGATGAATTCTCTAGCCCCCGTCATGAGCGTTATTCCGTACATGATGGTTGTAGGTAACCACGAGGCGGAGTGTCATTCACCTGCCTGTCAGCTCTCGCGGGCCAAGAAGAACATGTTGGGCAACTACACAGCGTATAATTCTCGGTTCAAAATGCCATACGAAGAGAGTGGTGGCGCTCTCAATATGTGGCATTCGTTCGACCACGGCCCACTCCACTTTACCTCGCTTTCGTCCGAGACAGACTACCCGAATGCGCCCTCGAACGAGTACACTTTGACCCACAAGAACGGGAACTTTGGTGATCAGCTCAAGTGGATCGAGTCAGATCTTGCAAAGGCTGATGCGAATCGTGGTAATGTGCCTTGGATCATCGTTGGAATGCACCGTCCTCTTTATGATGTTGACGGATGCGACGACGCTGGAGTGCCGACGGATCAGAACGCCAATGTGCAGTCTGCTTTTGAGGCGCTGTTCATCAAGTACAAGGTGGACGTCGTTCTCACGGCTCACAAGCACTACTATGAGCGCCAGCTACCAATCGCCAACAACGCGGCAGTGATGGATGGAGTATCCAACGACTTTAAGACGTACGATAACCCACAGGCTCCAGTTTACATTTTGACGGATGCTGCGGGGAATATTGAAAACTTGACCGACGCCCCGGCTGGAACAGCTCCGTGGAATGCTGCAGTTGACTACACGCACTTTGGCTTCTCGGTGCTGGAGGCGAACCGATCGATGCTGTCATGGAAATACGTGTCGGCGTCCGATAAGAGCGTTACGGATGAATTTGTCATGAACAAGAGAGCTAAGTAGGGGGCATTTTCACGTCAATATGTAGGCACAACGATTAACGTTCGATCAGTTGTACACTTTCGTCAGATATGCCTCATTTATATAAAAAAAAGTTATTAAAAAAACATGTCCTGAAACATACCAGTCATAAGGGAAGTGGTCAATTCGAGGCCGGTTTTGCAGGTGCAATTTTCGGAAAGGCACTGCTTCGGACTCGAGCCTCGGAAGTCATAAGTTTTGACAGTTCTGGAAACCTCCGGAATCCCTCTTTTTTTTAAGGTGGTGAATGGCACATAATATGACAGTGTTGGTCGCTGTATTGTTACTTAAAGAAACCACTGGAATTGTGGCGGAGGTTCAATTAAAGGCCGGAATTAGACTTGTCTTGAGTATGCTCATTGGTACACCAGTACCAGGGCTAGGTCTACTAGAACGGTGCATATTGGTCGTACTTAAAACATTATCATAGGTTACTAGGTTTAAGAGGTGATGTCATTTTGGGAAGGACAGCATTTCCAGAAGCACGCAGACACAGACAGCGCTCGAAATGTCGAGCGGGGCGCCGGCTCTGCTCGAGCCCCCAGAGCTCCGCTGCCACCCAGAGAACCTCGTACGGCTGCTCATGCGTCATGGCTAGTGACTCCCACCTTTTGCTGAAGCCAAGACCTCCTGTGTGATGTGAAACTGCCCGGCAGGGTGGGGGTAACGCTGCCGGATTGACAGACACACAGATTCAACCAATTTGGTACGGCAATCTTTTGGTTCCACATACTTATGAGGTCGTACTGACAGTTGCTGTGTCTAAACTACTGTATAATCTACAATATCGCTACCAGTGTCAACGCTTGGCGACATCGAGGTCGTCTTCTTGCAAGGATTAGCCTGAACTACTCGTGTTCGCGTGTTTGCGGCATTGTGAGGATCTCGTCTTCGACAAGCGCCTTCATATGCAGCCATGTGGCAAGCAGGACGTGGCGAGGCACCCCATTTCGTGTGTCTTTCTGGCAGTCCCGCCAGCAGTTTGGATTTCGCGCCAAATCTGTATAAATTTCTGTGAGTTTCGTGCTTAGTTGTATATAAACAAATGAAATGCTGGAAATCGTAATACAGCGTATGCATTGGCTAATATCACACCGGCCTCGAATAGATCCACCGGCCTCGAATACTTAAGTACGCCCTAAATAATAATAATAAAATACCACAAAATTTGCCGAAGTTTTACGAAAATAAAATGATGTTATAAAATTATAATATGTTTTTAATTGTAAATAAATAATAATTGTAATTTTTCTAAATGATTTGATCAAATGATTTAATCATCTGATATCTATCCAAACAGCAAACAAAGAAAAGGGAATCGCTATGGATCAACAAGTTTTGGCGTGTGTATTGCTGCGTTCAAGGTCACAGGCTCTGCAAAAGATACAAGTCAAGATGGAGAAGATGATGGAGGCGCTCAATGACGTGCTGTACGCTCGCGAGGAGCTCGAAGCAATGTTGCTTCGCGAGGCAGAGATTATCTGTGACGAAGTCACACAGCACCTTGCACAGAGGAAGTGCTTAAGGGTATTAACTACCCGAGTGAAAGTTAGTCCACGTTTTCCCGGCATCAAAGGGAACGGTTTGCTACTTAGAAGAGTAGATTTAAGACTGATGTATTTATAAGTAAGATAAGCTTGGGTCTCATACAAACTAGAAATTATCTATAGTGGAGCTAAGTAGTCATGCACTGACTGGTTCCGATAGCACCTGGTACCGTGTACCAGGTGTCCACAAGAGTGCCGGGTCACTCTTTATGTACACTGGATTGTACCCCGCTACATAATCAATGAGCTGAGTGCAAGCATCGGAGAGGTTCCAACTCCGCGAGATTTTCCGTCGTCGTATGGGATGGTGCTGGGGCGTGTTATTAGAGCTCTTAATAATTACCCTCCTGCTTAGTGAACTGGATGCTGAATTCGATATTGGTAAACTCTTCTCAACCAAAACTTTTAAATTTTATATTTTTATTTTTATAGTAATGAGCAATCTCTTTGTGTGAAGCAGTACCTCGAACATTGATCATTGTCGTGTGAGCTTAGTAACTTCTTCATCTGTATTCTGCATTTTTCAAACTCCTTTTCATTCCGTAGGGCAGGATTCGCTGTACACAGCAGCAACCACGCCAATCTCAACCGCATCACTCGTACGTAGGCCTCCGTGATACGATGACGCTCAAACCTATGGGCGTTGTGCAAGAAAGCGTAAGCTATTCCCAACCTCAGAAGTCCACACCTTGTGCCATCGGGCTGAGCAGGCTTGTCAATCCACTATTTTAGAATTTCGATGGGAAATTGCTTCTTGGCCCCACTTTCAATGTGCCATTTTTCCAAATATGGCATCACTGTGTTTTTCCAAGCATCTTTCGATAACATCGTTGGTGCAAAGGCTCGTAAAAAATTACGCGTTATGTTGTTGGAAACGCCACTTTCACGATGATAACATCCCAGTGAATTCTATCCAGATTCAACGGCAAAATCACGAATGGTGTCTCCGATAACCACTGTTTTGGCTGGTTTGGCCATATCAGCAGCGAAGACAACGCAACAGCTCCTTTAACCGTGTCAGTGATCATCTGTATCCCCATGCCGATACTGCGTCGTTCAGCATTGCGTTGCGAGGAATTATGGCAACTAAATCCATAAAATTAACGAAAACGGACCCCGACTTGCTCTTCAAAATTGTCATCAGAGAACAGTTTGAATATTTCTGAAGCACGTCTTCAGCCAAAGCTTGGCGAACCTTTGCAGTGTCTGAATGGAGTAATCCACTCATTTTAACCTTCAAGGAAAAAGATTCGACTGGTTGGGCTTGAATAAGGCGCCAATCGTGGTCCAGCCACTTGACATCATCGATGAATCCCCCGGCCTTTGCCTTTGGTATGTAAAACTTCTCTATTATGTTTAAGAAAGTGATGTAAGTTCCATACAAAAAGGATTTAGTAGTGTCTGTGTAAATTTGAGCAACCTTATATCTTTAAAAGTGCCCTTAACTCATGAAGGGCGCCCTTAACCCATCAATATAAAATACCCATCTGTGTAGAACGAGAATTTCTGAGCCAAATGAGACCAGCATACCCCCACGGATGTTCCTCATTCGCCGCTTGCGAGTTCCTCGCGCTTTAAGATTATAGCAGCAGACGCTTTCTTCAAAAGAGACGCAGGTATGACAAAGGCATGGTCATTTGTGATGTCACCACTGGTTTCATCGGCAACTTTGCACGTAACAGAACGATCTTGTAGAAACTTGTCATCTATGCGAAAAGGATACTGGTCGAGCACGTTTGACACCTTCTCCACATTCGGGTAATAATTAGCCCACTGGATGATCTGGGTCAGCGATACAGTAACCTTCGATGAAAGCAGAACAACAGCTAATTTGGGTTGCTTGGCAATCCACCCTTGTCTTATCTTCTTTCGGGTACGAGGCTTCGGATCAGGAAGTTTCATCACTTCAACACGGCGGGAGTTCGGTGGTTGGGTTGTATTACTTTGATTTTCGCTTAACCTCACAGCGGCGGTCTTCGATAGATTCCAAAGCATTGCTGTTTGAAATATAATTTATGTGTGTATATTGCCATACATTTTTTGGTTCTTCTTTTGGTGTTCCGGATATTTGGGTGGCTTCAAGTTCAGACTCTTCCGACGGAGGGTGAGAAGGCTCAAACAACGCTTTCCCACTCGCGCTTTGGAGGTGGGTTGCATTTTAAGGGTGCAGGATGAGCTTTGGTATCCCTTAAGTTCTTCGGTCGAGCTTTCACCATATTAATCACTTGGCGAACAGACTCCAAACTCTTTTCCAGTGTGTCGTAAAGTTCTCCAGTTGTTTTCATACTCCATCGGGCGGCACTGCTGGCGCAGGTAGCGAGATGAATCCATGTCCATTGCTGGCAACTGTCATGATATACTGGCAAGACAGTCGCCGACTCGTGTAAAAAAAGGAAATTACACGATCATAAAGTATCGCCTGCTGTGGTTTCTTGTCCAGCTAAAAACACTTTCCATTCCGCTTGAGTCGGTTCTATTTGCGTACAGGTGGCGTCGAATTTGTTCACCATGAACAGGTCCCATAGAGACGAAACTTTCACCAGCGTATCGCTCGAAAGATGACCTGCAACGCGATGCAAAAAAATGAGGAATGGAATGAACAGGACGGGACTGTGTGAAAAATCTTCGGATAGACGACAACAAGTGATTCACAATGCTCACTTGGTTCTGAAGCAAGCCAGCGATTGTTCGGTCGATTCTCGTTTTACGACCAAGATGACGTTTTAACTGATTCCAGTTGCTCTCCGTCCTGTTAGTTGTAGTGTTCCCAGCCGTGAAATATTTTCCGCGCGCATGGTTGGTCCACATATCACTACACCACTTCCAGGTTTCCTGGAAATAGTGGAAAATATCTGGACAGGGCTTGCTGCAAATACTCAGACACTCTCCCTTGCAAAACGTTTCGAATCCATCTCGTGATCTATTGTAAGCCGGCGTTGTAATGCTGTACATCATCTGCTTAATAGAAAACTCCACTTCACCTTGCTGAATGCCCGAAAGATCATTCTTTGCCCGCTTGACGACCTTCCTCCAGTTCGCCATTGTGTGAAATTGACACAAGAGTACGGTTGCCTCGGGAAAGCACCTCTCCAACACTCTCTACTCCTTAAAGTCCTTGTCAACGACAAAAGTCTCTACTTGTGCCCAACATTCGTTCTTCCTCTTGAAAAACTGAAGAAACGCCTCCATAGTACATTCTTTTTTTTATCAAGCGCAATAAAGTCCAAAACCGGCACACCCCGCCCCGTTGCGCTGGTAGCAAGAAGACTCCCTGTGTGAAATTAAACACAAAATTGTTAAAGGTGCTGCACCGGAGATAAGGGCGCTCAACTATTGAGATAAGGGGCGCCTCAAAAATAAATGAAGAAAACTTACCAAGATGAAATCCCAAGTTGTTTGTGCCATAAGTCCAATCAATACAAAGAGCCTCCCCCCAGCGTTCAAAAAATAACATTTGTACGACAGTCTGTATTAATGCCACTCGCCACGTCATTCTGGTCTTGAAGAACGAGAACCTCGTTGCCATCAGACCATGCCAAGGTATCCCGTATATTCAATAGTTTTTTGTCAGTAGATGTACTTTGCAGCACCTTTCTGACAATGTTGCATGCTTGCTGGGATGTCACGTGGCGTTCCAAAGCACCGGAAAGAAACTTTTGAATGTGATGTGACCCCGTGCTGGCATCTGCAAGAACGCCAACTTGATCCGCTACCATGCTATTCTCTGGTACCGATGCTGCCCAAAAAGAGCTGGAGTAAATTGATGCATTTGTTCGATGACTGTGTGTTCAAGTCTATATATTTATATATACATTATAATATTGTTAGTATTTCGTACTCTCAGCGACATTGTCAAGTAATTACTTAGTAAGTCGATTCACCACTGCGGATCATAGTCTTCGTCTGCAGTATTCATCACAGTGGCCGTGACGCTAGCGCTACACCCAGTGTATCTAGTTGGCATACTTCGCAAACCTTTACCTCGAGACTTCTGAGGACAGCCATGGGTACAACGAAACACCTTGTATCTGAGCTGCATCTTGTTTGGTATCTGCAGCGTGACCAACCTATAATATACAACATAAAAATAAAATTGTAGTGAATCAGTCTGAGTTAATTTAAAACTAATAAACTATATTATAAGTTTTACTTACGTATTGTGTTTTCTCATCGTCTGTGAGGCTCAGGTCCTGAATAGTAGGGAGTTTTCGCTGCAATACTTCTCCATAACATCACCGAGCTCTTTCCATGTCGAAAACTCGAGCTGTCGCATCGGCTGAATTTTGTTTACAAAGTTCACACGGGACGTTTCCATTGCCACACGTTCAGGATACGACTTGGTGCGTCTGACCCTTGGCGTTCGGTCGACATTAGGATCTTGGGCGGCTATGTTTGTGTCTTTGCCCTGTTCATCATCTGCTGACGTCAAAGAAATAGTCGCTGCGACACTGTCCTCGCCAGAGCCGTCACTTTCAGCATAATGTCGTCGTTTTGTAGGTGTTGTTAGTTGGTGCAGACGACTTTTCCTCTTGAAGACACGGCTTGAATCTGTCCGTAGTATCAAAACCAGTTAAGCTATGGTCATATAGGAAAAAATCGCAATACAACACTAACCAATTTCGTCAAGAAGTTCCTGCAACGTATCACTCGAATCGCTATCAAGTTTGAAGTCACCATCACGGTCGTCATCTTCAGGCCCGGAAGAAGAAAAGCTTAGCTCGAAAAGGGCGTCTGTGTCGTCTAGAAAACAGAAGCATTAACGTTGGAGAATTTGTTTGTAATGACCATAAATATAGCAAATAAGGTGTGATACGTACCTTCAAACATTTAAGTTGCGATCTCCAGTCAACTATCGCATCAGTGAGTGATCGTCTAGCGGGAAAACAGGTAGGAATCTTCCCGTGAGTGACGACTTTCGACACGTGGCACTGATTTCTCGAATGAACACCAAAATTAAACGGCCAGGATTCATCGCACCTAACAGCATTCTTCGAACTTAGTTGAGATTGTAGTGTACACACGGGTTATTTTCCGGCGAATTTAAAATTGTACGTGTAAGTTTTACATTTCAAAAAATATCATGAATAATTTAAGGGCGCTCATTTCCTTAAGCGCCTTTAACGGTACTACTTATGCAAGATCCTTATGGTGTTTTAACTACTTTGTCGCATGACACTCGGGTGCCCTGTGTGGTGGGAGACAACGTTTAGAACACATGCACAGACCTGAAAAACACACGAAACCATCCCACAGAACGTCGTGGACGGGACCGCTGGTAGGCCGCCTAGGTCTGCACGCCTCGCGACGCACTCCTAGCGAGAAAGACAGGCTTCCAGTTTGTCGAAGTTCGACCGGAAGCAAATGTATTCCGAATGTAGTGGGCTCCCCCTGCTCATCTGCAGCCCACTAGATCGGAACCCGGCAGCCGCGTGGAAGCCTTCGGTGATCACCCTCCAGCACCAGCGCCAGCCGCATGGTACGCCTCCAGCGCAGCGAGCTACCACACGAGATTCTCCGAGCCGGCGACTTGATCCAGTACTATTCGCGGGCGTTGGAGAGAGAAGCAGCGGAGTCCCACGCCCCAGAAAACTCTGCTGGAAGAGTCCCCGAAGCTGCTCCAGACGTATGTTTCTCCAGCACCACTGAATTAAGTTTTCAGCCACCCGCCAAAGGTGCAGGCGAGCGCACAGATGTTAGTGAAGGACCTGCGAGCGAGGAAGAGGTGTCAAGACAACTTCCGATGGAGATACCGCTTGAGTTAGCGGTTCCTGATTCTGATACTGGGTCTGTGGAATTGTTGATGAACGCCACTTCGACGCCCAGCACTACGACTGTGAGTGTAGAGCGCAGCATTGACACACTACCCGTTCCCTCACATCCATGCGCAAGTGCGAAGAGCGAGGATTCTTCCCCAGATAACGCGCAGCCTTCGAAGAGCCCGGAAGAGGTACTGGACCTCAAACGGTACCTGGCCGCTATACCGACTCGTTTGGAAAGAAACAAAATTCGCCACCAAGCAAAACAGCGGTCGAACCAGTGGCATGCTTCTCGCGGAAGAAGAAGCATATGGCCCGTAGTGCGATCACCAGGGATGGAGCAAACGTGCACCATTCTCGCAACGTTACAGCCAAGAAGATGAAGGACTTCCTGAGGCTCCCGTTCGTTCGCGAGCGTTTGAAAGCCTTACACGTACTACGATCGACCTACACGACGCAGAAGGATACGGCTGAGGTGTTGCTGGCGCCTGCAGTGACAGTTAAGTGGCCGAACGGAGTGGACGAGATTAATGAGTGCCAAATTCCTGAGGGACTGCAGTTCCCTGACGTCGGAGACTTCGATCCCTGCAGCTGCGTTGGCGACTGTTTCTGCGACACCTGCGAGAGCGCACAGTCCTCCATCTACTGCACTCCGAAGTGTTGTCGGCTAGATGCCTTGTGCAGTAATGCGCCAAGGAACTGAGCGACTCTGAATCTTTTTGAAACCGCTCGTTTTGGCTTAGGAGTGTATACTACTGCCTTTTTGGACGTCGGGGACATCTTGGGCGAGTATGTGGGTCAGCTAAGTGCGCACGAGGCGCAGATTGAGGGTCAGCCAGAGGTGGCGAAAAAGCATAACAGTGTCTACACGATGCTTTACTACACGAAATCTACAACCAAGAAGTACGTGTACATCGAGGGTGGCAAGTGTGTGACCCCTTAATGCGATTCATCTCACGTTCCTGCGTACCAAACGCGGATTTCATTGAAATGCGCAACTGACGCAGCGTTAAGATCCTTGTCGTAATGAAGAAGGCTGTGAAGGCAGGCACTGAGATAACGGTGAACTATGGTGATGAAGTGTGGTTTAAGTGTGCTTGTGACGAGTGCTGGCAAGAACAGTAGTAGGAGTGTAGGTTCTCGTAATCGACTTTTGATTTTTGCATCAACTTCGGACTATTTTTCGCTGCTCCAGCACTTCCGATATGAGTTTCCACAACACAGACACCTAACAGGTATCGTACTACTACTTGAGCGGACACTGTGCAAGCGCGCAAATTCGAATACGATAGGTTCCTCCCTCTCAGCACTGGCATCACCACGCGTATAATGTCTGTGAGTGTCGACTGCGAATATGCACGTAATAACTCTGATGCTGGAGTCAAAACTTTGTTTCAGTTTATATCCTCGTTTGTATTTAACTCAGGGGGTCTTACGAGACGTGTGGCACCTTACAAGTTTCCTTGCAGCCATTGTTCGTCAAGATACGTGCAGAAGTCTACCAGGTAAGGTACAATCTCCAGGTCTGCAAATACTGATCCAGCATCCAAGAAAATGATATTTCGTCACGGGCAGAATGCAAGTCATACAGACCATGAACCAGTGCTGCTGCTACATGTGAGGGAAATCCCTCCAGCCTCTTTTCCACGTTAGTCATGACAAAAAAAAACACATGAGATACTGGAGATGTGGATCTTCGCAAATACCATGAAAATGGCATTCCGCTGCGCCTTCTCTGCGTCTCCCATTGCGTATCAAGGAGCCAGCCTTCTAGTTGTAATACAGTAGTAGAGGCGGCATAAAAAAGCCAAACACGCCTCGTAGATTGGCTGCGTCCGCTGCGAGACGATAAAACTGACACGAGATGGAAGCTGCGAGCTCGGTCCGATATCCGTGTTTAACTTGAACGTCGCGTTCATATGAAGGACGTAGCTCTCTGGAGGCACTGAGAGCCTCTTCACCAAGTTCTTTGTCGTTAGACCCACAACGAAAGGCTCTTCGTCCGAGCCGTCGCCCACCACAGGCTTGCCATCTGCGTCCAGAGCCCAAGCGAGAGTAAAAGTATCATTATCGTTCTCAGTACCAGTGAACGCGTGTGAGTAAATCCATTGCGTGAGATCGTCGACGCGATCGTGGTTGTCGAGCTCGGTCCGCGAGTAATAGTTGCAGAAATGTTGTACTTTGCTCAGAGGAGGGATGTCGCTAGCTGACATGTGAAAGTTTCGAGCCATGGCGTACTGGATACGAAGTGGTCGGAGCCTTTGCTTCGCGAGCTCTCGGCAGTATTCTTTCTGCTGTCTGGACAGCTTAATTCGCTTGGGGGAAGAGGCTTCAGTGAAGTGCTCGCCCAACTCGTAGATGTAGGCATCACCAGAATGAGAGCAAACAAGCACCTTGCCGCGCCACGAGCAAGTGAGGTCGCTGCAGGAGCTGGACTCGCATTTGAGTAGCCTATATCGCATGCTGTGGTGGTCACCAACGCGGCATACGCTACAGGGCATTGTGCTGCTCTTGTCGGTGCTGTGGATCTTGAACGTGGCCAGAATGGCGTCGGCTTCATCGAGGCCGAGCTCAGTGCCCAGCTCTCGCCACGGTAGCGTCCGAGGCATGGTGCTTAAACGAATGAAAGAGAGACAATCTGATTGGAGGCCAGACTCCAGTCTGAGAAGCCTTGGGTGTGCTGGTTCTGTTCAATATGGAAGCCAGAGACGGTCCTGCCATGCACAAAACGCGGCCAGTTGTGTAGGTCCAGTAGTATGGAGTGGCGACACGCAGCACGATGTCCCACACGCATCACGATGTTTTTACTGGCTAGTTAATGTGTTTTCAGACTCTCCACGTGCCAATACGCAGTTTGGGGGATTTTCCCATGTTTACAGTGCCGACGCGACACTGTCGAGTGGTTTTCACGCGTTATCGTGTGGTGGGCGATTTGCAGCGTTGGTCAAGCCCATCTGTGGCAAATTAGGAATCAAGTCGTACACGAAGGCAAACACTGGTCTCAACACGCTCAATTGGAATATCCGATACATGTGGACGAGTACGTTTCAATAGTTGACTGTCATCTGCTGTCAGCTTGACAGCAGTCGCGCCGCGACTCGCGCATCAGGAGCAAATCCGGCCTCACACCAGGATAACAGGAATACAGCTGCAACTCTGCCTTGACTGCTATGCCAATACTGTATGACGGCACCCCAAACCCGGCCTTGCGTGTAGCCCGGAGCCGGCGCCTTGGAGGAAACAGAAAGAGCAAAAGTTGAGACAAGTTGTCTCAGACAACGTCTAAAACTTTACCAGGCATCTATTAACATCGGTTAAATAGAATATCTAACTTCTCTGTCCCATCAATTTAAAGAGATTTCGTTTTTGTGTGTAATACACAAATTTTCTTACAATGATCCGATTGGCTGATACTGTGTTTCTTTCAATGATTTGATACATATCGACTTAACAAGCAGTAAAACCTTTTGTAATTGAGCGCCTATTAGCGAGTGCTACAGTACACACGTCGATCGTGATTACGCTGCCTTTACTTCAAGTTTTGTAAATTTTCGCAAATAAACCTACGAATTCCGAAAAATAACAGAATTCTCTCCAAATATGAGCCCACATTCATGGCGTTATTTACTTGCTGGTCGCTGTTTAAAGTCACAAAAATATAGCGAATAGCACGCTGACCCAAGCTTCCAAATAAGGATACTTAGACTTTTACCAAGCTCATATTGGTACTTTCAAAAAACCAAAGTCCCTATAAATTGGTGGGACAGAGAAGTACCTGTACATGTATTTATCTTGACCCTCCCATAATGGGACCCATTCCCGACGCCATCAATACAGAGAGGATCGTCTGTACATGTACTGTACCACATTACACCTGATCCCTGCGAGATCAGAGTCGGCAAGTTTTTCACCTGTTTGAACTTGTTTGTCGGCGGACAGAAAAATGTTTCCCTTTGCATAACTAAAGTCGCTGTAATCGCTATCGGTAGGATCTCTGATTATGGAACAGTACCAAACGGTTTGGTCCAAATCTGTAACCAGCATGCTCTTGAGATGGGATAGCGGGGTCTCGCTCTTCACTGAAGAACCTTCACAGCCATTCACTATTAATTAATTTCCACGCCGTCCATGCGTGCTCTCTCGCTGTCACTGGTAGCTCTAGCTATTGCCGTCGTCAAGGCCAACGTTATCGTGGACGATAATACATGCTACCGAAACAAAGTACGGGATGTCTGCGAGCCCGCAAGTCTCTGCGAGCTCAACTACAACATCGGAGACCTCAGTTTCAACCAATCCTGCCGAGTCAAGGATGGCGTGAACTTCTATCCGCAGCAGATCCATTTGGCGTTCGCAGGGAAGAAACCTGGTACAGCTATGACCGTATCGTGGGCGACGTTCGAGGACGTGACGGACAGCTCCGTGTGGGTTGGCGATTCCGAGGATTCGCTGGAGCTGGTCGAGACGCCGGTGTCCAGCGAAAGTTATTACAGTAATAAGGAGTACAATTTGTTCCACCACCACGCCAAAGTCACAGGCCTCAAGCCACGAACCAAGTACTTTTACAAAGTGGGTAGTAGAGGTGACGAGAAGTATACAAGTGATGTCAGTTCGTTCGTTACCGCGCGACCAGCCACAGACGAAAGTACATTCAACGTGTTGATCTACGGTGACCTCGGAGACGGCGAGAACTCGGTGGACACCATCGCCAACGTGAACCAGCTCACCTCCAATGACATCGACCTCGTTTATCATCTCGGCGATATCGCGTACGCAGACGACGACTTTTTGGTGTTGAAGCAAGCTGCAGGTTTCTTTTACGAGGAAGTGTACAACAAGTGGATGAACTCCTTGATGCCGCTTATGAGCCGCGTCCCGTACATGGTGTTAGTAGGCAACCACGAGGCCGAATGCCACTCACCGGCGTGCCAACTTTCGCGTAAGAAACGGAACGCGCTCGGCAACTACACAGCGTACAACACTCGATTCAAGATGCCGTATGAGGAGAGCGGTGGTACTTTGAATATGTGGCACTCGTTCGACCACGGCTCAATTCATTTCACATCGATTTCGTCTGAGACCGACAACCCTGGGGCGCCGACGAACCGAATGACGCCTTGGGTCCACAATGGCAACTTCGGGGACCAATTGAGCTGGATCGAGGCGGATCTGAAGAAGGCGAACGCCAACCGCGCCAACGTACCGTGGATCTTCGTAGGGATGCATCGTCCCCTCTACAGCGTCCTCAACTCCGAGAACGACGTGCCAAACGAACAAACTGCGCTGATCCAGGCTGCATTTGAAGAGCTCATTATTAAATACAAAGTAGACGTGGTGGTGGCAGGCCACAAACATTACTATGAGCGAGACCTGCCCGTCGCCAACAACGAGGCTATACTGGACGGTGTGTCAGACGACTACAAAGTGTACGACAACCCGCAAGCCCCCGTGTATATCTTGACGGGTGGAGCTGGTCAGGTGGAAGGCATGTCTAAACCACCGACCCATACAGCATCGTGGAATGCAGTGTCGGACTACGAGCACTTCGGCTACTCGATGCTTGAGGCCAACCGGACAGCGTTGGTGTGGAGGTACATTCTGAGCTCGGACCAGTCTGTGCAGGATGAGTTTGTCATGTACAAGAATGAGCAGCCAGACAGCCGATATTAATAGCAGTCACAGGTTCTAAAACGAGTTGCACTCTTCCTCAGCCTTCAATGGTGAGACACCCAGTCAATGAGTTCTCGCATATAATCCATGTCACCTCCATACATCCAGGCATCCAGGTGGGTTTATTTGATCACTCCACTTCACTTTCAAATCTTCGGTGACAGTCCAAGTAACCGAAGCGAGCGCAATGCCTCCTCTCACTGCGACGCCCAAGCCG
This sequence comes from Phytophthora betacei, assembly GCA_011320135.1. NCBI lineage: Eukaryota > Oomycota > Peronosporomycetes > Peronosporales > Peronosporaceae > Phytophthora > Phytophthora betacei. The sequence continues at coordinate 66,201 of JAANHX010000431.1, forward strand.
CTGGAGCCAGTAATGCTAGCCCCGAATGCCAGCGATGCATGGCTCAAGAAGGTGTTTGGACCTCGAGAACGCCCTATGGAGAGCCTGAATCTAGATGCAAGCCGACGCAAATCAGTGTCCGCAAATGACCGTGAAGATTACGAAGAGCACAGATACACAAAGGAGCTGATGAAGTACATTGCAGAATCCACGGCCAGCTTGAGCGCCAGTGATGCAGAGCCGCTGAGCGAATCGAATTCGGACAATTCTGATGAACCATGGCCCGACATTTTCGACTGTGCCTCGGATGAGGAAGACGACTACGTCGAGCCTCCAGTGGAAGTCCCGCGCACTTATCGAGCACAAGACCTCCATGGAGGTATGCTCGTGGGCGGCAATTGCGTTTTATTCACAAGCTGGGCATTCAAGCGCCAATTGCACTGCAGGAGAAGCCTTCCGCCCATCCCAGAGCGCAGAGACGCTGGCGAATATGAGCTACCTTCGAGCGAAGGAGCCCAAACAAAGGGAGTGTATTCTGGCAAAATTGTTGAGCTGTAGCCAAAATTTGTAAAGTATAATGCTGAATATGAGTGGAAGAGTCGTTGTGTAAAGCAAGCTTGGTGGAGAAGGTTGGTACCGGTGTAGCCAACTTGCGTTCTATCGAAATCTGTTTGTTGCTCGGTATGCTTGACAAACAATGCTAGAGTAACGTGGCGCTGAATTCAGAAGACCTTCAACGCAACGGGAGCTTACGAACAGTAAAACCCATTGATGCACTCGTATTCAAAGGGGCGAAAATTCTCTAGCTGAGTTATCACGAGAAAACGTGGCTTTGGCTGTAACTCGCGATTTGGGTACGTATCCAGCCTGGAGTTCAACCTCGTCGGCTTTCTTGAAACTAAGGCCAGTCCCTTATTTCCTCCGCAGTGCTCAAGTAAGCAATTCAATCAAGTGGAATGGTGTCGGCTGCGTCTATCGTCGGGCTGTTGTCTATTTTCTCGGCTATCGTGAGCGCTGCGGATCCATCGTGCGGTGTTCAATACTCGAACACGAACACGGAGGGAGATTTAGTGGGCACGGTGCTCTACCCCGCAAGCCCCGAAGTATGCTGCGCAAATTGCACTGCCAACCCCGACTGTCAATTCTTCGTCACAGACGACGGTGGATGGAGAAAAATTGAGCCCAAGTGTCGTCTGGTGAGCAAGGCCCAGACGATGTTCGACTTCATCCGCGGTAGTGGGGGCAAAAACACCGTCGTCATGTCAGGGCGAGAAATTCCGGCATGGGGAAAGTGCGGCGACCAAAGCGGCTTCAAACTCTGCACGCAAGGGTTTTACTGTCAGCCGTGGGACTCTAAATACTACCAGTGCATTCAAAAGCTCAGCAAGTGCGAAGTCTACACCAATGTCGACTTGTACGGGAACGACCTCAAGCGGATCCGGGATATCAAACCAGGAGAATGCTGCGATGAGTGCGACAAGACCATGGGCTGCCTCGGCTACACGTACGTGAACGACGACCCTCGTGGCACGCAATGCTACCTTAAGAGCAGTGTCGATGGCTGGGTGAAGAAAGTTGGTGTACACTCTGGTGTCATGCCTTCTCTTCCACCTTGGTCCAAGTGTGGGGATCACACGGGATTCCGACCGTGCGCCAACGACTTCTACTGCCAGCCATGGGACTGGAGTTACTACCAGTGCATCCAGCGTCCTCGATGCTACGTGGAGACCAACATTGACTACTACGGAAACGACATCAAGCGGGTATCGGGTATAGGCCCCGGTGAATGCTGCGAGGAGTGTGATAAGACACCAGGTTGTGATTCCTACACTTATATCAACGATGATCCAACAGGTACCCAATGCTACCTCAAGAGTAGCAGTGCTGGGCGTACCACGAAGATTGGTGCCATCTCCGGTAGTGTCACACCAGGAATGAAATAAGGGCGGGGTAGTAGACCACGAATTGTAAGGGTTTTGAATCTCTTGATTGCCTCACTTCCACTCTTCGGCTAACGAGCTTGCACACCCGGTCCCGGTTATCTGAATATCAGTTTCATCGTCTCGTGAACTCTGCAGTAGCCGAATAGCTGGTCTGCATGTAGTGTGTCTACTTTTTCAGCCGCTCCTTCGTACGTTGAACTGCCTTCTGAAGAGGGACCTTGACCGCTTCTTCTGTGCGCTTAACCACTGCCTCTGTACGCTCTATAACGGCTTCTGTTCGCTCCACTGCTTTGCGAAGTGGCCGCTCAACAGCTTTTGGGAGGGGCTTGAATGCTCCTGTCTTGGTTAAATATCCGTACAGATACTCGGATCCGGACAGGAAGGTCGTGGTACCAACGACACCACTGCAGACACCACTGAGTCAGAAATTAAGTATTCAATCACTAGAGAAGTCAGCGACGTACAAAAGAAGACTGAGTGCCGGGTCCGGGGGAATCTGCCAGGCTGCGTTCGTCAGTGTAAGCCCGAAGGCTGACAGCTGCAGCGCCGTGTTCACCTTACTGAGCATCGACGGCTTCACCTGGAAGGCCCCGCTGTCCGATGTATCAAAGAACCCCGAGGACTCGTCCTTGGTTTTCAGTCGGTGGTAGAACGTACCACCAATTAACATACCATCTCGACCCAGAATTAGAGCTGCTAAGGGTAACGGCAGCAACCCCGTCCACATCATACTGAGTGACAAGGTACCGATCAACAATTTGTCTGCGAAGGGGTCTAGGAATGAACCGACGATCGACTCCTGGTGGAACGTCCTCGCGATGAAGCCGTCCAGCCAGTCAGACACGCCTGCCACTGCCAGCACTATGATAACGACAACAATTAGTTCAGGTTGGTGGCCAAATTGAATCGTAACAGTTGCAGCCGGTCGTACAGCCGATAGCTGAGACGTGGTCTCCTTGGATGATCAAATGTGCTAGATAGGGAGTGGCTAGGATCCGCGCTGCGGTAATAACGTTCGGCACGTTCACTACTTGATGCATGGCCTATCAGATTTAGAGCCACAAGATCTCGGATGTTAGAAATTATATAAAATGTACACACTCGGCAGTCTCCACGGTTCGTACGAGGCTCCTGGCTGTCTCCATGTCCTTCTTTAGCTTCTGCTTCAGAATCCGGGCAGCTGTCTTCGCTTCAAGCTCGTGTTGCTTCTTCTGTTGGTCGGAATCGTTGGGTGGTGTCGTGCTCATGACTCGATGCAGCACGAGCGCTCGGATACGCTCTTTGTCTGCCGTAGTGCGCCGGTCGCTCGGATCCAATAGCACGGATAACAAGCGGCAGTCGTGACTCGGCGTCCTGACTCGCTGCAAGCGTAGCGGTAGCGTTCGAAAGCGTCCCAGTGGTCGTCCGGGCATCGCGGCGGCAAGCCACCAGCGCTGCTCCATCGGTGACATGTCAACAACACTGTTGAGTGCTGCGATACTGTATGGAAATGATCGGTCTATATTATGTAGTAAACATAAAACTGGAAAGTGACTTCGTGTCCAGGTAAAAGGATGTTGGGTAAATTCACTTTATGCCAAGGGCAGGCTGGCAATTGGGGACTAGCACAATCAGCCTCCAAGTCTTAGTCATACGTCTAACCAGCTGCGACTTTGTCCTCTCGAGTTGTTCGGCAGCAGGGCTCGGTCCAATTGGAGGTGGCGGGGGATTTCCTGAGCTCCTTCGCTGCTGGTACCTTCGATGGGAGTCTATTTGGCGTTCTTCTTGCCCTTGTAGACCTGCTTACCGTGGTCCCATGGCACGTAATTGTGCTTCCACATGTGCTTAATCTGGCGCTTCATGGTGAGCGCGAGAAGCACGATGAAGTAGATGAGCAGGATGGGCCAGAATACGGGCACGTCGAAGGCGCTGCTGAGCGTCATAAGCAGGGACACAATGGTAGCCTTGAATGTAGAGTACCAAAACTGGAACTCAGGTACGCGACGCGTGAACGGCCGGAACTCCTCGCTCTGCTTGTGAGGCAACAGCGGGCCATCACTTTCTGCGTCCATCTGAGGCGACAGGAACCCGATAAAAAGGTTTAATAGGTAGATGCCCAGGCCGTAGGTCACAATGTGAAAGGCATTGAGGTAGAACACGCGCACGAGATAAAGCAATAGCAGGCCAAGTGCCACACCCCAGCGACCGTACACGTGGATGGTGCTCTTGTCCAGCAGATACTGCCATTTCCTGTCATTTGCAATAGTGTTAATATTAGGGATGGCTGTAGTATAGAGAGGGAGGACTATTACGACGTAGTTCTCATGTCAACTGTCGGTCTTGTCCCCCCATCAAGTGAAGATCCCTACGTAGAAGCGTACCTTTTGATTGAGACGCTCACGCGGGCGATGAAAGGCGGCTCTGTGAGGCTGCGCGAGTCTCCTCCCTGCATTATGTTGATGTGGCTGGTTAGATTGTTCTCTCTGCTCTATGTGGGTGGGCGATCACTTGTTCGCTGGCTACTTGGCGGCGGCGCTTGTTGTGTGCCTCGTGTCGGTAGATTGTGTAATGTAGAAAACCGATGTGTGGAATCACAGATTTACTTAATATTGTGTACCAGATGTGGTCTGCGACGTGTGCGACTTCGTATCGAAGCGATCGACGGATACTTGAATGCTGTGCAAAATCTTCTGGATGCTCGCCATGGCGTCGCGCACGAAGAGCAACCCCTGTTACGTCAATTATGACAGCGTTAGCAGCGAATAACGCTTCTACTATCAGCTGAAGTTACAGCAGACGCACCTCTTTCTTACTTGAGAATGCTTTTATTCTTTGTCGGAGCTGCTCGCAGTTACTGTCGGAAGACGCCACTTCAAGTTGCAGATGCAGTCCCTCCGTCTTGATCATCTCGATGGAATAAGCCTGGCAAGCAAGCACACAGGGCACGAATAGAAAGATATAAGCGACAACAAGGTCACCACAGCATGCTTCTGCTCACCTTGTCCAGCATTTCCCAGTCTTGCCGGAACTGCTCGTGCGTCTCCACGAACGAGTCGTAGTCGCTCTCGTCGAGAATAATCGATCGACCATGATAATTTGCTAGTCGCTGGCAGATCTGTACAACAGCGGACGGGAAGAATGACAGGTCGGGCAAACGGGCCTGCTTCACCCGATCGGATACAAGGGCAGAGCGCACCCGCGCACGCTTAACCTCGACACCACGAGTTGACGGTTTGATAGGCTTCAGCGCATAAATATCCAGTCTTTCTTCACTCTGCTTTGCTTCAGTCGTACTTGATTCGTTCTTGGCTGACTCATCATTGACACCATTGCCGGTTGCTGCGTTTGTTGTTTCCTTTGGTTGTGCTGTCGCATCTGAATCTGAGCCCAAAGAGCCCTCATTCTTTGCCCCAGCGACCGACTTGCTTTCAGATTGTTCGTTGTCTACACCTGTTGCAGTAGTGCTATTACGCTCCTTCACTTCTATTGTTGTCTTCTTTTTCTCCCTTCGAAGCACTTGGCTCCGACGCACTCCATGTTCTTCGTCATCCGAGTCTGACGAAAAGAGAGCATGAAAATCTGCATCACGAGCGGCAGCTGCAGTCTCCTTACTGACAACAACAGTCGGAGTCTCATTCTGGTCGCTGTCTACTGCTTCGTACACGGTGATTTTCTCCTCTTCCCTTGATGCAGCTGGTGCAGCTTCCACCTCAACTTCGACCCGGCTTTCAATTGTCTCTCGAGCCTCTTTGGCTCCCTCTTTCGTCAACGCTGAAGGCAGCACCAGTTTTATCGTCCTAGTTCAGACCATATAGTCAGCTTTCCTCTTATGATCACCAATCCGCTTGGAACTTACCGTTTCTTCCCTGCAGCTACTGACCATGCACTTCCACCGCCAGACGCCCTCGCAGTTGGTACACTCGACAATCTCGTGAGTCGCTGCTTTTTCGAGGGTTTCTCCAAATTCGAATCAATCAGCTTGGACGCACGTGACTTAGACGCAAGTACCGACTTGGCGTGCTTGTCCTTGATGCGATCCTTCTCCGTGGCGTCCAGCAGACGTTGCACCAGCAGCTTCTGGTGGATGGCCCCTGTTTTATAAATACTGTAGCCGCCAGCAGCTCCATCACCAGTTTCTCGCCTATAGGTGCAAACGTGATTGATGCTTGGATCCTCCGGAAAAGATAGCAGCTCATACTGCTCATCCGTCTCCTCCATTTCGTCATCCGCAGCTAACCTGACAGTCATCACACTGGTCTTTTTGCTGCCACCACGAGCTTTGGGTGCTCCATCACCACTTGCGACGTTCAGCTTGAGTAGCACTTGCTGCGGATCCTGACGAAGCTTCTGCAGCAGTTCGGGCGTGAGGCGCACTCGAGCTGCCCAAGCTGGCGGCGCCGCTTCGCTGTCGTGCAGCGCATACTACGCGAAAAAATTGCAAACAAAACACTATTGGTTAGACCATTAAGAAGTATGCAATGCTAAATCACTGCTCGCATTGAGATATCAGCCGTCAGCGATAAGCAGGAGCTACCTGCGCATTCGCCTCCATGGTTTGCCAATAAAAGAAATAATTTTACTTTTGAGACAAAAACGCAGATTTTGAGTGGCTATTTTACAACTTAAAATTTGCATTTTAGTCTCATAGACATTTGAGACTGCGTCAAACAAAATGATACTTACGAACCTAAGCACGAATTGCGATTTAAGCGCTCTTAACGAAAGCGGGGTGTCTCCTCTATCTCTTAAGCCCTTCTAAGCTACAGAATGTAAAAAACTGAAGAAGTTGTGGTCGCTCAAAAATATTATCTCCATTTATGGGCCCTCGAAATGACGATACATTTAGGAGTGTTGTGAGCTTAATATTTTTCAATTTTAGAAAGTTTTATTTAAAAGCCCTTTTTAAAATCAATCGAATAAGGGTACTTTTACAGTTTTTCAAAGAAAGTTTACAATAGATGTCACTGTTTCAGTTAAGTGCGAAAATCAATTGGCCAACTTTAAGCTCGATTATCTCGATAGCTCTAAATGGCTAAGTATCATTTTGTTTGACGCAGTCTCTTTTATTAAAAAAAAGTTGAATATCAAAGTGTGACTCTGATCCTGGTTTCTTGCTCAACAATAGACCGGGTGGTCTAAAATACCGGTCTCAAGTATGCTAGCTTTGTGCCATGTCTGGCAGAGATCAACTGCTTCGCTTTCACCCTGCAGCCTGCAGTGCAGGTGCGCGATGTGCTGCATCAACCGAAAATGGACTAGAAGTTCTCAGCGAATCGTGTCGAACAGAAGAGCTACCGCCATCGAGCTGTGCTCGAGCACCAGTTCTAATTTTACTTGTGTGGCACTGACGATCTGGTGAAGAATCAGTTGACCAAGGTTGAAGTGCCACTTTTACAGTCGTGCCGCACTGCGGGGTCCTGACCGCAGTCTACTGAAGTTACGAGCTGTGTGAGTATTGAATTGATCGAGCATGCTTCTCGATACTATCGCCACGTTACGACTACGATAACATAAGAAATTCGACTTATTTTAGAAATGTCAGCATTGAAATGTGAATTGGCCGCTGCTATTCGATGGCCAATTCTGTGCATGCGTCCAGTAATCCTGAACTACAGAACTCAGATCGTCGCACAAATCGCAGGTGAGCAGATCGAAGGTTTCTGTTTTTTTTCACATACTGCAAAGATCCTAAGCAATCTGATGCGGCTCCCATCTTCTCACTTCTTTATTGGATCTCAGCCTCACACCCAGTCAATTGAACGCCATGACTGGAGTTGTTGGTGGCGCGTTGCTGCTGCTCTGGAGCTATGCGCAGTGCGCCTGGGCTGTACCCGGCAGCGACCTGAAGCTACAGCTGCCGTTCCCCGTGGCATCACACCCGCTTCAACTGTCCACGAGCCTCTTCGCGGCCTCAGAGCATCTACCGCTCGACGCTCACGTGGCCAGCACGACATCGGAGGGGAGCCCAAAGCTGCTGGCCGACGTGCCGTTCCCGACGGGCGCGTGGTGGACGAACCTGGTGCTGGCAGAGGGCCAATCGGCCGTCGTATCCATGCCCTACGTCCACAAGATCTTGGACGAGAAGTTGCACGTGAGCTTCCCGTTCCGTGTCGTGGCGCCTCGGAGTATTGTGGAAGGTTTCATCGCCCAAATGGTCGTAAGTTCTCAAGCGCCGACGTCGACGCTGCCACTATCGCACCACGTCGTCAACTTTGACGCGTTCAGTACGACCGTGCGCTTCAGTCGCGGCCAAGCGGAGGAGTTCCGGGTGTTTCTTGTGCGCGGGTCGCCGTACATTACGATGGAATACACTCGCAGTCGCCCCGTGTTGGAAGCTAAAGATGGACTGCAGATCAATCGCTTTAAGAAGCTCCAAGGACTTACGCTTATGAACGGAGACGACGTGCCTTTCGCCACCTTCGCAGCCGAGCTCAACAATGGCCAAACGTGGTACGTGTACGCGTCGGATAAGCAACTTAAACTAAAGTTGAACGACAATGGACAAGTGACAAGCGACGAGGCGTTCACGGGTGTATTGAGAGTGGCGTTGTGTCACGATGCCAAGGTGATGGCTTATCTGCTAGAGTCAGCGCCTGTGTACGCTGTTGGAGGTGACGTCGCTCACTCACTGGACCCGCAAGACTCGGATAAAGCGTTGCTGAAGTTCCAGTGGAAGACAAAAAGCTTCTCGATGTTCCACGGTACAGCCGACGTCGTCACAGACGAGGAGAACAGCAAACTGCTGATGCTGGCACTTCCTCACCACATGGACGTGATGCAAGTGCAGAACGACAACAAACCTGTGAAGAAAGGCAAGAACAAGGTGCTGTCAGACTTGAGATACACGAGTATTCGCGGCCTGATGGAAGGCGTGTTCGGCGCTGTGTGGCACATGAAAGAGTCGCTGCCAGCGGTCGAGTGGAACTACGCAGACGGCGGACTGTTTAGTGAGGACTTCAGTGACAGCTCGGACGACAAGCAGCTTCGTCTTGACATGCGCGCTAAAGTGACGGAAGCTATCCTCAAAGAGCTGCCTATTGACGCTGACAAGTACCCACCGCCCATGAGTCCGGACTCGTATAACTTTGGCAAACAAGTGAGTCGTGATGCGCGTTTGCTGCTGATTGCGGATAAATTCAAGCAGGAAGAATTGAAGCAGAAACTCCTGACAAAAGTTGAGCTGGCGATCGTCGATTGGCTTGAAGGCACGAACGTCGATCACTTTGTGTACGACCAAACGTTTGGTGGTATCATCACGAACGATGGCTGGAAGGACGATCAGGCTGACTATGGCAACGGATACTACAACGACCACCATGTACGCATGAAAGTTCCTCCCTGTATGTTGTAACCTCACTGATACTGACACCTTTTGAATGTTGTTATTGCAGTTCCATTACGGATACTTCGTCTACGCGCTTGCTGCCGTTCGTAAATTCGATCCAGCTTTCATTGAGAAACACGCGCAAGCCTGTGCTTTGATCATGGGAGATTTTGGCACGCCGCTACTCAACAGCAACACGTCGTTTTTCAACGATCTGCCCGTCCGACTGCTCTTCCCCTCTGCTCGCCACAAAGATTGGTTCGTTGGCCACTCGTACGCTAGCGGTCTGTTCCCGATGGAAGACGGAAAGTCTCAAGAAAGCAGCAGCGAAGATCTCAACGCTTACTACGCGTTGGTGCTTTTCTCGTCACTTGACGAAAAAGCTACCGAAGGACAGGGAGGCAGCTCTTATCATCAGTACGCGCGTCTCTTGCTTGCCACGGAATTGCGATCGGTTAAGAAATACTGGCACATGTCGGAGAACTCCAAGATCTACGAGCCTGTCTTCTCGAAGAACGCCATGGTGGGCGTCGTAGGCGAGGTGAGTGTGGTGTACAACACGTGGTTTGGCGACCGCGCCGTCTACATCCACGGCATCAACATGCTCCCGTTCACGCCTTTCACGCCGCAATTGCTGGACGAGGAATATGTCGCCCGAGAGTACGCGCTATTGAGCCAAGATCTCTCCGATCTGAGCCAATACGATATCTGGCGCTCAATTGTAGTCATGGATCATGCGATCTTGGACGCAGAGGAAGCTTGGGACGAGCTCAACAACACGGTCAAGACGTTCGACACGTGGTCTTCGCGCACAAACGCAATGTACTGGACTGCCACACGTCCGTCGTGGTTTGCTCAAAAGAACCGCCCAGCGCTGAGTAACCCAGACCTCGATGCTGATGCCAAGTGTTTTGGGTTTCCTGCTTGTGCCACGGCAGGAGCGAATGGCACGGCGTTGATGTGTTGTGGCACGTTGCCAGGATGCTGTCCGAGTGCACTAGGTTGCTGTCCGCAGGAAGACCCCGCTTTGTTGCCGAGCAACGCCTGCTTCGGTGAACATGAGTGCGCTGTGCTTGGATTGGGCTGTTGCAACACCATCGATGGCTGTTGTGAGCCTGACCCCATCTCAGGGACTGTGTTGGGTTGCTGCAAGAACCAGCACCCGGTGATCAGCAATACAACGCACAAGGTTGCTGAGAAGACTGAGGACGCTGCGAAGTGCTATGGTGAACCAGTGTGCGAGGCCGCCAACCTTGACTGCTGTGGCGTCCCTGGTGGCTGCTGCTCTGGATCTGGTGTCAAGCTGGATTGCTGCTCGTCCGAAATACGGACAGCACTCTTATCCAGTGATTCTCACTCGAGCGACGCGAACTCTTGCCAGGGTCAAGCTAAGTGTGGTGCTGCTGGGCTGGACTGCTGCGGATGGGATGGAGGTTGCTGCAAGCCGGATCCGGTGACGGGAGCCAAGTTGGACTGCTGCCAGGATGAATCTTCCAGTGAGGCGATTCCTATCCGCAGTGGCCATGGGCATCACGAAGAAGAAGACGATTCCGACGACAGTTCTTGGAGTAATGTCACCCGCATCTTCGTTGGACTGGGTGGCACCATTCTGCTTGTCGCGATTGTGTACGCTGGGGGAATGTGCTACCGACGCCGCGGATACTCGAACATGGACGGCGACATGCGCTCGCTCTACTGCGCCGGGCTCATGGTTGGCGTCATCGCCTTCTTCATCTTCCTCATTGTCACATCTTAAGTGCCGTTAGTGGAATCGTGTCTTCAAAATTGCTCTGTATTCTTGCGGAGAACCGTGGATGACTTAAGATTTTTGCAATGATTTACACGTGCCTTGAGCCAAGGCCGTTAAAAGCGCGATGACTTAGTGTAAATCCCATGTCAGGCCCCATCAATCATGACATTAGAGCTCCCGTTTCGTTTGGCACCAAAATGCCGTTGATGCGCCTTTTATTCTAAGAACTGCGTGTATGGTGGTTGGGATGCCAAAAGACCGTCATTGTCCGGATACTTTACCTAGTGGAGTGTTAACACCTCACCATTGCGTTGCGAGGCCTTTGTAGATATAGCGACAGAAGGACAATCAGTCGTCTGTTCAGAAACACACACATGCTGTCTCCACCTCAACGACTCGAATAACAGCACCATCAAACACAGGATCCGCACTACACACGACGTAATTGAATGCACCTCCCACGAAACAACCGCCAACTCTGGTCAGGATCTCCGGGTCTCCCAGCAGTTTCTCTCTTTGAAGTTCCCCGGTTGGTTCACGTGTTAATACTCTCTCGATTGACAGCAACAATTCAGGACCACAAGTCCGCAAGTAGATATAATACGCAAAATCCGTCTGTTCTGGTCTGGTCTCTCTGCTTGTACTGGTACTTTGGTGGCTCCCCTGTCGCTCTGTCCTGGTTCGTCTCCGTAGCCCACTTAGTCACGACGCGGCGGCGACGCACTGCGGCGCGGTGAGCGGCTGCGTTGGCGGGGCGAACGGCTGCGGTCGCGTCCTGCGCTGCCACGGTCACGGTCACGGCGGTCCGGAGAGCGAGAGCGCGAGCGGCGGCGCGAACGGTCTTCGCGACGATCGTCGTAGCTGCGGTCGTCCCGGCGATCATCGTAGCGGCGGCTGTCTCTGCGGTCTCCGCCTCCTCCGTAGCGGTCGCCTCCGCCTCCTCCATAGCGGTCACCGCCGCCGTAACGATCACCGCCGTTGCCGCCACCTCCGCCACGCGAGTAAAATTCCCGCGGGTTGTCAGGGCGGCGCTGCTTGGCGAACTGCACGCGCAAGTCTCGGCCCTGGAACTCCTGTCCTTCCATGCCGTCGATTGCGTCCTCAGCATCGCGCTTCTCAATAAAGCGCACGAAGGCAAAGCCGCGCGACTCGTTGGAGCCGCGCGCGCGAGGGATGTAGACGTCGCCGATCTCACCAAACTTGGAGAAAAGGTCGCGCAATTCGTCGCTCCTGTGGATAGAGAACGTTAGAGGAGATGACGTGAGAGAGAGAAGAGCGCCCACTAACCCGATCTGGAAGGGGACGTTGTCCACCTTGAGCGTGAACATGCTGTCGACGTTGGGGGGCGCCATAGCTGGCAGTTGCTCTTCCCGAATTGGTTGGACTGGTGGTTTAGCGGCCGTTTTGGAAAGTGAGGTAAGATTCTCTTTTGAGGGTTCGTAATTTATCTGAGAAGTTATTTTAAGAAAGTGAGGGCTAGGTTTATTGGCGTATTTTACGCCACAAGCTACGCACCGGTATTTAATACCGGTACCTTTAAGAAATAATTCAAAATATTTCTACGAATTTGAAGCAAACAGTAGTGTATTTTACTTTTAAGTAAAATACACTTGGCAACGCCCATGTGATAAACTGCCATAAACTGGCGTGACTAGTGGCTCTCAGTGAGAGCCACTAGTCATCACTGACGGTTCCATGGCATGCTTGTATTGGCATTCCGCTTTGAGAACTAGAGCCATTCTACACAAAACGGCACTACTTCATTGGTTCAAATTGCCAATCTTGCAGAATGAAGTCTAACCCAGGTTGTCTGGAGCAACTTTCCACTCAAAAAATATGTTTGGCACAAGAGTAGGGTTGTGTGGCATCTACATCCTAAATACTTCTCTGGCCCATTCCAATACTAAGTGTTTGCAGCATCTACGTCCTAAATACTTCTCTGGCAAACCTTGCTGCAAACAACCACACAACTACTCTTGTGCCACATTTTTTTGAGTTGAGTAAAATTTAAGATCAAGTATTGATCGATAAAATGTATCTATTACTCGACGTTTGATACTCCTGTAGAGCGAAATGCTGTGTTTCATTAGCAGCACAAATTGGGCTGCACGATACATCCGATAGGACGGAAGAACTGCGAGCCTTCAAGGTCCGGGCCCCCCAATAAGACGGTGTAGGGCAATAATGAATCCTTCTTTCCCACAATTTCTTGTCGTAGTCATCAATGTGTAGAAAAATCTATCTCACATCGAGCCTGTCAAACCAGTGCGAAGATAGTGTCGTTGGCTATAGATAGAGTTGGGAACTGTAAATCCCTCCTAGGCGCACACGCAGTGTAGGAAGAACAGACACACACTGGGCGGCAAAAGCCGCCTTTAGGCACTGGGTATATTAGCAGCAAATTCTCAACTGCAAATTCTCAACTGAGCCCCCTCGCTCCAATCCTTCTCTCTGTATCCATTGTCTCACACAATACAAACTTCAAGTGCCATAGTGTAGATCAGTATAATTCGCAACAGCCCCACCTACTGATCCACAACTATCACCTCACACCCTTCGTGCCCCTCATCAATACAACTCTCAATCATTCTCTCTTTCTTTAGCTCAGCTCAACAACTCGGAAGTCTCTTCTTACTAAGGCTGTTAGGCACTTAGTTTGAGGTATTCACATGAAGTCAGCACCACTCTCAACATGTACAGCACGTTCAACCCCCATGTAGGTGGCCTGCTGACATTTCTCTCTTTTCATCCACTCACGCTTATTATGGCCCCACCAGTTCGACCATCTCTCTCACCACGCATCATTGGCTTCACAGCTCAATATGCCTCATCATCATGAAATTTGCACCAACCATCTCTTTCCTCAACTTCTCTACAGCTCCATCTTGTCTGCCCAATTCTCATTGTTGCATTATCTTCTGCCTTCGTTGTTGCCGGCAACATCTTCAACACAACTCACACAGCCCCACCAGTTCAACACTCTTTCTCAATCTCATCAAAACTCTCAAATCGCAAACCCACATCTGACCGGTCACCTTCGTTTAATACGCTTCATCGTCATCATCCTCCTCGTTAAATCTTCCGCCCGCATTAGACTTACTCTCATACTTTGCACGCTTTGGTGTCAATTTTCTCTGCGGTTCATCATTTGGTGGTTGCTGCCCAAGATGAGGACATTCATACACATAGTGGTCTCGCTTCCCACAGTGGAAGCAGCATCCTCGTCCTCCACGACCACGTCCATATCCTCGACCACCTTCACATTGTTCATCTCGTCCTCGTCCGTAGCCGCGTCCTCGACCACGACCTCGACCTCGACCACGTCCACGTTCAAAACCCCTACCACATTCATAACCAGCATAGGCCTTCTCATCCTCATTCTCCTCCTTGTTACTCTCAGCACGCTTCGCTGGCTGACGGCTCTGACGTCTGTCATACGCCACCTCCAACGCATGCTCCAGCTCCTCGTAGTTGGGCGGGGTACTCGGATCGTGCGAGGTGTGACTAGCAAGGAACGTCTCGACCACGTTCTCGTACTCAGATGACAGCGTCCCAATCAACAGTGCAGGCTTCATATAATCATCCACAGGCTTACCCAACAGTGCGATGTGATTCATCAATTGACGGACCTCTCCCAAATGTTCAGCAACGTTCGCATCCTGAGCCAGCCGAATGCTTCTCAACTTCGTCATCTCATCCGCGTACTTAAAGTACGTCTTTCCCACAAACCTCTCCTTCAGCCGCTCAAAGATTCGATGCGGAGTGCTCTCGTGCTTCACCGTCTTCATAATCTTGTCCGTCATGCAGTCGAACAGGATCTCTTTTGCACGCAGGGCCTTCTTCAATTCGTCCTTCTTCTCGTCTTCCTTCGACTCCTCCTACTCATCCATGTTCTTCACATCGCTCGCACAGTACGACCACAAGTTCTTCCGTCGCAGCTTCTGCGTCACTCTTTCCATCCAGACCTCAAAATTATCTCCATCAAACGGCTGGTGCATGATCTTATCCTCTTTTGCCGTCTTCATATTATTATTTTCTTCTCCGTCTTTACCGTCAGTGCTCATCACGACTACAGACAACGACGGTGAAACTCACCCCCCCACAAAAACTCGACCCCCCTTACAGTGCAACTTTAAACTCAAGTAAAAATGTTATTTGTAATTTTAGCCAATAATATACTTTCAAATATATTGCTGGACAGCACGCCATGCTGGCGCCGTTTAAACAATCACGCTATTGCTGTTTCTGCGAAGTGATGGACGAACGTCGTCGGCAGAACAGCTACACCGTCAAGCAGAGACGGGAAGCGCTCGAGCGGGTGGCTCTGGAGGGATGTAAGCCTACCGCTCGGGCGCTTAATATTCCATTAGGTACGTTGAAGGGCTGGAGAAAGAAGGCAAAGCTGCTGTTTGAGTTTAAGGGACCTCAAACTAGCAGAACGACAAAAGGACAAGGCGCAAAGACTAAAATCACATTTGAGCACGAATTGGTCACCTTCATGAAAGACGTCCGTCGGGATGAAGAGGTAAATTTGTTTTGTTATATTATTTATTGCAGATTCTAACGTGTATATATAGTATTTGTGTACTGGAGGCATGATCGAGTATATGAAGATGGAGCAGGGGGCTTGGCTGGAGCAGTATTTAGCCGATAAATCATCTCCTGAGCGCGCATTGAGCGCGTTGATGCGTATGTGCCAGCGGTTTGCAGCTCGGTAAGCATCTCGTTTTCCAATATGTTGGTTTAATCAAACGTTTTAGCAATTTATCCTATTTTATTTGTGTTTTTAATCAATATTTATTGCTTACATATTTTTCTTAATGTTATAGCCATGGTTTTTCTGTTCAGAAACCGCAATTTACTAAAAAGGATGAAGATGCACTACAAGAAATCCATTTGAACTTTGCCATAGAGTTTTGGAAACAGCATTCTCACTTCCAGCAATCCGCCATATACAATGTCGACGAGACAGCAATATATTTTGACACCCCACCCCACAAGATTTGGGCCCTCAAAGGCCGTCGTGGCTCCGCTAAAGTGAAGCACACGCAGAAAAACTCTGGTAGACTCACTGCAGTTCTCACCATTAGAGCGGATGGTAAGTTTTATTTAATGATTTAATGATTTTATTATGTTTAAACTAACTTATTTATATTTTAGGGAAAAAACTACCAATACTGTTTATACTACGAGGAATGCCGGGCGGGACTGTGGAGACGGATGAACTTCCGACGTATCCTGCAGGCCACGTGTACACCGTCCAAGAAAATGGCTGGATGGACGCCACAGTGTGGCAAACGTACGTTTTGAACTTGCTAAAGTACGAGATTGATGCCCCGTCAATCCTCTTGCTGGACAATTTTGACTCGCATATTTCCGAAGCCGGTCAGAGCGTTGTGGCGGAAAAGACCTCTGCAATTGTGGTCCCCGTGCCTGCTAACAGCACCTCTGTGAGTCAGCCCCTTGACGTGGGCGTTATGGGGCCACTCAAGAAAAAGTTGACAGCTGAATGGCTACGAGAGAAGGTGGCAGTTACAAGAACCGCGAAGGAAAAGCGTCTGGCTGCCGTAACACGCACAATTAGAGCGTGGGAAAACATATCTACGGAATGTGTTACTAAAAGCTTTGAAAAAGCAATCCCAAAACACCCTGTCGTGATGGTGTAGAGCAAAATAATACATGTTTTTGCTTTTTTACGGTGTTTGTTTAAATTGTTTTTTCGTCTTTTAATAAACTGTTGGGTCGGTTTAATTTTGACCAATCGCAGGTGATACCACGAAAGGGGTCGAGTTTTTTTTGTCTTGTTGGCCTTTCTAAAAATGACTTGAAAATGCATGTCTACGGGGGGGGGTTGAGTTTCACCGTCGTTGTCTGTAATCAAGTGTCGTCTTCCACGCTGTGGCCGTTGGGCTCTCAACCAGTTGGGAACTGTAAATCCCTCCTAGGCGCACACGCAGTGTAGGAAGAACAGACACACACTGGGCGGCAAAAGCCACCTTTAGGCACTGGGTATATTAGCAGCAAATTCTCAACTGCAAATTCTCAACTGAGCCCCCTCGCTCCACTCCTTCTCTCTGTACCCATTGTCTCACACAATACAAACTTCAAGTGCCATAGTGTAGATCAGTATAATTCGCAACTGATAGAAATGTCTTTATTAGGGGGTCAGTATTAACTTTTGGCAGATATCATATTTTTTTTATGGATAGCGACTATTAAATAATCGATATTTCAGGATGGAAATAATCTTTTGTATTCTAAATACATGCTCTATAGACACAGATTGTGGCACAAGCTTTTCACTGCTCATTAGTGTCAGCACTACTTTTCGCCTTCTTTCTTAGTAGTGTTGCCACGGATACCCAGACAAGCTGTCCCTTGCGCCGTTTTCTGGTGGTTTCTGTCGACGTAGGTAACGCGATAGACTGCTTATACAGTTGAAATATGTCAGCTGCAGTACTAAAGGAAAAAAATGTTGTTGCCAGACGACTCTCCGATGCTTTTAGCTCGTTTTTCCTCATGAAGAATCGAAGCTCACAGAGTAGCTTCTGTTGGTTTGGGTCACTCACGTCAGCCGGACGCAACTGTCGGAAGAGAGGTAAATATCGTGACATATCTATACAGTACCAGTACTTCCAAGTCTGCTCTACACCCCCAGTTGGCAGCTTCAAGCCTTGTGGAAAGAGGTGCATGCCACCACCCCAATCATATATAGGGTATTCAGGCTCACTAGATCCCTCACTTTCTTCTCCGGAATGCAACACTACATCGCTAGCTGTATCTACCTTATCGATGGCGACACCGTCACTAGTGCGTAAATGATGTAACACACCTGCATCCTCCAGCTTCTTCGTAATATATGATGCCATACGCTCGCACGTGGGGAAACCAGTCTCAATTGCTCGTTCCTCCAATATTGTTGACACTCCGGCAAAACATTTACTGACACATCGCATTATGAGACTC
Source organism: Phytophthora betacei (assembly GCA_011320135.1). Classification (NCBI taxonomy): domain Eukaryota; phylum Oomycota; class Peronosporomycetes; order Peronosporales; family Peronosporaceae; genus Phytophthora; species Phytophthora betacei. The sequence goes on from JAANHX010000431.1 coordinate 84,142, forward strand.
GGCAATATTTTGCAGGTCCAACTTTCGACTTTCAATTTCGGCCTTCAGCTCATTTCGAGCAGCTGCTCTAGCGCGCGTACAGTGCTTTGGCACAGGGTGCAATAGCATCCGAACGTGTAGTACTGTCCCACAGTTCTCACCAGAGGACACGACAGTCCTCGCGAACGCGTCCGGGGCATGGTGTCGCCAGTGAGGGACAAAACCGAGAAGGGCAACACATGCCCCAGCACTAGAGGGAGCTCTCAGCCTACCTCGGGCCATGCCTTTGGCTCCAGCAAGAATCCTTCCTTGCCGGCGGATCTTAATCCACGCTGTCTTCGCGTCTTGGTTGTCATACCAACGGCGCGTAGGTGTCCTTCATCGGCACCGTGTACCGTGACGGTACACAGCCGTGGTGTATGTGTCTCCTATCGACACCATGTACCGTCCGGTACTAACCTTTGGTGCGGTTCGCCCACCACACGGTTGCCATGTTTGGCAGCAACAGCTTCTGCTGTGCTGTCGTCTGAACTGATTCATGGCCAGTGCTCACATCATGCACGACGCATGTGCAAGCACAGTGTACAGATCCATGGGCCCGACACCAGGTACGCTGTGTACGACACGTACCACATTTACCATAAGGGCTCTGTGCACTTCATGTGCGTCATGCACGACGAGTTCATTACGCGGAACGCCTGGCAGGCTGCTTGACATCAGCCAGTGCCGATGCACGGTACGTGCGTTGGCTCACGGCGTATACGTCCAGAGCACATCGGGTCGTGGTATGGCGCATATCCTTGGCACCCATACCAGTGTCTGTCATACACACCATGTACCTCGATGGTACTCGACCGTGGTGGGGCATATCTTACCACCATGTCACTGCGGCGTTGGTGTCTGGCATTGACACCGAGTACCCATGCGGTACCAAACCATGGTGAGCTAGTAGCCATCACCACGGTATCATGCTCGGTGCGGCACCAGCTACCACTGAGTGCGTTGCCTCGACCACCACCTGGTAAGTTGTGTGTGCACTCGTGTACCACACTTGAGGTATGGCTCCAAACTCCATTATACCCGGCACGTTGCGTACATCACGTACCACAACCGCTTTGTCAGCGGATGCGAGTTCCGTTCACCTTACTCGACAGGTCGTTCATGACCAAGGGTGATTACACCTGGTCCGAGCTTCGCCTCGTGTGTGGCTGCATGCAGCCACAGCACTGCTGATTCGATCAGCGATTCTGAGGCACCTAGCGCCAGTGGCTTCCGTCGCCACTCTGGCCTGATTGGTTAGAGCTACCGCAGCCCTAGCCCGGCTGTTCGCCTCCAGCCTGTAGTCGATGTGTATCGACGACTGGTTCCGTAAGGAGCTTGGTTTTACCTCAAGACCAGGAAGGAAATGTATTTCCGAGCCTCTCCCCCACTTACACTTGAGTCTCTCGTGGATTGGGATAGCCACTGGAAGCGCGACAGCTACTTGCCCCATGCAAAGCCAGGGATGAAAGATATTCCCAAGCCTCTCCCCCACTTAGCCTTGAGACTACGGGGTCTCTCGTGGCTTCTGATAGCCACTGGCAGGCACGACGGCTATCCGCCTCGTGCACCGCGCCGGTGTGGACGACCGCGTCGACCGTGTTGACCGATCCCATCCAGCCTTTGAGTCAGCAGTTTAATTCTGCGTGACTTGACGTCGAGCGAGTTGCTCACGTCTGGCGAGGCCAAGGCATCCTCGCGTCTCGATCCAATGGCTCTGTGAGCGGAACTATGTTACCCGCCTTGGTTGTGGAGCTCTGTTACCCACCTTGTTTGCGGCTACGTTACCCGCCTTGATGTGTGAAACTCTGTTACCCACACCGGAAGCGCATATAGCGACTTTCTTATAAGTTATGAGCTGAGTGACCTTGTTTGGAATTCTGTTTCCCCCGCTCGGAGAACCGAATGTCGGTCTCCTGAAGCAGCTTCGATGCTTGCAGAGCTTGTTACCCGCAATGTGGACCTATGTTACCCATCTGGTGAATGCCCTTCGGCACCACCACTGTCGAATCCCATACGGCGCGACGACATTCGGCTGGGATCGGCTGGCGTAGCAGACCCGCACACACACCGGACATAATTGGTGTCCACCGACCGAGTCAGAGGCGTCCGGACCCTGGACTCCGAGTCGCTTAAAGCACCGTCGATCTGGACAAGGTTCAGACCTGACTTGCGGCGGCTGACGTGACGTAGCACGTCGTTACCCACGTAATGATGTTTCTCGCTGACGACATCAGAGGCACTCGACACCTCGTGTGGCACTATGATACCCACAAAGAAAGCGCATCCAGCGTCTTCCTCTTCCATTAAGGTATGGGCGACCGTGTGGTTTTAAGTAATCCGCCTGGTTAGCACTTATAGGCATAGCCACTGCCCGTTGCATTACCGCAGCGTAGCATGGTCTTGCTGTTCGCAGAGCTGTCGGCGCGTCGACAGCTTCGCGACGCGTCTGCGTCCTGGCGGTCTGTATCAGACGCCCAAGGTATGACGGAGGTGGGAACATGACTACCAATGCTCCGCCATATACCTGGACTGGCAGGCCTTTCTCACCCATGCCACACCAAAGTCCGGGATGTGCCTTATGTTCGGCAAAGCCATGTTGTTCATGGCGAGCGACACCGCGGTGAGCAGGTTCATCGAGCCCACCCGCTCAGATCGGTTGAGGACCATTGGTACTTCCTTCACCGTACCAAAGGCTAGTCCACCAAGGACCAGCCCACGACCGCCACTCTGACATAGAGTGCAGTCGGATGTCGCTATGCCAAGCGACGTTCCAGCGGCGTATCCACGCCCCAGAACTCATCAAACGTTCAAGGGGTACCGTACCCCCGTACATTGAGTGCACTACCAGCAGCCCATCACTGCCCTTCACCGGTTTGAGAGAATTACGTCTCTCTGGGCTAAGTCCCGTGGTGCGCACAATCTGCACACCCATCACGAAGGCTTAGCGCTCTTCGGTAGGGCATACGGCCTCTACTGGTGGCCGGGGAGTCTTCGCCCACCTAGCCGTGGCCTGTGCCACCGGACCTGGGGTCAACGGGCTGTCTTCTTCCCGAAGACTGGTGAGGGGCATACACGCTGGTAGTGTCCATGTCCGCCGCACCCGTAGCATCAGATCAAACTCTCGGCTGAGCTTAAGTCCATGGGTTCGGGCTCACTGTACGCACCGGTATCAACGGGCTGCGTGACAGCAAGAGAAACAGCGTCCCCGCTTCTCGAAAAACACTATCCTTATCGTGGCGATGTTCCTCTTCCCGAGGAGTACCATCCTGCTTGTGGCTGTACTCTTCTTGGAGGGCGATTCGAATCGCTTCCTCCATAGTTGTCGCTTGCACCCGGAATAGCTGGGTGCGAGTAGGACCGACCTTCATGCCGTCCATGAAGACTGTTGTCTTAATGTCTTCAGGCAAGGGATTCCCTGCCAGAGATGCCACCAACGTGCGCATCGCTTGCACGTACTCCTGCAGCTCACGCTTACCTTTCTTATACGCGAGAAAGCGTGAGCGCTGGCGAAACTCATTGTTCGCCGGTAGGAACGAGGCTCGAAGCTGTCCACACAGCTGACTACAGGATACAAAGCATCCACGAGATGTCGTCTCCCTAGTGTATGCTCAGTGCTTGGCACGTCCACCAAGGTTGGACAGGGCAAAAGCCACCCGAAGTGGCTCGTCCGAGATGAGATCCGCCTTATGGCGATCTCCACCTCACGGACCCAGAAGTGAAGGCTCTGTCCTTCCTTCCCCTCAAATACGGGGACCTCCAGCCTTATCGGCTTAGGCCTGGTTGCCTGGGGAGCGGCCATCGAGGCCCCCAAACTCCTGTGGACGTGAGCGATGAGACCACGCTCGTAAGTCTCAAAAGCACTCACGCGCTCGTGTAGCTCGGCAAGGGTCGCCACCGCCAAGCTACGGAGAACATCTTGTCCAAAGATGCCTCCCATCTTCCGAACAGACTCGTACTGTGAGTTGTTCAACCGAGGAAACTCACTTCGGTCCATCGTGGCTCAAATGCTGAGCGCACAGATGATTCAGGTAGTTTAATCTACCCGCGAAGGTGTAGGATTGACTACGAGTGCTACTTAGTGTGACGGGGTCACACAGCACCTTGCACAGAGGAAGTGCTTAAGGGTAAATACTACCCGAGTGAACGTTAGTCCACGTGTTCCAGACCTCAGTGGGAACGGTTTGCTACTTGATATAGTAGATGTAAGACTGATGTATTAATAAGTAAGGTAAGCTTGGGTTCTTAACAAACTAGAGGAAACCTTTAGTGGAGCTAAGTAGTCATGCCATGACTGGCTCCTAGAGCACCTGGTACCGTGTACCAGGTGTCCACAACAGTGACGGGTCACTCTTTATTTAAGCTGGGGTACACCTTTATCATGTCACATATTTTGCCTGAGCAATGTGTTATATTACCGGTCCGAAACAACTGGACATGTGTTGAATGCAGATGAGTCATGTCATCTACTTTTTACCCGCGCCCGACAATGTCACCTACCGGTATCTTATACATCGAGGTCAAACGGTTTAGGCTACATACCCTGACCACTCTATTTCATTATGGTATGCTTATCATGATTCATGAAAGTTACAGTATGCATGCGTGCCAAGATAAAAGGCGTGACTAAACATAACTCCATCCCACGACCTGTAATGCCGTTCTAAAAATTCCACTCTGACCCAAGAGTCTGAGGCCCCCTCAAAACTCAAACAGCTACGCTCCGAAGCGTTGACTGGAATTTCAGAAGAGCAAAGTCCTGTTAAGATCCAAGGAACCCACCGCAATGCCTGTCGAGCTGCCTAAGCGAAATGTCAAACCCACAAAGAATAAAGACCAGCTGATAGCCAAGAGCCGAACCTATCGCATTGATCAGAAAGCCCTCCGTGAGGACCTGCGGCGTCAAGAGAAGGAATTGCGTAAAGAACTGTTGCGCCTGGAGAAGAGAGCTAAGGAGCATAAAGCAAAAGAAAACGCCGGCTGGTATACGGGGCTATTTCTTTGGAGAGACCTTGCTACTCGGCAACGAGTTGAACGTGATACGGCTGAAAGTCAACAGAAGAAGCTTCGCTTCTTGATAAGCAACCAAGCCACGTACATCGACATTCTGCGCGAGGTCCTAACCAAACGATGCACGGGCCCAATTGTTGTCCTTGACCACAAGGGAACAGCCTCACCGTTCGCCAGATACCTTCACGAGTTGAACACAAGGTACTACCTGTACACGGACGAAGTATTCAAGGCTACAGACTTGTCCAATTCTCATGATATTGACCAGACGGTAGAGCTCGACGGTGGAGTGAAATTCTTCTACCCGCGATCCAAACTAGTTCTGCCGTCGTCCGTATCTGAAACCAGCAACACGTTGTGGCAGATTGGTGAGCATCTTTTCAGCGACAAGCAAAGCTACGTGCAGCACCACAACGTCGAGGACTCGAATAACACGCTCGTTGTGAGTTTCACCGACACAAATGTGTTGGAAACTGGAGATACGGTGCAGACATCCCAATGGTACATAGCTAGACGGTTTATCCAAGACAAGCGCGTTGTGATCGGGTGGAAGCTTACTTTCGAGGGAGAAGGCATTTTGTACGGGCTAAAAGAGGACGAGACAGGCTGGTGCCGATTCTACTCTTCGTCAGATGCAATGGAGTCTGGAACAGTGATCGAGATGAGTATTCATCGCGTGCCGGTGCACGTTTCCGATTCTGTACCACAAGAGTCGATTGTAAAGGCGTTTCATCGTCTGCTGGAAACAAAAACCAAAGAGGTCTTGGTAAAAGTTGTGGCGATGCTAGAAAACATGATACTTGAAAAAGCATTAGCGGACATCCGATAACTTTAAGTTCACTATTTGTCGTAATAGATTCATTGATCTTCACTACATACATGATCAGAGCAACGAGTGCTTCCAACTGAATAAACTACAATGCCTTAATGAAGAACTGTACCACGAGTCGGTAAAAGCAGGCGATGAGTTCCTCTGCCACTGCAGTCAATCTTATCAAGATCATTAGTGCACCTTTATCTTTATCGAAGTTTATAGAACTAACAGTTTTGCTTAACTTAAACTAGTCTAACGCAGGACACGCTACTACTACTTGTACCTATTACCCAAGTTCAATGCTATAAATAATGTGTGTATGTCTAATATTAATAAATGGAAGTTCCCGTAGTGATCATGGTACTCCCTCATCTTCACAAACGCAAAGATTTAACTCGTCACATGCTGGTGACTTCTCTTTTATACAGCGCAGTATACACATAGATACTTGTGTCTGTAAAGCTGCTTTCAAGTTGAAATACCATCGCCGAGTTGAAAGTTTCAGCTCAGCAATGGTATGATGTGGAACGTCCAACGATTCAGAGAGCTTAATGAGAAAGCACAGCAGCGACGAAAGAAGAATCGGTAAGGAAAGATAAAAAGTGATTCGGGGCCTCCACATCGTCACAGCGGTTGAAGCGCTCCGCCACCCCCCGTTCCGTAGCTCATTCCATAGACGATAGAAACTTGCACCATTAGCTTGTCGGTAATGATGAAACATCCGTGGCAGTGCTTGTAATAAAAGATACGAGATCTCCCGCAGGTTGCTAGAACTTTGGACGGATCGAGTTGGCTTAAATAAGCAAATCGTTGGTAGTTGTCTTGGGCCCAGCTGGAAGTCGCTTCACGGAAATCTCAACTGTTGAATCCAAAGACTCGGGGGGCAGGCAGATGTCAAGGTAGGGGGGGGGGGGGTCGATAACAAGTGTGACGGGAATTGCCAACAGACCCTCGAAAAGAAATACGAAAACAAATCTAGTTTGGAAGTGCCACTATGTTGTTTTTAAAACCGTGACATTTTTACAGTAAGAAGGTCTTTAAAATTCCAGATGTGACTCATCCTCTCATGGTCCTGTAAACAGCGCTATCTGATTGCGATAAACGGCTCAATCTCAAACCTACACCGTGTTACTCCTCGCATATTGCGACTCGCAACACAACACAGTAGGTCGCAATCCGAGAGGGCTGTTTATTGGATAACGAGAGAAGATGACGTCAGGATGCACAGTAGCGTGACTAATATAGTGCGGAATATTAATGGTGAATGACTGATACCCTGTGTCTTGAATCAACTATCTATGATGTACTGTCGATACTTTAAAGTGTAGACAATATACAGCCTGCGCGTTGCCACTCCCTGACTCGAATCAACTAAATGATGCATTCCACAATCTGCCACACCAAGAGCGTCTTCAGCAAAATGGACAGTACCTACGACCCATCCCGTGACCAGCGCTTCAGAACTCGACATCATGCCCAGGGCACTACTCGCTATATTCGCGGAAGTGAAGCTAGTGCTGACGCGGCAGGAAAGTTTTACTGCCATGTAACTCCACGTACCCCCACGGTTTCGTCTCCCGTTTCGGCCTTAGGTTTGGCAGATAAACGCATCAGGATGGCGATGACTACTCTTTGTGGTAAAATACCAAGCCACAAGATCACACCACAGCTACTGGAAGCCATTGTTCAATCAGAAAACAAGCTCCGGGAGAATCGGCGGCTAACGCAGCAACGCTACCGCAAAAAGATCGACCAGCGCGCAGAGAGTTTGGAACACGATAGGCAACGTCTGCAAGCCGAGATTCAACGGCTCGAGCTACACTACAAGTGCCTCGTTCATGGTACTTCAAGCCAGGAGACTCCTTGGAGTGTCGTGGCTGAATACTATCGACTATTTCGACTCGGGTCCAAGATATCTAACTCTTCCAAACAACCGAAAGAAGGCCAGGTTCAGATGAGCTTCCTGCACCAAGTAATGGCTCCGGATGTTAGTGTGAACAGTGGCTTCGGTATCGACGCCCTTGTAGAAGAGTGGAGATTCATTCCGCAAACGACGGTGCAGCTTCTACAGCTCACATACGATGGCAGCACTACCATGCTTGCATCTGTCAAACTACTCATCACATTTACCGAAGTACTGATGCGTATCAGCTTCTCACACCTCGTTGATACCGACAACAAACTCGCTCCACTCGCAAAAAAGCTTTTGGGGAAGCGTCTTGTCGTGCCAGTCAGTGTGAGCTTTCAGTGGAATGCCGCGACAGCTCAAATTGTGAGCATACGCTCTACGCCAGATTTGCTTTCTCCAATTACCAAGGTGCTAGGAAATCTGAGTGATGCCATTCGCGTGCTAGACAATGCGCGTCTAGCGGTGGCGCTCGGTGCTGCTCCAATATGACTACGTACTTAAGACGCAGGTTTTTTGGGTATTGATACGCTCTCTCTCTGTAAAAAATAGTTTTTATCCATTACGTTCGACTGTAATAACGTTAGCTTACCCTATGACTCCGTGGGTGTGGGCGGTCTCATTTGATCATTACAGGAGAAAGCCAAGACCGCAGTATTGAATGAAGAGGGGGCGAGTCATCTAGCGTGACTAATACAGAAGTCCCTCAAAGTAAGCGTAGGGCCCCTACGCTAATAGGGGGGACCGAGACACGATCTTAAAGGGTGATAAAACAGATGTTTAAAAAGTACTGATATTTACTTAAGAAGCGAGGCGATCTCGACAGAATGCCTGCGTGCCGCTGGCAGTTCTGAATGGTTTTGGGCGAGATCTCGTCGTAGGCCACCTTACTCCAACAAAGAGCGGTGTAGATATCTAGAGCCAGTGTCAGCCGATGTTTGGGGTCTTTGCGTCCAGAGATCACCTTCCTCTGCGTGAGAGTGTACTTCGCCTCGCTCCGAAAGAAGAACGAGGTCTCATCCACGTTGCAGATCTCGGACCGGGCGTACGAGTCCGTCAGCTTTCGTAGTTTCACACGTCCGGCTTCAGCTGCCTCTTGGTCAACTGACGCAGCTTCGCCGTGCTTCCGCTTCTTGGAGATTCCGTGACGCTCTTGCAATCTATACAGCCAGCCCTTAGAGAGCTTCAACGTGGTGTTCTCGCCATACGCGTTCACGCGAAGAGCAATGGCCTTTATCACCTTGCCTGTGATAGCCTCCACCTTGCCGTCCATCGCACGTGTTGCCCACGCTGCGAGCTGTGTGTTGGACAGTTTGCCTTTGGCGCGCATATCCTTCGCATACTTGCACATGGCGATCTTCTGCTCCATATTAAGGCGGATCCGGCGCGGCATGGGGCTGGCGGTCATGGTCGCTTGGAAGAGTGATAGTGTGCATGGAGGGAGGCGTAGCGGGAGCATGAGTTACCTCGTACATTTAATCTCCATTCTCAGTCTTTCAATGGTTTAGTTATTAATAGCGAAGAGGCCGGACCGGTCTGGAAATGATGGGACCGCCGACTGCAGTTCATCCAAAATCAGTGCAGTTTTGTGATTGGCCAGTTGAACCTGTATGTACCGTAACAGATATGGCGGGGTATTACGTAAGTAGGTGACGCTTACTTTGAGGGACTTCTGTACTACTAGTATAAGCTAACTACGATTTCGATGAGGACTCGTAATACTGGAGTAGCGGTTAGCATAAGGTACTGTATTTAGTACTTCTACTGTAGGAGCAGTATTCAATGTATTGTGTCATATCATATAGCGTGACTAATACATGTACAAGCTAACTGCGATGAGGATTAATGTCACATCGAAATGAGGGAGAGAAATACTCACCAAAGATTTGTACACCATCACCATACATTTGATCTGCATCACCAAAGATTTGGTCATCCACCATGTGGTTATAAATCACCAAAGAGTTGGGAAACATCACCAATGGCAAATGCTTAGTTGACACTCTTTGTAAAGATTGGTTTGTAATGGGCATCAGAAGGTGTAAGATATCTTTATATATGTGATTCCACTGTCACGAGCAGCCTTTAATATATATGAAAAAAGGCAAAGTCGTTTTACAAAATAGTGTTTAGCAAATATAAAACAAAGGCCGCTGCATTTGTTCGTTAATACCTGCGACGCTTGGTCTGGTCACAAGAAGTACGACGCGTGCTTGGTAGTGTATTGGTCGAGCGATTCTCCGTTGTCTCCTCAAACCAACCTCTTGTAGTCTCACTATTTTCGCTGCTATCAACTTCACTTAAAGCTTGTTCTGCCGCAGTCTCTGAGAGGGGGAGTATCATTCTTGCACCGCGGACAGCGATGATATGTGGATTAACAAGATGATGAGGTGATGATGATTCTACAATTCGAGTAGGCTGTGACGGTCCATGTAATAAAGTTGCTGATGTCACTTCTTCGTGTGCTATGTTAGCGGGCTGCGACTCCTCCGAATTGTTGGAGTTTACCCAACCAGTTGGATTACTCACGAAAGTCAATACATTCTCGTATTCGTTTGAATTCCTCGAGCTTAATCCATGCGCTCCAAAGTGACGGTCCGATTCACCATTCAGATTCAGCGGGCTAATCGGTTCATGTAATTCTGGAGGTGCACGATATGTACCTAGACGAGATGCGTAAACACTCACTGGGTGGCTTTGTTCAGGTGGCGACCCCCTCCACCTTGGTCCGTACAGTGGTCTGCCGTCAATACATTGTATACTGAGCGCAGTAGTAGCTGTTTCGGATGGCGCTGTCTCTTGACTATTCTCAATTTGATTTTCGAGGGTGGTTAATCGCTCTCTTCTAAGTTGACCTCCAGTAGTTGCGAAAATTCGCTCTCCGTCGGGCATTCCTGGACAATGAATTTGCAGCTGCCGTGTTGCGTGAATTATGTGAACACAGAGGCCAAACTTACCACTGAAGAGGCAACCACACAAGCGGGACACAGCTTTCACTAACCATCCATCGACTGGCATATTTTTCCACTGCATACGTAAAACGTGTATCGACTTGTAAGGTAATTTCTTGTTATCGGGCTCCGCGAAAAAGTCGTTGGCAGGGCAACTTTCATTGTCACCATAGCGCCGTTTTGGAAAGTGTTGGACTTGAACGAGTTGAGCAGGAATGTCATCAGCTGTGGGTACAATTTTGGCTGATAGCTCATGTTTACGAGTTGTCAAATTGTACAGAGCTTTTAGGCGCTGTGACACTTGCGAAGAGCTTTTGAAAGTAAACTTTGTGTTAATAAAAACGAGTCGAGACTGATCTAAGCGCTCAATCATTTCGAAAGGAGCTGCTTTCTTCGACTTATTCACTAACTTGAGTGTTTTGTGGTACTGTTCAAGTGGATTATTCGTAGCTGCGTATCCAGGAGGAGTATGAAATGCCTGCCATTGACTGAAACGAGGATGTAAAATCCACTGTGAAATTATATGATCAGCTACTTTGCGAAAATGCTCACAAAATGCTGATGCAGAACGCCATGACGATAAAACGAGAGATCTTCTACTCAGGTATTCTTCCTCGTTTCGTGCGTAGTGAAGATTGTTCAGGTCCCGAAAGATCTTATCGATAGTCACGCGCTCTAGCTTTCCCTTAGTGCGGTCTTTCACGTTTTGACAAACGTGAAACCAACACATTAGCCACTTGGATTGAGGCAGTGCAACTTGACAAGCATCGAACTGCGCATTGTCTGCGTCGGACATGATAAAGGCTGGTGAGAAGGCAATAAAAAAAATCTCTCGAATAATCCGCTTCGTATACGAAATACACCATGCTACATCTTTTCCGGTTCGCTGCGACGTGCAAAAGTAAATCATTGGGAAGAACTTGCACCGGCAATCCGAAAAACCAAAAACGAATACAGGAAATTTCTGCTTGACAATACTATGAGTACTATCGATATGAAGGATCGTTGTACACCGTGGATCGCGCTGCGCCTCCACGTATGTTTCCAACATCGAAAAAGAAGTGATACCAATACGAAATGGATACAATGCAGATCCGTCTCCCAGTTTGGGAGCAATCGTGTTCTCTTCGTGCTTTGTATCACAAAGTATTATCAAATCCGTGGGTTCATCGGAAATGTTTACCAGAGTATCGTACATGTGTTGTCTACACAGATCTATCACGGGCTGCATGATATCTCTTCGATGAGCCTTCCGCCATCGTTTAGTGTGGCTCTGCACCTGGTTCAATAGTGGAGGAGGTCCTTCTAGTGTCATACGGGATATCTTTTTGCATATAATCCCAAACAGCGCCACAGGGGTAATTGTCGAGTCTTCTTCAAGTCGTTCATCAATACACTTCTTCATGTTATCTGTCAAGACAGGAAGTTTTGATGTAGGTGACATGACGGATGTGTCCTGCATCGTATGGTCCCCGTCGACAGATACAGCAGCCAAATTGCTCTTCTCGCACGTTAAAACTCGGTACCGACACTGACATTTTATCTCAGTCTCTTTACATCTAGCGGAAGTGCACCTAGTTATAATTCTTCGCATGGTATGGCGTGTCATTAGGGACTCATCGTCATCAAATTTGCCGTGATCCAAGGTACATCGCTCTGGTGTATTTCTTTGACGACTTCGACTGGGCAGAGAATCCACAAATTCATCCAGTGAAACATCTTGATTAATGGCTGAGTTCCAGATTTCTACCCAAGGAATTCGCCTTCCTCGTCGTGTATCGCCCACCTCAGTCTAAAGTACAGCCGATTTGCGTTAGTAAACTAAAAGCACTCGATGTTATTAAGCGACTATGTTCATACCCCGGGTAGCGCCATCGTGGGCGGGTCGTTCATTGAGAGACGCCTCTTGAATATTCGGAAGTGTAGCGATGTGTCTCCTTGTGGTCTATTATTGCGTTGATTTAAATGTACCAGTACGAAACGACCACAATTGCATGTTTATATATAGCTTGCTGTAGTGGTGAAATCGTCCAAATCACTGGTGATTCGTCCGAATAGAATGGTAGGTGATCCCTCCCGATGTAATGGTTATGGATTTCTTTTCTCTGGTGATTGTATCAATATTTGTGGTGTTGGAGTACCTCACTCCATCGAAATTGCAATTTGCTTACTGTAGTACATTACCTGGTAGGTATAATAGCCACGTTACCGGCTGCGGCACTCCCTATACATTACGTTTTCTTCACTACCCGCCGGTTAGTACCCGGAGCCCTTTTATAAAAAGCGTGACTAAACATAACGCTTTTCCACTACATGTAACCCTGTCGTTCTCCCTCACAACGCAAACAACTCGGAAAGTCAACGAGCCAACTGCGAGCTTTCAAAGCCTTGGTGGCAAGTCCAGAGATCGAAATCCTGTTAAGATCAGTGCAATGACTGTCGAGCTTCCTAAACGAAATGGCAAACCCAAAAAGAATAAGGCACAAATGATAGCCAAGTCCCGAACCTACCGCATCGACGTGAAAGCTCTTCGTGAGCATCTACGGCGTCAAGAGAAGGAATTGTGTAAAGAACTGCTGCGCCTGGAGGAGATACGTAAAGGGCATAAAGCAAAAGAAAACGCCGACTGGTATACAGGGCAATCTCTTTGGAGAGAGCTTGCTACCGGGCTACGAGTTGAACGTGATACGGTTGAAAATCAACAGCAGAAGCTACGCTTCTTGATAAGCAACCAAGCCACGTACATCGACATTCTGCGCGAGGTCCTAACCAAACGATGCACGGGCCCAATTGTTGTCCTTGACCACAAGGGAACAGCCTCACCGTTCGCCAGATACCTTCACGAGTTGAACACAAGGTACTACCTGTACACGGACGAAGTATTTAAGGCTGCAGACTTGTCCAATTCTCATGATATTGACCAGACGGTAGAGCTCGACGGTGGAGTGAAATTCTTCTACCCGCGATCCAAACTGGTTCTGCCGTCGTCCGTATCTGAAACTAGCAACACGTTGTGGCAGCTTGGTAAGCATATTTTCAGCGACAAACAAAGCTACGTGCAGCACCACAACGTCGAGGACTCGAGTAATACGTTCGTCGTGAGCTTCACCGACACAAATGTGTTGGAAACTGGGGATACGGTGCAGATGTCCCAATGGTACATAGCTAGACGGTTCATCCAAGACAAACGCGTTGTGATCGGGTGGAAACTCATTTTCCAAGGGGAAGGCATTTTGTGCGGCCTAAAAGAGGACGAGACGGGCTGGTGCCGGTTCTACTCTTCGGCCGACGTGATGGAGCCTGGGACAGTGATGGAGATGCGTATTCATCGCGTGCCAGTGCATAGCACAGATCCGGCACCTCAAGAATCAATCTTACGCGCATTCCATAACTTCCTGATAACAGAAACTCGAGAGGTCCTGGTCAACGTTGTTGCGACCCTGGAAAATATGCTGCTGGAAAATGCATTAGCGGACATCTGCTAATACCGTTAGCTGACAAGCTCTTCCAGCCATTTTTTGTAGTTTAATCACATGATGATCATAAAAAACGAGCGATGAATCACTAGAAACTGTGGAGATTGGCGTGTCGAGCTCCGCCTGATCACACAGTTCTGAGGAACTTGCTTCTACTGTTACGGTATAGTATACGTGGGACGATCGTATTTTTACGCGACAGTTAGTGTATACTGCGTGTATAAGAGAGAGGGGGTTGTCACCTTCGAGGTTTCCTCCTCTAATCCCATTCCTTCTCTGTGGGCAACAAGCTCAAGTGTTCCTGCGTTTCCTTCTCTTGTCTCGCGTTCAGCTCTACACTACTGCGGTACCCCGCTAGGTTATGAGCCCAAGCTTCTGTGTGGAGTTACCAGAGAACGTTGAGTACAACACAGTCGAGAATGTCCAGTACATCGCTTCCGAGCTCAAGTTCTACAACTGGAGCTGCCGTTCCTTCGATCGCTACTGCTACGTCGTTGATGACCTCTGCTGAAGCCACGACGACACAGATACCGGTAACTTCAGCTGCGTCTACACAAGTTGTGCCATGTGTGACGAGTGGAGTCTCTGGAGTTGTATCTACAGCTACTGCGGGAGCTGTGACTACCGGTGGAATGTCTGGTGGAGTCGCTAGCGGTGTTGCTAGTGTTCCTGGAGTTAGTGGTGGAGGATATAACGTTGGTGGCTTTAATTTTGGAGGAATTACACCAGGGCAAGGTGGATTTGGCCTGCCTCGTGTTGGCTTTGGCGCGTTGCCAGTGAAAATGGACAATGTACCTAAAATGAAAGGAAGTTTTGATCTGTATGCAGTTCACTTGCGAGCGTTTTTGACTCGGCTGAATTGTTGAAGTGTGGTTGACGGTAGTTTCGATCCGAATGATCCAGTCGAACAGATTAACTTCGCTGCCAGGGACAACATCGCCCGTGAAGCTACTTTGTCTGGTGTTCCAGCTCAAGATTCAGAGATGATTTGTCAAGAGGAGACTGCTCAAGCGATGTGGAATTCATTTGTGGATAAACAAACTAAACGCGAATATTCCAACTACATTTTTGCTAGAGCAGAGTTTTATTCGCATGTGTATACAGCGGATAAGGGCATGGATCAATGGTTACGCGAGATGGAGTCAATGCGACGCCAATTGCTACATTATGGTAGACGTGTGACGGATGAAGACTATGCTGAGACTCTTCTTGGTCATGTGGCACGAACACATCGTGATGTTGTTCGTCAATTCTCTAAACACTATGTGGTTCGAGGTGATGGTGCATCAGTCCGACCTGTACCTACTGCGACTCAGGTGATGAACGCCTTACGCGCTGAGTCAGCTCTGGATGAGAAGATTGGCTCGGAGGAGCAGTTGCCTGCTGGAATTGCTGCATGTGGACGCGAGTCTACACAACACAAAGAGAAGAAGCAAAATTCAGGTAAAGGCAAGCGCAAAAGAACTTTTCGCGGTAAAAAGCAGAAGGATGCTAAACAAGTTGGCAAGAAAACTGGAAAGCAAGAGACGCGTACCTGTTTTCACTGTGGAGAAGTTGGTCACCTACGTCCAAACTGTCCGAATCGTGATGAAGATTCATCTGATGATCGAGCAGCTGGAATTCCGTCTGAAGGATCGGAGCGCAAACGTTGGCAAAACCGGTCTGGTGGTGACTGTAAAAGTAAGAAGAAGGAGAAGAAGATTAGTGCTGTTGGATGTATTCCTCGCGAGTCATTGATGGTTGCTTCGGTGTCGAATGCAGCAAGTGATGACATTGAGTGGGCTTTGGATTCTGCGAGTGATGTACATGTGTGTAACCAACTGGAGTTGCTGTCTCAATTGCAGCAAGACTCCAAGCACGTCTTTCAGGGCTATGATGGTAATATTACTGATAACGAGAGAATTGGTAATGTGAACATCAAGGTGATGAATAACAACCAGCCGCATCAAGAAGTATCACTGCAACTGGAGAACGTTCTGTTGAAGTCTTCAGCTCCGGATAATCTTCTGAGTCTTGATGCACTGGAGAACGCTGGATGGTCGTTGAAGACAGCTCGACGTGATTCACAACGTATTGCTTGGCTGACAAAAGGTCGTCTACAGCTACTGTTTATGAAGTCTCGTGGTAGATACCGCTTGAAGACAACTGCTAGTGCAGTTTATCATGTTCCAGCAGTGAACCAGCGTGACCGTAGAGAAGCTGCAACGTCGCTTATACGTTGGCATCTCCGGTTTGCACATCTAAACCTCCCAGCTCTACAGCAAATGGCAAAACAGCAAGTTACAACCGGAATGGAAAAAAACTTGAATGATGATGCTGAAATTCCTTGTTGGAGTTGCAAGTCGGCGAAGATGACTCGGATGTCATACAAGAAGACCTTGACTCGCCGTGCTACCAAGCCTTATCAGAAGCTGATGTCTGATATGTGTTACGTTGGTATTGCGACCTATGATGGATACATGCACTTCCAACTGGTGCAAGATGAGGCCACGCGATATCTTTGGGGCTTCTTGCTAAAGAAGAAGGAAGATGCAACTGAAGCAGTTATAGCTCACGTGAATTGGCTTTTGTCTCAAGGACACAAGATACAAGTGTTCAATTCAGATCAAGGCCGTGAACTCCTGAACAAGAAGCTGCGTTTGTTTCTTCATAGTCATGGTGTCGAGTACACATGGACCAATGCTTACAGTCCGGAAGAGAACGGATTGGTGGAGAGAATGAACGGAGTTATTATGGCGAGAGTGCGTTGTCTACTTACAACTGCAGATATGCCGTATCTCTTGTGGGGTGAAGCCTTCAGCTTTGCGATTGAAGTGGGTAACATTTGTGCTTCGAGTGCTTTGAATGGAGATACGCCATACTTTCGACGCTTTGAAGAGCGGCCGGATGTATCTGCGTTGCGTACATGGGGTTGTTTGACTTACGTTTTCACACCAAAGGTGCTTCGTATGTCGAAACTGGAGAATCCTGGCAAACCTGCATTGTTCATGGGGGTACGCCAAGCACTCAGAAAGTTATCGTGTGTTGAGTTTGGTAACTGGTAATATTCAAGAGGTTCGTTCTGTGGACTTTCATGAAGACTGGACGGTGGAACGCAGCTACGTAGAAGGCTTGCTGAACAATCGCTACAATAAAGGGCATCAAGTGCTACCAGCGATTATTCCATTTGTCCGTTTACCAGTGCTGTCGTCTTCGACGAAAGATTCGTCGATCCACGATGAAGTTCGTACAAAACGACGCCATTGCGATGGTGGTATTGGTGATACTAATTCTCATTACACTGAGGTGCGGTCTTCTCCGGCATGTCCAGGTGCGCCTGACAGGCTGCCGTTGATTGAGGCTGAGATGTTTCCTGTTGCGACAGGAGATCAGTTATTACAGCGTGAAGCTAACCCTTCTCGTGTAAAGTGGACTGATAGTAGAGGTCAAGAAGGTGATACAGACATGAATTTGCCTAACAGCGATTCAGTGGCTGAGCCTCCTGTGGCTTCACACACATCACCTTCAGTGGGGAAAGAGAGGGTAGTCACTGATGCAGACGTTGAGTATGATGATATGGAGGACAAGGAACCAATTGCGATTGGTGATCCGTCTAGTCCAGTGGATAAAGTTGATGATGCGATCAGAGACAGCGAGAGTGAAGATGATGTTATGATGAATGACACAACGGAGTCGTTTCGGCGCTCACATCGCACTCGCTGGCCTAGCTCACGCTACAAGGACTTTGAAGTGGAGCTTCCACTCAGTTTGATGATTGAGGCCGTTAACTCAATTATGGAACCACAAACGCTGGAAGAAGCGTTGTCTGCTCCTGATGCAGATCAGTGGATCCAAGCACTGAAGAAAGAATATGGAGACCTGATGAGAAATAATACTTGGGAACTAGTGGAGAGACCAAAGGGCAAGAAGGTGTTGACAAGTCGATGGGTGTTTGTGCGAAAACGCGATGCTCACGGAAACTATGTTCGCCACCGTGCCAGAATCACTATCAAAGGGTGTCAACAACGATATGGGGTGAACTTCTGGGAGACATACTCTCCAGTTGTCGCACAAGAGGCTGTAAAGTTTATCCTACTATTGGCACTTCATTTGGGGCTCTCTTGTCGTCATGTGGACTTCGTGACAGCATTCTTGAATGGACCGATTGGTGACGTTGATATTTACATGGAAATGCCAGAATATTTTGATGATGGATCCGATCGAGTTTGTAAGTTGCTGAGGAGTTTATATGGATTGAAGCAGGCGCCAATGATATGGTACCAGACACTGGACAAGTATTTGAGGTCGCTAGGCTTTCGTCGATCGAAGATGGATGGAGGCATTTACGTTCGTTCAGTGGGAGGCAGCCCAATATTTGTGTCGGTTTATATCGATGATTTGATTATCGCTGGCACTGAGGAGAATATTGAGTTGGTGCTTCGAGAACTTCGAGCCAAGTTTAAGATTAAAGACTTGGGTCCTGTCAAAGATCTGTTGCACATGGAGATTTCATATGTTCCAGGTGATGTTTTGTGGATGTCTCAAAGTGGCTACATTGATAAGGTGCTGAAACGCTTTGGTATGGAAGATTGTCGGCCAGTGGCTACACCACAAGCTACAGGAAATTTACCTGATACTGTAGATGATGATGAACCTGGAGTTAATGATCCGAGTATACCCTATCGTGAGTTGGTAGGATCTCTTCAATACTTGGTGCAAGGCACTCGCCCTGAGCTAGCAAATGCTGTGCGAACTCTAGGGAAGTATTTGAATAGGTATACTAAGGAACACTTTGTGATGGCGAAACGAGTACTGCGTTACTTACGAGGCACTCGTGACTATGGGCTTTTGTGGAAGAAACCTGCAAACTCGGATTTGCATTTCACAGCTTATGCTGATGCTGATCTTGGAAGTGAAAAAGATGATCGCAGATCGATCACAGGTTTTGTACTTCAGATGAATGGATGTACTTACGCCTATAAGAGCCACAAGCAGTCGATCACTCAGGATGATACATGCAGTGCTGAGTTCATTGCTGCTGCAGAATGTTCTGTGATGATTGTGTGGACCCATAATCTTTGCGAAGAACTAAAACTTTGTCGTCGTCGTCCAACTGTGCTGTTTCAAGACAATCAGTCGACGATTAAAGTTATTAAATCTACGAAGGGAAACTACAAAGCCAAAGGCGTGGATTTAAAGTATCACAAGGTAAAAGATCTCTATGAACGGGGTGACTTTGATGTACGTTACTGCCCTACGGCTGAAATGCTTGCAGATATTTTTACGAAACCACTTGGATCAACTCAATTTTCCAAGTTGCGCAAGCTATTGAATGTGATGCCGCTACCATTAATGGAGAGCGATGCTACTAAGGATGACTAAGCTGTCGTTATACGAGGATGGTAGAATGGCGGATCCCGAAGTGGGAGTGTGGAGATTGGCGTGTCGAGCTCCGCCTGATCACACAGTTCTGAGGAACTTGCTTCTACTGTTACGGTATAGTATACGTGGGACGATCGTATTTTTACGCGACAGTTAGTGTATACTGCGTGTATAAGAGAGAGGGGGTTGTCACCTTCGAGGTTTCCTCCTCTAATCCCATTCCTTCTCTGTGGGCAACAAGCTCAAGTGTTCCTGCGTTTCCTTCTCTTGTCTCGCGTTCAGCTCTACACTACTGCGGTACCCCGCTAGAAACAAGTGATACGACAGCTTCGTGGGATACTACAGGCTTTCACAATAGGTAGTGACGTTTATCGAAGCTTACTATGTTGTTTTCTAAGTAAGAATGCCACACGGAACTCCCTCATCGCTAATATCAGGCTTAATGACTTTGCGTCTCTTGATTTTTTTTTGAGTAGGTAGTAAAAGCAAGAGTAAACATACTATTATATAATTGGACATTTACGAGAATAGGGAAAAGGCCTCCTCTGTTCATTTCTCTGGCAAGAACGAATCGATCATGACCTGAACCATGCGTCAGTCTTCTTCTTCTTGTTGTTGTACTCTGTATAGCGACTAAAAGTGATGAAGTTCGGGCTCTTCGAGACAGTTATCGTATCCATCGAATTTGTAAAGAACTTGCGGTAAATATCTTGCGGGGTCTTCCCCTTCCTGTACCAAATATAGAATGTCAGATTCTCCTTGGCACGACGCATCGAGATCTCGTACCATTGACGTTCCTCGTTGGAAGCTGTTAATTCGGCGGTGTCTTCGAATGCCCTTTG
Organism: Phytophthora betacei; assembly: GCA_011320135.1. NCBI lineage: Eukaryota > Oomycota > Peronosporomycetes > Peronosporales > Peronosporaceae > Phytophthora > Phytophthora betacei. Next base: position 104,520 of record JAANHX010000431.1, read on the forward strand.
AGGTCTCGGGTCAGTTTTTCTGAGAAAAGGTGAATAGGTAGTGTGGTCAGGCTGGATCGTTTGGAGCTCGATGTGTGCAGCCAAAATGTTGTCATTGCCGATGAAGAGTGTAATAACTACAAGTAGAGCGGTGTAGATACCTCCCATGTGTGTTAATATCTTCAATGTCGGAGTAGGTTTTTCGTTTGAGAAGAAATTGCAAATTACTTTAAAATATTTCTTTAGTAAGTGCTGTCAATCGAAGGGCTCACCGTGACTAAACATAACTGCATCTTCAACATCAAGTATCCGTCCGTCACACAATTCTGCCAAAGTTTCTGTCGAAGGCGGCTCTGATTGGTAATAATAGAGCTGCTGTCGAGCGCAGCGAGACGGCACCTGATGCGGCTTGCACTGTAGCGATACAAGTAGTCTGCTAACTAGTTCTAAGGCAAAATTGTAAGAGATTTGTATTCGAGACCTTTAAGCAATCGTCAATATTGTCGTATATATTTTTGTTTCGTAGTGGCTCGTGTGAAATCTTTTAAACTGGAAATGGTGAAAGCTGTAACGCACGTGATTCACACCTGAAACTCGATCCCACGGTACGACAAACAAGAATTAAAATTTGGTTCTAGTGCTGAACGTAACCAAGGGTATCTCCTAGTGCTATAGCTGGTTATAAGATTACTCTGTGCATATGAAAGCATTCGAGGTCCCCCATAGATAACCGATGTTGAGGGCAATTATATTAATTTTTTACTCAGTATAAGCACCGAGTATCGTTGGCATAGTATTTCGAGGCTAAATAGTGCCGCTACTATTATCATTCGAACAATTACCGCCGAGTTTGGCTACTGTACGGTGGGCAGCCTGTGTCTGGACACTCTTCGCTCGTATTTATTTGTACCGAGAAATGCTGTTACCAGGACAGCAGCACAATGGCCCGTTCTTTGGCTTCAAAATGCTAAGGTCATGAAAAAGAAACGAAGAGGACGCGACGTAAATGTTATCGCTTCAATGTTCAAATGGAACAATAAATTAATCGTGGCCGACGTTCCAATATCACGGTAAATTATACATTAGAGGTACATAACATTTTGTATGGATCAAGTGGCCCAAATTGGTCTCATTAGATAAGGTTATTTAATTGTACAGCTACGGGCGGAGTTTGATGCCAATTATGGCCTCTTTGCTGTCTTCGAGGATCACGGTTTTATGAGCTCAATTTATTGAACTCTATATCCCATGTTGCTATTAAATCCAGCAAATCTAATCTCCTTTGTCAAAATCGCACAGCACATACCCCTCTAAAAAAAGTAAAGAAAGAACATTCTCCGCAATACGTTTCTCCGGAATGATTTTCACTTTTCCAACATGGTCAGTTGATTTGAGGTGTACGTATTTGCTAAATAGGCGAACTGAACTGATTCCGTTTATGCGTGGTTGAGTTCGTGCTTAACTATCAACCCTCCGGTTGTAAATTATCTCTCGTAAATGGCTATTCTGAAAAGCATTGCTAAATGATAACATTTTAATCATCACAGGGTCAAGAACTACACTATTTTAATAGCCATGAGTGCACTGGTGAGCATCTCGTCGTCCAAATATTTTCTAGCGTATCTTCGGTTAGCGGGATCCAGGTGGTACATGTATGATGGTGTAGGTGGTACGACGCCATGGAGGCTGCCTGATTCAGTTCTGTTTTTTTTTATGATTGAAAATACGTGAAGAGCGGAATGTTGGATTTACCAACTAAATTGGAACTGAAATCACGGACAGTTTCTTCATAAAAATTGAAATAAAGTATGAAGCCGTTCCCAACCCGCTTCAATCCGTTCGCTTTTCGTTGCAAACAGACGAGGGAAGTATCCGGTTGGTGAAAGTCTCCAACTGTCCGTTTACAGGCCTATAATCATCGTGACTAATCTTTTCTTGATGAGTCACGACCTGGGGAATTACGTGAGTAATGTATACATGTTCTGCAGACTCGAACCGAGCTTGCAAACGCAAATGCTTTTAATATAATGTACGATGCTTGTTCCGGGGATTAATGGACGGGTACGCGCTACCAATTACTGTTTTTCGTCGGCCGAGTCGTTGGGCCTTTGAAGTGTTTCTTCGGTAGAATTTATTTTGGTTCGTATACGGTTCTGATCAGGTTGAAGATCAGAGCCGTAGATCTGAAGTATGAACTGATCACTTTACTATTGGAAGGAAGGTTTTGTATGGGAAGAATCTGAATGCATTGGATGACTGTGCTAGTAGCTACCTGGCGTGGCCAGCGTAGATACTGAACAACATGGGGAAGAAGTTAAGTGCTTTGGAGGGCTGTGCTACTAGATACCAGGCATGACCTAAGTGGAGACTGGAGTGGAGTCGGAGGCGCGCAGAGCAAGCGCCGTAGCTTCGTCCACGTCGCTGTCGATGTCGGTAGGAATAATGACGGGCTCTGGGAGCTGGATCCGCTCGCGAGTAACTCTGCGGGTACGGGCGCGGGGTACGTCGCCAATTCGGCGAACGTACTCGGCTGCTATCGTCTCGATGACGGTCTCAAATGTGGGCATCGAAGGGTGCGTAGTAGGAAACCTACTGTTTAGCTCTCTATTGAAACGTTCGAGCGGGTTGTTGGTCCTCGCAACGAGCTCGTTGTCGAGACCACACACGTTCCACACGCCAATCGTGTACTTCTCGAGCCACGTCCTCTCGAAATAGCCCCAAAATTCCTCCCATTTCGCAGTAGAGTACTCAGTTTTAGCTAAAATGCAGCGCTTCTTGATCTCTCGCCTCACCCACTTGATGCCTCTTTCTACTTGTTCATGGTCAATTACAGTTAGCGTGTCTAACACGCCGCGTGTCATCACAATTATACACTCCTCATCAGTTATTGCATAGCGTTTCATTGCACGACGGAGTGCCTGTTTGATGTGGAACAAGCACCCCAAGACAATAGCGTTTGGGAACTGAGTCTGGAGGGCATTCATTAGCGCGGCTTCAAAGTCGCACACAATCTCCGCCGGCTCGAGCTGCTGATCTGTCGCTTGGACAACAAAGTGGACCATGTCCCAATACGCGTCTTCAGTTTTTGCAGTGCTCAACACGTAGAATACTGGCACATAAACACCCGAAGCGCGATCATGCACCATGAATATGACGCATTGTGCGTACCCCTGGGGTACACAACGAAATGTACCATCGACAAATAGCGTCGTTCCGTGGTAGCGTAGCAGGGATACCAGTGCTGGGTGAGCCCAGCCCAAAAGGCGCGTGGGTTTAGTCACGTCCTCACGGTTTGCCGTCACACAGTGGAACTGGAAGAATGACACTTCCTCGTCGAGTGCAAGTGAGAGTGGTGGGATCTCAATGGATCCGTGTACGTTACCGGAGTAGTGTTGGTTTCTCACATGGTGAACACGTCGGATAACTTGGCTTTCTGACAACCCACGGACAACGTCAGGGTTGTCGCCACCGTAAAACCGACTGCGAAGCGTCTCCCACACTTGGCGGGCTGGCCACGCAACATTTTCAATCGCAAGAAGATCACTCTGTGCTTTCATCTCGCTCTCTACGTTTCTGATGGAGCTCGTAACGACATGGTCGTTGCACGAATGCGTTTTTACGGCAATGTAGCCCATAGCAGCAATCGTGTACTCCATCTTCCCCTTACAGCCTTTTCGATACTTAGAGCAACGGTAGACAATCTTTCGCTGCGAAGACCATGCACGCACGTACTTGTAGCCCTTGAAGTAGCAAGTCGTTCGCTCTGCACGTCTCGGCCCCACGCCGCCGCTGTTGCTGGGCCCACTCACGACTTGAGCACTGGGCTGCAGGTCCGTCTCGGCGCCACCAATTTCCTGCGCGCCCTCATCTCTGCCGACCTCCTCCACTCCGTCATACAGTCGCTGCCCCGCCGCATCACCACTTGTCTCCTCTTGGACACCCACGTCTGCACCTTGATGCATCTTCCCGAATGAGCGTTCCTCATCACATCGCCACGGTTCTTCAGATCCTTGCTCTGATCATTAATGAGACAAACATCAGACCAGAAATCAGGCCAGTTCCGTATACGAACCAATTTAGAGCTAACCGTTTCTTCCTTTATCTCGCGCGCCTGTTGTGCAGAGCACAAATGTGTATGGAAAAGGATCTAATTTTTAATTATCAAAAATTAAACGTAAAATATGCCAACACAGACTGCAAAATGTCGGGCTGTCTATGTAGTACCATTATGTATTAATGTTTTTTTGGATTGCACCATTAAGAACATTTTCAAAAGCTAGGATGGTGGATCGCATTCTTTTAATTAAGATTTTGCATTCTGCATTGTATGACTACAAAGCAATTAAATGTTCTGCTTCTGAAAATCAGACTTTTTAATCCTGAGTTGTTTTGGGCGGCGCTCAGTGCAATATTTCGTACATCCGAGATGAGGTGATTAGTCACACATGTAGAGTAAGTTTACTGCTGCAGTCCGAACATTTTCTCAGACAATTACGTCTGCTATTAATAAGATTTTTGCTCATGAATCCACAGGACAAATCCCGAGACACCTTGGCGAAAGTGGACAAGTCAAGTGAAACGGAATGGGATCTTGTTCATCAGACTCTCGAGAGACTTTGTGTCGTCTAGACGAAAAGGCACAGCGTTTGTGGGCGTCAACTTGACGGTCAAGGCCTGGTTCCGGTTAACTAAGTTCATTCTCCAATTCACCGTCCTCTGCAACATCCAAGCGACTGCGTCCAGAAGTACTATGCAGCTTTCCATCGTCTTGGTGTTCGCCATGGCCGGTATACTCAAACATACCTCGGCAGTATCGAATAATACTTCATATCACCCGATCAACGGATGGTACCCGTGCCACGAGTACACGTTTTCGGAAGCTGGTAGCTCCAGTGAAGATGCCGAGTGTGCTGTTTACACTGCCCCCTTGTGCTACCCTGGAATCTTCCGAGTTTGCGGAACCTTCCATTGACATTTTCGTGAAGCGGCTTCCAGCTTCGGCTGGTGACCCCAAGACAGCTCGCAATGTTTGGCTTATTCAGGGTGGTCCCGGTCTTTCGTCAACTACGCGTAAGTAACACAATTACTACATGTGCTGGGATAACATCTTTCCAAGTATTGACGCTGTAATCGATGTGCTTGTAGTGGAGATGCCAATGGAGGCGCTCCATTCGAGGCTTGATGTACAGACTTAACCGATGCGATTCCAACGATGTGGCAGTGCTGAACCATTTCTTTTCGATGCAAAGCGACTCCGGTACAAGCCAAGACGATGCCTTCCAATCGACGCTGCTGTATTATCTGATTGTCTTCTTAGAATTGTGGGAGAAGCCATCTCCTAGCATCGCTGAGCTGGAATCGCGCTTTTTGAATGCGAATATTGCTGATGGCTCTTGCGAACTTGGCCCGTTGTATTGTGCTTTCTCGAAAGAAGAGTCTCCGGCATGCGACGCATTAAAGCTTAGTAACTACCAAGGAGAAGGCATCATTGCGAGATCAGTACTGGAACAAGAGTGCTACGGTGCCCGCTCAAGCCAGCGTGCCGCTCTTGAGAGACAAATTAGACTCGCAGACACCTCACAAGTACGCCGAGTATCTCTTGGATGCCCTTGATGCCCCGCAAAAGGAGCTTGTTACGTTCGACTATGCGACCCACGTCGTAACTCAATCGAACTATTTTTGTGGTGTCAATGACACCATGCGCAGCTGCGGAATAGGTATACTCGCTTCATATGTGAGCAATGACGGCGACCTACAGCAGCTGGACCGGTCGTGCATAAAGGAAATGCCGGCCCTAAGGCCCTGGTCTAAGTTGAAATTCCGAAACTCGTTCCAAGATATTCTGCTCGGTCATTGGCTGAAAATAGAAACAGATTTCGGAACGCGTTCTCAAATTATATCGTTCTGTATGGCGTTCTCAGAATACCTCCGCTACCTATTCCGAAGTGGGAACGAGTTTGGCGTCTCTGCCGATGTATACCCGTGCCGACTTTAGGAATAGCTCATTTTGCTGTTTGCCTCCGGTAGACCTCAGCACTAATCCCCTGTCAAGTCACGTCGCTTCGTAATGGGCACCAAAACTAAACTCGCCGTTCTCTGCATATTGCAGTGCGTTTGTGCAACTATGTCCGCTCTGTGTAGCGATCGTCGTCGCCTCGGTGGAGAGACCCGTTCCAGTGTCAATACGTTTGCAGCTACAGCTTTTGATAGAGCAAAGCAGACTAAGAAAACAAAATAGTTTCACTCGAAGATGCGCTGTGACAAGCGAACATTTCTTGCGATTGTGGCTCTTGTCAGGCTCAACTGGAGAGAGTGTACCCATCACAATGTCAAGTTTGACATCACCAAACGTGTTGCTGTGACGATCATTTATCTATCTACCGGTGGAACGATTGACAGTGCTGCTACTGTCATGGGGATGTCAAAAACGAGTGCTGTCGTATACATTTGCCAAGTGCTGTCGGTTTTGTCGAAAAATGGCGAAGGAAGAAATCACAATGCCCGACACACAGACCGAAATCAAGAAAGTTACCGATGGATTTGAGCGAATCGCAGGCTTTCCTGACATCATTGGTGCAGTGGATGGCTCCTTGATGCGAATTAGCCGACCTGCGGAGCACGAAGGCTGGTATGGTAGAAAAATTTCCCTGCGGTGAATTAGCAGGCCGTAGTGGATCATGAGACTCGATTTCGTTCTTAATGTATTCGGGCTGGGTCTATCAACGATCAAGCTTTGTGGAATCAGTCGGGTCTGCGCAATAAAATTTCTGTGCCTAGTGGAATGCATCTTCTCGGCGATGCTGGATACAAGCTATTTCGGCATCGTCTTACTCCTTTTGACGAAGAAGAGGCTTCGTCCAGTGCCCAGAAGCGGCGCTACAACTACAAGCTATCCCAGACCCGAATTACTGTCGAACGAGCATTTGGCATCCTCAAGAATGGCTACCGCATACTTCTGGGCAAGATATCCCAAAACTCCCCAGCTCGTGTCCCGAACGTTATTGTAAGCTGCTTAGTTTTACATAATTTGATGATTGGCCTTAAGGACAGCTACACGGTGGTAGGAGATGACCCAGATCGAGCTCCACCAAGTATGTTGTCCTCTCTTTCTGGAGAAGATGAATTGAGCCATGAGCAGGGTCTAGCGAAACAGAAAAATATTATGAAGTATCTTGGTACTTTTTAGGAAGTATGCAATTTACAGTTACATTTCCAATGTGTATCCTCAAGGACCTACTATCATTTAATGCAATGTAAAACGCTAGGCCGAAGCTAAAGCCATTCCTCGACTACAATTTAATTTGGTGGGGGCATCTTGGAGACAAGATGTTCAAGCAGTGTCAACTGGCGCGCCTGTAAATCGCGGGAGGCTTCTTGAGCGGCCCGGACATCACGGAGCACTTCAACGAGCTTATCGTCAGTCCCCATCGATGCGGCGATAGCTGCCATGCCGTCTTTCATGGCAGCAGCCAGACTTGCAATGGGTGTAGCCGCTTTCTGGCGGCTGTCCGAGGATGAGAAAGACTTCTCTTCTTCAACACAATCCGAATCGTTATCTGCATCCGCCAGAGTTGCTCCACCAATTCGAGTACGACCAGCGAAAGCGCTGTTCAGAATACCCCAGAGCTCACGCTCATCTTCATTTCCATCGTTGCCAGTGTCTGTTCTAGCCTCCCTTCCTTGTCTGTACTCGCACTTGAGTTTTTTGTACTTGTTCGCAACCTACAGTTGCAAAAAAATGGAGAAAAAAAGATAGTTTTTAAAGTACCTGATCACTTGAGAGCACCACCTCCAGTTTCTCTGATAATCGATTGGCAAAAAATTGCCATGCGAGAGCTTTCTTTCGGTTAGTATCGGCATTTTGGACACGAAGCCTAACGTCATCGTCTTTGAAGCACATGTCGAGGAGCGCTTCGATCATCTTATTCGTCCAGACGAAGCGCTTGGATGGCGTTGTTCCCTTTTTGGAGGATTTCTTCTTTTTTCCTTGTTGCCCAGCGCTGGATTTGGCGCCTGCTTTGCGTTTTCCGTTCACGGTAGTAGATACCGGAGTCGACGGGTTAGCTGTAGCTGTAGATACTGGAATTGTTTGATCCCATTCAGTTGAATTTGGAGCGGAATCGGGGGCTGCAGACGGCCGAGGTGGCTGGGGCCAGTATGTAGAAGATGGCATCGCTGCTAGTGACTCCCGGGCCAGATGCGATGGCAGCATTGGCAGCTGAACGATGCCGTCAAAGTACGGACGCTGGTGAATACTTGGTAGATCTGACCCATGAGCGTTTATTGTGTCCACTGGAGAAGGGTGATTGGAAAGTGAGGAAGTGAATGCCTTCTTGTGCTGCACAAAGATCTTCACCTTCCTCGGATTCTTACACGAAGCAAAACTCAGAACGAGTTCTGACCTGGTTGTTGCATCAGAATGACTTCAGTATTGGTTTACTTTGACTAGAAACGTGTTCTCATTTAACCCAATCCCTACCCAATTTCTCAGAACGAGTTTACTTAGACCCTAAACACGACGATGCCAATCGAATTCCTAGAAAGCTTCTTCAGCACTGATGACGCGTATGACGGTGTCTACAATGCTACCTTGACACAAATCGAAGAATCCGAACAAACAAGACGAAGAAACTTTGATCGGGCTACGACGGAATAAGCCCGTGACCCAGCGACAGCTACCAGGAAACGTACATGTAGTTGCGATCGAAACCTTTTTTTACTCTGAATCCTACAAACTATTCTTACTGCTTCAATCTCTTTAGAGATACAAATATGTTTTTGTTTTCACAATCACACGACTTTTCGAAAACACAAAATCAAAATTGGAAATCTATTAAAAAGGTTATAAATTTTAATCTGTGGAGCTGTTTTGCGAATGAAATCTTACATTTTCTTTCGATCGGTGAATGTGACACTCAACATCGCGTGGAGAGTCGGGTTGTTGGCAGACTCCATGCACTCCTAGATCTTCCAGAGTTTAAGAAGGCGAGTCATTCTAGCCCAAAACAACTGTGAATTACTTGAAGAATATCTTTGCAAACCCGAAAATACACCAAATCGCAAGGCTTATTTACTTTATATGCGGGCTTCGATGTTACTGTGAAATACGATCGACATCGCAGACTCGAGCCCAAAATCAGGTTTCCCTTCCTGAAATTGATTGCACGTGATTTCTGTTCGTATCCGAGTTTGGGTCATTAATTTAGTCAAGTGAGTCGTACCTTGATATCTCATACGCGGAATACTTAAAATTGGGCAGCCACGTTCAGCATCTTCAGTAAATTACGGCTGATTTTAGTTATACATTTTGGTGATTGTCTTTCGAAACATCATGCTCGGTTCAAGATTCTTTGGTTAATCAAAATAGCATATCTGAATTTTCACAACACTAGCAGGAAAATGTGCCCATCGGAAACGAGAAGAACGCTACAAGGGCCTATTATAGAAGAGTCATCGGAATTTTGTAAATAGGTGGGAAAACAAAAGACCGTCAGAGCGTAAACATGGTGTCCAAGAACAATGTAGGATTAAAGTCTCCATACGGGGTTTCTAGCAGCAATCAATAAGCAGGAGGCGCGCTAAACGAGCGCAAGCTGAATGTAGAAAGCATTCGACGCAACGGCAAACACGGCGACAACGTGCACGGTGTGTTGACCATGCTCGGACCTTGATAGCATGTTTCCACATTAAAATGACCATTAGAGACCATTTTTATAGTTTTTCTAGCCTTACTTTAGAGTGTGAAACGCCATTGAATTCGAGAATTGTTTTTGACGGCACACAATTCTCATCAACCAAAGGTGATAAATGATCTTCATGTAGGCCACACGCTCAGCGCTGCTATGGTATACGCAGCCCCTAATTAAGGTTGTTTTCACCAACGTTCATATCGTTTTAAATGGCCTCGAATTCTATGCTCAAGTAGATTCCGCGGATAACTTCAGCAGCTACGATTCGTAAGCAGTTTTGACACCGGGACGTTGTCCTTCGCCGAAGACAGACACTCGTTTGGGCGAAGCACAACTGTCCTGGGTCATAAAACGATGGTGACACTAGTCTCGACTTCAAGAAAAACGCCTCGATTCAGATCTTGATTTCGATAACAGGTACGGCGTTGTAGTCGACAGTGCGTTTCCATGCGGTGACCCTGGTGCTAACGCCTCTCAAGGCCGATGACCTGAACCGATTGGTGCTATCAGTGTGTTTGGCAGCGAGCTCTATGTCAGCACCGATAACCTTGATACGTCAATCGACGGAGTGGGGAATGGGATCATTCGAAAAGGTCTTCCTAAGTCTCTTGCAGCTCTTTCTTACAGCATTACCAAAGGAGACAACGACTTGACAGCGTGTACAGAATGTCTTACTACTGCGTCAGGACTGAAGAAATAAGCGAGATCGGATCTACACATCAGGGACGCAAAGACAAGCAGCATCAGTGAAATACGCCTACGCTATCAAATTTATGCAATATGACCTCCCTTTTCGCGGTCGACTCAGCATCCGGCTCCCTACTCATTCTTAGATCCTTATCGTAGACTTGACATCAGCAGCAGCATCTCCTCATGTCTTTGCCGCGCTTCCTCTCGGTCTAGAGCTAGCCCTTTAGCGTGTCAAATGTGGCTGTCGACAGCATCGTCGGCCTCTCTTCGAATCTGCTGATCTCGTAGCTTCCGAGTGGCAGCCAAGCGCTCTCTTTGCCTTCGCGGCGTCGACGGTCTTCAGCCTCGGCACTTTGCTTAGCGCCTTCTCGTAAAACAACGAGTTGTCTCAGAGTTTCGGCTCCAGCTGGGTAGCTTTTGATCTCCATATCATCGATCGCTCTGTGCATTTCGTCGCCACACTTTCTGGCGCGAGTACGCTTGTTGTATCGTCCGAACAGTCCGGTGATGTGCGCTTCATTCCGCTTCGTGAAAGTCTAGCGCCCAACTCGTCTATGTTGTTGCGTAAAAACTCGGATACATCCTTCCCAACTCGCCTATTAGCAACGAAGCCGAAGTCCGACTACGAGATACAAGAGAAGCAGCTCAGAGCGTCACACTGACGTTTTGCCGATTGATACAGCTATTACTCCCTTGTTGTGGCTGATCTAAGCTTTATCAATTGCTATTTTACCATCACGGTTTGTTCCATAAGGTATGCTCGTATTTATAGTGCGCACCAAGGTCCCTCTACCCAACCAAGCTTCGTTGACCGAGCTCCGAAAGTAGGTATCAGTTTGATCGCTGCAGGTTTCTTGAAATGCTACGGTTTTGCGGTGCAGACCTCTTATGTCGTTAGCGTTTCAGTGCGAAGCAGCCGTTGAGGACCGACAGGAGTAGATCGAGATTGCTTGTCTGGCCAATCTGAACTCTGAAGAGGTGGAAGAGGCTATGGCCCTGATCCCAGTCTGTACAACGACTGGAGCACGTATTTCAGGGAGTGGGCATGGTCGGCCAGCAAATGATCCCTAGTATTTGCAAGAACACCAAAGCGATGCTCAAAAACCAACGTTCTCGCCAGTATACGTTCCATACGTCAAGCAGCACGGTCTGACACTGGGTCTTGTGGGTCAGTGAGCCACAACAAGCCGCAGCGTCTTGCTAAAATAAAAGTGGTAGGTGAGTTTACGTTCCCCCGAGGCTCAGGCGGTGCCTCCGTTCGAAGCCTTAGCCGCTGGCTGTGACAAGGCTCACGTAGATAAAGAACGAACGGCGCAGCTAGTACAATCCTGGGTTTCGTGTCTCTTACGACGGCTAGCATGTGCGGCGAAGTTATGCGGTGACATTCAAAACGCTATACAACCTGCAACGGATAATTGCCAAGAGCGGGCTGCCCGTTATGGTAGGATGGCCGACGTGACGCTGTACGGTACAGCCTGCACCGCACCGCTGTCCATCTAGAGAAGGCCCGACGGATATTCAAGAGCCAGCAGAACCAGCAGCTCAAGAACATCGCATGGTAGCGTCAGATCTCGATAGTACCGAGAACCCCCTATCTCCAGCATGCGTCCCGCATACGGCGGTGCGGATTGCTCGAGCAGAATGGTCGTGCCTGGAGAAGAAGATGATATCAATAGCAGCCCGACACGGCTTCAAAGGTCCTACCAGAGCCCAGAGACGGCATATAAGCCAGCAAACATTTTAGTTTTACTGTGTAGAACATTATTATAAATAATAACAGTAATATGTACCGGTACTAAGCTTTATACTGTCCTGTTCCTGTATGAGGCTGTATAATTCTGCTGTTCATCTGTTTGCGACAGGAAGTTTACTGGATGGCGCCTCCGATAAGCGTTTAGTACACTTCAAAAAACAACCTAAATCTAATGTATGCATGTCGGATACATGTCAGAGGTTTATGACCAAATCACGCGCATAAACCATATGATCCTGTCGCACTTATCCGATATCAATACAAACTAGCAAATAAAGGCTTGGCAGAGGATCCGACATGTTCTTGCTTTGGGCCTTGCTTTCCTATATACGTAAATCTATACTTTCGGACGAAAGCTTAGTTAATCTAAGAGAAACGCATCTTACGCTTTCTCATAACGTGAGCTAACGTGTAAGCCGAAGTAGTGGGCACAGAATAGGCCCATTACAATCGTAATATGGTCAAATCAAACAATTTGTTAAACCGTTTAATAGCCAGCTAAATAAGACTCGTTTCTAGCAACATCATTAGGCTTAATATTAATCGATGTAAGAGCTCAAACAGAGTTCATAATGGAAGAATTATTTTTAAACTGAAGTTCAAGGACCATCGCGCGCGAAGCCGATGCCGATGCGCTTGAGGGGCTTCCTTTTCGAATCGACCTCACACTACAAAGAAAGTTATCGCCCTGTCTTGAGACGGTGAGTCTTCTCCGAATTGAGCCTCCGAATGGAACCACAGTACTCTAATTCCATTTAGTTTCTTACGACGTTCGATGTATGACCATGTCTTCACCGCAGACTACGATCTCACCTCAATGCCGTCGTCCTTCCTGAACGGGCTCCAAGGTATGACTCCCTTGCTTCTTTGTCATCCTAAATCTTCTAACTATCTCCTCCGCAGTAACTTATTTACTGGAAATGGCCCTTAGAGCGAAATCGGTCCTAACTACTCTAAACTCTGTCTAATAAACAGTGTCTATAATATCTCAATCGGGCCCCGACATAGCCCGATCGGGTGGCAAAACTGATGAAAAACCTCAATGCGAAAGTGGATCTCACGGCTCGAATTATTCAGCTGCCACTGGATTTTTTTACCTGCAGCGAGAAAAACTGCGCACGATTGCCTGTACGCAAGGAGAAAGAGGGAGAGGCGAGAGCTAAACGGAAAGAAAACGAAACCGTGATCGGTCGTCGCTTCGAGCAACGACTGAAGCTGGACCGCGCCGAGGCACACCAGAGACGCGAAGAAAAGATGGTGGTGATGCTGGAGGCAGTATTACCAACGAAGTATACCTTGAATATTGAGTCCGAATACAAATATTGCGAGTATTGCTCGTCATTTACTAAATTGTTGTAGTATCGATCTTCGATCCTATTGATAAATGCTGTGTGAAATTCGCTAATTCCTTCAGCTCTAACGCGGTAGTTTGCCAGTCTAAAGAGATTGTCGAGCCTCAGTTGGCGCCTGTCCTTGTCACAAGGCAGGCGCATGAACAGTCCGTGGATCACCTTTTTCACGGAGCTCAAGCCTCACGCTGCCGATTAACGAATTGAAGTAATACCTGCCGATAAGACCTTGGCAGCAGGTCTCACCGAGGGAGCGAACCGATTCGTATCTCCCTCTTTAAGAGAAGTCAAAATCCTGCCTGTCATTTCCTCACCACAAGGAAACGTGGTGTCGGCTACGACGCCGTAGTTGCTATCCGGATTTAACATCGGGTCCATCAGCTTTCGGCGGAGGTCCAGACTCATATCACCGTCATTCCAGCTACTGTGGCAATTGTGTTTACCCCACCGTCAGAGGACAAACAAAGTGTTCCTGTTACAAAAACCGCGTGGGGCAACCATTATAATGTGCATTTTGCACATCGCCCACAGAAGGTTGCTGAACCGACAGCAATAAGATAGATAAACAGAGCAAATTTGAGCACGGATTAAAAAATAAAGCAGAATTGTATGCTAAAATATTGCCGACACGATAGTTTTCCGTCGAAAAACTCCCAGGAAAAAAAAACATCGGCTGCCTCGCGGCGACGAGGCGTGCGAAAGCTCTTTGCCTTTCCAGCGTAAGCCAAGAAACTCGTGCAGGATGGAAATCCCGCAGTGCTTCAGCTATAGCACTCTCTGCAGCGTTGAGAACGCGTGAAAGCGTAAAAGATGGGGATCTAAACTGCTGGCACAATCGAAAATTGTCCATGGAGCCCGACGTAAAATGCTAGAAGCAAGGCGGCGAAATGGTGGTGGTGCCGAAGCTTCCACGGCCGGCCTCCTGTTAAACTGAAGCTAGGTAAATGGTAATAAGAGGAATAAAAATATTCAGAAGTCGGCAGAACGAGGCTCTATAAGTAGCGTATTAAATTACTGTCGTATTAAGCCATCTCAAGCTGCAAGTAGAGTCGTCCAAATTGATACGTACTTTGTTAAGGTTGCTAGATTCTTGTCGGTGCCATTCCTCCATGTTGTCATCCGCACAGAGCCGTCTGGATCTTGCAGACAATGCAGGCTCACATAGTGCCGCATACGCACTCCTCGGTTCAATCCCAGCGTTTACGCTCAGCACGGATCCGACGTGGCGCAACTCCCAGAGCGTATTGTGCCTTTCCAAAGTCTTGGCCAATCTGACCTTTAAAGGCTGGTCCTAAGCTAGGTTGGGTAGGGCTAAAGAGGACGAACTAGAGTTGAATTGCTAAGCCAGGCCACTAAATAAAATGATATTTGACCAATAACACTGTTTGATTATGCCAACTATGATCCAATAATACTTGATTGTGGAGGTCCTACGTAAGGGCTCCGATTTGGTCTAAAGGGTACCTTTTAACAAATTAAGGGCTGAATGGCCAGTATTTGCCGGCTATTTACCCTTACGTAAGGTATTCACAACAGATTGATTTTAAATCAAATATGGGCTACTCATCAGACATACGCTGGCGAGGCATTGTCTTGCCGTATGTCTACAACATTGAGATCAGCGTAGTTGCCGGTGTACTGGGCGTCTCGGTCAGAAGCCTTCGGAGATGGTACCATCTCTTCAAGACAACAGGAAATGTCGACGACACCCCAAAGAATGAGCGGTCATCTAAATGGCCGATTGAAGTGCAACAGTTTGTTCGCGAGTATGTAAAGCAACACCCCTGCTTCTTCTTTCAAGAGCTGCGTGAGGTATTAAAAGAGAAGTTTTTAACCCAATATTGCTGTTCCGATTCGACAATTCGTCGTGCTTTACGGTTCAGTTTGGGGTTAGCGCGAAAAGTGCTGACAACGAGCTCGGGAAAGTGTCCCAAATGAACGCCAAGAGTATGTGAACATGCTATTGCCTATCTACAGTGGGCCAGATCAAATCGTGTCTTTCGATAGAGTTTCAAAGGATGGAAGGTATTGTACAATATGCATTTTGTGACTGCTACATCTTACCTTGTTAGTTTGCTGTATGGTATTGCTATGGTTTAGGTTCTCCCTGAGAAAACACGCGTGGTCCGAGACCCAGCGGTTATGTCCATTCCCTTTTCCCGCGGAAAGCGAATCTCAGCTCTTGCTGCGTTCGACGTTGAAGAATTTTTTGCGTGGGTACAACCAAGGATACTTCTACCCGGCAGACGCTCCACGAGACTTTCAAGTTGAAAATTCTACCATTCCTCAATCCGTGGCCTTTACCAAGATCAATTATCATTTTGGACAACGCCAAAATTCACATGTACGAAGAATTTCAAGAACTTATTCACACGGTACTGGTGCACTGTTATCTTTTCTGCCGCCGTATTCACCTGACTTGAATCCTATAGAAGCCGAATTTTCTTTTTCTAAGACGATGGACCCAACGCCACGCAAATATGGCGTTCCGTAAAAATCCTACTGCGGTCCTCAATGTCGCGCTGTAATTTTGCACTAGACAGTCTGAGGAAGTTGGGCATAACTCGTACGGCCACTGTGGGTACGATGAGAGCAAACTCAGTATAAAAATTAGTGAGTTTTAATGAAATTCATGTATTCGTACTGAAAACATCGTACTCAACCTCTACTACGCTCCTTTGAGTTGATCGCTAAGGTGATCGACATCATCCATGTCTTCGGCAAGAGCGGGAGTTTTAAAATCTACCGGGTCACCGAACGGAGGGCGAAGGCTGTAGGCCGGTAAACCGAGAATTTCCTGGAGATCTCCAACATGAACTTGCACTTGGATCACTGCGCCTTAAATCTAGATCCTGAGCATTCTGAAATTCATGTCAGTGGTTTCTTGAGCTGTATCTTGATTCGTCTCCATTTCGTGCAAAAGCTGATCAATGTTCCAAAGTTGGCGAAATGTTGTGTTATCCGGAACTTGTAGTGGATCGTCAGCTCGAAGTCGGGCTTGCATTGTTGCCATGTACAGCTGAGAGGCTGGCCCACTCGAAATATTGCGCTCAGCTAGCATAGCTGCTACACGAGGAACTTCTTCTTGGATTCGATTCTCGGTAGCTCTACGAATGGTGTTGGTTCTTGGATCTGGTGCTCTTGGAACATAAACAAAACTCATGAAAACAAAATCAGACTGACCGTGTAGGCGAAGGCTAGCTAATTCCCAAGATATAGTCGACGCGGCTGGAAAAAGAATCCTCCTCCAACTCGAGAAATTCACGTTGTGGAGCGTGCTTGGTGGGCTTGAGATAGATCCTGAAGTCATCCTGCCAATCGTTTGGCAGACGACGGATGAATTCGGTTGCTACTTGAGCCTCGAATAGCCTAAAGCCACGGTCAATCTGAAAGGAGAAGTCGATGGGCTCAGTCTTGTTTCGGCACGAAGTGAGAGGATCGCCGTTCTTGAAGGTAAGGCGGCAGGTAAGAATTGCTGGTAGTGAAAGCGACATTGTTAAACAAACCGTGAGCCTTTAAGCCAAAAGATGGTAGGGCGTGGAATCATACTCACGGTAGAGCTCGACAACATTTAGGAGATCATGATGGAATTTTGCCAAATGTCATAATATGTGGACACAATCTGTTTCGGTTTTGTTAATCTATCTTAAATTTGTATTAGAACCATGATCTGTCTATGTGCAATAGAGTAGGGACTTAGCCAATCGAGAACGTTTGTGCCCAGGGAATTATCCCATCTGCCGTCCGCCGAACGCCGATTGGATAGAGCCACCAGGTGGTGCAATTATTCCTGGAAATCCTATTACGCCTGATTCATATGAGACTCATCCCCGAAGGGATGTGACGTGCCGACCCAAACACCTGGTTATGTCTCCGATCCGACGAAGGACTTGCACACGACACTTACCTCAAGCATCGAGCTCCCTACAGACATGGGAATTGAGCCCACGCCACGTGCTAGCTGACGCGCATGTAAACTTGTTGCCCAGAATGCATACAAATGTTTTAATGAAATTTTGTTAATTTTGGTCAAATATGTCTTGGATTCCCATCGTCTATTTTTTCGTCAAAGGGTTAGGCTAAAATTTAGTCGGAAGCACCCGATCAGATAGGAGGTCTTCCGTAGGGCCATCCTCCTACGTAGGACCATAAAACTGAGGGCGTTTTGGCAGAAAGGCACAGTATCTGGCGCTCTGGGGCTATGTACGAACGAGTCTCGTTACGAGACGTAGAGCGTCAGAAGCATGAGTTCCGGACTAGACATGGTGGTTCTCTGCGTGCATGACGCGTGTAATTCGAGCGCGTAAAGGAAGTACTCGTTGCAGCAAAGAGGAAGAAGCATGCTGATATCTTTACATTTAGAGATAATCTTCGCTATTATTCGTTCTATTTTCAATTGTCGCGCGTCAGTTTGCAGTGTTACAATGCATTAAAAAGGGCAAAGTAGCAGATACAACCGTGGCATTAAATTTTTATTACATCGTTTGTTGTCGTTTTTTCCTCTTGAGTTTAAATGGGAATTTGTGTAATCGCTGTATTTGTTATTTTTAGGGCACCAATGGGACAAAATGGCTGGGGGTAAAAGTACTTAAATTCTGTAAAAAAAATTCACGAACGCTATGAATCGATGATGGGAAAATGGGACCTATTGATAAGTTGGATTGCTCCTGTGGTTGGAAGGAGGAAGACTCTGAAACGCAATATTTAGCTCGGTCACGACTCGATAATGCGAGATTACCTTGGCCCAAGTCCAGTATATTACTTGGTATTAATAGAACGCGTTATTTTCGCAAAAATAATCGGATGAGCATTTCGCTCAAAATTCCATGAATGTGCACCACATCTACCATCCACTTTTTCATTCTGCCAGTCATTTTTGGCAATGAGCTCAGCCGACGTCAGCGAGTACGAGGCGAAGCGCTTGCGCCGCATCGAGGAAAACCGCAAGAAGCTCCAGGCGCTCCACCTCCCCACACTCGCGACGCCCTCGCCCCCGACGTCGAAGCACAAGAAGCGAAAGCGAGACGTCGAAGAGAAACCACTGGAACCAACGCGAAAGTCGTTGCGTCAACGGAAATTGCGGAGACTCGATAGACAGCAATGGAAGCAAGAAGAAGATCAATTTAAGCAGGAAACACGAGAGCGCGCCAAGTCTGACAAGAACGAACGCAAACTATTTGAAAAACGCGAGAAGAAGAAGCTAAAAGAGCTCGCAAAGCTGAACAAACTCGATAGAAAGTTGCAAAAAGTGTCACGAAAAGAAAAAATAGTGCATCTCGAGAATGGCGCATTGAAAAGTCATCTAGAGCCATCGCAGCAACCAGAACAGCAACCGAGGATTCACGACTGGCGATTGAGGAGGAAACTGCAGGCCCAAGCGGAGAGACGGCAAGTGGCGCTGAAGAGACGAGAGGAACGAAAGGCACAGACAGAGACGAAGAACGAGGAGAAATTAGAGATGAAGCATAAAGAACGGGAGATTAGAAAGGAGCAGCGAGCGAAAGAGCGGATGGAGAAAAGTTTCTTAAAGGAAGTCGAGAAGCAGGTGAGATTCGAGGAGCTGGAGCTCATGCGGGGCGAGGATCGACTGTCTCGACGGTATGCCAAACAGCTCAAGAGAGAGGCGAAGCACAGGGAACGCCAAGAGAAAGTAGCTGCGAAAACTAAGCTGGAAGAGGACATGTGGTTGAAGCGAATGGAACTGGAACGTCAAGCCGCAGAGCTAAAAGCAGAAGAAAGACGCAGACGGAGTCGTGAAAAGGAGAGAAGAAAGAAGGAAGCGCTCAGTAGAGAGCTGTACCCTGTGCGGCAGGTGGATCTGCCTTACGTACGCATCACAAAGACAACAGAAAAGGATAAAAGCAAGCCCAGCTCACTGCTGAAAGTGGACGTCAACCTGTTCCACGGATTCTCTCTGGGCAAGCAATTCCTGCCTCCGGGCAA
Source organism: Phytophthora betacei (assembly GCA_011320135.1). NCBI lineage: Eukaryota > Oomycota > Peronosporomycetes > Peronosporales > Peronosporaceae > Phytophthora > Phytophthora betacei. Next base: position 123,923 of record JAANHX010000431.1, read on the forward strand.
GCAATCCGTCATGCAGGCGCTGTGTCCTGCTGGATATAATCCAGAGTTTCAAAGGGAAGGCGATATCCACATCTGGCGAAACGCAACGACTCTTTTCATGAATGCCTCTAGCGCGGTATTTTATCGGTATATGTTTCAAGAAGTTTTGAGACATGGCCGCAAGCACGTATTTTTCCGATGGGCTCGATGCCAAGACGTCACGCCACCGATTCTGGAGCGACTGCGTCGAGTACAAAAAGGAGCAGAACATTTTCGCATTGACGACAATTACTACGACCTCCCGAATTTAATCGACCCGGAACCCAAACCGCTGCTGCTTTTCATCCAATTCCCCAAGGTAAAAATCTGGCCGTAATTTTCACTGGGTTTTTTTTCTTACTTTGTTGTGTGCAGGGACCCTATATCTATTGTGGACGGCTCGGCTTCCTCGGCTACCGATCCGACCCGTTAGAGTTCTCCTTCCAGCTACTCGACATCAACGCGCTGAACTGGGGACAACTTCGTACCCTCCTCATCAGCTAACTAGAAATATAAAGTTGTAGCTGTAAAATCACAATAGACTTTTTGGAAGTAAAAGGTGCTTTCTTTCGAGTTAAAATATGATTGTTTTCAAAAAAAATGTAGCCATTCAGGATTGATAGGTCGACTCAGCATGAAGAGTGGCGATGATACTGAAGCGCTGAGCGAGTACGAGGCCAAGCGCCTTCAGCGCATGGAGGAGAATCAGCGAATGCTTGCTTCACTGGAGCTGCCCTCGATGTCTCGACGTTCGCCGCGGCCCCAGGTGGCCAAATCTGCTGCCAAGTTGGAGCCAACGAGGAGATCCTCGCGCCAGCAGAAAAGGCGCGTCGTCGCTGAGCAGCAAGCGCAGGAGCGGCAACTGGAAGAGCAACGACAACTCGAGCGGCAAGCAACACAGAGAAAAAAGCGCGAGGCTCAAATTGTACTAAAACGACAACGAATTGAGCTCGAAAGGTACCAACAAAAACTCCAACGGGAGCAGCAGAAAGAGGAGGAAAAGAGGAAAAAGCAAAAAATAAAAATCCAAAAGGAGGAAGAGCGGCGACAGCTTGGAAATCGACAGCTGAAGGAGATCGAAGACGAAAGATTCAGGGAATGGAGACAGCACATGGAAGAGCAGGAGTCGCAGAGGCGACTGGAAGTGGAAAGACTGAACGAACCTCCCCCCGAAGTCGTCGCGCAGAGGAACGCCGAGGTACAGAGATTTATTCAGAAAGAGCTGGATAAGCAAGCTCGATTTACAAGAGAAAGGAAGCAGCGAGAAATGCAGTTGCAGGCTTTGGCTACTCAGAGGGAAGCCGAGAGGTTGAAGCAAAAAGAGCAGTATCCAACGACAGAGGTTCAAGCGACGAACAAGCCAGTAATAACTGCAGATCAAGTTGTAGCAGCAGGAGCACTGGAACTTCCTGTCGAGTTTGAATTGGTGCTGTAGGCAACAATCAGACGACTTTTTTCGATGACAAAACATGATAATATTTATACTTTTTTGTCTTGAAAAACGCTTTTTCGATGTCCTTACGTTTTTTTGTGTACTTTCATTCTGAAGACTGTCATCGAAGTTTGTCAGTCAGTATGATTACGCACCGTGCCTAAGTTATCTTCTTTCCTTGGCTCCATGATAAAGTCTTCACTCACCAACTTTTCTCCAAGCGCTCAAGCTTCCAAATATCGCAATGCAAATGAGTGTCACCATCCTGACCAAGTCCTTACCTAGTGGAGCTGAGATCCCTGTCATCGGATTGGGTATCTACAAGGCAGAGCCCGGCGCCGAAGCCTACAACGCGGTGTTGTCAGCACTCAAACTTGGCTACCGTCACATCGACACTGCTCAGTTGTATCAGAACGAAGCTGGCGTGGGTCGTGCCGTCCGTGACTCGGGTATACCCCGCAACGAGATCTTCGTCACCAGCAAATTGTTCACTGATAATTGGGGATATGACGAAGCCATTGCAGCCACTACGATCAGTAACGAGCAATTAGGGTTGGGATACATCGACTTGTACCTGTTGCACACCCCTGGGCCAGTTGCAACACGCGGCGACACTTGGCGAGCTCTCGAAGAGTTGCAACAACGAGGAATTCTCAAGGACATTGGCGTGTCGAATTTTGGCCAAGCGCATCTGGAGAAGTTTCGGAAAAATGCCATAGTCAAGCCCGCAGTGAACCTGTTGGAGCTGCATCCGTGGCTTATGCGTCCATTGTTGGCGAAGTTTTGCCAGCAACGTGGTATCCTATTGCAGGCGTATTCACCGTTAGCTAGGGCTCGCAAGCTGGAAGACCCCACCCTTCTAGACATCGCTAGTGAGGTCGGAGCTACGCCTGCTCAGGTGCTGGTAGCGTATAATTTGGCGAACGACTTCATCACCTCTGCCAAAGTCCGCGAATCCAGAGCGTTAGAAGGCAAATCTGGAGGCTGTGGATATCACGATGACTCCTGAGCAAGTTGCAAGGCTAGCACCACTTGATGAAGGTCTTGTCGTAGCGTGGAGGTCCCAAGACTCAATTGCAGACTGCGTGGTGTAAGGTTACCGACGTGGTGGAAAAGTATAGTGGTTGTTCATAACTGGTAGCAATCATTGAGGATCATCAAAATGTGTAGAAGCTGCTTTTGAATTTTACTTTTGCTTCAATTTTACGATAGTGCGACGCTGGGATAGGGCGAAATGTAGCCACAGTCTCCTCGACGACCAAGTCCACCAGCGCCGTCAGAGCTCAGGAAGTACGAGTAGCAATCACACACGCCTGTGCCTCGGTCTATCATCAAAGAAGCACTAAGTACGTTATCTTAGTGATGAGCGTATCGATCAAACGTACCGCAGATGCCACGAGCCGAGCACTCGATATTCGCCTTAGTGCCCTTCACAAGCTCCGCGACTGTCATTGTAGCTGGGTTCCCTGCAAGCGTGAGGGCTGAAATATCGTAACTCAGCGGTGACAAATCCCCTTGCATGAACGTAAACTCGACAGTCGTAACTATTTCAAAAATTGCTGCGTTAGTTCGTAATCCCAAAATTCAAGATAGGGAGGGATACTTACTGACGCCAGCGGCAGAGCACACGACCGCGCCCGAGTTAAATGTTACAGTAGCAGTACGCACGCTCTCGAGCGTCTGAAGAGTGGATTGGACTTGTGCAGCTCCAGCATTAAACGGGATCACTGGCGTCGTCTCTCCTCGAAAGGTCAGAGTGAACTCCCCCGCGTCAGCTGTACAAGTTACGGTCTGTTTCTCATTAACTTTCCCGACTTCAAACGGATCTGCCCCTCTTGGACACATCCGAGCAGAGCAGTCATGAGCTCCAGTGAGGTCTCCAAAGGCGTTCTCATACGGACCAAAGTAATCGTTCGTCTCGCAGTCGCAGCCCTGAATCTTCGTGGCATCCCACGTTGCCAGAGTATTTGGCGTCGCTCCATAAGTGACTCCCAGTAAATTTCCTTCTAGATCTGTTGCCTCAGATGATAATTGCTGTATACTTTTACATGTGCCTCGACCACTGCAAATAGCGCCAACAACCAACGAAGTTCCAGTGGGACAACGGATCAAGTCGCACGCTGCACCGGTGAACGGTGCGAGACACGAACAGACTCCTGTTATCGTGTTGCACGAGCCTCTTCCGGAACATTCCGCCATTGCATGCGCAGTATCTGGAGCTGTGGCGCCGTCGAACCAAGCAGCCCCTTTCGGACATTCCCGTATCGAGCAATCATGCCCCGTGTACCCGGTATAACAGATACACTCGTATGATGTCGCTGCGGAACAAGTTCCCTTACTATCACACGTACCGAGGTTAGTAGAGGGACAAATTGCCGCTCCTGATTGGTAGCCACAGTCTGCTCTTCGGCCTGCTGAAGGAGGCATTGCTCCATCGCCACTAGTAAACCCTGCAACACATTTGCACACTCCATTGGCCAAGTCGCAGCCGCCACGATTCGAGCAATAAACGTTCTCTCGTGTGCCAGTTTGACTGGTAATTACAGTAACTGTGGCACCATTCGAGAGGTTATTTACCACTTGCAACTTGGGCAAATCTCCAGGGTTACGGGTGAATGTAATCGACGTGATAGTTCCGCCGGTCGAACACAATGGCGTGCCAGGAGTGCTACTAACGCCGTAAATATTGTCAAGAGCTTCTAGCGCAGCCTTTAAGTCGCTTGATGTGGCGGTCGATGCGAGATTTGCAGTCACTTGGCCTCGAAACTTAAGAGCGAAGTTACCGGTGCAACTATTGCAAGTGCAAGTAATCTCTTGGATAGCGTAATCTTGTCCCGTCGTTAAGGGGTTGTCACCTTTGGGGCATTCGCGTTGGGAACAATCGAAGCCAGTGAAGCCAGGGTCACACTGACAGCCCATGATCTTGTCAGCGTCCCACAAAGAGTAAGTTGTGCTCACCAAGAAGTTCCGATCGTCTTGAAGAGTTGCTGCGTCCCGCATACTGATGCAGCGGCCATTTCCGGAGCACGCGTTGGGACAGGACAACCGTTCGCATGCTACGCCTTCAAAGCCGGACTCACATGCGCAAATACCAGTCGGTCGATCACAACGACCCATAGCAGAGCATTCAACAGGTTGGTGGCCCTTGTCGGTTGTCCACGCTCGATCGACCCAAGCAGCTCCCGTCGGACAGAGCTTCGAGACACACGTAGCCCCACCATACCCTGGGAAACACGAGCAGCGACCTGTCGAGCGCTGACACGCGCCATGTCCACTGCAGCCTCCATCGCAGCTAAATCCGAGAGCTAAATCACCGGAGAAGACAAGGAGCAGCAGGAACAGAAGTTTACGCATTTCGAAGCGGTGAGTGGAAGTTGGGAGGGGCTGCTAATGATACCAATAGATTCTTTTTTAGATGTTTGGACGCGAAACGACAGAGTTAGTAAAGGATCAACTGCTGGTCGACTACATTAACAAGTGGCTCTATGTTTTTTATTCTTCTCTAATATATTAAGAAGAGTATTAAGTTGATTCACAACCTCAGCCTCGTGCCTTTAAAGGCCTCAAAAGGCCTTAAGTTGGACTAAGATGCCGCAATGTCGGTCCAAAATAAGCCTGTTTATCTACTGTACACGAAATGACTTACACAAATTATTGATCGTGGTGATTTCGGGAATCTCAAATAATGTTGCGGTTTGCTAAGTACGAGCGAAACCCTCGGAAGTACTCAGCCTAAGAACATGTGCTGGGATTGAAAGAAAACTTGCCGAGGAATTGGGGATGTTGCATAGGCGAATATTTGACAGAGCATATCCTGGCTCAGCTCCTGCCATGGCGATCTACTGTGTTCAGTATTCTGCGTTACTGCCGTCGGCGCAGACACTGCACTGATGAGCGCAACTTTGGCTTCCAACGGGAGACTTCGCGTGTGGAGAGTTGGCTGGAGATTGAATTGTCGGAAGCGGCCCAAGTATCGCTTCAAATCATGCGGAACTGTGACGTCAAAGTACAATAACGTTCGGTTCATTGCCAACATATCGAGGAGAACATTCAAGTCAGCCTCACACGTGCCGAGATTCACTGGCCTAACTAGCCAGCAATTAGCTGGACGAACACGCAGCCGACGAACACACTTGGACAGAGGGTTCCTGTTGTCACTTAGGCTCTTTGAGAGCGCAGCAATGTCACTGACATCTAACCTGAGATCAGGAAGAGGCTGGTGATGGTCCAGACAGAGTTGTACGTCCACCATATCAGTACTTAGTGACAGTTCTACCAGGTTTGGACAGCTTCGTAGAATGCTGTTAACGTCCAGCTCCAAGACCCGCACTTTAAGTGTTAAAACGCTCAGGGAAGCTCCGATGGCAGCCAAAAACTGCGCTACACCGTGCATACTCCAGACCTCAGTAATCTCAAGTTTGAGCGATGAAAGACGTTGATCCGAGTTCACCAAATTACGCTCATAAAACGTTAAATTCTCACGCTGAACTTGACAATGGCCATACCCAGGAATCATGACGTTTACCCATTCGCTCTCGCCATCGTCACTAAACGTTCGAGCGAGCGGTAGAGAAGATGGAAACGAGAGAAAATCGCAGCTTTGAGCTGGCTCTCCACGATAATTAAGCTGCCATCGCACTGACGCTCCACTCTTCACTGTGGCAACTCGCTCTGCTATCACTCCACAAGGAAACTCCAGAAGTTCTTCTTCAGGATGCTCGGACGTCACGACGTCACTGAATCCCTCCATGTCTGCAACAGCAATGCCATAGATTTTTATCTCAACGGATTTTAACGATGAAGAAGAACGTGCTCGCTTGGAGAAAAGCGCGTACGCGATACACTTCCACAAGTAGCGAGAGGTGATTTGAGCGTGAGATTGGAAAGACAAGCGGATGTCAAGCTTCTTGACTGTCTGGTTCGTCGCCATAGCAGACGCAAGTGCCACGAAGTCTGACGCTGGCATTGTGGTTGCACAGAATACCTGGAGAGTATCTAGCTGCCACAGATCTGGTGTAGAAGTCTTCAGATTAGAACGAAGATCTGAATGCTCTAGCTCTCGAGTGGGTCGAGTATGATTAAACATTCCAGTGAATAGCTGGCCGAACGCCTTCTTCGATGCCAGCTCCTTGTCCCACAACTCTTTATGAAGCTCCAACCGCAGACGTTTTACCTGCGAGAACCAAATATTATCCTGCATCAACTGGTTTATCGTCTCGATCATGTTCGGGTGGATCGCCATTCCAAGCAGATCCACAGCTAAAGGCTCAAGTACGAGAGTGCAGCGAAGAGATCCACGAGCTACTGGCTCGTCCTTAACCTGTCTCCACTCGTCTTTAATTATTCCCACAGCCTCTTTGTAAGCCAAAAGTTCAGTTGCAGACACCTCCATAGGCTTGATGCGATCTGTAGAGAAGAAAACTTGTACCGGGATCACAATATCAATTCCTCTTCGATCGGGACGAATATTTTGGTTCAATGCTGCGATTTTTGCTAATGTTTCATGAAATTCATCGCTGGAGTCACGTTGGTGGACGCCACAAAAGGTTAATAGAGCGTACTCAGTTGGGTTTCCCTGTTTGCCGTTCAAGTCGAGACATAGCAGAAATTTCACTGGGATTTTATGCTCAAACTTTTCTCCGCCTTCTTTCCCCACGTCAATTCCACAGTGTTCAGTCAGTAAATACTTCCACGATGTGTAGTCTGTATTCCCCACAGCTGCCAGCAGCGCCAGTGCTTCGCGAAGTTGCCTCAATTTCTGATGACAATTTTTCTCTTCGAGTGTCACATTTCCCTCGGTGTCATCTCGACGAATGGACACCTGGAGAATGTTCCTCTCGGTGCTCCAGAGACCTCCTTGGGCTGCCACGCATCCATAGCGAAGTTTCCCCTTCAGAGCAGCACACCAAGGTGCCAGGAAGTCCCAACGTTTCTCTATATGCGCACCTGAAGAGGCCATCTTTGACTTGCAATTTCCAAAAATGCAAAATTGAACCTGCTGAAAAGCTGTTTTTAGTTGCACACCACAAGTCTGTCAAGGGAGACCGTACCAGATCGTCTGGGCTGGAAGTATGTCCTATGCTGCTAGCACAACGACCAACAACGTGGCCGAAAACATGGGCTTGCTCGTTGGGATCAAGGCCTGCAAGCAGTACGGCTTCACGCTACTGCACGTGGTGGGCGACAGCGCGATGATCATTACGCAGCACACCCACCGGAAACCGCCGCGCGCACGACATTTACAGCCGCTGTATTGGCGCTGCCGACGACAGCTTGCCGGCCTCCAGGTGCAGACAAGGCAGCACCACTTGAGGGCGCATAACAAGATGGCTGATCTGCTGGCGAATCGAGCAATGGATTCCCTGCGGAGTACTCAACTAAGGCTGGACATGGCTCTGCTGGACACGCCGAAATGGCGCGCGTTAGTGAATCTTGCGGGTGGAGACATAAGCCACTGGATCTTGAACAACACGGAGGTGGATTCCCCGGGAGCCACAACTGCCACACTTTAGGTATTAACCAGCATGGCGATCAGACGCCGAGTCGCCGAAGGCGGTGAAGAGTCGGTAGAGGCCAGACAGATGCTGGACAGAATTAAGTGTGTCAACACAATAAAAGACTTACTTTCATTAAAGCAATAGTAAGTACTAGAGTAAAACAGATCCTATGAGCACTTGGATAGAGTGCACCAGCAGGCAGAGGCTGTCTGCCAACCAGTGCGATGAGGACTTGAAGGCAGAAGGGAGAGATGCCGTCCTCGGACTGCGTCCTCGGACGAGCTCACTTCTTCTTCTGCCTCAGACTGAGCACAAGTCTAGAGAATAGGTAGTTAAGAGTAAAAGTAAATAAACTGTTTTGAGAGCTACTCTACAGCGTTCATTCTAACATATCAAGTAAGATGGACAAGACTTCTGAGACCAACATGAGCAGGCTGCAGTTCCACGGGAACAAGGCGCATTTTGCTGGTTGGAAGGACAAGTTCGTGGATCATCTGGCTGCTAAGAGCGACGCCATCACGATTCTCGAGCTTCAGCAAAAACGGGCGAAGCCGATGACGCGCTATGAGGATTTGCTCAAATCCCAGCCGTCAATCCCGCCTCTCGAAGGAGAGCGTCCGGCGTGGTAGAGCTGGTGCAGAATTTCGAGAGAGTGGCCAACTCGGACTTCAAGAATATTTCGCATCTGTTCCAGCAGCTCAAGGCTGCTCGCGAGCAAGCGAACAGGAACAGCATCGAGGCACTGGGTGAAAAGATCATATCGTCCCATCTCATGCTCATCAAAGTCCTGGCTATTCTGCCTGGTCATCTGTGGGGCTCCGGAATTGAATTCCAATCAGGAGACTTCACGGTTGAGAAGGTGGAGCAAAAACTGGTCGCCATCTTCGGTACCAAGAGCAAGGCGCAAATTATGGCGCTGGGCAAGGGCATTGCGGTGAACCACGTGCAAGCCGGGACAGCCAAACCTAAGGCAAGTGCACTGGGCAAGCGAAAGGCCGCACCCGAGCCCATCAACGATCTGCACTACCACGTGGGGCATAAATCGTGCCACTACTGTGCTGGGGAGTTCAACGACATGAATGATGTCGGTCCTCATCTGATTGCTGCCTGCCCCAAAATGAAGTACGACTTGAGCCTGGGCGTCAAGCGTAGGAACATCTGGAGCCGCGGCAAACAAGTGGGCACTTGCTGGTCGAAGCCGCAAGGAAAGGGCAAGTCGGCTGCCAAGATCAAGAAACCAGCCCGCAAGCAGGTCCCGGTTGAGGACTGTCTACCGAAACCGGTGAATGCGTGCGAGACGGTGCAGCCAGCCGCTCCACAAACTCCACCGCCTGTCAGCCCGCCAACGTCAATGTTGACACCCGGCTACGAAGATATGCACGGCATCGAGCCAATGGACACGGACGAGTCCATGTCGTTCTTCGACACGCCTGTCAGCGCGGGACAAGTCACGGAAGCGCCAGCCGGTGATGGGCAGATCGCCGACATGGCGGCAGGTGTCAACAAGATGGCAGTTGACTTGGAACAAGCGGTAAGATCCATGTATCCTTTTCTGCTTGACAGTGAAACATTTCTGACCAATGACTCTTGGGTACTCGATTCAGGATGCGGGTTCGGGTTAACCAGTGAGGAGTCCCGGTTCGTGGAGAAGAGACCCGACAACGGTTACATGTTTACATTTGCAGAAGGGTCTAAGCATACAAATACACACATTGACACTGTGAAACTTTATTTGCATAGTCCGGGAGGTATCCGACCGTTTCAGTTTACAAACATTGCGCTTGTACCGCATGCTAAGTCGAATATTCTTAGCGAATACTGGCTACAAAGGGGAGGGTATCAGATTATAGGGTCAGCCAATGGCGACTTTAAATTTGTCCTCTATAAGAACCAATTGGTTTTTGTGGCCAAGGCAATTAACGGGGCGTATTATATACAATCCAAAACAGTAAAAGAACGACAAGCGTTCTGCCATGCGGTGAAAACGCAACCATGCAAGCCATTGGCACTGCCAGGAGTGGGCAAAGTAGAGGCTGCACTAAAGGAATGGCACGTAAAGTTGGGGCACTTGAACAAAGAGCAGATGATCACAATGTTGACCAAACCAGTGGTAGCCGGTATGCCCACACTAAAGGCATCTGATCTAAGGCAAGTGCCATTCTTCTGTACAACATGTACGGAAATGAAGAAGAAACGGATGTCGTATCGCAATACAAAGGGCTCAAGAGATGCAAAGCCGATCAGCACGATACACATGGACACAAATGGTCCGATGAAGACAATGGGAGTCTTTGGAACCGTGGGCACTATCAAGTACTTCTTGAGCATCATTGATGACAACACGTCATGGCGTTGGACATACGTTCTGCGGAACAAGAAAGAAGTGTTCGAGAAGGTCCGAGAGCTCCTGCTGCAACTTGAACGTGAAGGAAAGTTCACAATCAGGAGGATTCGATCCGATGGTGGAACCGAGTTCGTGAACTCAGCGTTCAAAGACTTCTGCAAGGAAAAGGGCATCATCTTTCAGACATCAAATACATACAGCCCAGAAGAAAACGGGGCGGCAGAGCGGGATCACCAAAGCAAACTAGACAGAGTTCGCTGTGCGCTCAAAGATGCTGACATGGAGCATAGATGGTGGCCAGAAGCCTTGATCTATATGACCTATGTTCAAAACCGTACCCCAATGAGTCGGTTGGGTGGAAAGACACCATACGAGATGGTGCACGGGAAACCACCCAACATTAGTGGCTTACCTGTGTGGGGTAGTATCTGCTTTGCCCACATACCGACTGCACTTCGCAAAGACAAGAAACTGTCTGCTAGAGCGCTTAAGTGCCGGTTCCTGGGTGTCTCAGAAGAAGCCAAGGGCTACAGACTATGGGATGTCTATAACAACAAACACATCGTTGCTCGAGATGTGCTGTTTGACACAACCAATGTAGCAAACATTGTCAATCGAGCCTTTGACCAGTCCAACCCGGAGGTCACAACTCAATTTGCTCTGCGAGAGATACCCGGAGCAGTGGGAGAACAGCAGACTGCATCTGAGCAGGAGACTGCTGAAGCAGTGGGAGTTGCACCTCCTACTGTGCCTCCAATTGAACCCGCTGAAGCAGTGGGAGTATCCAAAAGAAAACGGAGCGCAGGGTTAGTGGAAGCTTCACAGCCTGTAGCGCGACCCCGTCGAGAGTCCAAACGACCAAAACGGTTCCAGGACTATCAGTGCTTTCAGGCAATCCTGGACAAAGCTAACGCGGAAGAGATCCTAGAAAACAAAGTTTCCATACCAAAAACTATCAGAGAAGCTCTGCGTGGACCCCATAGGGAGCAATGGAAACAGGCCCTAAGAGTTAGAGTACGACTCTCTCATTGAGAACGGAACCTGGAGATTGGTACCACTACCGCCTGGCCGAAAGGCTCTACCATGTCACTGGGTGCTCGTGGTGAAATACAACGCTGACGGTACTGTCGAGCGATTCAAAGCACGACTCGTTGCTCAAGGTAACTACCAAGAATTTGGAGTTGACTGTGACGAGGTATATGCACCGGTAGCAAGGTTTGAGTCCCTTCGCTTGGTGTTAGCCATTGGGACTATACTGGACTGTCATATCCATCAAATGGATGTCCACACTGCGTTCCTAAACGGTACCATGGAAGGAGAACAGAAAATCTACATGAGACAACCTCAAGGGTTTGCGAAGCGAGGCCAAGAGCAGCTGGTCTGTGAACTTCTAAAGAGCATCTATGGGCTAAAGCAGGCCCCTCGCATCTGGTATAGAGTTCTTCATACCTTCTTGACATCGATGGGTTTTGCTCGTTGCCACAAAGAGTTTTGTATCTACGTGCAAAAAGTGGGAGATGAATGGCTTATTGTCGTGGTATATGTCGATGACCTCACTATTATGTCTCGTGACATGGGGCTCACCAACCGACTGAAAGTCGAGCTGTCAAAACGGTTCAAAATGAAAGATCTGGGAGACATTCACTACATCCTCAAGATGGAAGTGCGACGCAACAGAAAGCAGCGAGTGATGATGATCTCACAACGCAAGTATATCGCTGAGCTGATAGCTAAGTACAACATGGTGAACAGCTCACCTGTACTAACCCCACAAGTACCAGGGTTGACGCTAGAAGCTGAGACGAAGATGAATGCTAAGCAAAAAGCAGCGCAGCCTTTCGACTACAGAGGCATAGTTGGATCACTCCAATACCTGGTTCGTGGAACACGACCTGACATTGCCAACGCGGTGAGAGAATTAAGCAAGTTCCTATCGTGCTACAATCGTACACACTGGGAAGCGGCTAGACGAGTCCTCAAATACTTGAAAGGGACGTCGACGTACGGTCTACTACTCGATGGAAAAGAGAGTGACGTGACTTACGAAGTGTACACAGACGCGAGCTTCGCGTGTCAACCAAAAGAACGCAAATCAGTCACCGGCTATGTGATTAAAATGGCTGGACCCAGCGTGTCGTGGTGTAGTAGCAAGCAAGGAGGTGTTTCTCTCTCTACTGCTGAGGCAGAACTCATCGCACTAAGCGAAGGTGCCAAGGAGAGCGAGTGGCTATGGCATCTTCTAGGAGAAATGGGATTTCAACAAAAGGGTCCGGTGCAAGTCTGGTGCGACAGCAATGCTGCCATCAGCATCGTCAGAAACCCAGGAAACCACAAAGCAAACAAGCACATCGAAATACGGTATCTATTTACGAGAGATCTGGTAGAACTTGGTCACCTCAAGATAACCTATTGTGCCACAACAGAGATGGCTGCCGATATTCTGACAAAGGCATTGCCAACCAAACAATTCCTAAAGCTGAGGCATAAGCTAGGAGTGATGGATCTAGAGCTTACCCCTAGTACTTAGTGGGAGTATTGGCCAGCATGGCGATCAGACGCCGAGTCGCCGAAGGCGGCGAAGAGTCGGTAGAGGCCAGACAGATGCTGGACAGAATTAAGTGTGTCAACACAATAAAAGACTTACTTTCATTAAAGCAATAGTAAGTACTAGAGTAAAACAGATCCTATGAGCACTTGGATAGAGTGCACCAGCAGGCAGAGGCTGTCTGCCAACCAGTGCGATGAGGACTTGAAGGCAGAAGGGAGAGATGCCGTCCTCGGACTGCGTCCTCGGACGAGCTCACTTCTTCTTCTGCCTCAGACTGAGCACAAGTCTAGAGAATAGGTAGTTAAGAGTAAAAGTAAATAAACTGTTTTGAGAGCTACTCTACAGCGTTCATTCTAACATTAGGGCATGGCGGCAGCATCGGGGAATGGCTATTAGGCCACTGCCGGTGCACAGCTGTAGGATGATTGAGAGGCAGCCTACAGGACGGACATAGGAAGTCGTTAGTGACTAGAACTAAGTGACATCAATGTACCTCACTGAGAAACGAAACGAAACGAAAAGCTGTTTTTAAGAAAAACAGATTTCTTGTCTTAAAAGGCTTTTCTTAAAAAAAACATTCTGCAAAAAGCACATTTTTAAAGAAAAAAACACTTTCGTTTCTGGAGTAGTAGTAACTTTCGAAAGTTCTCTACGTACGCTAGCATTTACAGTCAACCAATATTTACAATCAAAGCATTAATTTACTTCCATTTTGCACAACATTGCGAGCGTACCATGCCTCCGCAATCTCCTGACTTCACGTTTCTATTGATTCTACAGTCTTCGTCGCTTTCCAAATCGCGCTGAATAACTCAATCCGCTCGTCACCTACTGCCCTATACCTTACCTAGGCTGCAGCCTCCGCCTTGGCCTTGGCTTCTCGTTTCAAGATCACCTGATCCGCCTGAATAGCCGTAATCGCCACCGTCGTGACAATGTCCTTCACCGTCGCGCCTCGACTCAAGTCGTTCACTGGCTTCCGCAGACCTTGCAGCATCGGACCCATCGCGATGCAGCCAGTACTCTGCTGCACAGCCTTGTACGTGTTGTTGCCCGTGTTCAAGTCCGGGAAGATCAGCACATTGGCCTGGCCGCCAACCTTGGTGCCACTGGGGATCGCCTTCAACTTGGTCTTGGCGATCGACTCGTCCACTGCAGCGTCGTACTGAATCGGGCCGTAGATGTCCAAGTCCGGACGCAATTCCTGCGCCATCTTGGTCGCCTCGCGCACCTTGTCGATGATCGGTCCCGAGTTCGAGTCGCCTGTGGCGTACGACAGCAGCGCCACCTTCGGGATGAGTCCGAACGCTTCTGCGCTCTCTGCACTCGTCACCGCGATCTGCGCCAAGTCCTGCGCACTCGGGTCCGTGTTCACAGCGCAGTCTCCGTAGATACGCACGCCGTCCTCGAGACACATGAAGAAGATACTGGACACAATCGGTCGGTTCGGCGTCGTCTTGATGAGCTGCAGAGCAGGACGAATCGTGTTGGCTGTGGTGTGGCACGCACCGGAGACCATCCCGTCGGCGTCGCCCATCTCCACCATCATCGTACCGAAGCACGTTTCCTCCAGCACCGCGTCACGTGCCGACTCCCGCGTCACGCCCTTGTGTTTACGCTTCTCAAAGTACTGGTCCACGTACTTGTCCAGCAGCTCGCTGTCCGCTGTGCGCACAATATTGGCACGCGAGAGGTCGAGAGTCAGCGACTTGGCGTGTCGTTCAATGTCGTCCGGATTGCCCAGGATCGTCACCTTCGAGAGCTTCTGACGCAGCACTTGGTCGGCTGCTTGGAGCACGCGGATGTCCTCTCCTTCCGTCAGTACAATGTGACGCTGGACAGCTCGCGATTTGCTGAACAAAAAGTGCTGGAACTGCTTCGGCGAGCGGTTGACCACCATTCCTTCGTCCAGTTCGCCAATGATGCCCTCTTTGCCCACAAACTCGTCGAAAAGTTGCTTGGAGCGGTCGATTTTCAACTGACTGGTGGGCAGAATGTCCGTCGACACCTTGGAGAACTTGTCAGCCGTTGTGAACGTGTCCTCTGGCACCGAGAAGATCGGGATGGACAGGCCAGTCTTGTCCAGAGCCTCCACGCCCTGGAGAATCTCCTGCGTGTTGCTGTGTGGGTAGCTGCCATTGGTCAGCACGATAGCCGACACGTTCGGCAGGATACCTGGCAGACGAGAGGCCATGAGACCCAGCATGACGTCCGAGCGATCCGCCGATGTGATGACGAGAGCACCATCTTTGTAGTTCTTCAAGTGCGCGAATAAATCCTTCAAGGCGCTTGTTGCCACTACGGCGGAAGTTACGACGACGTTGTTGGGGATTGCCTTGGTGCCAAAGAGTTGCGTAGCTCCGAGTTGGTGTGTCACTTCGTTGAGACGTTTGGACGCGATAAAATCGTCTTTTGGCAAAAAGCCGAGGAATGGCAAATCTTTTTCACGCAATTTGGCACGAATTGCCTCGCGTAAAGCCTTTGGGTCTTTAGTGTTCACGCGGTTGGCAATGTTGCCAATGAAGTTGAGACCCGCGCCCTCCACTTGGTCTTTGTTAAAAGCAGTACGCGAGAGGATCTCCTCCAAAAGTTCGCCGTTGGTATTTGCCGATTCGCTGAAATCGGAAATTGTCAACACGGGTGAGCCAATGGCTTTGGCAATGTCCACGTTGATTTTCCAACTCATGGCACTTTCGTGTTTGGAAAGTTGCGACCCTTCGATTATCATGAAATCGTGGCCCTCGCGACACGCCTCGTAGTGGTCGAGAATCTCCTCCACGAGGTCGTCTCCCTTGCCGTTGAGCCAATACTCGATGGCGCGCTCGCTCGTCACTCCGTACAGCTGCTCCACGCTCTTGGTGAGCCCCAGCTGCTGCTTCATGACGTCGACGTGGTGGTCAGTCTCGACAATCGGCTGGATGGGGCGAAAGTAGCCCACTCTGGCAAACTTTTGCTCCAGAGTGTTGGTCAGTCCGATTAGCACTGGTGCCGTTTTCTTTGTTACTTCAGTGGACGTCACGAACAGGTTGTTAATGGGCACTTTGCCCTCTGCGATGGCGGCAGCGGTCAGCGCGCGACGCTGAGAGGGAAGCGCCACCGACGTGCGGCGGAAGGTGTTGCGCAGCGTCCACATAGGAATCGAGGCTTAGTGGTCTTGGTTTTGGCAAATCCGCAACTGACCAGTGACGAATGTGGCTGGATTGCCATCGACGCTGCATGGCCACGAAAAACGATTTCGGCGGGGTTTGCCCATCGCCCGTGCAAACGAAAAAGAGTCCCTCTTTTGTTTGCAAAAATGAATTCGCTTGACTTCAGTTTCCTTTGAAAACCTTGAAATTGTGCAAATAAGTGGTTGCCGGCGGTTCACCAAGCACCAAAAGCTGGCGAACACGAGTGCACACCTCGCCGACGTCACGCCTGCGACAAATGACACGCTCGCACCACAGGACAACAGCCAATGAATGACACGGACACAAGTTGCTTGGGTAAGTTATTCGTGTTAACGCTATGCGCAACACGTGACTTGACGACATGCAAGATTCACCAGCATACAGTGACGGGAATCTGGTCACGTATCCGATACATGTACGTCTTCAGCCATTCGTACGTATCGGTGGCAAACAATTTGCCATTGTTGACAATTGCATTGTTGCCCATGCAAATTCACATTGTTGCACTCTCGAGAAACTCCCCATTTTGGTTCTTGGAGTTCTCCACTTCTCGTTTCAAGATCACCTGGTCCGCCTGAATAGCCGTGATCGCCACCGTCGTGACAATGTCCTTCACCGTGGCGCCTCGACTCAAGTCGTTCACTGGCTTCCGCAGACCTTGCAGCATCGGACCCATCGCGATGCAGCCAGTACTCTGCTGCACAGCCTTGTACGTGTTGTTGCCCGTGTTCAAGTCCGGGAAGATCAGCACATTGGCCTGGCCGCCAACCTTGGTGCCACTGGGGATCGCCTTCAACTTGGTCTTGGCGATCGACTCGTCCACTGCAGCGTCGTACTGGATCGGGCCGTAGATGTCCAAGTCCGGACGCAATTCCTGCGCCATCTTGGTCGCCTCGCGCACCTTGTCGATGATCGGTCCCGAGTTCGAGTCGCCTGTGGCGTACGACAGCAGCGCCACCTTCGGGATGAGTCCGAACGCTTCTGCGCTCTCTGCACTCGTCACCGCGATCTGCGCCAAGTCCTGCGCACTCGGGTCCGTGTTCACAGCGCAGTCTCCGTAGATACGCACGCCGTCCTCGAGACACATGAAGAAGATACTGGACACAATCGGTCGGTTCGGCGTCGTCTTGATGAGCTGCAGAGCAGGACGAATCGTGTTGGCTGTGGTGTGGCACGCACCGGAGACCATCCCGTCGGCATCACCGAGTTCCACCATCAGTGTACCGAAATACGTCTCGTCCTTGCAGTAGTCGCGAGCCAGCTCTCTCGTGACACCTTTGTGCTTCCGTTTGGCATAGAAATAGTCGACGTACTTGTCCAGCAAGTGGCTGTCTACTGGACGGATGATGTTGGCGCGTGACAAGTCGAGATTGGCCATCTTGGCGTTCACAGTGATCTCGTCCGGGTCTCCGAGAATCGTGATCCTCGACAAGTTCTGGCGTAAAATCTGATCGGCCGCTTGGAGCACGCGGATGTCCTCTTCTTCCGTCAGTACAATATGACGCTGGACAGCTCGCGACTTGCTGAACAAAAAGTGCTGGAACTGCTTCGGAGAGCGGCTGACCACCATTCCTTCGTCCAGTTCACCGATCAGCATTTCCTTCTCGACAAATTCGTCGAAAAGTTGCTTGGAGCGGTCGATTTTCAACTTGCTTGAAGGTAAAATGTCGGTTGACACTTTGGCAAATCCATCAGCAGTGGAGAAGGTGTCGTTTGGGGTTGAGAAGATCGGAAGAGAGAGACCGGTCTTGTCCAGCGCCTCCACGCCTTTGAGAATCTCTTGCGTGTTGCTGTGTGGGTAGTTGCCGTTCGTCAGCACGATAGCCGAGATGTTCGGCAACACCCCTGGCAAGCGAGAGACCATCAAGCCCAACATGAGGTCGGAGCGGTCTCCAGACGTGATGATCATGGCCCCATCTTTGTATTTCTTTAAGTGGGCGAACAGATCTTTCAGTGCACTGGCAGCCACGACGGCGGAAGTTACGACCGCGTCATTTGCAATTGAGTTGCCGAAAAGTTGCTTTGCACCCAACTGGTGTGTCACTTCATTCAGTCGCTTGGATGCAATAATTTCATCCATTGGCAAAAAGCCCAAAAATGGGATCTCTTTTTTACCCAGTTTCAGTTTTAGGTCTTCGCGTAAAGTTGCCACGTCTTTGGCTCGAACGCGGTTGGCAATTGTGCCAAGGTAATTGAGTCCCGCAGCTTCTGCTTGGTCTCTGCCCATGACAGTACGCGAGACCATTTCCTCTAGAAGCGCGTTGCTCGAGGCGGATGTGTCTCCGAAATCCGTGACCATGAGGACCGGGGAGCCGATGGCTTTGGCAATGTCCACGTTGATTTTCCAGCTCATGGCACTCTCGTGTTTGGAGACTTGCGAGCCTTCGATGATCATAAAGTCGTGGCCCTTGCGACATTCTTCGTATCGCTCGAGGATTTCCTCCACGATGTCGTCTCCCTTGCCAGTGAGCATGGCCTCCATGGCACGGGAACTGGAGACTCCGTAGAGCTCCTCGACGTCTTTGGAGAGCTCCAGTTGGTGCTTCATGACGTCGACGTGGTGGTCGGCCATGCTCGAGTCCGGACTGGGCTGGATGGGGCGGAAATAGCCCACTTTGGTAAACTTTTGCTCCAAAACGTGGGCCAGACCGATGAGCACAGGCGCCGTCTTCTTTGTCACCTCCGTGGAGGTCACGTAGAGGTTGTTGATGGGCACTTTGCCCTGCGAAATGGCAGCGGCCGTCAGTGCGCGACGATGGGGCAGCGCCATGCCCACGGAGCGACGCAGGGAGTGGCGGAGCGTCCACATGATGGGGGAAATTGGGTGATCAAAAGTCTTCGGGTGCCCGCTGACTGGCAAATCCGCAGCTGAAACCGGTCGGGTGGAGGGAGCTTCAACAATGGAGAGGAGTGATGGTCAATTTGCGTCGTTGACTTGACAATTGTAAGGGCGGCAAAGATGCGGCAATCAACGGCGTTTCAGGAGTTGACACTGGCACGGCTGGTCCTACCATTAGTAATAAGTAGATCAGAGTGTTATTAAGGAGGGAACTGTGTAATTTATTAGAAAAAACAGACCTTTAGTAAACTCCTTCGATAGTAATATCGACGAGTTTCAATATCTAACGAGAGGTCGGTCAACAGGCTTGATCTTTGAAAGCACAGCAGCTTGCGCTCTACCAATGCATGCACTGAAGACACACAAACTAAAGTTTTTTCTTCAGTTTTTGCTTCAGATTTGATCTTTCGAGTAGTTCGCGTTGATAAAATGAAGCTGTGACTGTTAGTTTTCTGTAACTTGTACTTCCCACGGGAACAATGCGGCTTTTCATAGCTATCCTTTGGATAACAGTAAGCGGTGATCTGTCCGGCTTTCAGGAGGCCCCGAACAAGCCTTGATTTGCAAGTTCCAGTATCTTGCGTGTCATCTGGCAAGGAGAGGTCAAGCTTGCGTATCGAACGAGCTGCTCAGCAGCAACTCGAAACATTTGGAGTCTTGCAAGAGCTATTATAAGAGTTCACAAAAGCACCCTTTTTACTAATTGTGGTACTTTCGAGCACAACTTTTGTGCTCAAAATAGCAAATTAAAAAAATGTCAAGTTTTTTTATAAAATGATCACTAAAAAAACTCCTTAAAAAATCATCAAGGCAGAAGAGCGTAAGCACTCTTTTTTTAAATATCACAGTAAAGCGACGTTATACTGAAGTCCTTGAAGCCACTACTACAGCTAACCTGAACCAGTTTTAAAACGCCGCAGAGTGTCGGAGATCGCAGCTCGTATTTATATTCTATGTTGTGCATGGATCGTTTTCAGTCAGCTCAAGTGTATGAAATCATGTGCGCACTGTGAAAATGCAGGGTGAGTTGTCGCCGTTTTCAAATTCGCACTAAAAACGGAGCGAGTCTGAAACACTTGTTCTCTTCAAATAGGTTGGTTGCATCGTCTCGACTGTCCCAATTGAAGAGTTGAACCAGCAGGACAAGAAGAAGCCAAACTTGCGACCGATACTACCCTACTGCTACAAGTTGGTCCAGGATGAGCTATCTGCTCCCCGAGACCGAGACTAAGCCTCCTGTTAGGGAAGGGAGAGTGCTTGACTCGCTGCGATCTCTGAGTATTCGAAACATCCAAGACCCATACAGTCACGGGGAGCGTCTTGACACCATGACCACCCGCTACAGTACTCTCGACACGGAGAACCTCAACACCATGCTGAACGGCGGACTCGAGAGGTTCTACAAGAAGTACCACCATTTGTCCCGCAAGATCAACCTACAGCTACCGACTCCCGAAATTCGATTCCAAGAGCTGTCCTTCTCGGTTCAAGTACCTTCAAGCACAGGCAGTCACAGTACAGTCGGAACCCATCTGGCACGGATCTTCACTCCTTGGAAACGGCCACCTACGATGACCAAGCATGTCCTTCACCCCATGACCGGCGTCATTAAACCAGGGTCCATGACGTTGCTTCTAGCTAACCCTGGGGCCGGCAAATCGACGTTTCTAAAGGCATTGGCGGGCAAGTTGCAGAATAACTCGAAAACGGAGATCGGAGGCGAAATCCGGCACGCAGGACTACGAGGTGCCGAAATCGACCTCGTCAAGCTGGTCGGTCTTGTTGATCAGACCGATAACCACATTCCTACACTGACAGTGCGTGAGACGTTCAAGTTCGCCGACATGTGCATGAACGGCCGCCCAGAAGACCAACACGAGGAATTGCGGGACATCGCTAAGCTGCGTACGGAGCTGTTTCTACAGATCCTGGGTCTTGAGAACTGCGCCGATACTGTAGTTGGGAATGCTCTACTACGAGGTGTAAGTGGCGGTGAACGTCGACGTGTGACGGTGGGTGAAATGCTGGTTGGGGGTCAAAGTCTCTTCCTGTGTGATGAAATCTCGACGGGTCTCGACAGCGCTGCAACGTTCGATATCGTCAAGGCATTGCGTACTTGGTGTAAGACGTTGGGTGGGTCGGTCATTGTAGCGCTCCTACAACCGACACCCGAAGTGGTGGAGCAGTTTGACGACATTTTGATGATAAGCGAGGGGCAAATGGTGTACCATGGACCACGGACTGAAATCCTCGGTTACTTTGACGAACGAGGCTTCAGCTGCCCTCCTCGTGTAGACCCGGCGGACTTCCTCATTGAGGTGACGTCCGGTCGTGGCCAACAGTACGCGAACGGCAACGTGCCGAAGCAGTACTTGGCCGTCACAGCTGAGGATTTCCACAGCATCTTTACGCAATCCAGTCTTTTCAAAAAGACCCAGGTAGCTCTAAACAAGAGCCCCAAGCCGTCATCGCCGGCAAATAGCAAGAAGCCTAAACGACTCGTGAGTCTCGCTCGGAAGAAAGGGAAGTCGGAGTTTGGGTTGGCTTTCATTCCGAGTACTCGACTGTTGCTGAACCGACAGAGGTTGATCTGGCTGCGTGACCCTCCTCTACTGTACGGTAAACTGCTCGAGGCCTTGGTCATTGGTCTGGTGATCGGGATGATCTACTTTGACGCGAGACGAGGGGTTTATCTGCGCATGTGTTTTTTCAATCTTGCACTTTTTCAACGTCAGGCGTGGCAACAAATCACCATTTCGTTTCAATTGCGAAAGGTGTTTTACAAGCAGCGTCCTCGGAACTTTTTCCGCACGGCGTCATATGCCATTGCTGAGGCGTTGGTGCAAATCCCGGTGAATCTATCGGTGTCATTCATCCTTGGCACGTTCTTCTACTTTATGAGTGGAATGACTCGGACGTTCGAGAAATACATCGTGTACTACCTGATTGTGGTCTGTTTCCAGCACGCTATCTGCGCCTACATGACGATGCTAAGTGCCTTCTCTCCCAGTGTTACGGTGGGGCAGGCGCTGGCTGGTCTTTCGGTTTGCTTCTTTTTGCTCTTCTCGGGAAATATCATCTTAGCCGATTTGATTCCCGAATATTGGATCTGGATGTACTGGTTTAATCCAATTGCCTGGGCTCTACGCAGCCTCATTTTGTCCGAGTTCTCGAGCGACCGCTACCCAGTTAGTCAACGTGACAAATATCTGGATAGTTTTTCCATCTCTCAAGACACCGAGTATATCTGGTTCGGTGTTGGCATTCTGTTGGCCTATTACCTACTGTTCACCACGTTGAATGGGCTAGCGCTGCACTTTATTCGACACGAGAAATTCTCCGGCGTGAGCGTCAAGACGTCAACGCAGAATGCACCTGTTGATCTGGACGAAGTGTTGGTTGAGATTGCCACACCTGCACCTGTTGTTGAGCCTTCGAAGGAGAAAAGTGGCGGGTTGCCGTTCACTCCATCGAATCTGTGTGTGAAGGATCTCGAGTACTTTGTAACTTTACCCTCAGGCGAAGAGAAGCAGCTTCTACGCGGTGTCACGGCTCATTTCGAGCCTGGACGGATGGTAGCACTCATGGGCTCTTCGGGTGCTGGTAAGACGACGCTGATGGACGTGATCGCTGGACGTAAGACTGGAGGACGCATCGTGGGAGAAATTATGGTGAACGGAGAGCCCAAGAACTCAGCCACTTTCAGCCGCATCGCTGCGTACTGCGAGCAAATGGACATCCATTCCGAGGCTGCGTCGATCTACGAGGCGTTGGTCTTCTCAGCAGATCTGCGACTCCCACCAACGTTCACTAAAGAGCAAAGGATGAATCTGGTCAATGAGACGTTGGAGCTGCTGGAGTTGCAGCCGATTGCGAGTGCAATGATCGGGAACTTGTCCGTTGAGCAGAAGAAACGCGTGACGATTGGTGTGGAAGTGGTGGCGAACCCAAGCATCTTGTTCTTGGACGAACCGACTAGTGGCTTGGACGCTCGTTCAGCAATAATTGTGATGCGTGGCGTGCAGTCTATCGCACGCACTGGTCGTACGATCTTGTGTACTATTCACCAGCCCAGTATCTCCATCTTTGAGCTATTTGATGGTCTGTTGCTACTGCAAAGAGGAGGCTATACAGCGTACTTTGGAGACTTGGGCGAGGAATCCAGCAAGATGCTCGAGTATTTCGCTACCATTCCCGGGACGCTGGAGATCCGCCCACAGTACAACCCAGCGACGTACATGATGGAGGTGATTGGAGCAGGTATCGGTCGGGGTATGAAGGACTACTCGGTCGAGTATACGAACAGCGAGTTGGATAGAACGAATCGTGAACGGACACTGCAGTTATGTGAAGTATCGAGCGAGTTTACAAGGCACTCGACACTGAACTACACTTCGATCGCGACTGGGTTCTGGAACCAGTTTAGTGCCTTGGCCAAGAAACAGCAACTCACGTACTGGCGTAACCCGCAGTACAACTCCATGCGGATGTTTCTATTCCCTCTCTATGCGGTTATCTTCGGAACGACGTTCTACCAACTACCAGTGGGTATTGTGAAGAAGATCAACTCGCATGTTGGTCTCATCTACAACAGTATGGACTTTATCGGTGTGATGAACCTCATGACGGTACTGGAAGTGACGTGCGCTGAACGTGCTGTGTTCTACCGTGAACGCATGTCAAACTACTATGGCCCACTGCCCTACAGTTTGTCGCTGTGGTTCGCTGAAGTGCCCTACTTGGTCGTGGTGATTTGCTTATTCGTGGTCATCGAGTACTGGTTGGTGGGTTGGAACGACAACGCCGATGATCTCTTCTTCTTCCTCTTCATATTTTACCTCTACACTTCAGCCTGCACGTACATTGGCCAGTGGATGTCTGCGCTGATGCCGAACGAGAAAGTGGCGAACGTCGCGGTTGGTGCACTGTCTTGCTTGTGCAACTTGTTTGCGGGTTATTTGCTGCCCCGGACAGCCATGAAGCCAGGCTACAAGTGGTTCCAGTACCTGGTGCCGTCCAGCTACTCGCTTGCAGCGCTGGTAGGAGTCCAGTTTGGCAACAACCAGGACATTGTCCTTGTGGATGCAGGCAATACAACTGTACAGATGACGGTGTCCGACTATATTGCACACACGTACGACTTCCACCCGGAGCTAAAGTACAACTTCATGGCGGGGCTATTGGTGATCTGGGCCATTCTTCAAGTGGCTATTTACCTCACGTTCAAGTATGTGAGCCATCTCAAGAGATAAAGTAGTGCATTTTGAGACTGACACTTTGAAGTAAAATAGTTTTATACTTCCAGGGTCCGCAAATGGTATCGAGATGTCCCATTATTCTTGATCTGCACTTTATACTGTATACCATGATGGAGAGGCATCATCACCAACAGACACACTGTTATCAGTGAAATTATAGCCTTGTTGCCAATGAAAAGGACTACAAGCAACTGAAAATAGAACGCTGCACTTTTTCACTTGTACTTTGTATTGACTCTATTGTCATTGAAGGATGTCGGTTAAGAGTTGTGCGAACACCGTAATTAATTTGACATAAAAACGGTAAATTTTGATTTTATAATGTTGCCCATATTATCTAGGTTCGAGGTTGTCAGCTTTAAATGGCTTAAAAATAACTCTTTTATTAGGCTGTGGGAGTACGTATACTTTGTGAGCAATATCTACACATACAGCTAGCGGTGCAAGAGGACAAACACCTAGCGGGCTGGTGACGTTATTAAAATTCTATTTCGTTTATGAAATTTATGAAATGTCACAATGCGGAAGGGGCTTCGCACTTCGTCGCGTTATTCCCGGATTTACTCAAGATCCCGATGAAAAAGAGCTTCTTTCGGCAGAAGAAAAGGGTATTTCTGTAAAAAAAACTAAGTAAAAATAAAAATCGTAAACGGGTAATCAAACTCTGAAGCAGAGACCATGCTTTCGTTATCGAGATCTTCTCCGCTTTTGCCTAGCTTTTTTTACCGAGGCAACATGATGTACACGATTCCTACTTTGTCTCTAAACGCAAAAAAAAATAATAGAAGAACGAGCTGCACATCCGTATTTAAAAAGGTAGTTTTTTAAGTATGTTATCAGGCTATCAGGAGCAGGTCGCGCATTTACAAATTCTGAGCCGTAATCAAATATCATTTCTTCCCCCGGCTTTAAATTTCAGAGCTTCTTCGAGACTTTGTCATTTATGCTAAAATGCCGCTTTCTTATACTGAATGCAAAGGCTCGTCGCACATCTCCTGCGCTTCGAAGCAACACCGTGCTCCTTTCGTACAACCTTTAGCCGTTTCTTTTACTTTAACCAGCAAACCTAGACAATTCAGACAAAATTTCGAAAATTTATCAGATTCGTCAGGTATCCATTCCACTGTACTTACATTGCTTTACGTGCTATTTGTAAATTATCCTGTCATATCGATTGATCTTCGCGAAACCGAGTTTTGCAGTGTTTTGAGAATAACAAATTTGCGCCAAGATTCACATCCCGCCCTATCGCTGAAATAAATCTCAGAGACTTAAAAAGCGGTGTTTTAGGAAAAAGATTAAAAAGGCGGTACTTTAGCAAAAATAGTTAGAGTACGCATAATTTCAAAAGATAATGCTGCCACTCTATAATGTGCATCTCCTGCGCCCGCTTCGTAGCCGCAGTATATATCCAAGTACCAGTGATAGTGCAAGTGGCTACGAAGAAATCTACCATTATTGGTTTTGGATCTCGACGAAATTGTGCGTTTTTCTTGCAGGTAGTGTTCACAGAAATATATTTGTTGAATCCATTAGTCTCAGTTACTGCACTAGCTTTAGTTACTTGCTTCGGCTATCGGCTTCAGTTATGCGACCGAATTAATCAGATTGGAGATGTGCAGTCTTTCAGGCTGTCCCAGTAAAACCATTAATATTGAGGGTGCAGCTCTACTTAGTTATGTTTTCTTAATGTAAATATAAATATGATTGGGGCAGCTCCTTTAATAATTAATAATACTTCATAATACATGTATATGAAATCATTGAAGGCGAGTTTTAGTTGCCAAAGCTAAGGGTCCCCTCTCTCTTTTGTCGCCCCGCCTGTTCAACATGGACACAATAACGTATGCATGATAAACTTGCATCCGAATCGTGCTATCGTATGGTTTTCTAAAAGGGTGACAATTGAGGTGAAGCAAAAATTTGTAAGCCGTTTTGGCTTACACTAACACCAGTTTGGATTGGCAAAGGTGTAGAGATGGCCAGGATTTTTGCAGCCAAAAGCGATGAGCGTATGCTAGAGGAGGCAATGATCAGTGCTGCAAAGAACCATGATGTTAAAATTTTGGAAGTCCTTTTTGAGTGTAGCAATCAAGATATGGTCGGACGAGCAATAGTCAGCGCTGCGTCGACTCGAGAACTTCTAGCAGCCGAGTTATTGATGCGAAGCTGCAATCCGGAGTTGTTTCCCGACATTCTTGTTCGATCTGTGAAAAATGGAATCGTGGGGCTGGTAAAGTTGCTGGTAAACAAGGTGGACACACAAGCTTTGGACTCTGCGTTGAGACTTGCCATCAGATATGGAGATTTAGAACTCGTAAGAGTACTGCTGAATGCGAGCGATTTGTCCCTGATCAAGTTTGCTGAACAAATTGGACACGTCGAGGTGACGAGGTTACTGCGAATGCGAGCCAGAATCGCGGATGCAGAACTGCAAAACGGCCCAGCTACCGTGGTAGATTGGACATCCCGCAAACGATCTCGTCTGACATGAAACCAAAACTACTGTCAGAGTAGTAAACTTTACCAGCCTGGCGAAAATCTGACGTCAGGTATAGCGGTCTCGTTTACACAGAAATGGAATAACTGTGGGCAAGTGTAGCGTGTGCATTGGAGTCAACCCTTGAGGTTATGGTGAGTGAGTGAACAAGAAGAACAGAGCGAAGGACAATATCTTTACTAAAAAGAATAACATATACACAGAAGGTCACCGACGATCGAACTACATGTAGTGATTTAAAGTTAAATCGAGCAGCCCAGTGGTGGTGATGTGAAGCAATGGGCTCGTTTAACGTTAGAATGTTTCGTAACTGAAAAATTGTTGGGGGCTGGCAGCTTGTAACTGGAATTTCCGATTTGTGAGCGCTGGGCTCGCGAAAGCGTCACGCACGTTAAGATGAAATGATGGGGCCCTAATTGTCGAGTGCTTTCTGAGGTTGAAGTGCGTTGGTCTTTGTTGAGGTCATAGGCGATAGAAGTACAAAGATATTAGGTGCGACAACTTGTTATGCATGGTGGCTATGCATTTAATCCTCTAGCATTGAACTCATCATTATCCAACCAAACAGTTCTCTCTTAGATCATACCGATGTCGTTCGATGTCGGAGACTGAAATAAACTGAGCTGGCATTTGGACGAAACTTGACTGGCATAAGTCGGGCCCGGTGTCACGGGACCCTTAGCTTGGTTATTGCATGGTGTGGGCGATCTCAACGTCGACATGCGAAACACGGTAGTCAGGCTTCGAAGCTGTAGCCTTGGCCGCTCTACGCGTAGCGAGTCGTTGGCGTAGCGAAGACCACGCAGCAAGTCCTCGGTCGCGTACACGAGCGATAAAGCTCTTGACTTGCTGCCAGCGGTTGTTGCCGAAACTGGAGATCACCGACATTTTGCTAGTAGCAGGCGGCTCATCTGGATAATCTGGTAGCGGGCTGCCCAGTGCACTCAGCGTAGTCGCTATCAACGCGTTGTTGTTCGCATCTGCGTTGGCGTCGTAACTGGCGCTCATTGTGACAGTCGAAAGTCGGTGACGGTATGCGTACACGCGCAGCATAGTGAAGGCCACAGCAAAGACCACAAGCCCCGCCAGCACTCCGACGTAGATCGCGAGCGTGAAAGTTGGCAACTGCGTCTGGGAGTCCATGTTGCACACTGCCGAAAGCTCCACAGCAAAGCATCGAAACGTCTTATCGCGCTAGAATACGTATATCCGATCGCAGCGAATAGAAGCCCTGAATTCCTGGCCTGATAGGCGATGGCCGCCGACTGACGCTCATGTAGCTCATCGCCGTCCCACCCATCTACTGTCTGTGGCGCTGAAATGACGACCTCTGATTGGCCCAGCACGTGGAAGTTAGTATTTCTCATTAGCCTCGATAACAGCATACAAAATGTCGTAAAATAGGCTATTTAGGTTTACCACACCATTCCGTGGGTCCTGTTTGCGTCAAACAAAAAACGCCCACGTTCAACCTCATAGTAAGAGGCCGCAGTATCTCATTCTTCGATCCACCGGCAAGTGATAAAGTCTCCTGTCCGTTCGTCATGGCTCCTGAGAGCAAGACCGCCACCACTAGTACGGGTGCGCCCATCCTGCCCAACGGCCTCACGGCGTCGGCCACTGCCGGGCCTCGTGGTCCCATGGTGCTCGAAGACTTCGCGTTTATCGACCACATGGCGCACTTTGACCGAGAGCGGATCCCGGAGCGTGTGGTGCACGCCAAGGGAGGCGGCGCCTTCGGCTACTTCGAAGTGACGCACGCAGACATCACCCAGTACTGCAGCGCTAAGCTCTTTAACCGCGTGGGCAAGCGTACACCCGTAGCTATCCGTTTCTCGACCGTAGGAGGCGAACTGGGCAGCGCCGACACGGTGCGGGATCCGCGTGGCTTCGCCATTAAATTCTACACGGAAGAAGGCAATTGGGACCTTGTGGGCAACAACACGCCCATCTTCTTTATCCGCGACGCCATCCTCTTCCCGAGCTTCATCCACACGCAGAAGCGTCTACCCAACACGCACCTGAAAGACGACGACATGATGTGGGACTTTTTCTCCCTGCGTCCGGAGACACTGCACCAACAGAGCTTTTTGTTCTCCGACCGCGGCATCCCTGACGGCTTCCGCTTCATGAACGGATACGGCAGCCACACGTTCGCCAATGTAAACGCCCAGGGCGAGACTGTGTACGTCAAGTACCACTTCAAGACGGACCAAGGTATTCGCAACATGCCTGTAGACAAGGCAGCGGAACTCGCCAGCTCCGACCCGGACTACTCCATCCGTGATCTGTACGAGGCTATTGCTAACAAGCAGTATCCGTCCTGGACACTGTATATCCAGGTCATGACCACCGAACAGGCGGCTAAAGAGAGCGTGAACCCATTCGATGTGACCAAAGTCTGGTCTCACAAGCAATACCCGCTCATTGAAGTGGGTCGACTTGTGCTTAACCGTAACCCGACCAACTATTTCGCGGAGATCGAGCAGATCGCCTTCTCCCCGTCGCACATGGTGCCGGGTATCGAGCCATCGCCTGATAAAATGCTACAGGGTCGTCTGTTCTCCTACCCGGACACTCAGCGTCATCGTCTGGGTGTCAACTACAACCAGATCCCAGTGAATCGCCCACTGAAGGAGCCCCAAACGTACCAGCGTGATGGCTTCATGGCTGTCAATGGCAATATGCACGACACGCCCAACTACTTCCCGAACAGTAAGAATGGTCCACCTGAAGACACGACGCTGCGTTACCGGGCCTACGAGGGCGACCACGTTGTGGTGAACAAGTACCCAACCTACGACGACGATAACTACTCGCAGGTGGGAGAATTCTACCGTAAGATCCTGGATGCCGCGGAACGCGAACGACTTACGGACAATGTCGCCGGTTCGCTGGTGAACGCGTCCAAGCCTGTTCAGGCACGTGCCATTGCGAACTTCACTAAGTGTGACCCACACTACGGCCGCCGTGTGCAAGAGAAGGTGGACGCACTGGCGCAGCAGAAGCAACGTGCTGTGCCCGAGTCGTTCCCAGCTCCGTCTAAGCTGAGCCCGCCTCGCAAGGCGTTCGTACCGGCACCACCGTCGGACGACGTGGCTCCGCGATTGTAAGACTCTTGCCAGGTTGAAGTTCGTGTAACGTTAGCCATTTTCAGTGATTGCAACGAACTGGGGATGAATTACTACAGTACTTGACAGAAAAACACGAAGGTTTTCAAGTGTTGTTGCTTGCGTTTCACCCACTAAAAGCGAAGCCATCACATGCTAGCGAAAAGTAGCGAAGGGGCTTAGCTCCAACAGGATAATGGTTGGTTGCCGTGGCAGCTTGTCACTACATTTTGAGAGGAATTTTTCTCGTGGCAAATCGATGCCATCGCCGATGATGCGAACCTGGTTGGCGTCCGCAATCTCTACATCGTATCGTACCTTTGTGCATTTATTTATTCGATTGGTTTTGTCGAATCGGGCTTTCAGCCAATGTGAAGCCTTTATTGCGGCCTTTCATTAGGGTTGCAGAGAAACGGTTTTGTTTCACGCATAAAAGGACAGTTGAACCACTTCGTTATATAGTACCCTTTTGAAAATGATACGTAGTGAGGCTTATTGGTGAGTCGATTTATTAGTAAGAAGAACTTTAGCATCTAATTAATGACTTTATTTCATACAATATAGTATCACAGTCAAATCCGCGCATACAGCAGGTTCTTTGAGAAACTTGCCAAGCAACACCGAAGCGCCCATAAGTCATCTCGCCGACTCGCACTTCCTCCTCTTCCCATTCGAAGTTCATGCCGGAGCCCACACACCGCCGCACTACATCAGAGCTGGATATGAGCTCCATGCGCCGCATCAGCGACGCGCTGCTGCTGGCCCAGAACCGCGCACGCCGCGCCACGGACCGCGCAAATCAGGCCGAACAGTGCGTCCTTTCACGGCAATTCTGATAATTGGCGTCGTCTCATCCTTTGTGCTGTTGTACTACAACTTATAGCGTGTTGGGTCTCGTACTGAACCAAGTGGACGTCCCCCGACTTCGTGTGGACTCACTGGCCGACTGGGAAATGCTACGTGCGGCTGTTGCCTTCAACCCGGTGCCACGACGAAGAACTGGGGACGCGGAACTCAGCAACTTAGAGAACGCGTCGCCTGCGCCTTCTTCGTCTTCCTGCGTCGAAAATGTCGCCAAAGACGTGGTGACCAACTTAAACGTCGCTATGAGCCACCACACACGCTACGTTGAGCAATTAACGCTACCTACAGTGCACTTCTCACTTTGGAATTACAAGGACGGAGGTTTCTTCAGCCCCGTCCACTTCGTGGCAGGCCTTCTGGCTGGAGTCGTAGTGGGTGCTGTCGTGACTAAGCAGTGGCAGCTGCAATTTGTGCACTCGCGAGTGGAGAGTCCGTCGCTCTTCTCTAAATTGGCAAAGTGGTGTAGTCGGCGTGCACCCGCACCCGGCACACCGTGGCATCTCATGCCATTGCCGATGGACGAGTACAGCTACCTCATGCACCCCGCGACGATCGAGGTGGCGTGAGATTTGACACAACAGGACAGAAGAAAATGAATGCCAAGAACCACGGACGACGCTGGACTCGATCTGGGTCTGAATAAGCGATAGCAGCAGCACAATTTGATTTGATACGATTGATACGAAAAGTACATGCAGAATAGCGTTAGACCCTGTTTCGATCATTTCACCTGTAAGTTGTTTAGCAGTTGTTTCCTTTGCTCTTATATTTTTTCTCTCTCTTTATGCTTTTGCTAGGTGTCTATCGCTGACTGTGCTCTCCGCTCTCTTTACAAGAAACGCGTCGCAAGCAAGCACCTGGGAGTGCAGCGCGTATGATGATCAAGACGATGCCTCACAGGCTTTGGCCGTACCGGTATGGCTTCTCCTGAGTGAGCAACGGGGGCTGCTGTGACGAGCGCCTACCTGTCTCTCTGCTCTGTCGCATTCACGGCCACATCTCCAGCCATCACGACGCTGCGTTCTCCGCCACCCTAGATGGAGATCTCATTAAAGCTACTCTTGTCTTTCTTACCCTTGGCTTTAGCTTTAGCTTTCTCTTCACGAGCGATTCTCACAGCGGCGGGCTCGGCCGCTTTCTTCTTCTTGCCCTTGGACTTCATCACAGCCTTGATGTCCACCACGTCAGAAGTTGCAGTCGCAGGCTCGGCCTTGACAGGCTTTTTGCCCTTCTTTTTCTTCTTTTTCTTGTCCGACGAACCGGCGGAAGGCGTTTCAGCCTTGGACTCTTCCTTCTTATCGTCGTTCTTCGGCTGGGGAGCGTCGTCCGTCTTAATGCCGAGATCGGCAAGTGCGGCCTCGAATTCCTTCATCTCCAGCTCCTTCTTCTCCTTCTTGGACAGCGTACGGACAGGAGCGGCCTCTTTCTTGGGGGCTGCAGGTGCGGCAGGTTTCTCAGGCTCTTCGTCCTCTTCTTCCTCCTCACTTTCGCTCTCGCTGTCCTCTACATCTTCCTCTTCCTCCACGGCCTCCTCAACGACAGGGGCGTCCGGTGCATGCATCTCGTCGTCGCTATCGTCGCCCCAAGCGGACGTCGACGGGTTGTTTACGAAACTGGCGAACATCTTGTTCTGCTGCGGCTCAGCCGTCTTTTTCTTGCGCTTCTCTGGCTGCAGCGCCGAAAACACGTTGCTCTGTGTGCTCATACTCGGCTAGATGGGGGTTAAAGTGACGGATACGTATGCGCAGGACGCGGCAAGATCCTGGATCTGTCTGTGCAATGAAAGTGGACGTGTGGAAGGGGGGACCGGTGGATACCGATCAAAGATAACCTGAATATTGCACTGCGTGCTAAGATATTGACGATAGGGTTTGAAAATAAACAGCTATCCATTGGTTGGACCTGCCAACTGTTGGCGCGACAGGATTGGTTGAAAGACGCGGAGCGCAAATCGTCTGTTTGTAGCCAGCTCAAAACGCACGTGACGTCGGCAGAGCAACTTGCTGTGATCTATTCCTATCGCTTGTTGCTCGTTGGCATTAGTATTTGGCTCAAGCGCGCCCGCTGTCCCATCTCCCAACCAACACGCAAGAGTCGAGTGTGCAGAAGGGAAAAATAGCCGTCAATCAGCCGCCCCGTCCCTCGGGGTCAGTCGTAAGCAGCCTCCGTTTTTCGCTTCTATTTTAGCCTTGGCCTGCGCGCGTGGCGTTCACAATCGGAAACGCAGCACGGCCAGTTGAGACCTCGTTCTGACCTCTGCTTGAGCGCTGTGTGTCATGTCGCGCTTGAAGGATGTCTACGGAGGCCTGCGGAAGGAGATGAATGCGACGTTCGACCGCACAGACATCGTGTCCGTCGTAAGCGGCGGCAAAGCCGGCTACGCGAATCTCAAGCACCTCAACGTGGACTCGCCTGGAAGTGACGCCAGCGATCTTGGAGACACGGCAGACCTCGAGGAGCTATTGGCACAGGGATCCAGTCAAGGCCCGCAGACGCATCCGGGTATGTATTTTGCCTGCCAAGTCATAAATGATCGAATTAAAACTTTTAACTTGCTGCTTCAAACAGGTATTGTTTGCTGTGCCATCTTCTCGTTTTCCGGCTTCTTCTTGCTGGTAAGTAAGGCTTCAGTGGGTGGTCTGTGGGTTATTAGGTAAAGCTGACATGCTTGGTTGCTACTATTTAGCTCATTGTGGGCTGCATTGTGAGCAGCAACTCGCTATACATTAAGGTTAAACCTCCCCATGGCCAGCCCAAGTCATCGCTGGCAACAAGCATTTTCCTGGCAGCCTTCCTTTATCTGTGTGTCTTCGGCACCAGCATCATGTACTTCCTGCGTGCGAGACGTGCACAAAAGGTGTATCAGCTCTCACTCGACGTGCACACCGATTAACGGAGACACATCTAGTTAGGGTGCTAGCGAGACCTTATGCGCTCGTCCAGGTGCACCGAATCTGTAGATTAGCAATGGAGAACGAGAAGCAACCGATAAAAACGAGCACAATACAAGCAGCAGCAATATCTAGAGCGACGCACGCACTTTCAATTCAAGAAATGGACCGACAACACAGTGATGCAGGAGCTACATACCCGTGAGCAACCAAGACAGGCGTTGTCCTTGCAGCCAATACATTAACTTCACTGCCTGTGAGCTGGCGCCTCGTTGCTGTCTCCCTCATCGTCCTCTGCAGGTCCGTCATAAACGAGCAGCAAGTTCTTCTCGAACGCAGCAGCAAGCAATTGCTTGGCAACTTCCACTTTGGCTTTCTTCTTACTGATAGCGTTGGCTGAAGTGATCAGTTCGCCATTCAGAAAGCCCGTGCACTTGAACTCGGTGACTTCTTTGTTAGGTGACACGTCTTCAATATCAAAGCGAGCTTGAAGACTCCCACGTTGAGTAAGTTGGTTCAAAAGAGGCAGCGGTTCGAGTTGTCGCTCCAGCCAACTCACGCGTACAGGCAACTGAGGTCCATCGTCGATGATCTCTCGAGGCGTTTCTGGTACTTCCAGCTCACGCGTCTGTGGCTGTCCATTGGCCTTTGCACTCTCGAATCGCTCGAGATATGCCACGTCTTCAGGTGTCAATTTACCAGCTGCTTCCTTGTCGTGCCAGAGCTTCTCAATGGCGATTTTACACGCCTCGTTCTTCACAATTTTCTTGGCAGTGCCTTGCACATTATTTGCAAGCACTTTGCCCGTAGCAGCGTTCACAATAGTGCACTCAAATAGAGGCTCTTCACCCATGTCAGAGTTGTGACAAGAAAGAATGTCGACCATCATTCTTTGTTTGATCTTCATAAAGTAGAC
This sequence comes from Phytophthora betacei, assembly GCA_011320135.1. Taxonomy (NCBI): domain Eukaryota; phylum Oomycota; class Peronosporomycetes; order Peronosporales; family Peronosporaceae; genus Phytophthora; species Phytophthora betacei. The sequence continues at coordinate 158,310 of JAANHX010000431.1, forward strand.
GTTCAGTCTCGCAGCAGCAAACGTGTCGTCTTCTCTAGTCGGCAGCGGAGTATCGTCGATTCTCTTCTGTGCCGCGTCTTGCAGTTGTTGCTCACGTTCTTCCTGCGTCAATGGAGGGCGGCCTGATGCTAAGCCTGCCGCCTCTGCAGCCATCGCAGCTTGCAGCTGCTCCGTTCTGATCTCAGATAGCTCTGCCTGCTCCATCACCTGCTTGCGTTCGGCTGCCTCAATCTCCTTGCGGAAGTTCAAAAACTGCGCCTTGTCCGGGTAAAACCCCAACGCCCTATCAACGACCTCGTTCGCTTCGTTAAAGCGACGCTCCATGAGCCGCAGCTTGACCATCGCGTACAGCGCCTTGGTGGACGTCTCCTCTACCGCCAGTGCCTTGGCTGCGTACTCGTTGATTAGCGATCGATCCTTCATTTTGATGCCACAGATCGCGACGTTATTGCACAGCGTCACGTATCTTGCTTGCATGTCTAGATCGTCCCACTCCGCCGCAGGGACAGTTTTGCCGTAGTATTCACTCTGCTGGTGCTTTAGCACGGCCTCCAGGCTCTTTAAGAAGGCGTTCTTTGCCGCATAATAGTTATTTTCCTTGAATTTCGACTTGCCATCGCTTTGCGCTCTGTCCGCCTCCTCCAGAAACTCAGGAGGCGTCACATCGTCCAGATTCTGCAGCGTCATGGCTGCAAGACGCTCTTCTGCTGCACGAGAATACCACTGGTCCAGGTCTTTACCCTGCGCGTGCGAATGCGGCTCAGCGTCCCGCATCTGTAAGAGTGTTTGTCGCACTTGTGGGTCCCAGACCCAGTCCTCGAACGAACGTGATGTGTCCCGCACAAACGTCAGTAGCAGCTCCTGCACACCGTGCAGAGGAAGCAGCGGTTGGAGGAAGCCCTGAGTCTGCTTGTCGCTCGCTCCTAGCACTGCGCGCAACCGCGCCATGTCATCTGCTGCATTCATTGACGAAGCGTGTCTTTCACTGTTCACTCTACCGGTATTTTCCTATTTTCGTACATTCGCAATTTAGTGACGTCACAAATTCGGATAATGTGATCAAGCGTGCCGAAAATAAGCCCGATTTTTGTCATAAACAGTCCTCAATTTTACAGGAAATCGGCTTTGCTTTCCTATTTAAGTCAGTCGTAGCGACAATGCTACGCACACTGTCGCCGATAGAGTAACACGGTGTTGCTCTGGGATTCACCGTGAGTGAGCAGAGCGATGCGGCTGCTGCTACGACAGTGCAGTCGTTGAAGCTGCACGTGAGCAGTTATGTGGGGAAAGCGGGCGAGCCTCATCTTCGATGGCTTGTCGAACTCGACACTGCCATTACCGCTCGTCATATCACTGACGAACCCTCGAAGATTGCGCTCGCCATGTCATGTTTTGCCAGACGAGCGAGCGAGGAGCTGGGCATATGGCCGCCGGATCACGGATCATACGTGCTTAAGCACGTAAGCAATACTCAAGGAGGAGCTCAGCCAAGCGTTTGACCTCCTTAGAATGAGTTCCGGTCGAGAGCGCAGTTTCTCGATCTGCAACAACGTAAGCATGACCAACGTTCGCGGTACTTGGTCTCGTACATCGTGACTAATCCGATCGACGAGGCGACACAGGTCGTCACGTTCATGGAGGGGTTGGAAATTGGGTCGGTTAAGACCTATCTCTTCCGAGAGTACTCAAGCACTCTTGAAGCTGCGCTTTCTCTTGCGATGCAAGAAGAGTCTAGCCTGAAGCAGGCGAAGCTGCATGCGAACGTACCGAGGATGGCACGTCCGATGATGAGAGCGGGAGGTCCAGAGCTTATGTGCCTCTCGAATGCTTCTGCTGTTGGACGCCAACAGCGTATTGGGGGACAAGTGCGGTGTTACCGATGTGGGTACACCGGACACTTTGCGCGTGAATGCACAGCGCTTGTGCACTCGGCCAGGGGCCAACGTGGCGATTCCGGGCATCGCCACGTACAATAAAAACCGTGCAGAACCAATAGGCGTACAGGTATTGCAATCGCGCGTGTCTACAACGGACACGCGACTCAGTGGACTGCAGCCCCCAGCAAGAGGGATTCTCGCTGCAAGAAGCAACATGACAGGCCATATCTTGTCATCCTGAAAGTGACATCGAAGAGAGCAGGCTCCCTTCGTGCTTTGGTTGACTCAGATGCGTCGAACAACTTTGTTCCACTGGAAAGTTCCCCGAAGCTGAACTTCGAGGAAGTTGAAACATCTTGAAGTATTTTGGAGGTGCGGTTGGCAACAGGTGCCACCGTAAGAGAGGAGAAGCGCGTAGTACGCGTGTGCTTCTCGCACAAACACCGTGTGTTTGTGGAAGATCTTATCGTCCTGGATATGAACGATAAGTTTGACTTGGTATTGGGCATGCCGGCATGATCCAGTGATCCACTGGAAGAAGTGTACACTAATACACTTTGGACGCATCGCTACAGAGAGTGATGGTCATCTCAGGGTTGAGCATGCACCGCAAGGTGCATCCGATCCTACCGTTGAGGCAGCACGTTACGTAGCAGCCTCCAGTGTCAATCTACAAGTCGCAACAACTGAGGCAGTCGTTGAGTCTGTCTCATATCGGAAACCAGATTTAAGGCACGTTCCTACTTCATTGAACGTATAAACGCTGGGAGTTGATCAAGTATGGAAGAACTTAAAGTCACACACAGTGACTGCGACGGTAGTGTGTCGGTCCTGGGGACAGACGCATCAGATACGCAAGGGACTCCAGCTACAAACAGTAGCTGTGATGTTGGCGTGATTGGTTCAAAAATCACGAAGGGGTCCGCCGAATGGCGTCGAGGTGATGACAGCGCGTCAGCTCCGGGAGCTGATGACGCGGCAAGCAGTGTTGGCGGTAGCAAATGTCCAACACTGAAAGCGTTTGCATGCTCGCGTGCAGCCGGGCTGCACGACGAAGCAGAATGTAATCAAGCCGGGCTTGATCTTTCGCGTCCGCGGAAAAATCCGCCGACGGCTACAACGGAAATCCGTCCAAGGCCGGGCCTGGACGAGAAACATGTGAAGCGGGGCTTCACAAGAACAAACGACGGCGCAAGCGACGAAATCTCCGCAAGTCTCGGTCCAGGATCAAGGCGATGCGAGCGATGTCTGCTGGGCAGACATCGGAGAGGACGTCGTGCGTCAAGACGCTGAACGTCTTGACGTGGACACATACTGGTCTCCAGTACCGGTCAATTCGATTGGAGAATCCTCCGACGAGTGCCTCGGAGCTGACGTCGCTTCCAGTCATGAGCTGGATGCGCTTCACGAAGGATCTGAACGATGGACGCATCAAACAGATATGCATCCTTTCGGATGTCGAAAGGATGAAACGCGAAGCGGAGAAGTTGAGTCAACTTCATGCTGCGAATACCACTGAGTGTGAGGATACTCTCAGCGCGAAGACGAAGAAGCAGTGCTTCGAGAAGCAGAGCTGGGACTTGTTGAAGTCGGGTCCCTTCTACAATGTCCTGCAGGAACACAAGGATGTGTTCCTGGATTAGATTTTCGCGGAACTTCCGCAGGACAAGGACATACAGCACGAGATCGACCTTGTGCCGGGTACGAACTACTACGTTACGCGGCAGTGACCACTGCCGCGAGATTAAGTAAAGGCAATCGACGACTTCTTTGAAAGTCTTCGCAAAGCGGGCCAAGTGCGAAACCTTAAAGTCCCCGCACAACGCACCCCCGTTCTGTGTCATAAGCCACAGGGCAGATGGTGCATCGCTCGTGCTTACAACAAGCTGAACGATGCTACGATACCGGCGCAGACGCCGATGCCACGAAAAGATGTTCTCATCGATTCGATGACCAGAAGCGCAATATATAGAGGGCTCTTGATCTGCGCGACGGGGTCTATCAGATCCAGATGCGTGAGAGAGACATTACTCTCACGGCGGTGAGCACTCCAAGCGGTATGCTTTTACAGTGGCTCGTAATGCCGCAGGGACTGAACAACACCTCTGCAAACTTCAATAGATGTGTCACACGTCACAGCCAGGCTGTGGATGGGACGTCCCACGTTGAGGTGCACAAAGAGCACCTCCGTCAGCTGCTAGGGCTTATGCGTAAACATAAGATTTATGCGAACCTGAAGAAATGTATCCTCGGGGCAAGCGAAATACCCGTCCTTGGGTGTCTCGTCGGGAAGAACAGCGTACGCCCTGACCCAGAAAAGGTCAGAGTGATCGATGAAGACAGTTCCCTGGACTTGCAGTGTCTTTCTGCGAGAACGTTGATAATTACGGGGGCACGATTCGCCCGCTGTCGCAGCTTCTGAAGGAAAAAGCTGGGTGGATTTGGACTGCTGAGTGTCAACGGGCATTTGATACTGTCAAGCAGGGCTTGACTGAGACGCCGATCGTGGCAGGGGCTGGCCAAGATCGTCCATTTCACATCGTGTGTGACGCGTCCGATTTTGCGATCGGGTGCGCGTTGATGCAGCGTCACGAGGGCCGTGATCGCGTGGTCTACTATCAATCGCGTCAGCTGAGCATAACTACCCTGTACCTGACAATGACTCCTTGCCTTGAAGTATTCACTCGTGAAGCTCCGAGTGTATTTACTTGAGGGTAGACCATTCGTGGTCTATACCGACCACGCTTCACTGCGAACGGCAGTGAAGATTCCGTACATCTCGCAACGAATGGCGAGATGGCTATCGCTCTTTACGGTGTACGACTTCCAGGTCGATTACAAACCTAAAGGTTGAATGTGGTGGCCGACGCTTTGTCGCGTCGGCCTGATTTCGCTGTTAAGACAGCCGACGCTAATCGGATTGGTGTCGAGCGAGTAAGTGTTCTGTCGTCGTCATTGATCGACGACGCGAATAACGCGTATGCGAGTGACGCAGACTAGAAACAATTGCTAGACTATGTCTTAGCACCTTCCGACACAGCACGTTGGAAGTTGTCACAACGTCTGCGAGCTCGTGCACAATGCTATCGTGTGTAAATAGGACTGCTGCTTTACAGCTCAATGGACGATGATGCGAATCGCATCGTCTTGCCGAATGATTATGATCTGCGTATGCGGATCATGTACGAGTATCATGCTGCCCCTACGGCAGGGCGTCCGGGTCGCGAGAAGACGTACACTCTTCACACGAGGGACTTCAACTGGATCCACCAGTACAAGTGGGTGCGCAAGTACGTACGTGCTTGCGAAGTGTGCCAGCGAATAAAGCCTGCTGCGTATTTGCAGGCTCCACTACAATCACTACCGACACCGTCGGAGGACTGGCGATGTGGTCTTTGTTGACCGATTTAGCAAGATGGTTCATCTTGCTGCAGTACCGGCTGAAGTCACGTCCGTGCAGACTGCACGACTGTTTGTTGACATGGTGTCCCGACACCATGGAATGCCGCTCGACAATGTGTCAGACCGCGATCCACGCTTTACAGCATGGTTCTGGCAAGAAGTGTTTACACTTGTTGGAACACAGATGGCGATGTCGACTGCGGATCATCCGCAGACGGACGGACAGACTGAGCGCGTGAATCGCGTGCTCGGTGACGTGCTGAAGAGCTACGCACACTTGCTCTCACAGTAGAGCGACTGCTTGTCGATGGCTGAGCTTACAACAACTCGGTGCATGCCTCTACAGGGCATACACCGTTTTAAGTGAATGCCATGCGCCTTTCCGAGCTTGCTCGGAACAGCGGCTTCCTCCTTAAGTGGGGGATCTATAGTTGCGTCGAAACAACCGCAGAAGAACACTGATACTGACGTGGTGTCAGCGGTGACGACGAGAAGACAAGCGTTTCGTTCCGGTAACAAGGCGAAGATCAGGAACACCGTGTATTTGCATGGCACAGACACCGCGAACAAGAAGACGTATGTACCGGGTACAGACAGCGCGCAGACCGGGCCTGTTGTGGAGGAGGAAGCCGTGCGTGCTGAACAAGTTATTCAGCACGCTATCACTAGACTTTGTCCAACGTCGACAAGCCGTAATACGGTTTGTCCAGGACGCAATAGCAGCTTCTGTAGACAAACAGAAGCTGAGCGTAGACAATGTCGTCAAAGGAAAAACAAATGCTTTCAAAACCGGTTCATTAGCTCTGTTAGCTACACAGAACCTGCCACGGCATGCAGTTTCTGTTTTTGGTGCAAGCAAGTTTGCCCCGCGCTTCATCGGCCCGCTCTCAGTGCTTGAAACGGCATGGCAACGCGTATACGCTGGACATACCGTTCAGCATGTGACTCCATACGACAGTTTACGTCGGGCGGCTGAAGCCTTGCGAGCAGCACGAGCCATCTAGGCTTGATGGATCGAGGACGACGAAGCGGCGTGAGCCAGCTTCTCGAGCGCAACGACGCGGTCGCGCAGGCGTCTAATCTCCGTTCCAAGTGCGACATGGATGTTCGAAGTGGTCTACAGCGACCTACGCCTTCTGAAGGCGCAGCTCCAATTGCAGGGCAGCAAGCTCCGCGCTCTGGAATTGTTCCAGAGCGACGACACGATCGTGCAGAGCGCGAGAGCCATGGCCAATCTGGGGCTGACCATACGGAGTGTATCAAGTTGGATTGTCGAGCGGGTAGTGGACTATGAAGCCCCGAAGACGAACCGGGATCAGGCTCGTCTTCGTGTTGGGTGGAGAGGATTTCCTCCCCATCGAAATACATGGGAGCCACGGGATGTCCTGATGAAGGTCGTTCCGGAAATGGTGAGGGCGTACGAGGTCCAGAACCGAGTGCAGGCATAATGCTTGCACTAGAACTGCGAGTGCCACCAGCACGGTGTGCACCACGTTGCTCGATTTGAGCACGAAGGTCTTCCAGTAGAGGGGATACACGCACGGAAGGTACCCGAGAAAATTTGCGTTCAGAAAGGCGCATCGCCCCGTAGCGACAGTGTGGACATGCAGTTTCAGTTGGAGCTGCGCAGGAGATTCCCGCTTCAATAGCGTCACTATGGAGGCGATCGATGAGATGACGCCTGGAGAAGGTCTTGAAGCGCAGGTGTGTCGCGGCAATGCGTTCGCGGTAGCCTCTCGCATTGTTGTTGAAGCTTACAACAAACGCGTTCCAAGATTGACAAAGTGCCACTAGCTCAGGCACTTTGCTTTTGCGCGAAGTCTTCTTCGACGCACTACATCGGACTCTTCCATGAGCTCCGTCGTCGCGTCTTTGATTCGTTAACGGATCAAAGTGCATGTCGACGGCCTCAACGTCATCATTGATGGCGCTGCATACGTACAGTTCTACCAGATTCGGCGGTGAAGTAGCGCCGAACCTGTCAGCGATTTCAGATGCAGTTGGCATCCAGGGAGCGCATACTGCAGGTGCAGTACACGGAGAAGAAGGCGGCACCGACACAGATGGCTGCGCCTCTTCTTTATTACGCAGACGCTTTGATCCAGAAGCGTCCGGGTCATCGTCACGGCCTTGTCGCGACCCAACAGGGGGATTTGGCGTGTTAGTTCGGTCAACTTAGTGTCAACAGCTGAAGACGATGAGTTCTTGTCTACCATGGGGGCGTCTTCAATGTCAGACCCATAGTTAATGGGTATGTCTTCGTTAGTAGACATAACTGACGAGCCCTCTATGACATCTGACGGCCTGCCAGTCGTAGTTTGCGCGCCCTTCTGATTATGCAGAGTGTGGTATTGAGTGAAAGAAAATTTATTTATATCGCGAGCGTGTTCGCTTGCGCAGACACTGAAGTGGTGGTGCCTGCAGGTGCAGGAACGGAAGTAACAGAGTCTGCCGTATCTTCCTTGGCGAGCTCATTGCTAAACGAGCTCGGGTTTCACATACGTTTTGGCGGTCTCGTCAATTCTTCTAATGCTGTGTTTAGACTAGAGAGTCTTAGCTTAATGGGGGGGTAACGGGGTTACACGCAAGTGGCTATATGTGGCCACTTGGCTACGAAGGGTTTCCACGTTGGTGTGAAATACACCAATGATTACATTTGGCAGAATAGATCTGCATGCATTTAAGGCATTGATTGGTTGAAAATCAATATCTTCAACCAATTAGAACTGTAGGATTCTGTCAACCATTCGTTGGCAAATACCTTTCACTTAGAATATTAGATTATGAGGAAAATCGAAACAAAACAAATAAACAGCTCTCAATTTTACCAGAAACCGGCTTGGCTTTCCTATTTAAGTAAATCTAAACGTCGGAGGAAAGTATAGCTAATCTAAGTGAAACGGAACTTACGCTTCCTCATACAGGTGCGCTAACGTGTAAGCCGAAGTAGTGGGCTTAAGGTAGGCCCATTACAGGATCGATATCTCCACTCTGATGTTAAATTTTGCTATCGTAGCTTGTAGTCCCCCACACTGGTGACGAGGTTTATACAATCAGGTTCATGGTCGATTTGTCGTCACAGTGAATGAGAAAATTCTTATAAGCGACAGATCTCTTGTTATGCGAATGTTTTGCCTGAATTTATGGTCATTACTGCAATATTTAGTCAGCAATCAGCTTACATTCAAATGATGTTGAGCGAGATAACAAAAAGCATGTAACCAGTACCGTGAAAATAATCCGGCCATACCTAAAGGTATTCTCTAAGAAGTGTTGGCCTTCCACCCCTCAGTTGTAAAATGGAATTTAGTATTAAGCATATATTCATACTTTGGGGTGCATACCTCTCAGAAAGTCCCAGAAGGAATCCACAAAGTAAATTTTCACGCGTGATGCTGGCAATCCTCTTTCTGCTGCTAAACCGACATCTAGAAGACGAGCAAATCGCTGTAACAACCTCCAGTACATTATCCCTGATAATCCAGACTACAATGAGCCGTTCGATGAGTGACGCGTGTCGCTGTATGCGATGTAGAGTAAGCCCGAGGAATATCTGATGCTGGAATGCCGCTTGCTATATAGTTTATATTCCTTTTTGTGCTTTGCTGTGCTTACAGTACTTTGTGCTGCTGGCCGACTGTGTTAAGTTAACCCCTTGGTTCCCCGAATTAATGACAGCTAACGCATAAGTCACGGTACTATTATGGCGTAACTTACGACCTACGTAGTTACTTTGGTGGTTCTGTATGATGTGCATAGACGTCTGCAAAAAACAATATTAAATCTTAGCAGGTTTTCTCAGCAATGTCGTAAGGTATACATCTTTCTTGTGTTCATCACTGGCTCAATGTCGTAACTGACACCGATGACTGATAGAAGGGGCGCGAAAGCCGGCACCTAGAAGGAAAAAGATGCAGCAACACGTGCATCAAATCTGCGCAAACCGCATTACAATTCAAAAGCTACCACAAGTCAAATCTGACACTTGGTATCTCATCACTTCTCTTGTGCGCAGACTGGTCTCACTAGGTTTTGTCATTATCATTTCCGGACCCCTCGTCGTCTGCTTCCCCGTTGTGAAGCTGCAATTATCGGCGAGTCTTCTTCCGCAGTCCAGATTTCTTCCTGGGACACCGCAGCACAGATCTTTTCCCTAAGGTGGAAGGGGGTCGCCTGACCGCAGTCAAAATCGTCATGCCAGATTGCAAAGCAAATTTTCGCTTACCCCTGTAGGTATGCCGGATCTTGTTACAAAGCCAGCATATGGCGCTGTCCCGCGAGCAGCGCTCACAAAAGAAGGTCGTTGCGTCAGATTCTTCTTTTCGTCGGTCCTGAGTAATGCGCAGACCTTACAGGATCTCTGGCGTCGCTTTTACACACCGCTGACAGTCACCCAATCTTACGACTGTTCCGCTTCATGGGAAAGCCGCACTGAAGCACGTTGGCGCTTTTGGCGTAGCGGTGGAGGAGTCTCCACGACACCATCAAAGTCTTCAGCCTTTAGCTGGAGAGCTGACTCTGGAGGGTGCAATACCAGTCTCCGCTCCTCGTCGCCGTGGTCCCCATAATTCGTGCCGGATCCTTATGTGAAATGTATGCGTTAACCAACGCTAGATTGACGAGCCCCAAAAGCAAACTCATGTGGTATTTCTTGAACTTGGTCGACGTCTGCAACAAGAGCTTCTGGAGACGGAGTTGATCGTGTACATCAACTCCTCCCACCCAGCGCTGATAAATCCGTCACAGCTGCAGGACATGTCACAGTAAGTGGTCGGACGCGCTTCACATTCCTTTTAACTGACGAAGCCGACATCACAGAGCCCGTGCACAGGTAATGAACGGGTTTGCTGTCCCACCATTGGTACGCCACCATACTTGGCACAGCAATAGAACGGGAGGATGTGAACGCCCCGCGAGGGATGCTCTCCGGTCGTGTTTTCCGAGTCGCTGTGACATTCTTGTCACAGCCAAGTCCGTCCGTCGGTATAGTGCCCAACACGTAAGCACTCATACCAAGAAGCTCAATCGCAAGAAGGCCTGAAGAGTAGAATCGATCAATCACGACTAAGTGCCACGGATGGTGACGATTTTCGTGAAGCACGCTCTTCAGGTTACGAACGACTGCCGCAGCACCTGTCTTATAGTCGAATAAAGAGTTGCCAGTGTCTCTAGTATTTCATGTTCCAGCGTACATTTCGAATCTAGTACGCTACGACATAGATGTTAGACAGGAGCTCAAACGTCTTAAGCTACGACATAAGTTGAAAGTACAGAACTTATGGCAATATGCTATAGCATCACACATCATAAATATTGCTCGTATCATACCGGTGAGGTTTGTCTTGCATAAACATCCGGATTAAATAGCGCTTGGAAGTGAATGAAAGAACGCCTTCATCGAACGAGAACACTGTCGAACCATCCAGCTAGAAACCGGTCCTGGAGCTTGGTGACAGCGGACCGAAGTCTCCACAGCTTGTCTCTTGCACGATCACCTTCATTGCCACAAAGTGAAGGTCTCGTAATATGTCTTGGAAGCGGTTGCGACCCATGACCTGGTCGAACACTCCAGTAGGAGCTGCCCCGTCCTCCATCATCGACCAGTGTGCCGCAAAGCGGTGGTTCTATGGGCATAACATCCGTGTGATGAGAAGTCCTAGAGCCTGGAGGATCTCGTGAGTCTGGTACGCTGGTTTTGCTTCCAGACGCCGGCGGATTTGTGTGAGGGTTTCTCGCTTAGGTTCCAGCTGCTTGTGCCCGCTTCTTGATCTATTGCATACCGTTTTAACGTTTATCATCACCCACAATGATTTTGGCATGTAGTAGAACAGAGTCGGAAGCGGTGAATGACAGACGCTGCGTAGCTCAGGTACAGGCTTGTCCACTTCTGCGTTGAGACCCGGGTACGCGGGCGACGCTTCCTCAAACTCCGACGATATCGCTGCTCATAATGCGTTAGCTCTTACCTCCGCGGCTTTTGCTGATACCATCTTGCCCTATAAGAAGTGATTCGACGAATGCTTCGTCCATCTGTGGAGCGTCAGCGTCGGATACGACATCATCATCGTTTGGTGTATCCACTAAAGCGACATCTTCGTCGCCGTCGTCAACTCCATCGCTGTCGCTCTGGCCGCTTTCATAGACGCTCATATTTTCATCCTCTGGGAGACAGTTTACGTCCGGCTTGACGTTGGAGAGTGGACAAAGCATCGGGCCGGAGGTTTCAGCACCAACATCATCTTTTCGGCATCACTATCAATGCCAGAAGCTTTCGAAAGTAAGTGAAGACTTGTTGCTGCATTTAGATGTGATTCGGCAGCTTCGAGTTCTCCCGATGATAGCTCAAAAGCTAGTGGCACTGCAGCCTGCGAAAGCTCGACGTCTGAATCAGCCGAGCAGCCAAAGAGATCGTCAAGTGTGCTGTGACAGCTGTGCGCTTGAATAGATCTGCGATACTCAAAAATCGCTCTCCTCAACGTTTTCGCTATTGGGTATGTCGTTGTCTTCAGTCTTCTCCTTTTCATGCTCGCTATTCGCCAGCAGACCGGACTCTTTCGCATGCATCACGACCGCATCTTCTCCAACAAATACCTCGGCACCATTCGGAGTCACGTACCTCCACTCCGTTTCGATGCCGCTTGGTCTCTTCGATGTCCATCCAATCGCTCGCAGTTGTCTCCACAAGTGCTTGAAGTCGATGTCCATGGCAGCAACAGCAACGGCATATGTCTTCCCACGCGTACTGGACCGGGTGCGCACATAGTGCAAATTCTGGAATAGCACGGAAACAGCTTCCTATCCTTATTCACGTGTCTCTTTCCCGTTCCCTCCGTCTCCCTTCCCGCCTGACATGTTTCTGATGCAATCTTGATTTACCTCTTCCATCTTTTTTTCTAGAATGACTTGAATAAAGTATGGTCTGAGCCATTTTATGTTGTTGCATTTATACGTCTTAACTTACGACATAGCAAATCTGGTATGGCGTAAGTTTACCAGGGGTTGTACATTCCGATCTGAATTCCCTTAAATAGGAATAAAAGCGTGTCCCATCATTATAACTATAAAGGGGATTGTCTATAATATATTCTCAGTGGGAAGAGAACATATCATTCCACGACAGATTAATTACCGTGGAAAACAAAGAGAGCTTTGTATACTCGATGGTGAGTGCTCCATTTCTTACAATACTCGTAAGAACTGCGTAAGCTAAAGCAACAAGCCGTAAGCTCTGAACTCCATGTAGCCCAAAAACGGTAGGCATTTACGGAATTTAATAGCAGAGATACCATCCACATCTTACCTCGTTAATAATCTGATTTTGATAAACAATGCTGCACATTGACATCAACATTCGTTTGAGTGTCCTTCCTAGTAGTATGACTGCATTTACTACCTGACGTGCTATCTCACATACAGCGGAGGTGACCGTAGATTATGTGCTTAAGTCTAAGCAATATTCCGTCGAGGCCAACACGAACAGCGTCACACATCAGTGATGACAACGATGAATCCGTATGATGTCTGTTTACAAATTTCCTGTATTTACATGAACAAATTGAAAAATAATGGTGCGTATTGTGAGGAAAGTAGTCTTGGCACACGCATACAAATTGTATTCAACGCCATCGCTGCGGATGATTTACGCATCAACACTGCATTGTGCACTCTAGAAATTAGGAGTCCCTCCGGCGTGAATAATGTCTTCGCGCATCCGGTCGGCCCGAGCTTTGGCCTGGTTGCGCTTTCCCTGGCGGCGGACAGCCTCATCTCTAAACTTCTTCATCGCCCTAGCATCAGTTCCGGGAATCCACCTCTTTACATAGCTGGAGAGTTTTTTTAGAAACCTCTCTTCTTCAATCCCGTCGTCTTTCACTGCATCCTTCTCAACGCGCAAAATCCGTCCGCCGTCTCTTTGGACACCATCGACGGTGCTGAGTGCCACTCCATTGCTGATCGTGGTGGCCTTGGGATTCGTAGCCGCGGGGATCGCAGTGCCGCTGGCATGGAGAGTTGCCACAATAATAGCAGCGAGGATGTAGGTGAGACGCATGCTTTGGTTTCGCGATAGAGCGTAGAGTAGGCGTTGTGTTGAGCTATCCAACTTCTAGTCTGCCGAACAAATTGTGGAATGAGCTATGAGAAATGTTTCTTTCTGGCAAAGTTCATTCCCGCTTCTGTTTTTCATTTCTCGAGATTGGCACCTGCGATCGTGGTGTGATGGGAAATTACAATAAATAGGTACAATGATGGGAAATTACAATAGGTACATGATTGTAAATACACCGGTACATGTACCGGTACCTAATGGGGGCCACGATATTCAGATGCTATCGATAGCCTATTATAACACGCGATAGAGCGACAAGTTAGTGTTTTTAAGGTGTGACATTTCCCTGGCTCGTTCATGGTGAGCTTCACCAGCCATATGAGGTGGCAACACCACAACAGCGTGGGTAGTACACGTCGGCTGGGATTTGGTAATGGCTGTGCACGTTTGACCCACACAAGTTTTTACTGAATTAATTTATTTTGGCGATCTGGAGATCGATCGATCTCCTCAGGAGGAGGAGGGTTGATAATGTATATACTATGTACATGTTTTAATAACTCGCGATGGTTTTATCAGAGTTGCTACTCCGTAGGCAGTTGCTGGTGCTGGTGCCTCAGTTTTTTTAGTCCAAAACGGGGGCTGATTTCGGCTCTAACACAATTGGCATTTCCAAACGACTTGTATTACCTATTCATAACTCGCAGGCGTGTGCCAGAGACATCCGACACATTATATTTAATGTTAAATATAGCTGGCGGAGGCGGCTTTGGTATCTTATTTCGCCCCGATTAGTCGGGCACTCCATGAGACCACGAATCGAAAACCTTTTTATTGTGAGGTTATCCCTCCTCGCGTGGTCCACACCGACTATTATTATTAAAGTCGGCTTTATAAAATAGTCCGTCCTTCGTGACGTTGTACCTAAAGGTACAGTCGGATTTTACCGTGAGAATCGCAATTGTTTGAGGCACTGCTGTAAGTTAAAGCCACAAGCCTAGAAATGTGTTTTCTGTTCGTACCGTAGCAGAGAGGTATTGGTTTTATAGTCCAAAACGTGTTTAAATTGTTCAAAAGCAGAACTTTATTTAACCAGAAAGTGTGCAAAATCCGTCCATGATAGATTCTACATCTTACACAAAATGCTGGCAAATCAAAGGATATAGAACAGTTTTCGTCCAATTGAAAGGCCAAATGTGGGTCACATTGAAATGAGGTTTAATTGATAGTGGACTATTATACGGACCCATGTGGTAGACACTGGTCGATAGTTGCCGAATAACAGGATGGCATATTACCAGGTTTTTGCCCATTTTCCCAGCGAATCCCACTGGGAATTGAGTGGGAAATGAGTGGGGATTGAGCTTTTTTGTACTGGTACCTTGGCAGTAATCGTATAGATGCTGCGAAGTACATGTAGTGGTGCTTTATCTTGGTTAAAGTAAGCAGGTTATCGGTACCAAATCGGTGAATACCGATTTCCTGTGAAAGACCACCAGTTGGCCCAGTACATGTAATTCCGTACGTGTATTATACCGGTAACAGGAAATTGGGGGGGGGCAGACGAGACTGGGGACAAATTCGAAAAGCCGACCCCGCTGTAAGAATGCTCTTTGAACCGATCAAAATCGAATTCTTTGCATTTCTCGGAATTAAAATTCTGTGCTCCATTCACATTTTCTTGCAATTAAGAGACAGGATTCAGTGTGCGTGCCAATACTTCAAGTATAAAAAGTTTCCCGTCATACTTGTACCGCAATGGCACGTGGCAATCTCGAGAAATGAAGAAAGAAGTGGGAATGAACTTTGCCAGAAAGAAACATCTCGCGGACTCGATGTCTGTTTACATATTTCCTGTACCTACATATATTTTCTTAAAAATAATAGTGCGTGTTATGAGGAAAGGGCAAGGGAGTACCGGTAGTCTTGGTCCACGCATACAAATTGTATTCAACGCCATCGTTGCGGATGATTTTACGCATCAACACTGCATTGTGCACTCTAGAAATTAGGAACCCCTCCGGCGTGAATAATGTCTTCGCGCCTCCGGTCGGCCCGAGCTTTGGCCTGGTTGCGCTTTCCCTGGCGGCGGACAGCCTCATCTCTAAACTTCTTCATCGCCCTAGCATCAGTTCCGGCAATCCACCTCTTTGCATAGCTGGAGAGTTTTTTTAGAAACCTCTCTTCTTCAATCCCGTCGTCTTTCACTGCATCCTTCTCAACGCGCAAAATCCGTCCGCCGTCTCTTTGGACACCATCGACGGTGCTGAGTGCCACTCTATTGCTGATCGTGGTGGCCTTGGGATTCGTAGCCGCGGGGATCGCAGTGCCGCTGGCATGGAGAGTTGCCACAATAATAGCAGCGAGGATGTAGGTGAGACGCATGCTTTGGTTTCGCGATAGAGCGTAGAGTAGGCGTTGTGTTGAGCTATCCAACTTCTAGTCTGCCGAACAAATTGTGGAATGAGCTATGAGAAATGTTTCTTTCTGGCAAAGTTCATTCCCGCTTCTGTTTTTCATTTCTCGAGATTGGCACCTGCGATCGTGGTGTGATGGGAAATTACAATAAATAGGTACAATGATGGGAAATTACAATAGGTACATGATTGTAAATACACCGGTACATGTACCGGTACCTAATGGGGGCCACGATATTCAGATGCTATCGATAGCCTATTATAACACGCGATAGAGCGACAAGTTAGTGTTTTTAAGGTGTGACATTTCCCTGGCTCGTTCATGGTGAGCTTCACCAGCCATATGAGGTGGCAACACCACAACAGCGTGGGTAGTACACGTCGGCTGGGATTTGGTAATGGCTGTGCACGTTTGACCCACACAAGTTTTTACTGAATTAATTTATTTTGGCGATCTGGAGATCGATCGATCTCCTCAGGAGGAGGAGGGTTGATAATGTATATACTATGTACATGTTTTAATAACTCGCGATGGTTTTATCAGAGTTGCTACTCCGTAGGCAGTTGCTGGTGCTGGTGCCTCAGTTTTTTTAGTCCAAAACGGGGGCTGATTTCGGCTCTAACACAATTGGCATTTCCAAACGACTTGTATTACCTATTCATAACTCGCAGGCGTGTGCCAGAGACATCCGACACATTATATTTAATGTTAAATATAGCTGGCGGAGGCGGCTTTGGTATCTTATTTCGCCCCGATTAGTCGGGCACTCCATGAGACCACGAATCGAAAACCTTTTTATTGTGAGGTTATCCCTCCTCGCGTGGTCCACACCGACTATTATTATTAAAGTCGGCTTTATAAAATAGTCCGTCCTTCGTGACGTTGTACCTAAAGGTACAGTCGGATTTTACCGTGAGAATCGCAATTGTTTGAGGCACTGCTGTAAGTTAAAGCCACAAGCCTAGAAATGTGTTTTCTGTTCGTACCGTAGCAGAGAGGTATTGGTTTTATAGTCCAAAACGTGTTTAAATTGTTCAAAAGCAGAACTTTATTTAACCAGAAAGTGTGCAAAATCCGTCCATGATAGATTCTACATCTTACACAAAATGCTGGCAAATCAAAGGATATAGAACAGTTTTCGTCCAATTGAAAGGCCAAATGTGGGTCACATTGAAATGAGGTTTAACTGATAGTGGACTATTATACGGACCCATGTGGTAGACACTGGTCGATAGTTGCCGAATAACAGGATGGCATATTACCAGGTTTTTGCCCATTTTCCCAGCGAATCCCACTGGGAATTGAGTGGGAAATGAGTGGGGATTGAGCTTTTTTGTACTGGTACCTTGGCAGTAATCGTATAGATGCTGCGAAGTACATGTAGTGGTGCTTTATCTTGGTTAAAGTAAGCAGGTTATCGGTACCAAATCGGTGAATACCGATTTCCTGTGAAAGACCACCAGTTGGCCCAGTACATGTAATTCCGTACGTGTATTATACCGGTAACAGGAAATTGGGGGGGGGGCAGACGAGACTGGGGACAAATTCGAAAAGCCGACCCCGCTGTAAGAATGCTCTTTGAACCGATCAAAATCGAATTCTTTGCATTTCTCGGAATTAAAATTCTGTGCTCCATTCACATTTTCTTGCAATTAAGAGACAGGATTCAGTGTGCGTGCCAATACTTCAAGTATAAAAAGTTTCCCGTCATACTTGTACCGCAATGGCACGTGGCAATCTCGAGAAATGAAGAAAGAAGTGGGAATGAACTTTGCCAGAAAGAAACATCTCGCGGACTCGATGTCTGTTTACATATTTCCTGTACCTACATATATTTTCTTAAAAATAATAGTGCGTGTTATGAGGAAAGGGCAAGGGAGTACCGGTAGTCTTGGTCCACGCATACAAATTGTATTCAACGCCATCGTTGCGGATGATTTTACGCATCAACACTGCATTGTGCACTCTAGAAATTAGGAACCCCTCCGGCGTGAATAATGTCTTCGCGCCTCCGGTCGGCCCGAGCTTTGGCCTGGTTGCGCTTTCCCTGGCGGCGGACAGCCTCATCTCTAAACTTCTTCATCGCCCTAGCATCTGCTCCGGCAATCCACCTCTTTGCATAGCTGGAGAGTTTTTTTATAAATCACTCTTCAATCACGGCGTCTTTTACTGCATCCTTCTCGACCGAACAAATTGCGGAATGAGTTATGCTTGGTCGTTGTCATCTCTGATACTTAAGCCCTTACCTGAGCGCGATGTTGTTCGTGTGTTGGTCTCTTGTCCGAACGTTGCTCAAGCGTAGCACGAAGATAAGGTATCTCTCTGCTGGAACGTGTCCAAATTTGGACAGTTTGTCCCAAATTAGAGCTTAGATTTATTTTACTGAAATGCCACACAGCTCACTCTAATTAGCATACCACGACTAATTATGGTGCTGAGGTTGGAGCGTTACTTTTATAAATCTGCTCGTTCATATTACCAAGAATACTAGAATAAACAGAGATCTTTCCAAAACCGGTGTTATCTCGTACAAGATTACGGAATTTCCGACACTAACGAAGCTGAAGCAGCTATTCCTTTTAATGAGGATAGCGTATTGGATTGTGCTTTGCATCGTAACACGATTCGTTCAAAGAATGGATTCCATAATGTTTCCGACAAGCAAGGGCAGAGTCTACATGTCCTGTACAAATCCTAACGCATCTCACTCATGCGTTGAATGATTACCTCTTCAAGAGTAGGCCCCCTCTTGCTCCTCCGAGTGAAGGCGCTGGAGCATTTGTCGGCCCAGCCGTCTACTTCTGGAGTTGGCAAGATAAAATACTCCGCCAGAACACGGTCAATTTTCCTATGGAGGGAGAATCCTCGAAAGACCGCCTTCACGGTATCCACAGTTGAAAGCTGGTTGTCTAACTGGCTGATCCACGATTCGGCGGAGACCAGGATAGAGTTTAAGCTACCCTTAGCGTTGACGTTACGGCACGTATTGTCAACGAGCTCCATGCGCTTAATCAGTAGCTGATAAACGAAGCATGGCAGACTGTAGTCCACGCTACTACTGCGGCAAAGTAGAGCTTGCTTTAGACTTTGTATCATTTCGCAGTCAAGCTCCTTGGATATGTGTTCGATGACAACTCCATCTGGAAACTCTGCAAGTAGTTTCAATCTCTGTACAGCGACAAGCAAGTGCATTCTTTCGTTCGGGTCAAACTTGCACATGCTCTCCACCAGTTGCCACTGATCGTCAGAGAATTCAAGCGGACGCCGGGGGTAACTCGCCACTTCTCACACGATGCTTCACTACCGTATTGTCAAGTTGGTTACCCCACGGTAGTTTCCCACTCACAGCTTGAACAATGCACATCCCAAAGGAAAACACGTCCGAGGCGTAGGACGCTTGCTCTCCGGCCAAACACTCTGGAGCTACCCAGCGGACGGCGCCTGATCGCTCGCCTTGATCTTCAGCGCTTTCAGGTGCACTCAAGCCAAAATCTGTCAGTTTTGCATCGCCATCGAAGTTTACAAGGATGTTGTCACACTTCAAGTCTCTGTGAACGATACCACGCGCGTGTAAATACTCCAGGCCTAGAGCTGCTTCGTACAGCTTTTGCCATACCTCGGAGGGGTGGGCGTGTAAAAACTGTCTAGCGACCCGTTCTTCGCTTCTTCGCAGACAAAAAACGGTGTTCCAATGTGGCAACCACCAAAGAGCTTCACCACGTGAGGGTGATTCAGCCCAAACCATAATTCAATTTCACGCTGGAACATTAACTTTTGGTCATGTCTGCTCTCCATAACGACTCGCTTCACAATAACATCCGAGTTGAGCCATTTAGCTCTTGACACCTCACCGAATCCACCGCGAGCAAACATGACCTCATCCTCCAGTTCATACCACCCAATAAACCACTCAGGAAGTGATTCAATGGTGGATCCATGATGTGTCGAGCAAGCCTTGTTGTACGCTTTTTGGATAATCAGGTGCTGCGCCTCCGAGTAGCTTGTATTCTGGAGCTCTCGGTGTAGTAATGCCAACATATCGTCGTCAGACTCAATTGGGTGAAGCAGTGTAAACGTGTTGCCGATCTCGGATACGAATAGATCGGCCCTCTGTTTGCGAAGGTTCGACCAACGTTTCTCTATTTCACAATACAAATCTGCAGGAGCGTCGACCAAACTCATTAAACATTCCATCTGCTTCCGAAAGAAATCGACCGAAAGATCGCTCGCGCAACTTGATGAAAGACGTTGAATGGAGTTGTTGTACGAGTTTTGCTGCTCAATCGCTCCTTGAATGGTTTCAAGCACAAAGATGGCTTCTTCGTAGGTGTGAGCAGTGATCGGGTTGCTCGAGCTGAATAAACGCTGACACACAGTTTCGAGGTCAACATATAGTTCACGGTACAGAGCATCCGAGGATGCGTTCACGGATACTTGCACATCTTGCAGCTTTGAGAGAATTCCGCTAGCAGAAACAACCTCGTTTTGATTGTCTTCACCTTGGTTTGCCAGCTCCAGCAGACTTCTCATTCGCAAAACGACAGCCGAAATGTTGCATCGTTGCAGAGGTTCATCACACCGCATGTCCTGCACTAGATTACCACACTTTGCGCGCAATTCGTCAAATTCTGCGTGGCCCCTGAGTTTCAAAGATACTGCGTGCAAGCAGTTCCCAAGAAACAGTACGTCTGAAGCAAATGCCTTCTCTACAAGCGTCGATGGCCCTGAAGAACCCCCTGTGCTCCATTGAAACGCTCGACTTGACGAAAAGTTGGCAAGCTTTGCGTTGCCATCCTTACTTATCAAAATATTTCCTAGTCGGACGTCAGTGTGCACAATGCGACGCTCATGCAAATACTGCAGACCCAGAGCTGCTCCATACACGTACCGAAAAGCTGTGGCTACGTTCGGCATATTCCAATCCGCCTGACAAGTGACCATCTCCACATATTCTTCTAACGATCCATTAGCCATGTGCTCACATACGAAGAGCTTGTAGCCCTCACGCACCGCACCATACAACTTTTGAACGTTTGGATGCCGAAGCCCGAACCAACGATTAGCTTGATCATCAAATGCATCGCCGGCACCGAGGACAGACACGTACAGCGTGATAGCCACTTCTGCATCCAGCCAAGTACCAAGAAAATCACCCCCAGTATCACTAGTCGATACAAAGTCCCCGAATTCAATTTCTGTGGGTGGAATAGACCACTTCGTCGATGTTGTAAGGGTGTGGGACTCCAGGGAGCGGAGTTGAGTGTGAGTTAGTGTGGAAACAAGCAGCTCTTGGACTTGTTGGTGGCCATGTGACTTCGCATAGTC
Source organism: Phytophthora betacei (assembly GCA_011320135.1). Classification (NCBI taxonomy): domain Eukaryota; phylum Oomycota; class Peronosporomycetes; order Peronosporales; family Peronosporaceae; genus Phytophthora; species Phytophthora betacei. The sequence continues at coordinate 179,379 of JAANHX010000431.1, forward strand.
CAGTGCCGTGTGTTTGTATTTGTCGGCAAGGCAGGAGTCAGCACCGAGGGTCAAGAGAAGCTTCACTGTTTCCAAATCGCCATTGGACGCTGCTATCATGAGCGGCGTCTTACCGCGCGTATCTTGAGCGTTTACGTTCAACCAGTAGCTGGACAACACTCGAATCATCGTTTCCCACTAAGCAAAGATGCATTAAAGGCGTCGCTCCTTCGTGGTCTCTTGCGTTCACGTCGGCGCCACGATCAAGAAGAATCCTCATGGTGTCTGCGCTGGGGCCGCCGGACTCGCACACATGAATTAGTGGCGTCCATCCTTGATGATCACTAGCGTGCACGTCCGCTCCATGATCAAGCAAAAGGTCCATGGTGTCTTCGTCGGCGTTATCCGAGCGACATATACACATTAGTGGCGAGTTTCCGATGTCCGTCTTGATATTTGGGTCTGCGCCAATCTGTAAAAACCACGCTGCCAGTCGCAAGTGGTTGTTCTTAGCAGCAAACCACAACGGGGTTCCTCCATAGTCCTCTGGTTCATTCACGACCTCGCTTCCATGTTGTACCAGGAGCTTCGCGATTCTCAGTCGCCCTTCAGAAGCAGCGAATCTCAAGGCGGTCGAGCCTCCCACATCTTTGGCGTCTACCTGTGCACCGTGTTCCAGCAGGAACTTAACCACATTATTATGGCCGTACCAACTTGACAGGATGAGAGGCGTCCAGCCGCTGTTCTCGCTTTGGTTTACCTTTGCACCACCGACCTCGACAAGGAGCTTGGTGATCTCAAGATGCCCTTCACTTGCTGCAAATCTCAAAGCCGTCGATCCTCCCGAGTCTTTGGCGTCTACCTGTACTCCGTGCTCCAACAAGAACTTGACAACGTCGAAGTGGCCGTGCCAACTGGCCAGTATTAGAGGCGTCCAGCCGCCATCGTTGCTTTTGTTCATGTTGGCCCTGCCCATCCCAACGAGGAGCTTGACAACCTCGAGATGCCCTTCCCTTGCGGCCACGACCAGAGCGGTAGAGCCTTCTGCGTCTTTAACATCTACCTGTGCTCCGTGTTCCAGCAGAAACTTAACCACATTGCAATGGCTGCTTTTACTGGCAAGTATGAGGGGCGTCCAGCCGCTGTTCTCGCTTTGGTTTACCCTTGCACCACCGACCTCGACAAGGAACTTGGCGATCTCAAGATGCCCTTCACTTGCTGCGAATCTCAACGCCGTGGATCCTCCCGAGTCTTTGGCGTCAACCTGCGCTCCATACCCCAGCAGGAGCTTAACCACATCGTAATGGCCATTCCAGCTCGAAAGAATGAGTGGCGTCCAGCCTCTGTCTTCGCTTTGGTCTACCTTTGCACCACCGACCGCAACGAGGAGCTTGGCGATCTCAAGATGCCCTTCGCTTGCTGCGAATCTCAAGGCCGTCGATCCTCCCGAATCTTTGGCGTCAACGTGCGCTCCGTGAGCCAGTAGAACCCTGACCACATCATAATGACCGCTCCAACACGCTAGTATCAGTGGCGTCCAGCCGCTGTTCTCGCTTTGATTCACCCTTGCGCCACCGACCTCGACAAGGACCTTGGTAATCTCGAGATGCCCTTCACTTGCTGCGAATCTCAAAGCAGACGAGCCACCTGAGTCTTTCACGTCGACCTCTGCCCCAAGTTTTAACAAGAACTTGACCACATCATAATGTCCGCCGCACCAACTGGCTAGTATGATGGGCGTCCTGCCACGATCGTCACTTTGGTTCACTCCCACGCTGCCAAACTCAACGAGGAGCTTGGCAATCTCAAGGTTCCCTTCACTTGCAGCGAGCGTTAATGCAGTCGAGCCATATACATTCCGTACGTTTACATCTGCGCCGTGCTCCAACAAATACCTGACTACAGACACGCGGCGTCCCCAGCTGGCGGCGAGCAGAGGAGTTCTTCCGCGCACGTCTGCAACATTGACGTCCGCCCCGCGCTCTGTGAGCACCTGCAGGATATCTAATTGCCCTGTAGAAGCAGCGAACTGTACTGCAGTAGTGCCATCTTTGTCCAGTACGTTTACTGCAGCCCCATGCTCGAGGAGATACCGGACCACGTCAAGGTGTCTGTCAAAGCTTGCTTCAATCAGCGGCGTCCACCCCACAATGGCGTCACCAGCGTCTACATCAATACTCTCGTCGCCCTCGACCAGTTGCTGCACCGCGTCCAGGTCGCCGCATCTACATGCCGCACGCAGACGTTCCTCTGCCATAGTGCGCAGCTTGTCGAATGCGGGTTGAAGCCAAAGACTTTGAAGTGATGTGCAGTCAGTTGAAGTGGTTTTTACGACCGTAATTACAGCATAAACAAGCAACCTTCGAGAATGATGGTCGCTGATGTACAAAACACAACATAATTTGACCGCCTCATCGGAAGAACGCATGGCCAGCGACTCAAGGCTTGGGATCATGGAGGCCTCTAGCGCAGACAACATGCAGACGGAGCTCTCGGCGGACGATGCGGTATCGCAACCGCCTTATCGAGGGCGCGCGAAGGCTTCAGCCAACGCGCATGCAGCGGAAACTAGGGAGCTAGAGGAAAGGAAGAGACAAGCACCTCGCCACCCGACGGCGCAGCGAGTGCGCACGGTCCGGTTAACGACGCAGGTACATCCCGATATGCTGATACCGTATCTGTACGGCGAGCGCGGCGGTCGCAGTATCAACGCGATAGTCAATGCCACAGGCTGCACCATTGACTACTGCGCACTGTCACCCGACGAGCCCGAGCGGTCGCCACAAAGTCACGGCTATGTGATGAACTTCCTGGTGTCTGCGGGGTCCAACGACACGCTGGAGGACGCTACGAGACAACTGAGGACGCTGGTAGATAACGTGCAGACCCATTTACAGACGAAGGCGAGAAGTAGGCCGAGAGCGCGGAAAGAGATGGAGTATTATGAGGAGGAGGACACTTCTAGAGGACGGCGGGGAAGGATGTCGCCCAGGATATCAGGTGCTGACGTTACTGAAGCTGCGATGGCATCGAAGAGAGATGCCATACCAGATGAAAGGTGGGCGAATGGAAGCGCTGGGATGGAGCCAGAAGCAGGGTGGGATATGGCTCCGATGCAGAGAGTGTACCATGCCCCGAGAGCTCGTCGAGAGCGTCCGAGATACATTGAGGTTACGGACATGGAAGCGGACGAAAAGAGCGAGTTTGTGCTACCAGGGAGACGCCCTGCTGCAGATTCAGTAGTACCTGAGGCTTCGTATGGTCAGCGAGGACAGTCGCCAAGTCACTTCGTGCGTCGTAGAGTACGACGGTATCCGGACCAGTCGCGATGGATGCCAAGGGGTTATCCTGCTCAAATGCGGGATGCAGGGTATGCGATGTATGCAGCTGCATCACCGCAAGGCGGGAGCGAACAGACCCAGCGGATTCCTCGCAACCGACAGCCGCGACATATTTATCAAGGAGCTCCGAATCACTTTGCACAGTCAGAGTACAATCTGTATGAGTACGACGACCAACGTGTTGGACATGAAGTCGAGTATCCGGATGAGGCAGTTGATCTAACAAGCGAGAACGCAGGTGCCCCTGGATCTTTGGAATTTGTTGACGTTCCAGATCGGCATCAACAGGTGCATCGAACGCACCCTCGACGAAGCCTGAAGCGCCCACTTAGCAAATTACGAAATGATGGCCCACCACCGCCACCTATTTACCGGCAACGAATGCCATATATTTATGACTGTACGTACGATGACGAAGAAGACGAATGGATGACTGAAGATGAAGAAATGGCTGTGGCTTACGGCTATCCTCCGCAGTTTCGCCCTATGGAGATCCCTGTTGTACGTCGACGACGACGATTTGATAGTGTAAGTTCTCAACAGTGGAGCCCTGCTGCCCGTGGACACCCACAGATGTACAAGCGGCGTCGAATCCCTCAAAACGATGCTTCCCTTGAGAATGGTATGAATAATGAAGCAGGCTTCGAAGCATCTGGTCGCGAGCGTGTTGTTCTTCCTATTTCTCGTTCAAGAACGTCGCTTATGGGCCAACTCGACGAAGCTGCAGAGAATACAAGAGCGGAGGCGTATCGTGGAGAAGCGAATAGAGTGGAAATCCCGACAGAAGACGGGTCTACTGCGTCAAATGCGAGTGATACTAGTGCTGGCAATGCTGTTGTGAACGGGGAGAAACATGAGACTCTTGCTGATGAAAACGTTGCTACGGAAAACGCTGGCGACGTACTGATTCTTTCCACCAGCCAGAAACCAGGTAGCTTGGTACAAGACCCGACGTTAGACCAGAGAATCACACACTGTAGCGACGATGTGGCTCAGTCTGCTAATGAAAAGACGTCCGAAGACGAGCAGCTTATACCTGCTGCACCCAGCACACCAAGCGAAGTGATGCCGTTGTCTTCGGCTGTAGAGACGACTGCTGTTGCGTCTCCTCAGAGCTCTGTCGCTGCTTCGAGTTCTATGACAAGGTATTGCTTACTCTGGTATTATCTTTTGCTACTGCCGTTCGGTTTTGACGCTGCCTTTGGCTTCTCTATCGTTACTAGGAAAGCTCCAGAAAGCCGTGTTACTAGCCCTCCGTCTACTGCTACAACAAATGTCAGCAATAGTGTTCCCTGTGAGTCGGAGGAGAGTGCGATAGATATTGCTGCCGAAAGGAGAGAGTGCGCACACGTAGAAGCTGATCAGGAACAGCATCTGCTTCCTGCCCAGGCGTCGATAGCTCTCATTGCAGGTGCTCAGCAAAGTCTCTACGAATCGCAGGACACTCAACCCACGGCTGGGGTCGCTTCTCCTGTCGAGCTAGTCGTCAGTGACGCGATTCGGATTAACAAGCAGGTCATAGCCTCGTTGGAGCGAGTGAACAAGGTGGAAATGGATTTCGCGGAGGCCAAAGCGTCGATGTCAGTGCAAGAAGACAAGTTCCGTCAACTGGAAAGCAGCAGCAGCAGCCACCGCAGACTGGAAGTGTTGTGCGGCGTTGTGTACGATCTTCAATGCCAGCTTAGTTCTCATTCGTGTGGTATGAGCGACACTCGCAAGCAGGAGCTGGTGGGAAAGCTTGATAGCTACGTGGAAACCTTGATCCCTGAAGGTGAACAGACTTTGGGGGAGCGAGTTGTCGCGTTGCAGACTGGATTGGAGAAGATTCTTACTACACACGGACTCGCACCCCCAAGGCGGGCTGTGAAAAGTAAACCAGTAGCGTCCAGACTTGAGAGCACTCCAACCTCGAAGCCCGTTGACCCGAACCACGACGAGAATAATGACACAGTTGGTATGGACTGGGAGGACGACGGCTGGTTCGAGGAGAGTGCAGCTGTTGACATGGTTAGCGACGAGGACCACGTGGATGACGTCTCTCTAACGAAAAGCAGCTTGAAGTTCGATGGCGAGTACCTGGCGGTGAAGCTGGAAGAAGACGCGTCTCTACGCTGGCCTCGAGAGCTGCCGCCGTTTGTTCTATCGCTCTTAGCTCGTGTGATCTCTTCGGACCCGCAATCGTACGTTATGAGGGCGACACACAAGCGACTCATGGATGAAATCGCCAAGGGTGATCCGTATTATTATTTACACCCGACGATTACAGCCAAGGAGACCGAGACGTCTTCGCCATTGCCGTCGTCGCCCTCTCCGCCGTGTGAATTTGGATGTCGAGGCGCCTCAGCCCTGAAGTGGGAACGGAAGCTGGTGTCGCAGATCAGCTCACGCATGAAGTCGTTCGACAATGTGGCGTACTCGTTGGCCCGTAGCAGCGGAGGCAAGGAGGTTCTTAACCGCAAGAAGATGAACTCGATCATCCGGAAGTTGCATCTCGTAGCGATGCAATTGCACTCACTGGTGTCTCATTTGTATTGTGTGAAGGGCCAAGCGACGTGTAAAGAGGTTGATTCGCTTCCTGTTGCGCTGAATAACTCGCACTTCGAGCGGAAGATGGGCGTGTACAAGTCCAGACTGAAGTTGGTGGTGCCGCACAAGTATCAGCAGCAGACTCAGCAACAGCAATGCAGTGTCAGTGAACCGGCTGAAGAGCTGCTGCGAGACACGTACGAGTTCTTCCCGGAGCTGCTTCTTTGCGTGGATATCTGGGGATACAACTATCGTGAGAGTCAGGCCAAGCGACACAACAGCAAGAGTTTACTGGGAGACGAACTTGCTGGCTCGGGTGCACTCTTCCCGCTCGGTTTTTTTCCGTCGAGTGGAGAGCTTAGAGTTTGACTTTGAGCACGATAGCAATGGTCTGCTGCGCTGCATTTGTGACGAGCTGCTGAACATCGTGTGTCTGTGGAACGATTTCAAGTGGACTGACAATTTGGAGACTGTGGCATTGGATCGCGTGATATCGTTCGAGACGGACGTGACGGTGAGTATTGTGAAGATCCTGGAACTCTACGCGCATCATCTACAGGCGCTCTGGGCTGTACGCTTGTTGGAAGAGCCGGAGCAGCTGCAAAGCGTCCACTTGACGCAGTTGAATGCGTACTACAGTGACGGAAGTCAAGGCAGTTTGAACACGAGTGCTGCATCTCGGTCACAGGCACCAAAAAGCCCAGGCGATGGTCATCATGACGCGAGCACTGTTGATCGGTTGGTGGCGGACGAGATAGCTGAGCAGCGTCTAGCTGAGGAGTATTGGAACCGCAAGGTCACGGCGCTCCCTGTTCACAACCCAGACGACGACGCGATGGACGTGGGCGATGGCGACACGAAGTCTGCTCAACATTTGAGTGCGGAGACGATTTCTACTTGGGACCAGCGGACTTTGGTGTCGTATTTATTGCGCTGGAGTGACGTATATGCGATCCGCAGTGACGTGAATGCGCTCTCTGCTGTGACCAACCACATGCTAAAGCACGAAGTACAGAAGTATAAGTTTGCGAGTCGCGAGAATAGCGGAAACAAGACAGTGGTGGACTCGGCAACCAGACATCTCCTTGCCGCTGTAAGTCGTGCGCAAATGTTGATCCGGGACGCGTTGATTGGGTCCGAAAAGCTTGCGCTCCACTCTGCTTCGAGCCAGCTACCAGACGAGCGAAAGCACTCGATGTATGCTGAAGGAGATGAGGTTGACGAGGACACGAGTTTTTCCAACAAGACTGCGGAAGACACGTCCTCGAATGACGTCGCACACAACAACACTGTCTCGGACGCCACACATTCTTTGAATTCTGAGCAAACGAATGCTACGAATAGCCACATGGATGAAGAGGAAGAGACGAACGTAGACGCATGTGTTGCCCAAGAGCAACCTGAGCTGAAGGACCTCGTTCAGCTACTGGCAGTCACGAAGCAGGACATGCAGGAGCTGTGTGGCCACCGACCGCGGTCTGCTCGTATGCGCGAAAAGGTGCAGACCCAGTCGTTGCAGCTAGCACAACAGACAGTTGAGATTTTCCGCAACATCCGGAACATGTACGAGTCACAGCGTCGATGATGACAGCGTCAAGTCCGTGTGCTAGGCGTCCAGTGATCGAAACGGCGTCATGAGCTTTGTGGGGTAGCGCTCGTCTCCTAGTGGATCCCAAGAGCTCTCGTCTCCTCCACATAGGACGTTCCCACTGAGTTCAACGCTACGATTAGTCTGACACAACGGAGACCCACCCAAAGACACAGCGTCCCAAACGTTAGTGTTGATCCACTTCGGTGTCTCTGTTAACAAAGTGAACTCCAGCGCCAAGTACGAGACGTCGAAGTTGTCGCTTCGAGCTTGAGGTAGTTCCCTCAACGGATTCTTTGACAAGGCCAAGCTGTAGAAATAAGTTGACGCTGCGTTCAGGATGGCGTCGTCGGGTATTGTCGCGATCTTGTTGTCGATAAGCGAGCTCACTCAAGACTGGGAGTTGCATGAGTGCAGTCGGGAACGAGTTCAGCTGCGAGTGCTCAATGTAAACAATCTCAATGCCCTTCCAGGGTTCTACGACGGAATCTGGAATTGCTGTGAGATTGGTATGAATAAATTCCAGATCCGACAATTGTTCGGGTAGAGGAGCCTGAAGAAGTCCAGGTGGGAATCCGTCAGATTGACGTGTACGAAGAGCGTAAAGAGCATCATTGGATGCAGTTCAGCTGATACTGCAGCGTCTTCTCCCCATTCCACAAGTGTTGAGTTAAATATCTCGACGCCCATTAGCGATGAGAACTCGCGGATGATCGGGGGCATCGTAAACGCTGAGCAATGCATGAATATGATCCTGCGTAACGTATCACGTCCGAACCAGCTTAATACTTCTATCGACGGACTTGTTACGCCCTCTTTGTAACAATTGTATCTTACCACCGCGCAACTGAAATTTGGCGCAAGCCACGGATGCATACGCTGCAAGCACATGCTCTCCATGATTGCGACGTCTCCCGTTGCAGACCCGTACTGCGCTGTAAGATGCAGACCGAGTACGGTGCCTCCAGTAGCCAACAAGAGCACTGGAATGGTCGCACGATGTACTCGATAAAAAAAATGCGCAGAAGTTTGAACACTCTTAGAAATCTGCATGAGTGCACGAAGCGATGCTGATGCAATGAGAGATCGCCTGATGGGTTGCCTGGCATTAGGAGCTCCCTGAACTGACGGTCCTGGTGGTGTGGGGGAGTCAGATAGACGTGAAGAGTGCAGCATCGATGCGATCCCTTCCAGACACAAATACAAACTCAGGTGAGGTACCATCTTCATCGTGGTATTGGCCCAGGACAGGAAGAAAAAAGCTCGATTCTCTAGCACTAGGTTGGGGAAGGCTGTATCTCCATAGAGCATTGCCGGGGGGAAATTGAGCTCCACAAAGTCGAACTGCAAAGCGTAAGGCAGAATAATGGCGCCAGGTAGAGCGATCGCCGTTACTATTGCGAGCATTGCATCCACGATGACAGCAGAGAAGCGTACGGATGTACGGCATTTCGTGGGGACACTTTTCAGTAGCAATTGGTGAATAATGAAAGCAGACCAGCAATTTACCACTAGCAACGCCACTTTTGCGTGATTAATCCAGGACTTCGCGATTAGTGTACTGTAAAGATAACCATTCGGGACTTGCGTCGCGATCTCCACAGTCTTTCGGAAAGCGAACATTCGAGTATAATACTCGCTGCTACGTTGGTCTAATGTGTTTGAGTTACTGGAGCGTCCAGCTGGCTTCCAATCCCTTCGTAACATTATCCAGCGATAACCAAACCGAATAATTGTATTGACAACAAGTTTCAAGAATGTTTCAACAGCTAATCCCAGATTCAGTGGTCGAACATTTGGTTTTCGAGTATACACCGAAGATCCGAGGTGGCAGAATAACTGCAGTCCATGGATCGCCCCAAGAACACCGAGCATAGTGCCAATTTCGCGAAAGTGCCGGTCTCGTGCTGGGGCTAACAGACCTGCAAAGTAGTTGAGATACTCATTTTCCATAAGCCGATAAAGCTGCGCACAGCAGATCAAGAAAGCCGAGCACAGTGCGTGAAGCAACATCATGAATATCCATAGGCCGGTAAATCGACAGTGAGAGAGCATATCGCTCTCTTTACCGCATGAAGCTTTGGGGGGGTTGATAACTTGGAACCACTCGATTCATCGTATCAAGCTCGGTGACGTGGAGGGATGACGAAGGACTAACTAATGCCGCGCTTCAAGCTCTGGTATCTGCAGCTTACAGTTAAAAACGAAGTTGATGAAGGGGCATGACTCAGATCTTATCTTCTGCCTTCAATAGACATTGGATTCTCTCATTTTACAACAATCAAGTATACTGGTCATATTTTTACTTGAAGTACACCTTTTCCAGTCCAATAAGGCCAAGAGCAAATGGTATTAGCCAAGTGCGAGAGCAGTTTGGCCAACAACAAAAGCGAATTGATGAAGAGCAAAGGCAAATTGGAAGAACTACTACACTACATATGCACTTACACAGTGAGTGCGTGTCGTGATGCACGCACTTCGTCTGGCTCGCTTCAACGACCTACAGGCATGTCTTCGAGGTCCGTGACCTTCACGTGAAAGGTGAGCGTGTGGCGGTAGCATGCCTCGCACAGACCTGGTGTAGCAACCTCAGGGAATTTCGAGCGAGCAGCGCGTGTGAGATGGAACTGTCTGTGCGCCTTCATCGTGACACCTTCGGGGACAGCAAGAATGTCTGCACGGTGCTCGGTCATGTAATCCTTAACAGCAGACTTGAACGCAGAGAATACATTTCAAAGAGTTCGCGTGCGCATTGGCGGAATGAAGGAATGCAGAGCGTGTGAAGGCGCGAATCCTACGTGCGCTGCCTGCATACGCAGTCATTCACTGCGCTAACGAATGATCTTCAAGTATGCATATTGATAGGTTGCGCCAATTTGGCTTTGCTCTTCATCAATTCGCTTTTGTTGTTGGCCAAACTGCTCTCGCACTTGGCTAATACCATTTGCTCTTGGCCTTATTGGACTGGAAAAGGTGTAATAGATGACATAAAATAGAATTGGTCATATTCTATATTCGTACCTAGCAGAACATCACTTTTTTGGCTTTGCATTTCGCACAAATACAGCTGAAAAACACTTCTTTTAGATTGATTATTACAAGTGTTTTCGAGCAGTACCAGAATAAAAATGAAGGAATATTGAGGCTTAAAGCACACCTCAGTTTTGAGGGTTCGAAAATGGAGATAACGTTCTAGAATAACCAAAACGTCTCGGGTACTTCCTCTGGCTGATAATGATTGCCAATAACACAGCCAAAAATACGTATTTACAACGTCTAATTGGTTTAAACCAAAACCACAGATCCCCTCTTTCCATAGTTCACCGGTTTCTCCTCCAACGGATGCGTGTAGCTTTTACCATTACAAGTTTTGCGCCGCAAGAACCAAGTGCAATCTGAAGGCACACCCTCCACAACTGCAATTTTGCCTACCTCCACTTCAAAACATGTCCAACCCTAATCCAACAGATATCGAGCGCAAGCCATCATTGACGAACTTCTAAAGCTAAGTGACAACGGCGTTTTGCCCTCCGGAGTGTATGTTAAGGTTAGCCATAAATTTGGCTCTGCACCCGTCGTATTTGGAAGCGGTCCACCGTTGTCGTTGCCGAAGGTGTCGTAGGGGGTGTATGGTCCAGCCAGATCAATGAGAAGTGCGGTAGGAAGCGGAAAAACCGCGATGAGGTGCGAGAGAAGCTTGCAAAAGTTCTTGTTGAAGAGCGTTCGGTTAAGCATCGCGTCGCTGAGACTGCTGGAATCTCCAGATATCTAGTACGTCGGGCGGTGAGCAAAGACATCGTATCACGAAAACAACGTTCATCAAACCAGCATTAACCAGCCAAAACAAGCTACAGCGTGTCGAGCACGCATTGTCGTTCATCAACGATACAATTGAGCCTATGATAAAAAACGCCTAACTTGGCATATTGCCTTCCTGCAATCATTATCAACCGGAGGAAGTACCGGAATTAACGTATTTCTTGCAACATCGTAAAAACGCTTTTGAAGTATAATCGTAAGAACTGAAAAAAACGTAAATGCTCATAACCCTGCACTAATTTTCCCGCCAGAAGTACTGGTGGCGGGCAGCACCACTGGCGAGCTAGATTGCTTAAATATTCATTTTCTAAATGGGCAGGACATCACCCAACAAGAATCGCAAGAAGCACGAAGCGGTGCAAGCGGCAAAAGCTCAAGGAATCAGCCAAACACTCGCCGACGAGTACGACGTTAGCAGGACGACGTTGTGGCGCTGGGTTCAAAACGCAAAGCGTGTCAAAGTGGCTGCAAATGATATGCCCAACAATACCTTTGTCACCGAAGGCAAGCGGGGCCAAAAGCATCGGTTCTTGGCAATGGATCGAAGGTAAAGCTTTGAAGAATTAACAATTATGTTTTATCGCTAACATTGTTATTCTTCTTACTTATGTACCACATATTGCTTAACTGGGTTATTGAAATGCGCGCAAACAAGTCCCGCTGTAAAAAAATTGAGCTTTATGGCTGGTGGAATTTAGGAAACATTTGAAAACACTTTTTTCTATGTATATTTTACAGGTGTGACGACCGAATGTCTTCTTATCATGGCAGCCCGATTTGAACCCGAGTTTTTTCTCTGGTCGCTCTGAGATGGCGGCAATCATGTACCTGCACAGATTTCGCAGACGATACCGCTTGTACATTCGGCGCATCACTCACCGGGGCACCAAAAAACGAATTGAAATGGAGGTAACCTGTGTTTGCATTGTAAGAGCTCTCTAATTTGGTTTTATCATTCTAATGTTTCATTTTTATAAATGTTTCTAGAAAATTGCTGACGAGTTTTCTAAAACTGCTCAATACAGTTTAGAGGAGTCTAGTGTGGTGTCCCACATTGTTATTTCTGCTAAGTTCGCGTCTGTCTTCAACATGGATCAAACGGCAGTCTACATCGACCTGAACCCCAACACGACGATCGACTTCGTGGGTGCCAAACACGTCGACGTCGTCCAAGGTAAAAAATGTTTTCCTTTTATTATTTTAACCTTTTCTAATATTTTATTATGTTTAGGGATGACGGAAAATGCTTTTAGAGCTTCTGTTTTCGTCTGTGCGTCCGCCACCGGGGATAAGCTCCCACCGATGATTATCTTCGCTGGAGTTGTTGGTGCTACTGTCGAGGAGGAAGGGCAGCAAAATCCGTTGCATCGTCACCAAGCTATTCTGACAGTTCAGACAAAAGATTATTGTGACGAGTCACGCATGCTCTATTGGATTGACGAGGTGAGCCACCGTTTCATTTTTACTGTTGCTGAAGTTCTAATTTGAATGTTCTTTCTTTATAAATCTAGGTCTGGAAGCCCACCGTATCTGGTACTCGATTTCTACTTTTAGACAGCCTAAAAACACACAAGATGGACTCTGTTAGACTGAAGTTAGAAGGTGAATGCAGTACTGAGGTCGAGTTCATCCCGCCTGGAATTACGGGCGTGGCGCAACCGATGGACGTTTCTGTCATGCGAGTGTTTAAAAAGCGATGCCGTGAGCTCTATGTAGCCCACCACATCGACAACGGCTTCTCTCCCGACCCAGCCGCCCGCCGCGATCTCATAACTCGCATCGTTGTCCAAGCTTGGAATGAAGTTCCCGCTAAGACCATTCAGAGGGGTTTTATTCGTGCGGGTATTGTTCCGTTTGGACCACGGGAGAGTAATGGTCGGTTTGGAGTAGCTAAACCAGCTCAATAAACTGTTTTTTGGCGGTTTGAATGTCTTATATTCTACTCAATACTACAATAAAACGTTTTTGCAGCTATAATATGGAGGTTGGTTGGAAGAAGGGGTGAAAATATAAAGAAATTGTCGTCTTCCAAGCTTTTTACGCGTCGTTGCATGAAATATAGTTGTTTCAAGAAATACGTTAATTCCGGTATTAGACATTTCGAAGCCCACAGTAGCTTTGATTACGTAGAGCGTTTGATTGGTGCCCTTAAATCATAATTCGTACTTTGGGATAGGTAGCTTCTTTTTGTTTGACGCAGCCTGGATTTTCGAAGTGTCTTTAACTTGCATACTTACTACTAAGACAAAATTCGCAGCTCAAAGAACTGTGTAGGGGCTGTGAAAAGTTTGTCATCCTACAGCCTTACGCTTTCCTAAAAACGTTGCACAGCCAGCGATGTTTGTGATCAAACTACCAGCCTAAGCATTTCGCAGCTCTGTGTTAGGGGCCATAAACTCAAAATTTGAGAGAGTATCTGGTGATTTGTTTCCGAAAGGAAATCAAGCGTAGCTTCGGTAAATATAACCACAGCAACCATAATTATTGGTTTCCCGTGTTGTATCTCGCGATGCAATCGTGATATTGTCGCCGTTTACTGAGCAACTGGCCGCATGGGCTTAACCGCCACGAGAAGCACTTGACAAAAAGGAAAGACTGCATCATATTAGCGAGGATACAATTTTAAGATTATTCAATTTTTATCACATCAGTTCAATTTACGATTTTAAGTTTTAATTTGATTTAACCCCTCCGTTACCAACGTCTTAAGTTACGACTTACTTGTCTGGTCCGAAAAAGAATTAACAGCCCTTTAAATTGGCGATACCTTCGGTCGTACAGCTCCAACGAAAGCGTGATTGAGCTAGTTTGAAAGCTCTACTTACGTAGCGTCAGCACGATGATTTTGTGAGCAAATTTCCCGCCAATTTTGACAATACCTGACCATTTGAGCTATTAATTTATGGAGGGGTGGAACTTTTTTCGCTTTGACGTCAAAAATAATCAGAATTAAACTTTAAAATATACTAGAAAAAACACAAACGGAGCTGAATCTAGTGGTATACCACTAAAAGCAATTGAATCCACTTTCGTTGTCTATTACTCTCAATCCGCGTGCATACAAATCCTCATATGAGCTCATTTTAGCCAAGTGTACCCATCTCAGAATGGACATTGACCAATTACACATGCGAGGTTCTTTATAGAAAACCCTAACTGTTAATTCTTTTCCGGACCGGAGAAGTATCTGAGAGCGAAAGTCGTATATTACGACGTAGTATGACGCTCAATACAGTAAATGGCTCGAAAAAAAAGGATTATATACTTAATTCAGGTCAACATCCTCAAACAAGAAATAAAAGCTGAAAGAGGTCAAATTTGGACCAACCAAAGAAAGGCTAATGGTGGGTTCGTGTGCAGCAAATCACTGCAATTCGATGATGAGTCCTCATTTGGCAAAACGCGTGGCCAGCTTCATTCCACAATCTGCCACCATGACCAGAATCCGATCGACCACGGCTACCACCGAGTTAGCAGTCGCAGAAGCAGCATGCGACGTCGACTTCAAGCACCTCTGACGACATCACCGAGCAGCAGGCTGGCCGTCAAAGCGGCCGTCTGGCCATGAGAATGGGTGGACGTACCCCTCATCTGACGGGGAGACATTTGTGGGTATTGATCTGTTGTTGCTGCTCGAATCGATACTTTGTTGGTAATAATGACAATGTTTTGGTGAAGCAGGTGAACAAGCAGTGGCGACCTTCGTGCTCGAGTCTGGCCTCTCTGTGGACAGTAGCGAGGAGCACAGTAGGAGCGTGTTGGATGTCGGTGACTGTGCCGAGATGGCAGGTGACGAAGTGGTGACAGCGTCACAGATAGATACGTCTATTTTTCTGTTGGCTAACACAATTGAGTAGATATTGGATGCCGGTGACGCAAACGCCGCTCGAAAAATTTATCGACGGAACGCGAGAGACCTGGTGAAGATGCGATTGGCGCGAGAGTGGAGGACGAGCCAGCAATGGAAGACGATGGAGTCACTGTGGCCTCAATTGATGTGAATGTGCTGGTGAATAGTGACGTGTCGGATGGGTACGGCACTGTCGGATTGATTGGGAGTGATGATAATGACAACAGTGGTGATGAAGCTCCGTCGTGAATATCCCAGTGATGTCGGCAATCGTGACGAAGAAGTCACCGGGAAAGACACTGCCTTCATACAGGCACTTGGAGGTTACCTTACTCCGGACGCCATAGACATGGAGGCGCTTCCTTTGCTTGAGTGGAGCGCACCGCCTTCGGAGCTCGAGTCTTGCGAAGCCGAAGTACCCGGAACTATCATCGAATATCGCAACACCTGTACGTGAGCGGCAAGGCGTGGCCGATTCACCATTGACGCTGTTCTTCTACTTCGTGCCGAGATCAGTGTGGATGCTCATTACAAAGGAGACCAATCGCTACAAGAGACAGACAGCGAAAGAAAGAGCCAAACGGATCAGGACAAAACAGCTGAAACGCGGCGTTGCCGCAGTGGAAACTGTGAAGCAGATTGAGCGACGACTACATGCAGAGACAAAGTATGAAACGCACAAACTGCTACACGCTGTCGGATTACTGATAGCGAGAGTGCTGAGCCCAATGACGCGTCGGCTTACGCGTCACCGGTCGTGACCGACGACGGCGCAATCACCACTGGCAACTTCGGGACGTTTACGGTTCGTAATTGGTGCGCGGCAATCCTACGAGATCTACATTTCGTGAGGAATGAGGCTCCAAGGAAAAGGGACAAGCTGAGGAAGCTTCGTCCTGTCGTAGACGTGCTGCAATCTCGCTTCCTGGTAGGGTGGTCGCTCCCCAGTAAGTTCTTGCTTGATGAAGGAGTACTATTTGCAACATCAAAACGTAATACCACACGCATGTTAATGCCAGACAAGTCCTGTCGCTATGGAACGAAGGTTTTTATGGTGTGTGATACAATCAACGCGTACTGTCACATGTATGATGTAGTACAAGTATGAAGTCGTAAATTACAACATACTAACAGCTACTGTGTGTACAATGTCGTGACTTCCGGTCTGCGAATTTATTTTAACTCATTCGGACGTTGTTATGTCACCATTTTTTTCAGAGGCTATACATTCTTCGGGGTCCGCGCTGAAAAATAAACAAGGCTGGGCTACACTGATACTCCTTCACACTACGAGCCGCCTCAAGGAAAATTCGATATGCAACACCTTCACAATGAAAGTGAAGACTCTCGACCTGATATAAACAACCAGAAGCCACATCTTGAGCTGGTTGTGTATGCTACATGGGACGATTTGGACAAGACATTCAAGTTATACCAAGACGACACCTTGGTACTGTTCCGCAGCTGTATCATAATAGCTATGTTGACTGCTTTTATAAGTACTTATCACTTAGCTAACTCTTTTAAATGTGATGAAAATAGGAAAACGGATGCGTTAATACTTTCAAAAGGAGTGCAATGGTCGTTCAAAACCTTTCGTTGCACTCACGGGCCTACACAGAAAACTCGAAATTCTGGTAAAGGGTGCTCGAAAAACCGGAGCACCAACTGCATCGCTCGGTTTACAGCGACAGTTGAGGTTACTACGGTTTCAAACTACCGTATCGTGCTTAGTAGCCCAGTAACATAGATCATGGCTCTCAATTTACCATTGTTAACGGACTTTTCTTTGTACCGACATTAAGGGTCATTCACACAACCACGACACTACCATAGCCATCTATCAGTCCTACTTCGGGGTGAGCTCAATTCAACTAGATGATCAAGTACACAGAGAGTTAAATCTATTGACAAAGGTGAATACCAGCTCAAGGTACATCACCACATATCTGTGCGAAACACTGGGTACGTGTCGAGGAAGATACCGGTTCGCTTGACACGAAGCTCAAGATTAATAATTATGTTATTCTCTGTCCCACCAATTTATAGAGATTTTGGTTTTGTGTGTAACACACAAAAAATGCTACAATGATCTCATTGGCTGATACACATATCAACGGAAGATATGGCCTAGTGATATAGATGCACTAACTATACAATAGACACGTGGAAACGCGGACAATTGTGATCGAAATAGGCTACGGCCTTGACAATTTTCAATATAGAACTGTAAAGATGATTTGCTGAAGATTGAAATAGGCCTTAAGCTTCGTTTAGGCCATATCTTCCGTCAATATGTGTACCGTGCTTCTTCTATGACATTTTCCTCAGATTTGATACATATCGACTTGACAAGCAGTAAAACCTCATGCAATTGAGCGTCTATTAGCGAGTGTTACACGCGTCGATCGTGATTACGCTGATGTGTATAGGATCGTCATATCGGAATGAGCATTTACTGCAAGTTTTGTAAATTTTCGCTAGTAAATCTACGATTTCCGAAAAACCATAGAATTTCGTCCAAATATGAGCCCACAGTCATGACGTTATTTACTTGCTGGTCGCCGTTTTGAAGCCTAAATATATAGCGAGTAGCACGCTGACTTAAGCTTTCGAATAAGGATACTTATACTTTTTTGCCAAGCTCATTTTAGTAGTGCTACTGTCAACCCCCCAAAATCTCTATAAATTGATGGGACAGAGAAGTATATATACTTCAGGTCTTAACGGAAGTCCTCAGGAAACCAGAAACTTGCTGAATCGGACTATCACCAAGTATTCAAGCGAAGGTTGCCTAAAACAAAATCTAAAGCGATTTGTAGTGTATGGTGGCAACGAGATTCTTCTTGTTATAGATCAGAACGACATAACTACAAGTCTTGGTGATACAGACAGCTGAGCAGCAAGCATGGTTTTCGGGTGTGGGGGGGGGTACTCTTATCCTTGATTGGACCCTCGGCACAAATAAGCGCGGCTACCATCCAGGTACGGGCTACAATGTTATACAGCTTGGATACTGAACTAATTGTTTAAATTTCTGCTATTGCTCCAGGTAGTTTGCTTGCCACTAGCCCCACTAGCCGTGGTATACCAATCTTTGATTTTTTTCTTTGGATCGAAAATCTTCTTTGATGTCTTGCACTTTCGAGATTTTTCAGTCGAAAGATCAACAAGGAGCACTGTCAAAACGTTCGTTATTGACAAAAAACATTACTGAGTGGGGTATCCTCAGCGTGAGTTTTCCAAGTTCGAAGGTATTGCTTTGCCAGCCCCGCATCACAAAGTGGTGGAAAACTTTGGCTCGTGGTAAACAGGTCAACCTCACGAGGATTACACGGAAAAATTCCTGATTTCATTACGAAGCTAATTTATAGGTTTGTCATTTTGTTTTGTCGTGTATGTTTTGTTTTTCGAATAAAAAGCTAGCGTAATGATAAATCTAAATAGACAAACCGAGGAAAGCTATAAATGAAGACTGTCATCGTTTCGCGAGTATTGCAGTGGAGAATGCTCAGACGTCTTGATTTTTTTCATGACAAATTGGGATTATTGCCGTGATATGTGGTCAAAATCATCGCGAAATTTGTACTTTACAGCTGGGAACTGTACAACTAATCAAATTGAGGCCAACTGGAATCAGTTGAAGCTGCTTCTCAACAAGAAATCCAGATTCGATATCACACTGGAATAGATTCTACGCCACCAGCAGGTGAATTTTGCTCATGTGAATTCGTAAATACAAAGCACATGGTCACATCAAGAGTTCAAGAGCAAGTCCCATCATTTTTGCGTCGGATTGGTTGTGTACTCAGCGACTTGCCTTTCAAAAAAAAACTTCGTGAATCAGAAAGTATCATCTCTACTTTGAATGTTCGAAATTTGACCGACGTCATGATATTCCAACTTGTAAAATTAATTCGATTTCAATAAGATAGATATCGATCTGATGTTAAAAAACTGAAGGTTCGTGCTCATTTTTTGTTGCCACGCGTTTGCCTTGTCAGCATATCTTTCTGATAGATTGGAGAGGAAACTACCTAAATGTGTTGCCGTCGGGCGTGGTTGATCCAATATGGAACGTGTGCTGTGCTGCAACATAGGTTATAAGTGTGTCAGGACATTTCATTAGCTCGCTTTAGTGCTATATCAGCTTAGACATGATATTGATTAATAAAGGGGGATTCAACAACCAGCCATGGACGTTTGGTCGGGGAGAGACCACGTTTCACCCCCCCCCCCCCCCCCCCCCCCCCCCCGCCAGCCCCAAGCACCTCTATCCCTTCCTCCTCTCTCTACAAAATGCAAATTTGGTATACTGGTAGCACTTGTTGGTCCGGCTCGATGAACGGGGCCCTGCCGACGTACAGTACCACACAAGACATGACGACTGAGGGTGTGGGGGGGGGGGGGGGGGGGGGGGGGGGGGGGGGGGGGGGTCGAGCCAACCTGGAAGCGCAGCATTCGCTGCTACGCGCTGTTGTTCTCCGCTCGAAAACCCAAGCACATCGATCGTCTCCGACGGAGTCCAAGCCCCGTATCCCAAGAGGCCTGCCCAAGCTCAAGGGGAAGCGTGGTGAAGACGTGCGTCAGTGGCTCTTCCAAGTAGAGTCGCTGCGCCGCATCAACGGCCACGACACAGTGAAAAAGAACGATACACTGCCCATTATAGCCGGCACTGCGATGGAATAGACCGCGTCGGGTTGGTTCCTCTTCTGGGCTTCCAGACCGCCAACGGAAATTCAGACATGGAGGCAATTTATCCACGACACCCTCGCGCACTTCGAAGCTTTCAGCTACCAAGCCGTGGTCCTTCACAAACCCCGCCAGCTCCGCCAGATCGGTGACACCGAGGAGTACAATGGCAAGTACACATAACTGATCTTCCGTGTGGAGGACATAAGCGAAGTCGACCAGGTCAGCTACTACTGGAAAAGTTTCAAGTGAGCGACCTAAGCCTACGTTAAGTACACAACCCAGTGACACTGATCGAAGCGATGGATCACGCTGTCAAGCACGAGATGTCACACTTTGGTGGGGAACACATACCGAGCATGGACAAGTTGCGGCAAGACAATCGCTTCTGTGGTCCACCAAGACCGAGCTCGATCAACGACAAGAAACCGTTCAGCAACCGCTCGTACAAACCTGGTCACTATGCGCCCCTTGAGTAGGCTAAGGTGGGACCATTGTGCTATCCCTACAACAAGCCCTGTCACTTCTAGCACGACTGCGATGAGCTGAAGAACGACCAGAACACGATCAAACACGCCAGTAAAAGAGGGACTTGACCTGGCGAGTGCTGGTGAAGATGACGTAATCGCAAACAAGTCTACGTTTACTCTACTTTGCAGAAAGCCTATCGTCTACAATATTGCTTTGCTGACTTTGGTTGAAGAAGCAGCGGTTAATTGTGTGGGCAATCTCGGCGTCATGTTACGGCTGACTAGAGGCAACATGAACGAGTGCTAGCCAATACGCTGAGCACTAAGGACTTTACTGTTGTTCTTTCGAGTCTCAAGAAACTCCATCGTACCATCGGCATGCAGCTCATCGTGGATGTACAGCCTGATATCGACCGGATAAGTTAATACGTCAAGAAGGACGTCTCAGCAGCGGCCTCAATGATGGAAACTCCGACTTCCGGTAGGAAGTGAAGTCAGGCTATTGGCTTTGATGCTATAGACAGCGAAAGATTGTACGCGATAAGCCGTGATTCCTGTCGAGCCGCCGTTCCCGAAACACGGTTGGACGGTGAAGTTGAAGCCGTTGAAAGACCAGTTGAGGACGTGGAAGTTTTCTCTCGGAGAGAGAAGGAGCATAAGACCAAGATGATGGCAGGGTATACTCTTGAAGGTATTGTCGTATAAGAAAACAAGACGAATTACATCACGAACAACGAGAAGCTAATGAAGTGTTTATGGTTACCGACGGCAGTGCGACTCGAGCACAGAGTGTCTGTGGGAACGCTAATGATCTTCAACATCACGCCCCATACCAACTCGGATATCACAAAGCATCGATCGCAGCGGTGTGTTCACCCGATCAGAAGGCTGAGATCGACGAGTTGACGCGCGAAATGGTGACACGGAGATTAATACAAGACCCGGTATTTAAGGCGAGACAGCACTTGCGACGTACGGCGCCCACCGATCTGCGTTTACTGCGGCCTGAACTACGACACATCCCCACAACGTGTGCAATTCGCGGGACGGACATGAAGGCGGCATATTTTCAGCTAAAAGTGACGATCAACAAATCCAAGTACACTGTAATACAAGGCAATGAAGAGGACGACGTGGCGCATCTCACGCGATAGAGGGGGTGAGATTGAGGCGACGCTGCGATCGCTGAACTGGTGTTTGGACCAGTACAAGACAACACACATGGAAAATTAACCGTAACAGCATAACGGCAAGGCAAGACGGTTCAAGAGCAAGTTTTGTGTATTACACAAAGTGATAAAGATCTCGACAGGGCACTGAGATTCGACTTGCATCTTCAACTGCCCCAGATTTGGCTGATACTCGTCCGACACCACCAAGTAGCGCCGCCTCCAAGGGATCGTTGCAGTCCGACAAGCAGACTCTTCGCAATGATCGACGACAGCCTAGACAATTCGATGGGCACGTTCTATGCGCATGGCCGTGGAAGCGGAACAGCAGTGGCGAAGATGGATACGCAGTCGAAAGAACAGCAATACGTCGCACGACCATAGCGATGACGGTGCATTCGAAGGACTTTGTGGGCGGACACCAAGCTGAGAAGTCAGGACACGCGGATCGGCGAGGACAAGTGCGGAACAGCAGGACATCGCGGACCATAAGTTTTTCGATTATGCAAGGGTATTCCTATGTGAAGGTAGTGAGTGTAACAGGTTAGGTTATAAGTGTTGTAGGATATGTCATTAGCTCGTTTTAGTATCATATCAGCTAAGACAGGATATTGCTTAATAAAGGGGCTTCGACAACCAGCCATGCAGGTTGCTGGCATTTGGTCGGGGAGAGACCACTTTTCAATCCTCTCCGCTCTCTCTCTCTCCCTCCTCTCCTTAAAAAAGGCCAATTTGTTATATGTGCTTTTGACAATGCTGAAATAAACCTGATCAAAACGATGATTAACCGGTATCTATCGATTTCATGTGGAGGAAATAAGTAAGTATTTATACAAGATACGGAGTAGAGCAAGCCCGAGGCCATATCGTGTACTGGTTCCAATTCTGACGACCGGGCTACGTTTGTTAAATGCAAACGAAACGAAACGAAAAAGCGTAGCTCTATCATCGCAGGAGCAGTTTTCGCTTGATAAAAGCATTTTCGATCCTGTTATCGAGTATGTGACTGCTTTAGGCACTGCCCGGTTTTACGAAGAACTTGAGAAACGGAGTGGTGTAGTGACCGCTAATTTAAAAATGCGCGGTGCGGAAATTGATTTAACTGGTAACCCGACTGCAAATGTTAATTGCAAAAATGATAATAGCATTTTGCATGCCGACGATATGAGAAAATTGAATTCGGGCGAGTGCGATATCGGAATAGGATACAGCGATTGTTTCGATCCTTCTGATGCTATTGAAAAAATAACAAAATGAAAGAAATGGAGAGACCAGCGGATGCAGATTTCATTCGGCAGACATATCACTATACAATGTTAGCAACAGCTGAGCCACTGCGGAATACCATGTGGGCGTCGAACGTCCCGTGTGTTGCAGCATACACACAGACCGATCTGTTTTGTAGCTCAAGGTCGGTATCAACGCAAACAGACATCTTACCCACGTGAAACGAGACAATTGACGGTAGCGATGTCATCAATGAAGTCCAACCCGCATCAGATGCTAGGCGAAAACCCGACTACAAAGCATTAATCGACAAGGTTAAGTGTCGTGCTTCAAACAAAGAACGAACAAAAGAAAAAAAAACAGCTAGGCCAAAGTTCTGGACCTTGGTACGGTGCAATCGAAACACTGACCATACCAATTCAGTGAAATGGTGCAATGGACGAGAGACGGTACTTTGATACGAGCTATGGATAGGATATTCGAAGTATAATCTGTATGCATGAGGGATAAATACCTAAATCGGTGACCTCAACATATCAAAATCGCCACGATTGACCCCTATGGATTCGACTACAACGTTGCTACTCCTGAAAACATTCTTTTTCGAATGGAAGCATATTTAATAGGCACAGGCTTTAGCTGAATCAAACCTCGACAGGTCTAGCTCAGAAAAAGCGAATCTTGCAGAATCGTTTCAAGATAATGGCATCGTTCAATCAAACATTACTATACGAGTTGGTACTCCGAAATTTTCACGGTAAAGTAATATTAAATCTATTGGATCCAATAATGATTATTCTTACATAAGCTGTTTTATAGATACTACCTAGCTGATTTGAGGGGTTTTAGGCTATAAGAAAGAATGTGTCATATGCGAAGAAAGGTATTGACTGGTTGATGGGCGAATGGAATACAAAAGGTACGCGCGCCATAGAGCTGGTCAATTTGAAAGCAAGCAATGTATACTGGAACGATCGGGATTTAGGACAACTCCACTAGCATCTCACCACTGATTGTTTATCTTTTTATGCACGATCAAGTTTCAAAACTCGTTTTGCTGTCGAGCGATACCAATAACTATTAATCTCGAGCAGATTATCGGATGGACCCCAGATTCTACGTGAATGGATGAGTGTGAACTTGAAGCATCAATCGCGTTGATATGCGATAGCACGAAAAACGTAGTTGTGTGCTCCAAGCCACAGTTTTCCAGTCCGTGAGGACGAGATCGAGTCCGAGGCCACTCACAATTC
This sequence comes from Phytophthora betacei, assembly GCA_011320135.1. Lineage (NCBI taxonomy): Eukaryota > Oomycota > Peronosporomycetes > Peronosporales > Peronosporaceae > Phytophthora > Phytophthora betacei. The sequence continues at coordinate 203,293 of JAANHX010000431.1, forward strand.
TCCTGTAGGCTCCGTGGAAGGGCACACTCCAGTGCCCAGCGAACACGACGACGACAGCGTGCACTCGCTCACTAGTGATCACGGTCCCAGGACGTTTGTGCGTTCTGAGAGCCCTGTTGCCATGGCTAAGGACTCTCTCAAAGCTGGCGACGCCGATGAAGAGAAACCTTTCAAACATCTCTTGCTCGCCGAGGGCCTTGCTCGTGCTAAGGCTGTCAAAGCCACAGCCGAAGACGTCAAGCCCTCTAAGAAGCGCAAGGCTTCGAAGTCGCCATTCTGCGAGGAAAAGGAGACTGGTTACTCCTATCGGAGTCTTTCGGCTCCTCGTATGAAGAAACCAGAAGAAAGAGGAGGGTGCCATCTATGAGACCCGGGAGATCACGAACGATCTCGACCAGCAACAGGAGGACTTCCATGCTGCCCGGCGCATGCGTGGGGGTATGGTGGCGACACCCGTCAACCAGGGAGCTGTCATCAACTCAAGAGGTTATTGGCCTCCCGAGGAGAGCTCTGGGGCTGACCTCTTTCTGAAGATTCTCGTCGCTCCTCGTGGGCTTGTCGGTGGCCACACTTATAAGTGCGTTTACGAACGTGCCCTGGTCCAGAAGGAGCAGTTGTTCGCCGACAACTTGGAGGCGGCCCGTTGCGTGCCTCTCGCGCCGCACCGAATACCTCTCAAGAACTTCACGACCTGTCGTAAGAAGCCCGAGAACCGGGGTGGTCTCTACTCTCTCTGGGGCTACCCCTGTGTCCTTCCAGAAAACTGCCCCAACTGAAACTCGTGTGAGGACATGTTCTGGGCGTGGGTTAAGTGTCTCAAGTACTCAACCTCGGAGCTACGGGAACTCCATGAAGATCAGCTGCTGACCCGCATCCTGGACCAGCGTGATCTTCGCGGCCGGTTCGCCCACTTGGTCGGCAAGTACATGCTGCCAAGGAATCCTCTGAAGCGCGCGGCTTCTAGCGCTCACGATAAGCGCTAGTACGAAGTGTCGACAACGTCCGTACCCCGTTCGGGCAAGAAGCCCCAGGCTAGCTGCCGCCGCTTTATTGGGGGGGGGGGGGGGTAATAGTCTTCTTTGATGGCCCGAATCACGTCAATTTACCTATACGAATAAATAGGTGCGCAGATTCAAAGACAGTAATTTAATTAATGACTCCTAAACAGCCTGACAATTCCAGTTGTACTCCTTTTTTAAAGGAAATAGTTATTTGAGAGACATAATGTAGACAGGTCCTACGTTAAGGGCGTCCGACTTCGACTACTTTGGAACTTGCTAAAACATTATGATAGATGATTGCAATCCGGGCGAAGTAGCAGATGCGGTAGACACGAGTAGGAGGTTGGCCAAGGTTTTCAAGAACGAAGCTTTTGACTTCCAGACACTGAATAATTAGCTTGACAAAACTGAAAAATAAGTTTAAAAAAGTATTTAAATTACCACATATATTCCCTGCAGAATTTAAAATGTGAGGCTTGAGCTTAAGACGCCCTAATGTTACAGCACATTTATCACAAATTAACGTTTTGCCTTTATCCTCCCTACAAAAATATTTAATATTTATATCGCGAATAAAAATATGATACAATTGTTAAGAATGTTTATTATCGCACCTGATTTGGTATTTGTAGGATGTGAGCTAATAAATACGGCAATGTACTGCTAGTTCGTCGCTTTAGACAGGAATTGATACGCGAGGTCAAAATATAAATCCCTCGAAAATGCTTATGCTTTAAGTGCACATGTCAGTAGAAACATATGAAAATCCACATGTTTTAATGGTGCAGGAACGCGATTCAATAAACCGAGAGTGGTACCCATCACCTTTTAACATGGCTGTCACGAAATTTGTACCGGTAATCAAGGTTTATGTTTGCATGCAATCCAGCACTCAATGTCAAAACGACGCAATCGTTGAGGTCTGCAGTACATGTAGCTGACGATTCTAGCAACTTGATGCAGATCGTAACAACAACTTGATCTTATGCACAATATCGAGAGGCAGATTGAGCATTCGGATCCGTGCATACGATTTTCATATGGCACTCGTTGCATCCACCACTATTTCGACATAAAATGGACGAAATCTGAAAAACACATGTAAGCTTAGGGTTAGAAGGTACTGGTATGACTGTCGGTATGAATCTCTACGAGTTGTTTTTTTGCTACAAGTGGTCCCCAGACCAGCTATAAACCAATTTAAGTCTATTACATAGGTGACGCATAATTGTTATTTTTTTCCAACAATGTCAAATAGGTTTTATTCGAACATAGGCAATGTGTCGGAATCCCCAACGATATAGTGCAGACTGATACACGCAAAATAAGAAGTAGGGTAAGAAGAAAAAGAAGAAGGGTGGGGGCGGGCGCTTTAATATAGATTAAGCCGTTATTTTTTAGAAAGTAGGCATTAAAAAGTTAAAAGTATCCATTTTTCTTTGTAGTTACTTAGAAGTATTCTTGATTTGCATCCCGAAGAGTACATAGCAGAAGATCTTGTAGCGAATCCTCTCCAGTTTTTTCTCTAATAATGGTTCCGTATCAGTAGATACAATCTTGTCTGGTGACAATATGTATGTTGACACGTAGTAGTCGAACCACTGAGCCACATATACGCCACAACTGAATCTGTCTTGTTGAAGCCACGCGCGAAATTCTCAAATCTCCAATTTGTAGGCTAGGCCGACTAGTTCCCAAAATACATTTACCACCTTCCTTTTCACCTCATCTTCATGTTTCTTCTTGTGAAAGGGGTCGTAGATCCAGATCACACGTCTCTTAATATCAATTATAACTCCACACCCATGTCCGTAGTCGATATTAATGTAGATTGGACACAAAATTGCTAAACCATCGTGATATTTGCTGAAAAGCTAGCTTCTTTTTGTCTAAGAGTCGATTGCACTGGTCATCATCCTCGAACTAAGAAAACGTCGGGTTGATTACGTGAATATTTGGAGGGGGATTTCACGACGCCTCTGCTGCAATTCGTTGCGTTGCGCTCATCAGACAATGATCACTGAGCCATCCGGCGTTGCCAAATCTAGCCAGCTCGGCAAATTCCACGGACACTCCACCAGAATTAATAGACCCGCGTAGATCTAACTCTAAAACAGTCTCCACAATCGCATTTCTCTCCTCCTCCTCATCAGGATTTTCAAACTTCACACTTTTAATCCATGATACCAGCGCCTTTGCTCCACGAACAACGGATGCCATTGAATGCCATTGCTGCATAATTGCAATATCGTTTGCCCGAAACGTCCCCACCTTCAAAATCACTACGGCAACATCGACATGGGAGACATCCCTCTCATTGTTTGCTTCCTCGCGGAGTATCACGTTATTAATTGCAGTGATACCCTTCTTAACTAGCGCAACTACAATTAACAGCTCATATATATGTTAGTTTCAATTTACACAATAGTTGGTACCGTGTCGTTGGTAATTGGTGCAGAATTGGTATTTAGTAGCCGAGTACCAACTATAGCCCACTGCTTACCCATAAAACCAATTTTGAACCAACTATACCAACGCGAGCACAAGATAGCAAACTTACCAGGCAGAACACCATGGACTTTGGTTTCACATGCGTCACTTGACGAATCGGTGAGCAGCTTCGCCTTGGGACGCTTGAAAACCGCATCTGCATGCATTAGTTGAAGACCACTAAACACGTCTTCAATCTCAGAGAGCGTAATTGCCTCGTGCAGTGCAAGCTCGGCGAGCTTGGCGAGCGGAGCATCCCCGATTGTAGTTAGGCGGTCGACAAGCTCTTGGCTCTCTTTGTACTCTTTTTCCGTTTCGATTTCCTTACAGCCTGCTGCAACCGTGGCCGTCCAGACGGACGACTTGCTGCGCTCAAGCTAACCGCGGGAAGAGGTACCTTTGCCACGTTCTTTTTAATAGCTGGCGCGTGGTTCCTCTTGTCAGATACTTCACTGTCGTTGGTCACACTCTCCATATCGAGACGGCGTCTAGTTGTATTCACTTCTGCAGCACTGTCATCAATCCTGTTGCCTTTTTGTCCAGCCCTTCGTGTAGTTCCGCAGTGATTCTTCCCATAGCTTTGGCTGCGTTCCACGAGCCTCCGCTTGCCGAATACGAGTTCGATTGCGATCTCTAATTGAGTTGCTCGTCCGCAGTTTGTAGACTTGGAATGTATCGCGTTGGTAGCTAGGAACGCAATAGAATTGACCAATTAAAACAAGATTAATAAATAAAATTAATTGTAAATAATTGTACATACCCGCTGAATGCCGCCTCCACATCATCCCACGAGTCGAATACCCCAGCGAAGGGCACGAACTTCGGCCGGATCAGCGTCGTCTGGATCGCGGACGTATCCGTCAACTGGCGGTATGACATCAGCGTCGGCGACGCTCCTCTTCGTCTTTTTGGCTGGTCGACGTGCTGACCCCTGGTGACTCCACGCATCTGACCCCCCCCCCCCCCCCCCCGGTGTCTTCTCGTCACTTCCCTCAGCAAGCGTCTCGTTATGCCCGGAGTCTCCCTCGCTGCTGCGCTCGCCTCCTGCCGTCTACGCGCGCTTGGCCTTCTTTGCGTCCTCCATTTGAGCGAACGGGGGATAAAAAATGAGCGGGCAGGAACGGTTTGAAATGTCAAAACTTTAAAAAATCCGAAAAATCAAGTTTGTGGTTAGGTTAAAGTCGGTGTTTTAGATTGTACTTTTTGCACAAAAATAGTTCGTGGATATAGGCACTTCCTTTTAATATACACATGAGTTTTCAAGGTTGGAGTTGTGTTCACTTAATACATTTTGGAGCAGATGGATTCTCTTGGGACGTAGAGCCACGGACAAACCCAATTGCCAGGCATGTCCGCAGGGGGTATTTTCAAAATCATACTTGCTTGAACGAATAGGGGAACTCCTGAGCGCTTAGATCTCGAATGTATGTCATGACAACTGCAAAAACGTCGTTTGTACTAAGGACAATATAAAGTCCTCTGCTTCTAGGCTTTACAACGGTTTGTTGCGCCTTCGTAGCAGTGTCCGCTGCTTCTTTTGAGCTCACTACTTTGAAGTATTGACGAGCTTGCAGCTCTCCCTCCATTGCATAGTTGCTCAGTTTGGCACAATGACGACCCTTCGTACGTTTCAACGTGCAAAAATTCTCTTCAAGAGTATGAACAAGACCGACCGCAAACTGCGACAGCAAGTCAAAATCGTAAAATTTATTTTGCTTTCCCTTCTTCTTGCTCTTCGATAGCGATACAAAATGTGGAAGGTTGGAGCTCTTCATCGGGTGCATTCTTTTAACCAAAACCTTCGCAAAAATCTGCAAACTGGCTTCAACAACTTCAGGCCTGACTTGGTGGAATGGACGAACACCAAACTCCAACTGGATTAGTTTGGGAGCCACTTGTGATGTTTTTTTTTCTTCTTCTTTTTAATAGCCATTGATGCCATTGAATGGTGTTGCCGAGCTTGTAGACGCCTTGTAGCAACGTTTTCCTTGATTGTGGATCGTCGCTCGGTGTCTCATTGAGATTTTGAAGCAAAGCAGTTAGTCTGTTGGTGTGGGTACTTGCTAGTAAACTAAGCCTGATGAGTGCGTGTACTTCCAGTTCTCCAAGCTTAGGTTTTGTTTTGTTTTTCGTTGAGTAGTATTGATGTTACTTAGATTCTCTGTCTAACGACTAGCAAGCAAATTAGGTTCTGTAAGAAACGTCCAATCTGAATAATAATTATCATTTGAGCGAAAAAGGTATAATAGCGCTGAGCTGGTTGCGGCGAATATCCTTCTTCTTGACCGCGTAACCGCTCCTATTTATCATCAATGAAAAAGGTCTGTTTTTCCTGATTTCGAAGGGGTAATAACCAGTGTTCCTACGTGGATAACCTCCATTACAGCTGCAGTGGCGTTCGCACAAGGATCATCAATGAAAAAGGTCTGTTTTTCTTGATTTCGAAGGGGTAATCCAGTACCCTGCGGAGGTTATTTATCGCTATTGGGAATAGACTCCGCAGCGAAGGGCCAACGAAGAAGGCAAGGCATTTTATACCCCTGAAACCCAAACCCAAAACGTGGAGGCTAAATGATAAGACGCTACGACCCGCAGGCGGGCCTCGCTTGTTAGTGATGGCCATAATCGGTCCTGGGCTTGCACCCGCGTGCTACGCACACGGTCTACAAACCGCAGGCGTGCTCGCTGCGCTCACTTTAATAATTCTACGCGCCTCGCGCGGGGTCAAGTTTGGCCATAGCTCTTCGTTGCGGAGTCTAGCGATAAACTTTCCCCTGCAGACATGCCTGCCAATTGCAATCTATTTTCTTACGCCTTCTTATATGTAATGATCCTCCAGGGCGCGTGGTGCTGAGAGCATTAATGGCAAGCGGTGTTTCTACTATTATCCTTACCAACTTGACCATAAAAAGGTGGAATAAAAAGACACTAAAAATCCAGCTACAGTATTACTTGAAGTACTTACTATTTTAAAAGCTCCGCATCCACTCCGAGTATCTTGTCTTCTTTTTACATTATCCCCCGGTGCTTTGCTATTACCGGTATATTAGGACACACCTCCGTTCGTTTGTGAGTCTGCACTCCATGCCACCCCTTTTTATCTCAGTCATCTCTCTCTTCGTATTAATTATAGTGGTTCGGAAATGCAGCGGGCGTTAGTAACTGTAAAGAAAGCTCGACGAAACCGTGTAGTTGCTGCTTGAAAACATGCCGGATGGAGCTCACTCCTCAATTCGCCTTCCTAAGCACAAACCAACCCTAGAAACCTTCAAAACGATGTACTGGCTACATTACGTAGTACTAATAGTTGCTGTCCAACTGACCGGCAGCACAATTACAGCCGCAGACCACTCCAGTAAAGTTGATATTGGTTCGCTGAACAACGTTGGACTTTCAGCGAGGGAGACACGCTCGCTCGCTCAAGATCCCCGTAACAAACTACTGCGAGTCAACGATGCCGCTCCGAACGAAGAACGCTATCTGAAAGCTTCACCATTCACCATGTTGAGCGAGAAAGTTAAAACCACCAGGAGCATGAAAAAAATACTTGCGATGGCGCACAAGACGTCGGGCGCGTTTAAGAAGATCCCCGGAATGACAAAGGCCAAGCAAACCCTTTTGCTCAACAAGTTTACGAGGATGGCAAAGAAGGGGGTGAATCCCGACAAAGCGCGGAAGGCCAATATGTTCAAAAACAACGACGAATTCGCCATGTACCAAGTGGTCTACAACACTGTCCGGCGCAAAAAGCCTAGTGCTTGATTCAACAAGTCTACGCTCTAGAGCAGAAACAGCAAGCAAATGTTATCGTTCTTTATGTGTGAGTTCTTGTAGCTTTCGCCTAGCACTCGTGTACAGCGAACTTGTTTTACTATTCGGAACACAGAGGCTTGACAGAGCTATACATGTAAATACACTTCATCTACAAGTTCCAGTCTTTAAAGGTCTTCCCGCAAGGTGATGAAGCACCTGTCTACCGAGCCCAGTCTGTACGCTCATGACGGAACTGTGGAGTGATCACTTTCACTCGTCACTGACGGCTCTGGTCTGTATTCCCAGCGCACGCTGCGAGTCGAATGCGAAGACCAGGGGGTTGATCTCATTTTTTTTGATCGACAATGGAGACCCGGCTCGAAAAGAAGCTGTAAGAGTTTCATTCAATACAGAAGACCTTTCTTTTTCGCCGACACACCAAATATATTAAGCTAAGACCTGTAATGAAAAATGAGAACTAAATTCTCTGTATTTTATACCAGGTCGGAATCCTTTATTTAGCTTTTGAGTGTGTGGCCTTGAAGCTAAATTTGTCCTCCATCACCTTTAAAGAAATAATCTTCAGGCCAGGCGTCTCAAGAAGTCCCATGTATCGAGTGATTCCAAGCTCCGTATCAAGCCCTAATGCTCAGGTTATCCGTCGTAGTTTTGGCGGCCATGACACGCTTTCTCGTCATCACTACACCACCCTATGGATATTCATGACGTTACTTCACGCGTTGTGCTCGACATTCTTGATCTGTTCCGCTAAACTCTATTGGCTCCTGGAGAACGACTATATCGACTACTTTGCAGGACTCCTAGCTCCAGAACGAGATCGACATTTCCGCGTCGTCGGCACTGTGCTCGGCATGCTAGGGGCAATCCACGGGCTACAGTTGCTCTGTCACGTCAGAGCTTCGGCAGCCGCTGGAGAAATACGCGTTCGACCGTTAAATCTGGGATCAGCTATTGAAACATTCTTGAAACGCGTTGTGAACAAAGTTATGTTTCGTTGGAATTTTTTTCGAAATGCTGGGAAGCGAACAGGAGTATCAAATAGGTCACGCGAGTTCGATCATCCCAACGAGCATTACACTCGAATGTTTGCGCTTCGTAAGACTGTGGAGATCGCTACGCAAGCCCCAAACGGATATTTGCATAGCACACTAGTGGCGAGATCGTGGATTAATCACGCAAAAGTGGCGCTGATAGTGACAAACTGCTGGTCTGCTTTCATCATCCACCAAATGCTGCTGAAAAGTGACCCGGACAGTCGGCAGGTTGCTCCTTCCTCACCAAAGTCACGGACATCCGTACGCTTCTTAGCAGTCACAGTGGACGCAGTGCTCGCGACGGCGACGGCTATCATACTACCCGGCGCAATCTTTCTACCTTATGCTTTACAATTCGACATTACGAGCCTCAGTTTTCCCGTGACGCTGCTCTATGGAGACACCTCATTCCCCAATCTGGTGCTAGAGAATCGAGCATTTTTCTTCATGTCCTGGACGAATTCCATGATGAAAATTGTACCTCATCTGAGTGTGTTTCTATGCCTGGAAGCCATGGCCTCCATGCTTCATGCCTCAGATCTACCCACAACGAATCCTCCGTCTCCTCCGAAATCCCCCAAGATCCGACAGAGTATCAAGCGATCTACCATCGCGCTGGCATCGTACCGTGCATTTCTGCGAGCATCAGAGAGCGTTCAACACTCAGCACAGATTTTGTCTCGAGTGCATCGCGTGACTGTCCCAATGCTCTTGTTAATTACTGGAGGCATCGTACTTGGCCTGCATCTGACAGCACAGTACGGATCTGTAACTGGAGACATCGCAACAATGGAGAGTATGTGCATACAGCGTATGCATCCGTGGTTTGCCTCCAATTTCAGTTGTTCAGTGGTGAGATACAATTGTTACAAAGAGGGCGTAACAAGTCCTTCTGAAGAAACATTAGGCTGGCTGGAACGTGAAGCAGTACGCAAGATCATATTCATGCATTGTTCCGCGTTTACGATGCCACCAATCATCCGCGAGTTCTCCTCTCTAATGGGTGTGGAGCTATGGAACACTACACTAGTAGAATGGGGAGAGGACGCTGCAGTGTCGGCGGATTTGCACCCAATGATGCTCTTTGCACTCTTCATATACGTCAACCTGACGGGTATCCCATCTGGACTTCTACAAGCTCCGCTCCCCTTACAACTAACAGATCTGGAATTTATTCACACCAATCTCACAACAATTACTGACTCCGTTGTGGAACCTTGGAGCGGGTTGGAGATTCTGTTCATTGAGCACTCCAAGATACGCACCTTTCCCAGTGTACTCATGCAACTCCCACTTCTGAGCGATCTCTCTCTTATCGACAACGAGATAGAAACAATACCTGACGATGCGTTTTTAAACGAAGCCTCGACTTATTTCTACAGTGTGGCCTTGTCGAAGAACCCATTAAGGAAATTGCCTCAAGTTCCAAACATAAAGTTTGACATCTCGTACTTGGCGCTGGAGTTCACTCAACTAACTGAGTTGCCAAAGTGGATTAAATCCAATGTTTGGGATGTGGTATCGTTGGGTGGCTCTCCGCTGTGTCAAAGTAAAAACACCATGAAGCTCTCCGGAGATATTTTATGTGGAGAAGATGAGAACGCTTGGGACCCGCTTGGAGACGAGCGCTATCCGATAAAGCTCGTTGAGCCATTTCGATCGTTAGACGCATAGTCATCTTTAAAAAAACCCAGTGGAATAAGACCCATAATTTCATCGATCATGTGACAATATAGTCTTGTGTCCAGCATTTGATAGCCAGGGAAGTCAGTCACCACGCCTCTCACAACCCATGGGATGCAACTTCATCTTGTGCGATCTTACGCAGAAGTTCCACAGTGGCGAGTCCTGTGGATAAAATGGTATCGCACCACTCGGTGGAATGCTGACCGTCGTACAGGGCCAACACTTGTGCGACGTTATGATTAGCACTTGCGAGACTCTTGTGCAGTTCCTTTATGGTCGGGGCCCTCTCCTCCTGTACAGACGTCGAGTGCTCTTCACTTAACTGTACTTTCTTGCTAGTCGCTACTTCAGCTTCGTCAGCTAATCTCACCGCCTGGTCGGTTAGTCTGCACAAGTTACTGGCTATACATGTCACCCACCAGTCATTGTACATACACTCTGAATTCGTCTCGGATGCTAAAGACTTGGACAATCTTAACCGACCACACTGACCCACCATCGCGGCATGAATCTCGGCTATACGCTCCGTCTCAGACTGTTTAGAAACATCACCACTCTGCTCTTCCGTGTCTGCCACCTTCTCTTGAGTAACGACACCTCTCAAGGTTCCAGTAGTCGGACGTCGGAAGCCTTGTGAAGGTGGTAGAGCCGCTCTCGCTCGTCGAATCTCCTTCACTTCGACAGACTCGACGTCCGTCACGTCTTCACTCTGCTCCAAGGCAGTGACGTCAGCCACGTCATCTCGTGAGTCTTCAGCATAATCCTCTAGCATTTCCGACTCCGACTCCCTTCTCTTGTCCTCACACAGCTCCAGTGATGCCCACCACTCAGTGGGGCGTTTTCTGCGGTCCATCCAGCGAGCCAGCGTCATCTTATAGACCAGATCCACCACTGCTCCTAAGCTGCCTTTAATTCTCCTCTCCAGAGCGCCAATGTCCTCGATTCGCATGGATTTAAACCCCAAAGTGCCGAGTCCAGACGCTCGCCACACGCAGTCTACATCACGCAAACAGTCTCCGATCTCCGCTAGCACGTCACGTCGTGGTATTCGTCGACTGTGTTTCCTATCGAACGAGAATTGCGGTAAGAAGTCCTGATACCGCTCTCGACGCTCGAAACCGAGCAGCACTCGTCCACTTTCTCTCCATTTATCCAGGTACACTAACAGCTCGGGTGTCCACTCGTAACTTTCCTTAAGTAAATGATCCTCTGAAGTAACACTATCTCGTTTTAGCTTGAATTGAGCTCTCAACTCGACGTCGTCACGGAGAATTCCACCCGTCGCCTGTTCTGAAATGATTGCAGCATTTACGTTCGACGCGTCACACTGCATGGCCACTGAGTATAAATGTAATATCAACAAGTGGAAATGACGCGCAGCTCTTCGCGCGAACGACAGCGTCACGCGCAGCTGGTTCCACCCGTATCGTGTCCTCACGAACGCGTCTCGTTTGTTCCGAAGCGCCGCCGATCTCTTGTTTAGCGCTCGGAAATGCGGCGTCATGCTCGCTGTGATGGCTGTAAGCTTCTCCGACGCTGTGACTGTCCACTGTTCGTTTAAATGCGATGGTGGGGGCTGGTACAGTACTTGTAGGTAAAAGAATGGGTTCGTCTCCTTCAGCGTCTTCATGACGCTGTGCATCGCTCGTTTCAGCGGCTTTGTCTCCTCTTTTCCGTCCGCTACAGCGTCGTAGAGTCTCCACAGAATCATTGGCACCCATTGGTGTCTTGCTGGGAGCTCTTGGTGCTCTTTAAGGAGCCGCCGACGCTCCGCTACGATGGAAGTTGCCCTTTTCAGGAGATGAGGCAGTCTTTTGACCATTTTTTGGGTACGTTGGGCCATTGTGTTCTTGCGACTGGTAATTTGGATTAGCAATTTGTCCGTGCGTTTGCCTAGATTCGTAATTTTTGGTTTCTCCACGTTTTCTCCGTCCATTTCGGCGCCGAAAAGAGTCTGGAAATGGGTCATTTGCGCCACTACGACGTGTATTCGACTGAGTTCGTCGGCTTTAGACTGTTGCGACTTATAGCGTTTCCATTGGAGCTGTAGAGAGCGTTCAAGTGAGCTGAAAGAGTCGCGTACGTCCGCACACTGGTGAAGCTTTCGAGCCATTATGCGTTGCGTTGATGCCACGCTCTCGCGCTTCCTGAAGAGAAAATAAAGCGTATTAGAGTGTCACAGATCAAAGAGGAGAGTGCTGCGAGTGTAGCGAAGGCAGATTTACCGCTTTTTATGGCGCGTGGGCGGCGTTGGTGCCTGCATCTTGGTGTGGAGTCTGGCCGCTAATATAGTTTCCTGCAGCACCGAATTTAAATGCTTGTGTGGCGGTGCTAATTTTGGTCAATCGACCTGTTAATTTCGACCATCACTCTTGATCGAAATTAGCATTTGCTACCGATATTTTACGCTAGCTCATCGAAGCGTACCGGTATTAGTAGCCTTAGGGTACGTTTCTAACATATTAGAGAATTGAGCAAGGGAATAATAACTACATGTAGATTGGGCATCTTAAAACCAGAAATGTCGAAATTCTTATTGCTGCTCAGAAAAACAAGTCAAACTATTAATACCAGACGAGAGGAATCGCTGGTTGGAGGAAATGTCATAGTGAGAGTGAACACTCGAGGGCACATGGGAGGCGAGCCGTCCATCGACCACCCGACGAGATCCATTGTCGCTGAAAAGGATAGTTTCTTTTGCGCTGTGCTTTGCTGTACTTCGAACGAGGGAGAATAATTCTCCCTCGAGTACTGATGCAAAAATAATCCTTGCACACCGATTCCATGCTCGACAACGAAGTCTGCGTTAGAATTTGATGAAGCTGTTTCTTGTGGGAAGGTCTGACGTTGCTGACGGGAGCAGCGATACGGAGAAACTTAAGTTCATCTTTTCTCCCAAACTTGAATGCCATAGCATTGAATGTACGTAGTGGTGCAAAGTTTCATTGGTGACATTCGACAAAATGAAGTGAAGTGTTTTCTGCATCGACTCCGGATCGCTACTCCCGTCAGCAATGTCAGACCTTCCCACAAGAAACAGCATCATCAAATTTTAATGCAGACTTCGTTGTCGAGCATGGAATCGGTGTGCAAGGATTATTTTTGCATCAGTACTCGAGGGAGAATTATTCTCCCTCGTTCGAAGTACAGCAAAGCACAACGCAAAAGAAACTATCCTTTTCAGCGACAATGGATCTCGTCGGGTGGTCGATGGACGGCTCGCCTCCCACGTGTTCAATCTCTTTTTGAAATTTCCTCCGACCAGCACACAAACCTCACCATGGACGCCAGCAAGATTCCTCCTGCCACTCCCACCGCCAAGTCTACACTCGCCGCTCGGCCGACTTCCAGCTACAGCGCCAAGTTCGACCAGAAAGTGAACACTGCCTCGCCACCTTCGAGCCATGAGTCCGACGAGTCGTCGACTGCCAAGAAGGAAGCGCTGGCGAAGCAGTTTGTCGCGTCACAAGCTAACGATCATCATGGCCCAGCTAGGCCCGCGAAGGTTATGAAACATGTTAATTCTAAGCAACAAATACATCGGTCGATATCATCTCATTCTACACTTTTTTTATTTATTTACAGCAACACTGTAACATTGAGTCGCCACAAATCCGACCATGCAAAAGTTACCGGGTATACAAGTCTGGCTGTCTCCTTGACCGTGTTACCTTCCACCTCATACACGTATACATTCGTGAAGCGAGCGTGGACGAGTTTGATCATCGCAATGGCCAAAAGATTCTTCGACTTGACCAGAAATTTACCATGTACAATAACATACCCGGAGCAGTACACTCCATCTGCAGACGCGAACTTCATCCCTTTAAAATAGACATAGTTCTTATAGTCGGAAATAACCCCAAAGCGGGTCTGAAGTTCGGCACCAGTCGAGATCTCAAAGTTGGTTAGCGTTCCTTTAAGTGTCAGCGCCGTCTTCTCATTCGCCGACTGGTTCTTGCTTTGACTCGAAAGGCTTTGATGAATGGGTTCCGGATAGAAATGTCGATAGAGTTTGCGTAACAGAGCGTAGCATACGATGAGCCCTAACAAGCTGATCTTCGGGAAAAATGACGCTGCCAGAAAAGTACCGTCTTTTTTAGGAATCTGGAACGTGGACCAGAAATCTAACGGAGACATGTCATTAGCACTCGACGACACTTGAGCTTTACCGAGCTGAAAGACGCTGTCCGAATACGTTATAATCTTGTTTAGAATGGGCGGCGATATCTTAATGAAGCTGAGTCTGTGCTTGTGAATGATTTCAAACAGAAATATTGCAATAGCAGGGTCAATCCGCTCACGAATAATCCAGCTTAGAAACGCTACAATGCCCAGATAAACGACGAGGACGTCAGCGTGAACGAGCTCTTTGTGAACGTGGACAATTTCGTGTCCGGATAACTTTGCAGCATTAGATAGCGCAAACTCGTACAAAGTCCAGAACGAGTTCACATACCACGAGATCATCACTAGAAACCCACGAGAGACCAGAGTTGTTGTCGACACTGCTGCAAATGGCGCTCCAATCCAGATTTTCCCAGTGCGGATGTTCTGATACGTCACAAGGAGCAGTAAAAGGAGGGAATAGACGGTCTGCATCCCGAAAACAAGGTGAATCCCGTGCACCCACGCCCAGGAATCAGCGATTATAGTCTCCCCAGACCAGTCCCAGTGTGTCAACATACTCTTGGTATCTGCGGTATCTAGCAGCGAGTACATGGAGTGAGTGTTCGACTGGACTGCACCATCGTAGAAGCCTCGATTCCGAGACGTGAACAGAGTAGATACGGGTTGGGAGAGAGGGTCTAGTGGGATACTTCGTAGCTCTAGATGGCTGTCGTTGGTTAGACCTACAAAGTCGTAGATCTCGAATTCGAGAGATCGCTGGAATGGATACGTCGGCGCGACCATATAAAGCTGTTCTATACTGTCTGCACGCATGTCATTGACCACTGAGAGCATGCCTAATAGAGCTGGGCCGTTCTTGTTTTGATCTGGAATCTCGTAGTCTTGCACCGATAACGAGATGGTGACCAAGTACAGATCGCTCGAGTCATGACGTGACCGAACCAGGTTGAAAATCCGCACAAGCGAGGGATCCCCAGACACAAGCGCTGTGAAACTGCAGTCTACCACCACGACAACAAGCTCCAGGTCCGCCAGGACGCTGGTGTTGTAGCTGGTATCGCGCACCATTTCCATGTACCCGTGAGTCAAGAAATTGTAGTTGTAAATTTCAGGGTTGAAGAGAGAAATCTCAGAGCAATTTTCAGTAGATATCTTCGTTTCCGACTCGAGAAATATTGTATAATTGCGCGGTGTAGTATCTCCATTCAAAGCTTTTTGTACTAATCGACTGTCCCGGATATGACCGTCTCCAACGTAGTCGCCAATGAGAGACGCAGTGAGAGTTCCGAAAGACTCGGTGGGGCTCGCCGTCGAACGCAAGACCTCGATCGTACGCCAGGTAGCAAGCATAGAAATCTCGATGTACTGACAAGCAGCTGCGACCACCACAAGGCGACGGATTAGGTGGAACATCTGCCATTTCATAAACTTTCCCTTTGATTTGGTTCTTCGGAAATTGAAACTCCTCAGCGTAAACGTTCGATTTGGTTTCGACTCGCCTTGTACGGCGTATTTCTTTCCGCGACTGAATAGCGTCGAGCGAAGAGAGCGATGCGTAGGGCTGCACTCCTCTGGCTTCACTTGCATCTTTGTCGTTGACGACCCCCAAAAATTCATTTGGCTATCTGCTCTCTTCATTTTGACTCCTGAACACGTGAAGAGAGAAGCTTCCTAAGCTAGAGCCATGCTTATTATGTAGAAGTAAGCTGAGGCCCAGGCTATTCTTGCTTGGACCAACAAATGAAACTGAAAATCATTAGCGGGGCTCTCGTAAATAACCGGTATGAAATTGGTGTCATCATCGGATTAATTTCACGGCTCGCCTATTTTCCATATACATGAATCTTGATTTTGGAAAATATTATTACCACAAAAACTTGAAAAATTTTTTAACACAAAACTTGAATGTTTTCATGTTCAATACAAACAGCCTTTAGAATCTATACCTGTAGTAATGTTGGATTCAATAAAGTGCTCAAATATTGTTAGCTACTGTCGAGCGCGGTTTTAGTGCTGAATGTTGCACGAAGAATTCGCAGAAACTAATACCTTTCAGAATGGAGTAAATGCAGAATTGTGCTCCGTCAGTGACGCGTGCTTTACTTTTAGGGGTATTCCCAGTACCGGTATTAAAGTTTTCTTGATTTAAAATAGGGACAGGTAGTTCTCACAAAAACGGGCAACTAAATGTAAATTCCAAGCTCCACCTTAACAACCATTATTAAATAATTTTTCGTGGCATGACTTATTAGAGTGAACGGGAAATCGCTTTGCTGATAGGATATTGGTAAAGATGCCCTATTGATAATTGGAGCAATTTAAAGGGAATAAGTGTGTGTTCGACTATCTACCAGTGAACTAATGCTTCCACCCTTACTAGCTGTGGCGTGGCACGTTTTAGCTCAAAATTACAAATGATATTTTGAACGCAATACGATTCAAAAGTATAAACCAATTAGGATAACGACGCGATAATGCATCATAACTCTAGAAGTGTTCGATCAGCTGTGGATATTAAAGCAGCACCCCGACATTCAGACGCCACAAGTCGGACCACGTGAACGTCTCTGGGTACACCAGTCTTGCTGTATCTTTGACAGTGTTGCCATCCACTTCGTACGTGTAGACATTGGTGAAGCGAGCACGCACCAGTTTCATCATAATAATGGCCAGTAAATGTTTGGTTCCCACCAGGAACTTGTTGTTTACGATCACATACCCGGAGCAATAGACGCCGTCCGCAGATGCAAATTTCATGCCTTTAAAGTATACGTAGTTCTTGTAGTCCGAGATGATACCGAAGCGTGTCTGAAGTTCTGCACCCGTCGATATCTCAAAGTTTGTGAAGTTCCCTTTCAACGCAAGTGCTGCCTTCTCGTTACCTGAAACATTCGTGCTTTGACCCGACCTATGATGAACTCTTTCCGGGAAGAAATACCGATATACCTTGCGCATGACGGCATAGCACCCGATCATCCCCAACAAGCTGATTTTAGGAAAGAACGATGCCGCCAGAAAGGTACCATCCTTTGTCGGAATCTGAAAGGTACGCCAGAACGACAGTGGAGACATCTCGGCTACAGCAGGCGTCTTTGGGGCGATGCCAAGTTGAAAAATACTATTCGAGTAGGTCACGATCTTATGCAACACTGGAGGGGAGATTTCAATGAAGCTCAAGCGATGCTTGTGAATAATCTCAAACATAAAGATAGCCACCGAAGGATCAATGCGCTCGCGAGCTAACCAGCTGACGAAAGCCACAAGACCGAGATACACGACCAGAACATCAGCGTGGACCAATTCTTTGTGCACGTGAACAATTTCGGTGCCTGATAAGATTGCAGCATTGGACATCGCGAACTCGAACAGAGTCCAGAACGAGTTGACGTACCACGAAAGCACCACGAGAAGTCCACGACCCACGAACGTTGCAGTCGTCACGGACGAAAAGGGGTCTCCGATCCAGATTTTACCGGCTCGAAAGTTCTGGTACGACACGAGGAACAAGACGAGTAGCGAAACTAGCGTCTGCACGCCGAAAACGAGATGGACCCCATGCACCCAGGCCCACGTATCTTCGATCTGAGATTCACCAAACCACTCCCAACTCGCTAGAGCACTCTTGGTGTCGGTCTTATCCAGTACGGAGTACATGGAGTGGATATTGGCCTGGACATCACCATCAAAGAACCCACGTTTCCGTGACGTAACCAGGTGCTTTACTGGCTCTGTTTCCGGGTCTTTCGGGATGCTTTGCAGTTCTCTGTAGCTGTTGTTGGTTATCCGTATGAAGTCGAAAATCTCGAACTCCATAGAGCGCTGATACGGATACGTCGGCGCCATCATGTAGATCTGCTTGGTGATATCTGCCTGCATGTCGTGGATAACCGTAACCATGCCCACAATCGCGGGTCCGTATTTCTTGTACGACCACATGGTGAAGTCTTGCACCGACAGCGACACCTCCACTAAGGACACGTCTGTCGTGTCTTTAGTAGACCGTACCACGTTGAAAACCCGAACAATCGAAGGATCTCCTGTCTTCAGCTGAGTGGAGCTGCAGTCTACGACCACGGCGACGAGCTCGAGCTCTGTGAGGATCGTCGTATTGTAGCTAGTGTCTCGCACTATTTCCATGTAAGTACGATTGAGGTAGGCGTTGTTGTAAATATTCGAGTTGAACAGTGGCACATCCGAGCAGTGTGTAGTCGAGACTTGTGTGTCCGATTCGAGGAACAGAGCGTGGTCTCGAGGTGTTGTGTCTCCTTCCAGTACGTCTCGAACCAGCCTGCTGTCTCGAATGAGACCATCTCCGACGTAGCCTCCAATCAATGACGACGTGAGGATACCGAAAGACTGCTTCGGATTGGTTAGCGATCGCAGAACGTCGATCGTCCTCCAAGTGGCCAGCAGGGAGAGGTACAGATACTGGAACGCAGCAGCAATAACCACAAGTCGACGAACGATGTTGAACACCTGCCACTTGGAGAACTTTTGCTTCGATCTGGACTGTGGACTTTTCCGCGTTGTGGTCTTTCGGGGCTGTTTGTTCTGGACGACGTATAACTTTTCGCGGCTGAAGAAGGAGCTGCGAACCGAGCGCTTGGATGACGCACCACTGCTCTGCGCCTTCACCTGCACCTTCGACATTGCCGTCCCCCAGAAACTGTTGCCATTTTCCGTCGGCGGCATTGCAGCCTCAAGTGGCTCTACTGTCAGTGAAGGAAAAATCTAAAATGGGCGTCTAAAGGACTTGAGGTATATCTCTTTGCTATTATTGGCAAGTAGTGAAACGGAACACTCCGTTGCATTTTCTATTTCTAAGGCTGTCGGAGAAATTTTTATTTACTGTTAAAAACACAATTTAGCTTCTTGAGCAGACGTTATCGAACAATTAAAACATTTTTTTTTGTGTTGCACCCCTTGTGATCAGAGTAGCACCCCGACATTTAGATGCCACAGGTCAGACCACGAGAACGTATTCGGATACACCAGTCGTGCCGTCTCCTTGACCGTATTTCCCTCCACTTCGTACACGTAGATGTTCGTAAACCGAGAACGAGTGGCTTTGATGAACGCGATCGATAGCAGATCCTTGACTCCCACTAGCATTTTGCCATTCACGATGACGTACCCGGAGCAGTAGACCCCGTCGGCTGACGCAAACTTCATGCCTTTGAAGTACACATAATTGTTATAGTCAGAGATGATCCCAAACCGCGTTCGTAGCTCAGCACCCGTTGAGATCTCGAAATTCGTGAGGTTTCCTTTCAGCGTCTGCGCTGTCCTCTCATTAACAGACGATCGCTCGGTGCTCATCACACTGGACCGTTGTCGGTTCTTTTCCGGGAAGAAATGGCGATAAATTTTATGTAAAATAGCGAACCCTGCGATGATCGACAGTAATATAGCATTTGGGAAGAACGACGTGAAGAGGAACGTGCCGTCTTTACCTAGTGGGATCTGGAACGCACTCCACAAGCGCAGTGGGGACATGGCTGCAACAGCGGACGACACCTTCGGTACGCCCATGTAGAATACTTTATCCGAGTACGTCACAATCTCCTTTTGGACTGCTGCTGCCGAGGTGAGAAGAGTTTGATGATTTGAAAAGATAATTTCAAATAAAAAGATGGCGACTGAGGGGTCTATCCGTTCCCGAAAAATAGAACTGAGAAGGCCAACCAGACTCAGATAGACGACTAGAACATCAGCATGTACCAACTCGGTATGGACGCGTACGATCTGGGTCTTGGAGATTTTGCCAGCGATAGACAAGCAAAACTCAAACAGCATCCAGAAAGAGTTCAAATACCACGAGATGACCACAAGAACGCCACGTGTGACAAGAGTCGCTGTAGAAATGGACGCAAAAGGGTCACCGATCCAAAGTTTTCCAGATCTAGCATTTTGATACGCCACCACACTCAGCACGACTAGCGAGAAAATCGTCTGTAACCCGAATATTAGGTGTAGTCCGTGTACCCACGCCCACGAATCTGAAATTACAGCCTCTCCAAGCCACTCCCAGCGTGTCATTGCAGTCGTCGCGTTTGTATCGAGCATTGTATACATGTACCGAATATTCGACTGTTCTTGGCCGTCGTAGAAACCTCGTTTCCTCGCTGTGATCACGCGATTCGCTGGCTGTGTGAGTGGATCTTCCGGTACAGTACGCAGCTCGAGGTAGCTGTCGATGGTTATCCCCATAAACTCGTACACTTCAAACCCCATGGCTCGTTTGTACGGATACGTCAGCGCCATAAGATAATACTCTCCTAGGGGTCCCGCACCCATGTCGTTCACTATCGAAATCATAGTCAAAATGCATGGCCCCGTCTTCTTTTGGCTGCGTATTTCATAGTCTTGTACATTGAGTGACATGGTGACCATGTACAGTTCTGTTGGGTCGACACGAGAGCGAACCAAGTTGAAGAACCGAACCATGGCGTTGTCTCCTGACTTGAGGTTTGTGAAACTACAGTCCACTACCACTGTCACAAGCTCAAAGTCTTTAAAAAGAGTGACGTTGTACTTGGCCGCACTTGCCATTTGGATGTACGCGTGACTCAGATACTCGAAATTGTAGATCTTAGGATTGAATTTGGGTAAACCAGAACAATTCTGGAACGAGGTTTTGTTCTTCGCTTCCAGAAACACTGCGTGATCTCGAGGACTTGTGTCGTTTTCCAGTACTTTGTGAACTAGAGAGCTGTCTTGGATAAGACCATTTCCCACGTAGCCTGAGATAAGTGACGCAGTGAAGACTCGGAACGACTCGGGCGGATTATGGACACCTTCTAAAGCTTCGAACGTGCGCCCGGTTGCGGTCATTGAGACAACGATGTACTGGATGGAAGCAGCGATTACTACCAGACGACGGAGCAGGTTGAAAATTTGCCACCTCATGAGCTTCTTCTTGGCTCGACGGCCTACCAAGTACTGGCCCGCAGGTCCCGAAATGCCCTGAGCCCATGAACGTCTCGGGTGCCTTTCGCTGGGTTGACGCTTGACTTCGTTTCCTAGATGCCGCACCTCCACCTTAGCTACTGAAGAATGTCTCGACATGGCGCTTTTGTTCCTAGTGCACTTACAGCAATAACGCGTCAGGAAGGTAAGACCCCACGCGCACTTTTGATGCACAAGAATAGTTCTCTCAACGGCCCCGCCCGGTCTCACGGTATTAATAGTAGTTGCCTACCTCACACAAGTACTACTCTTCATTTAACCTTAAAATATTCACGTAGGAAGGGTAACTGCTAATTTTAAATTGAAGCGCTGGTTAAAAGAAAAGTGACATGTTTTTTTTGTTGCGAAGTCGACTTCGATCGATAGAAACTCCTTATACGTCTTTTCCAGTTCATCGGTGGGTAGGCCCAACTTCATCAAGTGTTTGTACATATCGAACTTGGAGGCGGCAGCTGACGCCTTGGTGAGCGCCGTCTCCGCCTTGATCTTCGTATGAGACCTGGACGACACAATCTCAGAAACCAGAAGTCTTTTTAGTATTGGTAGTCACTCACCCGTTAGATACTTGGTTGACATTTTTATTTCTAACGGAGTCCACCAAGGGTGGAGCTCCAGCAATTCCCAATCTGCCAAGTGTGGGGCGAGTAGTGTGTTAACGCTTACTTCTTCCGTCGTGCTCACTGTCCAGACATCGTACACGGCCTCTGCAAGTGAACGAGTAGGAGACGTTCGCTGTTAGGGTTATGAGCCCAAGATTGGAGTAAACTTCCAGAATTAACGTGAACGCTGACGATGTCGTGGACGCTGCCTTCGATGTCAGACTTACTTGGTACTCCGTCTCCGACCGCGTCGCGACGGATGATGGCTGTATCAACGCCTGCAGTGTCAGCAGCGGCTGGACTTGTAGGTCCGTTGGTTGGTGGTGCTGACGGGATTCCTGTCCTTCAGTCTCCACAGCCGCAGTCTGTTTCTGCGTTGAGCTCACCAACTTCAACGCTCATTTTGACTGGAACTTCGGTGGTGAATGCTCCAGCGAGGTTGCACGCTAATGGAGAACAACAGCAAAGGATACCATTGCCACCGCCTAACCTGGCGATGGATGTGAACAAAACCCCACCAAAAATGGCAGGAAGCTTTAACCTCTATCGCGCTCAAGTTATGGCCTATTTACATCGATTGGTCTAATCGATGGATCCGTACAGCGTCCGACTGTAAATGGGGAACTTCAACAACGCTACGATATGTTGGACTTCTTCGTGAAAGATACGTTGCTTCGTGGTGCTAAAGTTGAAGACGCTGAGCGTATGTGTGATCTTCCAACTGGCAAGGAAATGTGGGAAGATCTGGAAGCACACCATACTAAGCGTGAGTTTTCTAATTACGTGTGGGTATTGAAGCAATTCTTCCACGCAACTTACACTCGTGAGCAGACGATGGATTCTTGGCTTCAGGAGATTCACGATACACGTCGTGCGTTGGCTAACCTGGGTCGAGTTATCGATGATGATCTCACTGTGAACATGATTCTCATGGGAGTAGTACAGATACACAGAGATGTCGTGCGTCAGTTTTCTTGTATCATGGCTCCCGGGTCCCGACCCACTCTGCAGCAAGTCTTGAACACACTGAAGTCCGAGACCGAGATGGATGAGATCGTCCGCGATGAGGAAGAGGGAAACTCGAAGATCATGCACGTGGCTAAGAAACAGAAAACTGGTGACAAATCTAGTAAACATATTAGCTGGATTAAGCCCAGTGAAGCACAATCTGGTGGAGCTAAATCCAGTGAAGGAGGAAGCAAAGCCAATCAAAAGTCTGGTCCTGGTAAACGAAAGAAGGGCAAGTGCTTCTATTGTGATAAAGAAGGCCATCACAAATTTGAGTGTCGTAAGCTCAAATTTGATCTGAAGCACGGCAACGTAGATGCTGAGAAGGCAAAGTGTGGCAACAATTCTGGGGATAGCTCTAGAGGATATGGGGGAAACAAAGGTGGACCTCCTCAGCCGTTACCATTGGGAATGATCGGTCGTGTTGAAAATACTTGTGCTGTGTCGAGTACTGGGTCTACATTATTGTCGACGTCTGATACCTCTAATTTGTTGGAGTGGATATTCGACACAGCAGCTATTACGCATACATGCGCTGACCGGTCACTTATGACACAGTTCCCGCACTACGTGGAGACGAACACGCCACATGAATCGTGGACAGGAGAAGTAACAACGGAACATTTGGTGTCTCAATTGCCTGTATCTTTCCTATCCACACAAGATAGACGTGGCGAAACTGGAGAAGCGCTTGATTGCGCTCTTACTGCAGTCCGTAATGTTGTTGGATGCCACGTTAATCTGCTAAGTGTTAATGCACTTGAAGTATGAGACCTGGACGACACAGTCTCAGAAACCAGAAGTCTTTTTAGTATTGGTAGTCACTCACCCGTTAGATACTTGGTTGACATTTTTATTTCTAACGGAGTCCACCAAGGGTGGAGCTCCAGCAATTCCCAATCTGCCAAGTGTGGGGCGAGTAGTGTGTTAACGCTTACTTCTTCCGTCGTGCTCACTGTCCAGACATCGTACACGGCCTCTGCAAGTGAACGAGTAGGAGACGTTCGCTGTTAGGGTTATGAGCCCAAGATTGGAGTAAACTTCCAGAATTAACGTGAACGCTGACGATGTCGTGGATGCTGCCTTCGATGTCAGACTTACTTGGTACTCCGTCTCCGACCGCGTCGCGACGGATGATGGCTGTATCAACGCCTGCAGTGTCAGCAGCGGCTGGACTTGTAGGTCCGTCGGTTGGTGGTGCTGGCGGGATTCCTGTCCTTCAGTCTCCACAACCGCAGTCTGTTTCTGCGTTGAGCTCACCAACTTCAACGCTCATTTTGACTGGAACTTCGGTGGTGAATGCTCCAGCGAGGTTGCACGCTAATGGAGAACAACAGCAAAGGATACCATTGCCACCGCCTAACCTGGCGATGGATGTGAACAAAACCCCACCAAAAATGGCAGGAAGCTTTAACCTCTATCGCGCTCAAGTTATGGCCTATTTACATCGATTGGTCTAATCGATGGATCCGTACAGCGTCCGACTGTAAATGGGGAACTTCAACAACGCTACGATATGTTGGACTTCTTCGTGAAAGATACGTTGCTTCGTGGTGCTAAAGTTGAAGACGCTGAGCGTATGTGTGATCTTCCAACTGGCAAGGAAATGTGGGAAGATCTGGAAGCACACCATACTAAGCGTGAGTTTTCTAATTACGTGTGGGTATTGAAGCAATTCTTCCACGCAACTTACACTCGTGAGCAGACGATGGATTCTTGGCTTCAGGAGATTCACGATACACGTCGTGCGTTGGCTAACCTGGGTCGAGTTATCGATGATGATCTCACTGTGAACATGATTCTCATGGGAGTAGTACAGATACACAGAGATGTCGTGCGTCAGTTTTCTTGTATCATGGCTCCCGGGTCCCGACCCACTCTGCAGCAAGTCTTGAACACACTGAAGTCCGAGACCGAGATGGATGAGATCGTCCGCGATGAGGAAGAGGGAAACTCGAAGATCATGCACGTGGCTAAGAAACAGAAAACTGGTGACAAATCTAGTAAACATATTAGCTGGATTAAGCCCAGTGAAGCACAATCTGGTGGAGCTAAATCCAGTGAAGGAGGAAGCAAAGCCAATCAAAAGTCTGGTCCTGGTAAACGAAAGAAGGGCAAGTGCTTCTATTGTGATAAAGAAGGCCATCACAAATTTGAGTGTCGTAAGCTCAAATTTGATCTGAAGCACGGCAACGTAGATGCTGAGAAGGCAAAGTGTGGCAACAATTCTGGGGATAGCTCTAGAGGATATGGGGGAAACAAAGGTGGACCTCCTCAGCCGTTACCATTGGGAATGATCGGTCGTGTTGAAAATACTTGTGCTGTGTCGAGTACTGGGTCTACATTATTGTCGACGTCTGATACCTCTAATTTGTTGGAGTGGATATTCGACACAGCAGCTATTACGCATACATGCGCTGACCGGTCACTTATGACACAGTTCCCGCACTACGTGGAGACGAACACGCCACATGAATCGTGGACAGGAGAAGTAACAACGGAACATTTGGTGTCTCAATTGCCTGTATCTTTCCTATCCACACAAGATAGACGTGGCGAAACTGGAGAAGCGCTTGATTGCGCTCTTACTGCAGTCCGTAATGTTGTTGGATGCCACGTTAATCTGCTAAGTGTTAATGCACTTGAAGTATGAGACCTGGACGACACAGTCTCAGAAACCAGAAGTCTTTTTAGTATTGGTAGTCACTCACCCGTTAGATACTTGGTTGACATTTTTATTTCTAACGGAGTCCACCAAGGGTGGAGCTCCAGCAATTCCCAATCTGCCAAGTGTGGGGCGAGTAGTGTGTTAACGCTTACTTCTTCCGTCGTGCTCACTGTCCAGACATCGTACACGGCCTCTGCAAGTGAACGAGTAGGAGACGTTCGCTGTTAGGGTTATGAGCCCAAGATTGGAGTAAACTTCCAGAATTAACGTGAACGCTGACGATGTCGTGGATGCTGCCTTCGATGTCAGACTTACTTGGTACTCCGTCTCCGACCGCGTCGCGACGGATGATGGCTGTATCAACGCCTGCAGTGTCAGCAGCGGCTGGACTTGTAGGTCCGTCGGTTGGTGGTGCTGGCGGGATTCCTGTCCTTCAGTCTCCACAACCGCAGTCTGTTTCTGCGTTGAGCTCACCAACTTCAACGCTCATTTTGACTGGAACTTCGGTGGTGAATGCTCCAGCGAGGTTGCACGCTAATGGAGAACAACAGCAAAGGATACCATTGCCACCGCCTAACCTGGCGATGGATGTGAACAAAACCCCACCAAAAATGGCAGGAAGCTTTAACCTCTATCGCGCTCAAGTTATGGCCTATTTACATCGATTGGTCTAATCGATGGATCCGTACAGCGTCCGACTGTAAATGGGGAACTTCAACAACGCTACGATATGTTGGACTTCTTCGTGAAAGATACGTTGCTTCGTGGTGCTAAAGTTGAAGACGCTGAGCGTATGTGTGATCTTCCAACTGGCAAGGAAATGTGGGAAGATCTGGAAGCACACCATACTAAGCGTGAGTTTTCTAATTACGTGTGGGTATTGAAGCAATTCTTCCACGCAACTTACACTCGTGAGCAGACGATGGATTCTTGGCTTCAGGAGATTCACGATACACGTCGTGCGTTGGCTAACCTGGGTCGAGTTATCGATGATGATCTCACTGTGAACATGATTCTCATGGGAGTAGTACAGATACACAGAGATGTCGTGCGTCAGTTTTCTTGTATCATGGCTCCCGGGTCCCGACCCACTCTGCAGCAAGTCTTGAACACACTGAAGTCCGAGACCGAGATGGATGAGATCGTCCGCGATGAGGAAGAGGGAAACTCGAAGATCATGCACGTGGCTAAGAAACAGAAAACTGGTGACAAATCTAGTAAACATATTAGCTGGATTAAGCCCAGTGAAGCACAATCTGGTGGAGCTAAATCCAGTGAAGGAGGAAGCAAAGCCAATCAAAAGTCTGGTCCTGGTAAACGAAAGAAGGGCAAGTGCTTCTATTGTGATAAAGAAGGCCATCACAAATTTGAGTGTCGTAAGCTCAAATTTGATCTGAAGCACGGCAACGTAGATGCTGAGAAGGCAAAGTGTGGCAACAATTCTGGGGATAGCTCTAGAGGATATGGGGGAAACAAAGGTGGACCTCCTCAGCCGTTACCATTGGGAATGATCGGTCGTGTTGAAAATACTTGTGCTGTGTCGAGTACTGGGTCTACATTATTGTCGACGTCTGATACCTCTAATTTGTTGGAGTGGATATTCGACACAGCAGCTATTACGCATACATGCGCTGACCGGTCACTTATGACACAGTTCCCGCACTACGTGGAGACGAACACGCCACATGAATCGTGGACAGGAGAAGTAACAACGGAACATTTGGTGTCTCAATTGCCTGTATCTTTCCTATCCACACAAGATAGACGTGGCGAAACTGGAGAAGCGCTTGATTGCGCTCTTACTGCAGTCCGTAATGTTGTTGGATGCCACGTTAATCTGCTAAGTGTTAATGCACTTGAAGTATGAGACCTGGACGACACAGTCTCAGAAACCAGAAGTCTTTTTAGTATTGGTAGTCACTCACCCGTTAGATACTTGGTTGACATTTTTATTTCTAACGGAGTCCACCAAGGGTGGAGCTCCAGCAATTCCCAATCTGCCAAGTGTGGGGCGAGTAGTGTGTTAACGCTTACTTCTTCCGTCGTGCTCACTGTCCAGACATCGTACACGGCCTCTGCAAGTGAACGAGTAGGAGACGTTCGCTGTTAGGGTTATGAGCCCAAGATTGGAGTAAACTTCCAGAATTAACGTGAACGCTGACGATGTCGTGGATGCTGCCTTCGATGTCAGACTTACTTGGTACTCCGTCTCCGACCGCGTCGCGACGGATGATGGCTGTATCAACGCCTGCAGTGTCAGCAGCGGCTGGACTTGTAGGTCCGTCGGTTGGTGGTGCTGGCGGGATTCCTGTCCTTCAGTCTCCACAACCGCAGTCTGTTTCTGCGTTGAGCTCACCAACTTCAACGCTCATTTTGACTGGAACTTCGGTGGTGAATGCTCCAGCGAGGTTGCACGCTAATGGAGAACAACAGCAAAGGATACCATTGCCACCGCCTAACCTGGCGATGGATGTGAACAAAACCCCACCAAAAATGGCAGGAAGCTTTAACCTCTATCGCGCTCAAGTTATGGCCTATTTACATCGATTGGTCTAATCGATGGATCCGTACAGCGTCCGACTGTAAATGGGGAACTTCAACAACGCTACGATATGTTGGACTTCTTCGTGAAAGATACGTTGCTTCGTGGTGCTAAAGTTGAAGACGCTGAGCGTATGTGTGATCTTCCAACTGGCAAGGAAATGTGGGAAGATCTGGAAGCACACCATACTAAGCGTGAGTTTTCTAATTACGTGTGGGTATTGAAGCAATTCTTCCACGCAACTTACACTCGTGAGCAGACGATGGATTCTTGGCTTCAGGAGATTCACGATACACGTCGTGCGTTGGCTAACCTGGGTCGAGTTATCGATGATGATCTCACTGTGAACATGATTCTCATGGGAGTAGTACAGATACACAGAGATGTCGTGCGTCAGTTTTCTTGTATCATGGCTCCCGGGTCCCGACCCACTCTGCAGCAAGTCTTGAACACACTGAAGTCCGAGACCGAGATGGATGAGATCGTCCGCGATGAGGAAGAGGGAAACTCGAAGATCATGCACGTGGCTAAGAAACAGAAAACTGGTGACAAATCTAGTAAACATATTAGCTGGATTAAGCCCAGTGAAGCACAATCTGGTGGAGCTAAATCCAGTGAAGGAGGAAGCAAAGCCAATCAAAAGTCTGGTCCTGGTAAACGAAAGAAGGGCAAGTGCTTCTATTGTGATAAAGAAGGCCATCACAAATTTGAGTGTCGTAAGCTCAAATTTGATCTGAAGCACGGCAACGTAGATGCTGAGAAGGCAAAGTGTGGCAACAATTCTGGGGATAGCTCTAGAGGATATGGGGAAACAAAGGTGGACCTCCTCAGCCGTTACCATTGGGAATGATCGGTCGTGTTGAAAATACTTGTGCTGTGTCGAGTACTGGGTCTACATTATTGTCGACGTCTGATACCTCTAATTTGTTGGAGTGGATATTCGACACAGCAGCTATTACGCATACATGCGCTGACCGGTCACTTATGACACAGTTCCCGCACTACGTGGAGACGAACACGCCACATGAATCGTGGACAGGAGAAGTAACAACGGAACATTTGGTGTCTCAATTGCCTGTATCTTTCCTATCCACACAAGATAGACGTGGCGAAACTGGAGAAGCGCTTGATTGCGCTCTTACTGCAGTCCGTAATGTTGTTGGATGCCACGTTAATCTGCTAAGTGTTAATGCACTTGAAGTATGAGACCTGGACGACACAGTCTCAGAAACCAGAAGTCTTTTTAGTATTGGTAGTCACTCACCCGTTAGATACTTGGTTGACATTTTTATTTCTAACGGAGTCCACCAAGGGTGGAGCTCCAGCAATTCCCAATCTGCCAAGTGTGGGGCGAGTAGTGTGTTAACGCTTACTTCTTCCGTCGTGCTCACTGTCCAGACATCGTACACGGCCTCTGCAAGTGAACGAGTAGGAGACGTTCGCTGTTAGGGTTATGAGCCCAAGATTGGAGTAAACTTCCAGAATTAACGTGAACGCTGACGATGTCGTGGACGCTGCCTTCGATGTCAGACTTACTTGGTACTCCGTCTCCGACCGCGTCGCGACGGATGATGGCTGTATCAACGCCTGCAGTGTCAGCAGCGGCTGGACTTGTAGGTCCGTCGGTTGGTGGTGCTGGCGGGATTCCTGTCCTTCAGTCTCCACAACCGCAGTCTGTTTCTGCGTTGAGCTCACCAACTTCAACGCTCATTTTGACTGGAACTTCGGTGGTGAATGCTCCAGCGAGGTTGCACGCTAATGGAGAACAACAGCAAAGGATACCATTGCCACCGCCTAACCTGGCGATGGATGTGAACAAAACCCCACCAAAAATGGCAGGAAGCTTTAACCTCTATCGCGCTCAAGTTATGGCCTATTTACATCGATTGGTCTAATCGATGGATCCGTACAGCGTCCGACTGTAAATGGGGAACTTCAACAACGCTACGATATGTTGGACTTCTTCGTGAAAGATACGTTGCTTCGTGGTGCTAAAGTTGAAGACGCTGAGCGTATGTGTGATCTTCCAACTGGCAAGGAAATGTGGGAAGATCTGGAAGCACACCATACTAAGCGTGAGTTTTCTAATTACGTGTGGGTATTGAAGCAATTCTTCCACGCAACTTACACTCGTGAGCAGACGATGGATTCTTGGCTTCAGGAGATTCACGATACACGTCGTGCGTTGGCTAACCTGGGTCGAGTTATCGATGATGATCTCACTGTGAACATGATTCTCATGGGAGTAGTACAGATACACAGAGATGTCGTGCGTCAGTTTTCTTGTATCATGGCTCCCGGGTCCCGACCCACTCTGCAGCAAGTCTTGAACACACTGAAGTCCGAGACCGAGATGGATGAGATCGTCCGCGATGAGGAAGAGGGAAACTCGAAGATCATGCACGTGGCTAAGAAACAGAAAACTGGTGACAAATCTAGTAAACATATTAGCTGGATTAAGCCCAGTGAAGCACAATCTGGTGGAGCTAAATCCAGTGAAGGAGGAAGCAAAGCCAATCAAAAGTCTGGTCCTGGTAAACGAAAGAAGGGCAAGTGCTTCTATTGTGATAAAGAAGGCCATCACAAATTTGAGTGTCGTAAGCTCAAATTTGATCTGAAGCACGGCAACGTAGATGCTGAGAAGGCAAAGTGTGGCAACAATTCTGGGGATAGCTCTAGAGGATATGGGGGAAACAAAGGTGGACCTCCTCAGCCGTTACCATTGGGAATGATCGGTCGTGTTGAAAATACTTGTGCTGTGTCGAGTACTGGGTCTACATTATTGTCGACGTCTGATACCTCTAATTTGTTGGAGTGGATATTCGACACAGCAGCTATTACGCATACATGCGCTGACCGGTCACTTATGACACAGTTCCCGCACTACGTGGAGACGAACACGCCACATGAATCGTGGACAGGAGAAGTAACAACGGAACATTTGGTGTCTCAATTGCCTGTATCTTTCCTATCCACACAAGATAGACGTGGCGAAACTGGAGAAGCGCTTGATTGCGCTCTTACTGCAGTCCGTAATGTTGTTGGATGCCACGTTAATCTGCTAAGTGTTAATGCACTTGAAGTATGAGACCTGGACGACACAGTCTCAGAAACCAGAAGTCTTTTTAGTATTGGTAGTCACTCACCCGTTAGATACTTGGTTGACATTTTTATTTCTAACGGAGTCCACCAAGGGTGGAGCTCCAGCAATTCCCAATCTGCCAAGTGTGGGGCGAGTAGTGTGTTAGCGCTTACTTCTTCCGTCGTGCTCACTGTCCAGACATCGTACACGGCCTCTGCAAGTGAACGAGTAGGAGACGTTCGCTGTTACTTCGCCACTGTCACCTCGCGGATCTTTTGTTCAATGTTGTTTTTGCCTTTCCATGTTGTGTTTTTCCCTTTGCATCATGTGTTTTTCCTTCTCCATTTGCCAGTGCTCGCGGTCAAGCTGGAGCTTCTCGCGTTCCAAGGCTAATCGGTCATTGTTGCCGGTGTCGTCGTCGCTCTGATATTGGCTGTTGGGGAGAGTGAAGGAGACCTGGATGGGCGACGGATCGTGACTCTGCTTGCTGTGCTTCGCTGGTGGCGCTGGTTGAGCAGCAAATGACGGAAAAGCAGTTGAATAAAAATGTCACTATTACGAGGTCGACCATCATTCAGACGCAACTTCAAGTTGCACTCGCTTTTTTTTAATCCTCAAGAAGTATTATATTTATAATAGAAATTAAAGTATATACCGGTACAAGTACTCCATAAAAAGTAATAAATGTAACCCGTCATATACTTGTAGTGTTCAAGTAGTGTTCAAGCTACATTTAGCTTCTTCGTTTTAAATACTTTGCGATCAGTCTCAGGTAGCATTGGTTGAATCACACACATGTTCAGCACCACACCAATTCAAGTTTGCTTTTACCTAACACACCTCTCACCATTCGCTAGGGAATAGGATACGTACACCTCCAGAGCTGTACTTGTATTAATAGCTCGATCTGCGTTTGCGGGACAGTCAACAAGTTTATGCTTAGATGTACCGTAATCTCAGATTTGCCTCCAATCCGCCCACTTTCATCAAAAGCGGGGCCTGAAGTACGTGAATCGCGCTCTTCGCCATAGATTAGGCGTCCGGAAATATGAGCTACCGGTACAAATACACTCTGACCTGTCCTCTTTAGGCTTCATACAAAACGTAAAGGACGAATGACGCTTCCATTTTAACTCAAAGTGTGGCACACGGTATCGGCGTAGGATCCGTGAGATAGTGCGGCAGCTGTTAATAACGTCGATGACATCGCCGCCAGCATCGAATGCTGCAGCTTGCAAGGCAGCGGTGGTTGTCGAACACTCTTTGGTAAAACACTCTGCAGTACATGTACTACAGTAATACTGAGCTGTACCCATGATAAAATTATTAGGTACATACCTGTTCAAATTGCTCTATCGGATACAGTACAATGGGATATCGGTACTTCTGCCCAGCGTCCATCGACCCTGCTGAAGGAATCCATCCCTCCTTTCGAAGAGTGATACATGTAACTAGGTTTCAGGACGAGGCCAACTCAGCGATAGCTCTTCAAATGGTCGCCTGGAGCTGTGGATCTCGCTTATCGACAGCAATAGATGTACCCACGTGGCCTATAATACCGGTACCGTAGTGGAGGTCGAGCTCAATCTGTTGCGTTCGAACAGCAGTTCAGCGGATTCGTAAAAAACGACTCGTAATGGTCCAGACCACAGCTCAGATTGACATCCCCCCCTCAACAGCATGGAACCTACAGCTATATTTACATAAGTAGGATATCCAATCTAGACGGAAACATTCAGCCTATAGTTTCCTTCTTCCCCTTTTAATCAAATCATTTCTTTAACAGGGTATCATTCCTCACATAATCTGCTCTGTCGCATTTATGCACCAAACGAGATGCAAAAATTCCCAAAATGGCTTCTCTGATCAGTCTCAAAAGACAACAGCAACAACCAACAACCAGACACAAGCCATCTGCTCTGCGGCGTGCTATCCATCTGCCTATCGCCACTCTCCATTCGTCTCCGCTCGCTACGCACATGCCTTCAAGCAGGGACGGAGATGGCGGCACGCCCACGGCGCCCTACGCGCTACTGGCGCAGCCCTCGCCTCTCCGGGACGAGATCGAGGCCGACAGCATCTTGGGCAGCAACGTGGTGGACGTCCACGTGGACGATGTGGCCGAGCTGAGTCAGATCCAGGAGGACACGAAGCGAGAGGAGGCTGAGGGCACCGACGACCGGGACTACCGCTACGTGTATCTGAACGCCCCCGAGAAGAACACGGCGCTTAACTATTGCTCGAATCTGGTGATCACCAGTCGCTTCACCGTCTACAATTTCCTGCCCAAACTGCTCTTCTACGAGTTCAGCAAGCTGGCGAATGCGTATTTCCTAGTCATTTCCATCATGCAGACCATCAAGCCCATCTCCAACACGGGGGGCTTCCCGGCTTCTTTACCTGCTCTATCGATTATCGTGCTCATCGACATGTTCTTCGCCTGTCTAGAGGACTATAAGCGCCACAAAGCAGACCATATTGCCAATAACTTGCCCTGTCTGAGGTTCCAACGAGACACGAAAGCGTTCGAACCTGCCAAATGGCATACTTTACAGGTCGGAGATGTCGTAAAAGTGGCCAATCGAGACCCTGTGCCGGCGGATCTGGTGATTCTGGGCGCCTGTGAGCCAGATCCGTTGAACCCCACGGGTATCTGCTACGTGGAGACCAAATCGCTGGATGGAGAGACGAATCTGAAGCTCCGACAAGGCCTGGAAGGCACATACACAGCTCTATTAAGCGACGCAGCCGTGGGGGACGTTAAGGGAACGCTGGTGTGCGAGACGCCGAATAACTCGATCCACCGCTTCAGTGGCTCCATGACACTAAAAGGAGGGAAGAAGGAGGTCATTACGACCAACGCCATCGTGCTACGAGGCTCCACTCTACGCAACACGGAGTATATCTACGGACTGGTCGTGAACACTGGACCGGATACTAAGATCATGATGGCGTCGTCTTCTGAACCCATGAAGTGGAGCAACATGGAACGTCGACTTAACAAGCAGATCCTGTACATCTGTGTGCTTATGGTGGTGCTGTGCTTGACGGGCGCCATCTTGTCGACGGTCTGGAACGCGCAGTATCTGGACAAAGACCGACACAAGGCGGCGTGGTATCTGTACGACGGCGGCTCGACAGCTGTCAAGTCGCCGGTGGGCAACTTCTTCATCATGGTGCTGTACTACTTCTTGCTGCTGAATTCCTTCATCCCCGTGTCGCTGTATGTGAGTATGACGTCGGTGAAGTTCATGCAGTCGTATTTCATGAACAACGACCTGGAAATGTACCACGAAGAGACGGACACGCCGTGTCAAGTACGCACCATGTCTCTGAATGAGGAATTGGGGCAGATCGACTACATTTTCTCGGACAAAACGGGAACATTGACGTGTAACATTATGGAGTTCCGGAAATGTTCCATCAATGGAGTTGCCTACGGCCATGGCGAGACGGAAGTGGGTATTGCAGCTAGGAAACGGCAACAGGATGAAGCACCTACGACCTCTTCCTTCTACGCGGTGACTCCCGGTGGCGGCTGCGCTGTTCCGATGCGGAAAGACCGTGTTGACACCGCTCCAGACTCGAATAATCCCCCAACCGATCGTGTGGTTACTGCGCCGTTCGTGAATTATCAGGACGACGCGCTTTTCGACGCACTGGCGCAGAAGAACAGCACACAAGCGAAGGCTATTAGCGCGTTTTTCGAGCACTTGGCCGTGTGTCACACTGTCATGCCGGAGAAGGCTCCTGACAACAGTCTGCGCTTAAGTGCGTCGTCTCCGGACGAACAAGCGCTGGTTGCTGCAGCGGCGTGTTTCGGCTACAAGTTCGTGGCGCGTGGACCTGGTAAGGCCATGGTCGAGTATTTCTCGTGTGTGGACAACCCCGAAGCTATGAGCTACAACCAGCCAGTGGCTGAGCACGCTGTGGGCTCGTACGAGGTCCTGGAAGTGCTCGAGTTTAACAGTACGCGCAAGCGTATGTCGGTCATTGTCAAGGGGCCGCAAGGAGAGCTCAAGCTGTTCTGCAAAGGAGCGGATACTGTCATGTACGAGCGTCTGAGACCCACAAATGACCCGGCTGTCAAACAAACGCGTAACTTAACGCTGCAACACATGGAACAATTCGCTTCCGAGGGTCTACGTACACTAGTGATCGGTACGACCGACGTTGACCCGGATTTCTTTGAGTCGTGGGTGATTCGATACCGTACTGCTATCAACGACATGCGCCAGATCGATCTGCGTCGTAATGGCGAAGATAACGACATCGATCGACTCATGGAGGAGATTGAGAAGAACCTGGACATCCTGGGTGCCACAGCTATTGAGGACCGCCTCCAAGCTGAAGTGCCCGACACGATTTATAAGCTACGACAGGCGGCGATCAAGATCTGGATGCTGACAGGCGACAAGGAGGAGACGGCGATCAACATCGGCTTTGCGTGTCGTCTCCTAGCTTCCGACATCGAACGCGTTGTGATCTCAGCGGATACTCACCCGGATTTGGCTTCTATCGTGGACGAACTGGAAGCGTACGCGCGTGAAGTGAGCGACGAGGACACGTCTGCGTCGACAGCATGTGGAGCACTGACGTCTTCCACGATACCGTTGGAGCGATGTTCCTCCGTCATTCATCAGCGTAAACGGCTGACACGTATCGAGAGTTTGGCCGAGATGCATCAGCAGGAGTTGGCGTTGGTTATTGACGGCGAGACGTTGGAGCTTGCACTCGAAGAGTGTCCGGAATTGCTGCTCAAGGTGGCTGAAAAGTGCGTGGCAGTGATCGCGTGTCGTGTCTCTCCTGCCCAGAAGGCGCAGCTGGTTCGACTTGTGAGAGAGAATAACCCGGAGATGCGGACGCTGGCAATTGGTGACGGAGCGAACGATGTCTCGATGATTCAGGCAGCACACGTGGGGGTGGGGATCTCGGGACAGGAAGGCATGCAGGCGGCCAACTCGTCGGATTATGCTATTGCGCAGTTCCGCTTCTTATCGCGCCTTTTACTGGTTCACGGACGCTGGAATTATGTGCGTATGGGCAAGCTTATCCTGTATATCTTCTACAAGAACGTGATCCTAAACTTGACCCAGTTCTGGTACATGATCTACACGGGTTACTCTGGACAGAAGTTCTTCCTCGAATGGGGCCTTCAGGGCTACAACCTGCTCTTCACAGCGTTGCCTATCGTGCTTGTGAGTACCTTTGAGCAAGACGTACCAGCATGTCTCGCACACAGCTACCCGCTGTTGTACCGTATCGGTCAGGAGAATACGCGGTTTAACACCAAAGTGGTGTGGGCCTGGATAACGTCGTGTGTCTGGGAGTCGCTCATCATCTGCTTCGGCGTCGTGTACGGGATGCGGTATCTGGTCAATGGCGGTGATACACCGACAATGTGGGTCTACGGTTGCACGTCTTTCACGATTGTATTGATCGTGGTGACGCTAAAACTGTGTCTGCATCAGCAGATGTGGTGGCCTATTCACATCGCCATCTACATTGGCTCTTTCATGCTTTGGATCGGCACTGCAGCGTTTATTTCTGCCGGTGATTCAGTCAGTTCGTCGTACTGGAACGGCGTCTTCTCGAACACGTTCCGCATCGATGCCTTCTGGTTGGTACTGCCGCTTCTCGTGGTCGCCGCGTTGTCGCGCGACTTTATGTGGAAGGGATACATGCGCATGTTCAGGCCGTCGTACAAGCATTTAGCACAGGAAGTGAACGCCTTTGGTCTCACACATATCGCCGACCAGCTGCTCACGTTCCCGCCAGCCGAGAAGATCCCAGAGGACGCTCTTGGAGGCGAGGCTGGTCGTGTGGCAGGTTCCGTACTGACGTCCAGTATGCGCGATACAAGCGTGGCCAAGCCGATGGCTCCTGCCGTGGTGATGGCCGCGCGTCCGCTTATTGGCCGTATTGGCAGTCGTCGCTCTATCACAAGAGGCAGCGCGTTCAGCTACGACGCCGAGAGTGTCATGGTCGAGTCCTTCATGTCTACAGACAGATACGTGCGCGACGCCAAGAGAACCAAGTCGATCTTCGAACGCCACGCGAGTCGCGGCTCATTGGCATTCCACCTGCCGCTCGACTCGGAAGGAGACTTGGATCTCACAGAAAGCGCGCGCTTGTCTAACGCGCGCACAGCACGCGCAGTCACGTCGGTAGATGAGTCTCCTTCACGGTCTGCAGGCAACGTCTTCCGCGGCGCGCGGCACGGCCAAGGTCGACGACGTTTCTTCTCTGTATCTGCGCTCTCACGTGAACCTGAAGGCACTAGAGCGCGTGAAAATGCCACGACAAACGCTGGTGCACACCCTCGACCGTCCATCAGCACGTTGGACCGCGTACGGGAGAACTCGACCATGAGCGACTTTGGCTCGGACGGACGTCGTAGTTCCCGCAGACCTTCCTTGAACCGCCGAACACGCGGCTTCGAGAATAGCGCAATGTCCAGCGACGACGTCCAGAATCTCGCTCATGGAGACAGTGTCAATACACCGGTGCGGCGCTACGCGAGACGTAGCATGATGTCAAGTACGTAAGAAATGGGGGAATAACTAGGTAACAAGCACGTCTGTAAGTTTTGCGATTGTGAAGAATGGAAGGACGTGTATTCATTAGAACGGCAGTAAGCTGCAGAATCAAAAAGCACTTGAACTACATGGAGTTGTATAGCAAGTGTGTGCGTGCTGTGCTTAACTGCGACTGCGGCTTCGACTGGGGCTGCGGCGTCGACCACGGCCACGACTGGAGCTTCGGCTTCGACTGCGGCTGCTGAAGCTACGTCCCCGACTTCGGCTGCGACTTGCACTGCGACTGCGTCCTCGCGAACGGCTGAAGCTGCGGCTTCGACTTCTGCTGAAGCTCCGACTGCGGCTTCTGCTACGACTGGGACTACGGCGACGTCGGAATGGACTGGGCGAGCGTCGACGGCCTCCTCGGAACGGCGACGACCCGCGACGACGGAATGCCGGCGAACGGGAGCGCCCACGTCGGTTGCCAAAGCTGCGGCTACGACTGCGTCCTCGGAACGGCGACGCGGCACGGCGCCCTCGCCCACGACGTGGCGGTGACGGAGACCGGAATCGCCCACCTCGCCGGTTGCGGCTTCTCGGAGACGGCGACGAGCGCGTGACCGTACGGCGAGGCTCCGGCTTGGGAGCGTCCGGAAGTACGCGTAACTTGTTGCCGTCCAACCAGCCGTCGTGCATGTGGTCCTTGGCGTTGTCCGCATCCTTCTGAGCGGCGAAGGCTATAACGGCACTAGCTTTGCCTCTAGGGACGGCCATTTCCACGCGCACTACGGCGCCGAACTTGCCGAAGATCTCGCGCAGATGATCCGTATTCACATTGCGCGTGAGGTTCTCGACGCGTAGCGTCACTGGTTTCGATTCGGAGGCTTCTTTGCTGCGACTTGGGGATTTCTCATCTGCAGAGGAACGCGCTTCTAATGGATTGCAGAAAAATGAGAAGTTAGGGAGGGATGTAGCAGCACAGAGAAGTAGGAGTGACACGTACTGGACACGGAGCGGGATCTAGAACGAGAGTGAGAGCGCGAGCGAGACACAGAGCTTTTGCGCGCGTTGCGAGCGGGAGAATGTCGAGACGCAGACTGCGTCGGAGAACGCGAACGTGAGCGGGAACGCGAGTTACGCGGCGACGAAGGCATGGTAGGAGGTCGAAGTGTTCGTCTGACGATGATTGGGATTGGATCGCCTGGTGTTTGCACACCAATAACACCTTCAAATTGCAACTTTTTTTTCGTAAAAGAGCAACAGTTCGTATTGCTTCTGTATTATAATGTTTCCGATTAGTACTACTCAGCTGTACTAATTTAGTACTGCTACTTTCGTATCTGGAAGCGCTCCATCTTGTCGACGAGTCTGAGTTCCTGGAAGGCTGCGGTGATGACGTCGCGGTAGCATAGTGGATGGCTACGTTTGTAGAGCTCTCCGATCCATGAGGACGTTTCGTCGGTCTGCTTGATAAGCGTCTGGCCACTTTTCTCCGTAAGATACATTGCTTCACTAGAATACTTGAGCGCCAGACAGCCATGCTCCCACACGCGGTTATTTTCGATCTGACGGCGACTCAGTATCTCCAACACCTTGTAAAAGTCCTGGGCGTCGGCTTGCTCCGCCTTGGCCACGTCGATAGACATGGACTTGCCTCCGATCTTGAACTTAATCTCGCAGTCGCGATCTACAAGTCCTGCAGTCTCGAATTTCACCGACGTGATAGTCTCGTTGCGATAGTCGAAGCGCTCCGTGAGCTTGCGTGTCGTGGTGGAGTTGCTACCAGCAATCTTGAGCAATGCGTGGTTCGTGAATGTGAACTCCTCCTTGGTGGACTGCATTGAGAACATGATGCTCTCGTTGGGAAGTAGATATGGGTTCGCCAGACACGGGGAGAAGTCGTGCATGACGCGGCACACGTCGCCCGCGCCAGACAGGTCACCGGCGAGTCCTTTCAACATGGTGTTCAAGCGTGCGTGTGAAGATTGGTCAATTGAGAAGTGAGCTTGCAGGTGTTTGTGTGTGTACGTCGCCGAGGGACCCACAATCGCCGAGTTATAGCCGAGGAGGTTCGACTAATCCGCAACGGTTGAACCTCATCCCATCTTTCGGCTGGCTCAGGAAATCCAGTCGTACTGTACCGCCACTTCGAGTATTGAAATTTGATGTATCCATGTAGTGAACTCAGTCTCTGTTCGTGGTCATCGTGTCCAGCGTAGCGGTGCCGCTGACAAAGAGGAGTCTTTCGCAACCAGCTTGCACAGCTTGTTGCAGTCTAAATGGATGCAGCGAGTGGATTTTCATGTGCGCGTCTCTTCCCTTACCAAACTACCACGTCATTCTCACTTTAGCGCGGCTGTTCACAAGACTTTACCCATGTTCAAGGGTCTGACCAAGGATCTCACGGGTACTGCAGACATCTGTAACACCGCCAAGGACTTCAGCAAGTTGCATGCCTGTTCGTACTTGCTGCCGGGTGAAGACATTATGTTCGCCTTCGAGTCTGCCAAGGAGGAGTTTGCCTTCACCAACGAGGCGTTGATCATGACGTTAGGAGAGAATGCCACCACTACGCGGAAGTTCGTGCAGCGCGCCACGTATCGAGACTGCCCCATCTCAAAGGTCTTCTTTGAGACCACAGGACGAGTGGATCGCGACTGTGAGATCAAGTTTCAAATCGGCGAGTACGACGTGTCCATCGACATCGCTCGTAAGGAAGAAGAATTCGTTAAAGGTTTCTACAAGACACTATTACTTCTCGCTCGAGAGCAAAAGTCCCGTGCTCGCAGCTGGGGTCAAGCCGAGAAGGGCCTGGGCAAAGCTGCAGACAGCTTGAAGATAATGACAGGCCACGATCTCGTGTCACAAGCTTCCGGAGCTGCAGCATGGCTCGAAAACGCCTTTATCGAGCGCAATCCGCGCTGCTATCGTGAAGTTATCGCTGGAGCTTTAGTTCAGACGGTTGCTGAAGGCAAAAAGTAATGCTTTTCAAGATTTTCGTTGCTACTAAAGAGTGCAAAGATGAAATTTGTAAGGAAGTTGCCGTTTTAGGGTGCTTGTAAAGTGTATCCATTGAAAAATCAGTGTGTCATTTTGGATTCCGCAATGGGCAATACTAACTCCGCGATCAAGGGCCTAGCATCGGACATTGCGGGTACAACGGACATCTGCGACGTGGTCGCGGACGTCTCGAGTGCTTGGGCGTCGTCCTATCTGCTGCCGGAGGAGGAAATTCTGTACGCGCTGCAGTCTGTGCGGCAGGAGTTCGCCTTCACCAACCGCGCACTTATCAAAGTGAGCGCAGAAACGTCCACCACTACTCGCAAACGAGTGGAGCGGTTTGAGTATAAGACTCACACAGTGGAGAACGTCAAGTTCGAGTCGACGGGTGTCGTAGACCGAGACTGCGAGCTGGAGTTCAAGATCGGGGAGCAGAAATTTAAGATAGACATCGAACGAAGTAAAGAAGAAGAGATCAAGGGGTTCTATAAGGCGCTTGTGCTACTGGGTCATAAGCAAGAGGAAAACGAATTCGAATGGGAGCTGGTTAAGCAGGCCATGGCCACGGCAAAGGACACCGTGCGTCGCTCTGATGCCGATAGACAGAGTCTGAACCAGCAATCGGATGAGACCCTCCGTTGGATGAAAGCGCAACACGAGCGGACTCATCCTCACTGCTACAAGAGCGTCATCAAGAGCGCTCTTGACGCATCCCAAGAAGAGCGGGAGAAGGTGGAATAAGTCGATTGGAAGGAATGAACGTTGGGCGTTACACCGGCTTACTGAGCAAAAGTATTCGGTGATCATCGCGGTGCAAGACATTGTGAAAATCTTCTTTACTCGAACAAGTTATTTGAAATGGTGCGCTCGCTTGCAATATTTGACGTTTGAAAAATCTTTTACCTTCTTTTTTTTTGATGTATTTTATCTTTTGTTCGAGGTGTTCCGGTACATGTATCAATTTTTAATACATTGGACAGCTTTAGGTCCCCAACCAATTTTGTTATATTGCCCCCCCCCCGAGATTAATTGCGCGGATATAACCTGAGTCGATATTCCACAGACTAGGCATAGGGGTACAAAATATTGAGCATTACGTTCTGTGATGTGTGTTGCATGAATGTTGCTAGGACACGCAAGCTCCATTTACAGCATACTAACGTTAGAGCTCACAGTATTCCTACTCCTTACGTGTATAGTTTTGCCGGTATGAGGGAGGATTGGCAATGAACCCTGACGGTTGCTCCTCTTAAAAAACACTTGCAAATATCAAATGATGGTGGGCGCATTTTTGCGAACATTTACCGTGTATTGATGGGCTCATTGCCAGGGAACCCGAAAATGCAAAACTTAGATTAATGCATCGATGGTAGCTGAGCAAATTAATAATTCAATTATTTGCATTATTCCGGCCCATACTCGAGCGTACCTTGTCCAGCGCACTCAGGTCTCACAAGTCGCGATTGTAGTTCAGAAACATTATCATCTCAAGCCTGGCTGGAGACATTCGCTTCCGTAGATCAGACAGCACCAGCTTAGCAAGAGGAAAGAAGCGCTCACACTCGTTAGACGTTGGCGGGATGTACGCGACGTCAACGTAGTGCGCGCACTTCACGACCTTGCGTTTCTTGAGCGCTGCTCTCACAATAGAACACCCCTCGGCGGCCCTTGAAGACGACCGTTCGAGATCCGGCGACCTAAATTCAGCGCAGACTAATTTTTCTGCAACGTTTAGTACCTCCCCACGCTGTAACTTGACTAAACCTTGCTCTAAATTGGGGTTGTTCACTATAGATGCCGTTGTTGACAGCCGATGCTTCAGGGCTGGGCACTCCTTTACAACCTGGTCAAAAAGACGTCGCGAAGCGGACAAAGTTAGCGTAGACTTCTGCAGCTCCTTGGTAACGGCCTCAAAAGCTGCTAAATCTTTAAGAAGCGCCTTGACGCGCTCATGCTCCGCACGCCATAGTAGGAGAGGCTGCACATCATGCTCCACGAGGACATTGAGGACCAGCTGAACAATTGCCGGCTGGAGTTTGGCGTAGCGCTCTACCATCTCGTACGTGCTCGACCTTCTGGTGTCGTTCCTCAGCAGAGGTGATAGATGGGAGACGCGGCGAAGAATGGCTCTACCTTTGATCGTACGCAACTTGGACATCAATGTATGGACCTTGGTTTTAAACTCGTCTTCGTTCTTGAGGATGTCCTTGACCACTAAATTAAAGCGGTGACTTGCGCATCCGATTAGCGGTATAGCACCCTCCTTCCGGCCAAAGTACTGATTAACGGAGCAGTTATCGCCGACCATGAACTTCACTGCGCTCCAGGTCTTGCTGTATCGCGACAGCGTATCAGCGATTAGGTCGTACTGGCTCTGTGCGCTAAGATCTTCCTCCGTCTCTACGGGCGAGAAAGCTAACAGCACGAAGCGACGAGATAAGCACTCTGAGTCCTCGTAGTACTCACTGGCCGCGCTGCTACCGTTTTACCGGTATTACCGGTGGCACAGTCAAATACCGCAAATATTGCGATGTAGTAACGGTTGCTGCTTGTCCAGCCGTCCAATACGAGACCAAATGATTCGGGTAGCTCACTGACTACACGGCCCTCAACTACCTCGAACAGCAATACTGTATAGCGCAGTAGCATGTCCTCTGACACGGTAGAAAGTGTCACATTCAGCCGGGTTAGCCTGCGTCGTAGGTGGCTCAGTAGATTCGTGTAGCCGTTGCCCTTCTTGAGCTGCTTGCCGCAGGTCGTGCAATTGTAGAAGCCGTCACCGACCTCAGTGAAGCGCACTGAGCAAATTTGGCTGCTCGTAAGGACCGTGATAGACAGAGAGAGCACTGTAGCGGTAGAGGGGTGTCCAGAAGACTGTAGATTGAATTTTGAATGGATGTTTTGTAGGTTTGGACGTGACCGGCACCTGTATTGTAAATGACTGGTAGCAAGCGACCCTGTGGACTTTGTTGGCCTGTACCTTGGCAATTCATGAATTAATTGTAATAAATTCAAAAATGAATTGAGGGGTAAGAATTAATAATTTAATAAAAAATTAGGATTCATTTTTATGCATATTATTTTTTCGGATTCCCTGCTCATTGCCCATCTCGCCGTTCTACAAAATATACAGATGCAAAGGCTGGCTGACATAGGCCCCCTCATCGCTATTAACGAAGTACACTTTGCTCTTTTCTTCTTTAATTTGCATATACCAGCTCTCTGTATGCAGGCAGCCTCATGTCAGGATGTCCGTATCATTAGTTGTCTTCCTACAGTATTGAAAATCTCGAGCACCTCTCGGATAAAAGGGACTCCTTATTTGTTAGCAATTTATGCTGACCAGATCCAGCACAACGCGCGAAGCATTCGCTTTGCACCTTTATGCTAGACACTCTTTGCCGAGCTAGGATCCACGAGCCTAATCCTGCAGTGCTGTGCTTGACCTCGTCTGCCTTCGGTAGGCGAATTTGGTGCTTTTAGGAGTTTCGCTTTAATAATTGGTCGACCTAGGCACTTCCACTCTAAATATCAATACAAAATGAAGATGGACAATCTGTTCATAAGGTTGATATGAATTGTCCTCCCAGGTCAAAGCAACGCGTCTAGTTGACCATTTGCAACCCAGGGGGACTTGATTGGCTGGCTTATCAGTATTGACCAGATTTGAGGTACGTACCAGTAGTACTACCACATCCTGAAGTGGGGTGTCGTTTGCAACTTGTGTTGTATGCACCGCTGCATGAGCTGTTAAAGTGGAACAGGATAGGCTCGCGGAAGTTGGCGTGCCCTGCGTCGAGCTGCTGCTCCGAACCTGGAGATCTAGACTTAGGTATATTGAAGCATGTGGCCCCGGAGAGCGCACGGACGGTAGAGTAAGGAGGAGCAGGTAACTGAGCCAATATCTCACTCTATCTTTCGGATGCTTAGCCTCATAAGTGCGCATACAAGAACTCGTCACGGTCCGAGGACTGCAGTTCAGTAGGTCGTGAGCCCAAATGATCATTGTCGACGCTAGTGCAGGACGCGACGACGCCCA
This sequence comes from Phytophthora betacei, assembly GCA_011320135.1. NCBI lineage: Eukaryota > Oomycota > Peronosporomycetes > Peronosporales > Peronosporaceae > Phytophthora > Phytophthora betacei. The sequence goes on from JAANHX010000431.1 coordinate 247,837, forward strand.
GGCGTCGACGCCTGCACCGGCAACCGGTTGGTCTGGCTGATCATGCCGAAGAGACGAGCACGGCAACAAGGCCATCGGTCACAATGTGGCCGGTGCCGACCACGGAGATGACAACATGTCCAAGATGATGACGCTGATGGAGGGATTGACAGATCACCTGGATTGGCTGGAAGAATCACAAGCCAAGGCGGAAAGAAGGATGGAGAGCGATGAAACGCGTGCGCGCGACGCAGACCATCCAATCACGTCGTTAAAGAATTCCGTCCTGTTTACGTTCCATCTCGACAGAGGGCACGCATGCATCTACACTCGCTGGTGGGCTCGCCGAGCGCACCACAGACGCCAACGCCGCGGATACCGTCTCATGCTCCGCAGTACTTCGGACAGCAGCAACCCGGCTACGGGATGCCGATGCTCGAGCTCCAGCTCTTATACGCGGCAGCGTAGGCCGCGCCAGGACCCGCGGCTCCGGCTCCGCAGTCACAAGCACCACAGCCGCATCCTGGTGGTGGACGGTTTTTGACCCAGAACCCAAACGGTGGTGGCGTCCGCTATCCAGACACGAGGCAGAAGAAGCTGGCCATACGACCGTTCAACGGAAGGAGCTTTACGTTGGGCTCGGACCTAGATTGTTTGAATAGGGCCGCAGATATTAGCGCCAGGTAAACATCACTCAGTCGGCATGTGGTTTTACCTGGCCTGATGATGTCAGAGTAGATCTGTTAGGGCATTACCTCGCCGACACGGCCGAGAGGTACTACAACAAACAAGTCGAGGCTTGGTGGGGTCAGCTGCCACGCTTCAATACGTGACGGAGAGGTTGTTAGAAGCGTTTAAGACCAACATAACGCCGGCTCAGGCGATGAGACACTTCAGTCCGCCGACGGACTCCAAGCGCACGTGGCCTGAACAATATATGTACTAAGTGGCAGTGTGTGAAGCGTCAAGAGGAGGCACCGACTACTTGGTGCTGAACAACATCGTACAATACGCGTCCGCGGACCTACGCACGGTATTGATGACCAAGGTGGACAGGACTAGAACGGACTATCTACAGCAAGCTGAGGAGATTGCTCACTTTTTCAGTCGTAGGAACTGGAGCCGCTAAAGCATCGGACCTCGGACGCGAAGTGGTGATGACTGTGGGCTAAGAGCGGAACAAAGAGAAGAGACGGTGTCACGGATGCGGCCAAGCTGTCCATCTGCGTGCTGCTAGTCCGGAAGGGAGTCGTGGCCCCAACGGACCAGACCTGTTACTGGCTGTACGAGATGAATTAACAATGGCCGATGATATTTAGATCCTGGATAGTAAATCCAGCTGACACTTGGTCGGAGGCAAGTCGTGGCTTAATGAGATAGAATGCTGCGGCGATGTATGTGTACAACCCAACGGAGAGCCGTTAAACGTGACCAAGCAGGGGTCACTGACACTGCGGTGGATGGCGTGCGGTAAGGAGAAATCCGTGAAGCTGATGGACGTGTACTTCGCACCCAGGGTGGTGCACAACCTGATACCCTACGGGAGACTCGACGAAAAAGGATACATGCTGACCTGTCGGGACAGACAGCGTGTCGTGGCTACCAAGGAGGGCAGTGATGTAGCATTCGACGTTGCGCTAGGGCGTAATGTGCTAATAGTGCGCGGATCTGTCGAGACAAGACACGAGCGGGCATCAGACGCCATCATGGCCGCATTGAACCAGGAGGCTTACGGAGGAGGCTGCAACTACGGTACAAAAGGGGAGCCTGGTGGAGCCCCGCAAGCGCCTCGGGCACCTGAGTTACGATGCGGTCGAGAGACGGGCTCGGTATTCAAGATCAGGCATCGAGATGACGGACCACCGGCGCGTTAACCCCCCCCCCCCCCCCCCTGTGTGCAGGGGAAGCAGACACGCAACAGGCAGTCGCACCGAGATACAGGTGCGCACCAACCAATTGACAGGGTGGGTGGTGTCATCTGCTCGGACCTGAAAGGTTAAATGACGACAAAATATCGCCTAGGCAACCGCTATATGATCAATTTGGTAGATTGCAGAGTAATTACTGCAGAGTCTTCCTCGCAAAGACAAATGACATAGCTGTAAAGCGGTTTGAGAATTTCATGGTCTACTTTGAGAAACGATTCAGCTGCACGATCCACGTGCTGCGCACCGACTCAGATGGATCGTACGAAAACGGCGACCTTTTTTCTCTCAAAGCACGGGTGTGGCACGTCAGATGACCGAGGCTCGAAACCAGACGAGCAACGGTAAGGCAGAAGACATGCACAGGACAATTATGAGCATGGCGAGATGTATGGTATTTGCTTGTGGTAAACCTCTCCGTTTCTGGGGAGCAGTGCAATACGCTGCGTACATCCTCAACCGGTCACCAACAAGCTCGAACCCGCGGCGCGCATCACCACTGGAAATACTGACGGAGGAGACACCGTCTCTGGGAGAGATTGTGATCTATGGATCACCCTGCCCTGTTTACAGAGCCTCAAAATAGAAGCTACTCGCACAAGGCCCAGCAGGGCATGATCGTTGAAATTGGAGAAGAAACCAAAGGATATAGAGTGTACTTACCTAAGGACATGAAGGTGATCACAACTCAGCACTTCAAAAACAAAGAGACACTCAACAAGTCTCAGAACGAGCAGGTGCGCGGATGTACCTGGACGAGAAGACGAGCAGTGCAGAGGTGCAGAAGAGAAGCCCGCGGGCGACGTGACGAGATCCGACGAGGCGTATTACAACAACGAGACGCGTTGCAAGAGAAACAACGCGAGGAACGCCGAGAGGCAAAACAAAGAAGTCGAAAGAGAAAAAAAAAGACTGGACCAGGGAGAGGCCTGTAACGCGTTCCGTTGGACGTCGGGCTGATGAAGATGCGGACGAGTCCACCCAGCACTAGACATACGTTGGTAAACAATGTGCCGGAAATGGATCCGAAGAACTACAGGCAGGCTATGCGTAGCTGCCACAAGGAAGGATGTATCAAGGCGATGGGGGAAGAGTTTAATGCTCTGGAAGCCAATGGCGTCTGGAAGGTCGTGCGTGCCCCGCGAGGCATACACGCCCTTCACACAAATTGGGTGTTCATAACTAAGTGAGGCGCGGAAGGCCTCATTGAGCGTCTGAAGGCTCGCCTCGTTTCCTGTGAGAATGAACAGGAACTGAGCGTCAACTACTGAATCATCTTCGCTGCTGTCATGGGATGACGACCGTGAGTGTCATTTTAGTCCTCGCGAGAAAGTGGCGCGTTCCCGCCAAACATGGCGACGTGCCGAAGGCTTACACTAAGGCCGACAAGAAAGAAGAAATGGACATCTTCATCAGAATTTCGGAGGGGAAAATTTTTGCGGCGGAGATATTGGACCGCCTGGGAGTTACGTCCGAGGATGAACTCGTGTTAAGGTTACAGATGGCGTTTTATGGTTTGAAACAAGCGGGAAGGTTGTGGAGCAAGATCCTGCACCACAACCTCGTCGAAATCGATTTCGTGCAGAGTATACTGGATCTCTATGTCTAGTTCAGATATAGGAAAGAAGTGCTGGTCGTCGTTGGTGTGTATGTCGACGATCGGCTCGCTACCGGAGCGAAGCAACTGTTTTTTGTCGGGGCGTTTGTTTGCCAACGTTTAGTTGAACTGTCCAGCTAACTTGACAAAACCTTAACAAACGCCCCTACAAAAACCAAGATAGCCGAATAGTCGCGAGTTATCCACGAGTCAAATATGACTACACGATAGCTCCAAAATTTCAAATCTGTACCGTTCTTAACACCTCCTAACAGTCGCCCTTTACAATTTTATCGAATGACTCGTCTCCAGATACGACTTTTAGTCTTGTCCGAACTGATGGAAATGCTCTAATAAGTAGTCCGACTTGAAATGTTCAGAATTAGTCGGTCCAAATTTAATAATCAAGTCATTTTTTTTAACCTAGATACGAATCGCGATTTAGGTACATGTATTGTCAATTCCGTCTGCTCTCATACAAAGTCCAATTATGCTCATCGGTGCAGTCACTTGACACATGGGATCGTGCTTCGGTGGAAATACTACAAACACTATGCCGCCGAGCGAAACTGCGGAGTGGTTCAATCAACCGGTTTGGAAATTTAGACTAGAGCACACAATTCCTCGTTAGAAAGAAGGCTATCTGGGCATTCGTTTGAGACCTTGTACGCTTCCAGAAACCTAAAGTGACAAAATCTCGAAGCTGTCTCGATCATCATGTCCAGAATGGATATATTTGAATGGATTAGGGGTAAAATTGCGTTGAGGCCAACGGCAGTCCGTTTTGCAAAATTCGAAGCAGGCCGTTAAAACAATGTTCTGTGCCCAATTTCACAATAGTGGGTTTTTATTAGTATCAATTTGACCTACAGTGGAGATAAGTATTAAATCATTTTGGCTTCGTGAAGAGCGATCTTCTACACCACGCTACTGCTTTCCTGCTTAACGTCTTTTGCGCCTTTGCTCCTGAAGCACCTTCTTCAGCAGCATCGTCTCGGCTTCGGCTGTCGGCGTTCTGCTTCACCGCGCTAACCATTGCTGCTCTCTGCTCTTTGCGTGACTACTTAGCTGACTCTGTACTCGATCCTTGCTCCGCTGTTGGCTCTTCATACATCGGGTCCGCTTGAAACTCTGCCGGCATATATTTATGGACGGTGTGGTGCATCGTGTACACCTTTTCGGGGTTAATGGTGTTAGACAGAGGTTTTACTGTGAAAACTGTAGAAGTGAAATTTGCTTTGCTAACTATCTTCCTGCAAACATCTTGTGGCGAGTACCCGTGCCACTTTGCTAGTGTGTTCGTATAGTCGGCGGTCGAACAGGTCCTTTTCACCGCTATGGACCGCAGCACGGTCCAAATCTAACGCTCATCCTCGGTCGTCGCACTCTCGGTAGCATTTCGTCATTTGAACTTGAAGATCTCCCGCAGCTCTGCGATCGTTGGTGCCGGCAACGCTTTTGTGAGAAGATCCGTCACCATCAGGCGCGACTCCACGTACTCGGGTTTCATTATCCCTTTTCTATTAAAGTCGCAAATCAACTTCGCGCGGATGTCCTCGTGCTTCGCACCCTCCATGCTCCACGCGAGCTCTAGCTGCTTAATCACCGCCTGGTTGTCCATCTTCATGGGCTCCCGCTCCACCACCTGGGGCTCCTGCTCACACACCAGCTTCCGCAACCTCAGCAGCTCACGCCCCACGTGCGACGCCGACGTTAGCTCGGCCTCCATCGTGGAAAACACCCCACCCGGCTGCTTCTCGCAGATCCAGTGCATCACAACCCCGTCTATCTTCACAACCCCTCCGGGCACGAGCTTCCTGTCGCTCTTGTTGGCGGCGAAGTTTGCGTCGCTCCAGCTCTCAATGGCAACCACGTCGTCCTCCCTCGTCGGCGCATAGATGACGGACGAGCTTGACACCCTTCGTGCCCTTCAAGTACCTTGCGACTCTCTTCGCCAACTTCCAGTCGTTCGTGGTTGGCAGATGCATTCTTCGTGTGGTCTTGCGCTCATCGAAGCAAATGTCTGGCCTTATGCAGCGCGCAATCCAGAGCAAGCTTCTTGAGCGCGCCAGAAGCTGCGAATCGTCGGCTCACCCGCCGCACCCACCTTGTTCAGGAACTGAACCTCGTCGAAATCCGCCTAGTTGCTCTCCTCACGAACCAGAGCCCGCACACTGATCGCTTTCACCAGCCCATGCTGCTCAAGCAGCTCCTCGATCGTCGCCTTCTGGTCCAGCGAATACCGCTCGCTGCCGTCCAGCCCCACGCGCACCCCGAAGAATTTCCTCACCTCACTCGAGCCCTTCACGGACAACACACTCATGGAGCAAAAAAAGTTGTCCGCCAGATTCGGCTTGGGAGCGGTGACCAGGAGATCACCCACGTACACGCTTACGAGCGTCATCTTGCCGCCTTCGCGCTCGAAGTGCAATCACATACCCGTCAGAGACCGCGTGAACCCCGCCTCCTCCTGCTTAGCGTACAGGTGTTGGCTCAACAGCCTGCTCGCTTGGCGTAAGCCGTACAGCGACTTCCTTAGGCGCAGCGCTACCTTGTCCTTGGTACTCACCCCGAGCCTGCGCATCACCTCCTCACTGACCACCATTTCCTATGGAAGCTTCAGATAGTTTTCGAGGATCTGCTCCTTGTCAACCTTGACGTACGCGTTGGGGATGCTCCGTGCCTCACCGGCATCCCCAGCGACGCGCAACCACCAAGATAACCTTCACCGTGCTCAACCCCATGATCATCGTGAGCGTGAGCCCGAAGTCCCCGCCGAAGACCTGCTTGTTGCCGCACGCAACGAGTCTGGCCTTGAGCTTCTCGATGGATTTGGCCGCGTCGGTCTTCGGCTTGAGCATCCACTTGGTGTGCAATACGTGGCTGTCGATCGACGGCACCACCACAGCCCACACAACATTTTCCTCCAGCGCTCTGATCTCTTCCGCAATGACTATCTGCCACTTCTTCCAGAGTTTGCTCTTCTTCGCTTTTCTATAATTCTTTGGGTCGGGCTCTCGGACGTTGTTTACCATGGCCGCGGTCTGTCTCCCCTGTTTGTCATCAGCGAGTATACCGTGACGTGAGTAATCGGCGATGAGCGCTACCACGTACGTACAGCCACCAGGCGTCTTAGTTTGCGTCCCCTTCGAGCTCTGGATGAGATTACCCGGGTGTCGAGAGAAGTTTAGCCCTCCTCTTTCCGATGCGGCAGCCTGCGCAGACGTCGACCCCCTTGACTGCATATATTCCTGTCACTTCCGCTGTAGCACGTATTCGGCACGCGCACGCCGCGTGCCAAGCAATATGCATCCAGACAAGTAGCGAAGTACAACCACAACATTGTTGTCAATATTTGTATAAAGTATAGTGTGTGTGGTACATCAATACATCTGTTTATAGTAATACGGGCGTTTCCCGACGAAAGCTCGTTGACGCTTGACTGTTTTTACGAATCCGCGTTAAGCTCACCATTCAAAAGATGGACGTCTGGTACTTAGTTTGAGATCTTGAATATCTTGAAGTATCGTTTGGCATTAAAGTTTAATGTGCAGATCTCGACCAATAATGGTCGGCAGAAAAATGTCATTCGCTAGCCCATGTAGCCTCGACCTTATTCTATATGATACAGAAAAATATCTTGAACAAAGAATGGGTAAAGTATCGCAACAATTTATCTGTTACAAGACTTCCGCAGGTAAATGTGTTGAATACGCTGCGAAACCAGACAAAACAAAATGCTCACTGCACCATAAAAATATCTGCCTTCCCGCCACGTGGTGAATTTAAGCTTTTCTGTTGGCCCCAACATTTCCATGTAACGTCAGTCACAACCTTCCCTGTTTATTCCCCGCCAATATCAATTGATACCATCAGCAACCGACCCCCGTTCTTTCGTGCATCAAATACTCGGCCAGCGCTCAATTTTTTCTCAAAAGACAAGCCGTAGCGGACAGACAGGTAATTCTGAAAGTTTGGACATTGTATTCAACTACAGGGTATGTGACTAGTTGTTGTCAGCGCCTTCATTTACATAGTCAACGTCGTGGCCCTCGCAGTCGCCCGGGTCCTCCTGGTCCGCGTCATCACGCTTGCGCTTTCTATAGCGAATGGTTTTGCATCGATGCTCTGGAGTTATCGTGCCGCATCCCCATGCCGTGTGCCATATCTGGCTACGCATAAGCGTGTTCCCAGTGACCTCTCTGCGAACCTTTGCGCTCAACGGCACGTACTGTAGCCCCACGCAGCTGCTTGCATGTCGGGCAGTAAAACTTGCTTTCGAAAATCTTCGTGTTTGTGTCAGCCACCGCGGAGCACATCTTGCTGAAATGCTGGCGGCATTTACGCCTGTATTTGTTGTCTTTGCTGCGATGACTGTGCTTCATCGCAGCTACCGGTACAGACTCTAGTCCCTCAGCGTTCGTGCTGTTTGGCTCGCTGTGCAATGGCAACCGACAGGATGCACTGGATGCGGAACTCGTTGGTTTCGTTAGCGATGTGCACCAATAGCTCCTTCGGCAGAGAGTACGAAGACGCCCCCAGGGACGACTTCGCGAGCGCAGCTGTCAACCTCGTGACGCCGTACGAACCTTATCGGACCTGTACCAAATACATATTAATAACAGCCCTCAAAACAAATATATACAATCTAAAATTAGATGTTGTGGGTCACACACTAACATTTTTATTTTAGAGCAGGCAAATCCAAGACAGGAGGAAGGTGGCGAGGGGCGACGACGGCGGCGGCGACACGTGTGGCAGGAGGGTGGCGGCGACAAAAAGAGGAGCGGCAGCAAGGCCAGAAAGGGCAGCAAGTGTGGAAGGAGCAAGGGGGACATCAGCAGCGGGCGGACCCTCAAGGGCTGTGGCGGCTTGCCCGGCAGGGTGGGCGGCAGGCTGCCCGTTGGGTGTGTTCCTGCAGGTTGCGCTCCGGACTCCGACTGTACTCTACCACCAGCAGCGAGGATGCCGCCGCCAGGCCCCGTGCAGACCCCGCAAGAGCTGTTGCCCCACCCGGCAGGGCGGGAAGCATGCTGCCGGCTGGTAGCCCGCTGGCGAAGCACCAAGTCCAGATGCCTGTCCCGTCGTGTCGATATAGAGCTCGATGCTTTCAGTAGTTGCGTGTAGCTAGCGAGTGTTAAATAATGTAAAACATGTCCAAGTAATTGATGCAAATTGTCAGTGTCTCTTTAATAACGGGTACAATAATAAGAATTCGCAATGCACCACCTCACGGAATCTATTAAAAATTACAAGTGTAGCTACTGCATCTCGTCATCACAGAGGCTCTCAATTGCATGCATCATGTCGCCATTCAGCGCTTTCGAGAAATTGCTACGGTATAAATACAACAAATTATAAAAGCGCTTATGGAGTCGTTTATACCGAAATGATTACGCCGGTCGGATAAAATGAAAATATGCGTGTGGTACGCCGGCAACTATTTGCAAGGGGATACACATATTTTCCGTGCAAATCGGACCTAATGTCCGATGTGGAGTTTAGATGACCAACCTAACCCTTGACGGATTGATTGGCCAAGACTGAGATATTATTTGGATATTATTGATTATCAAAAAATATATGATTGGCCATTAATGCTGATACTGAACTCAAGTGAGGTCCGATAAGTGATGATATTCATCCATAAGATGCGCAGAACGGTTTGCCTTCGATTTAGGCAGATATGTTTCCTGCGTACTCTTCAGTATGCAGATTTTCACCGTTCTCCACTTCTATTGTGTCAGTAGAGAACTGTAGTTTCTGGAGTTGGAGTAAGGGATATCTAAGCAACAATCCGGGTTAGCCAAAAATTGATCTCGGTGTGGATAGTTGAGATGTTCCAATGCTTAACTCCAGTGGAGTTAAAAGGGGTCGCTTTAGCTCCAAGGAGTATTTTTTTTGCAACGCTTCGATTAGCCCCATAACCTCGGACAGCTCCAGAAACTACAGTTCTCTAGCAAAAGACGTACTGCGTAGCAGACCGCCGTCAGGATTCACAATAAGAAAGAAATTGTTTCCTTAGCACTCTCTCCGGTTTAGTGGATTAGCTTAGAACAAAAGTACAGCATGAACTATCTTGCAGATCTACCAAAACCCCTCAAATTGCGAGCTGAAATTCGTTTAGATATTAGCTTCCCGAATCAAGAGTGCCAGTACGATTTTCACATGTTGCTTGTTAGGACTACTGCCTTAATTTGTAGAGACAGAGAATCATCCGTGGTGCTCATACGTGAACGTCGAAAATCCCTTCGACTTGCGTTTTGCAATCAATTGATTGAGAAAGGTTTCGTACTTTCCATACTTGTCCGCCACTTCACCCAGATACGCTGTGTTTTTCATGGCTTTCTCCACATTAATGCCCAATTTATCAGCATATGCATCTAGTCGCTGGTAGGCCTTTGCTTTAAGCCCCCTTTCTTCGGAATCGTCTTCATCTTCGACGGCAGTGTGGGGAATCCTCAGTAGTCGCTGACTAGGACCATCGTGCGTAGCTACTGTGGAGACCTTGTCGTCCATTCTTGTCGAGAGAGCTTCGCTGGAAGCCAGGATGGCTACAGTGGCCACCACTACAGCGTGCGAGATACGCATTCGGTTTCTTGTTGCTGGGACTGGAAAGATAACGGAAAATTGCGAGCTGTGAGCTATGTAAGGCAATGACGCGGAGGTGGTTTTACTGGATCGATGTCGTCGTCGTGTTGACACGGTCGTAGCCGTAGACGCTGGTCTTATCAGCGTATAAGTATCGGTCATTTCGCAAGTCTGATTGAATGAGGCTTTGCGCGTTGTTGGAAAAATATTTAACAAGACATGGGCCTGTCTAAAATACGAGAATTTTTTTCACTATCCTTGCCACAGATATTACAAGCTGTTTTTTTAAAGCATAATGATTGCAAGCCTATTATGTTGACCAAAATGCTTACGATATACTTTTTTTCCCTTGTTCGACGAAAAAAGTGTCGCACAAATACGACGTTTCGTTAAGATTTTTTCGAATTCGTACACTTCTCGATAAGTGAGCATGGATCATTTCCAGTAGTGAAAAGGAAGAAAGTGACGTGAATCTGCAGGTAAAGGCCCAATTATTTCATGTCACTCGAGCTTAGCCAACCGGGGACAGACGATCTGTCTTTCAAATAAGCAATTACTAAAAGTGTAAAGAGTTTGGAGGGCCGAATAAATGTTCATGTGGAGCAGTGTTGTGGACCTTTCTCGTCCGATAGCTAATTAGCTTAGATACATCAGCAAACTAACTCAGGGTGATTCTAATAGCAGAAAAACTTGGCAACGAAGCGCCGTAGAAGGTGACATTGAAATTTCTTGTAGCTTTTGCAAACTTGATCTGAGTGGGGCTGTCCACACAGCTCTTCTTGCTGTCCTCCCTGGGTATACTTTCATCTGCACTACTCACGATGCTTCTCACTTCGGACTTTGATAGTTCTGCGGTAACTACGAGCTCTACAATAATCTAATTGGCTTTTTTGCACAATGCGCCATTACCCACATCTCGAACTCGTACACCATCTCCCATCCAAGCGTAATCTTGACGCACGCTCGTTGCGTCGTAGACACCTTGCCTTCGTTAACTCCTTGAATGTCAATGCAGCGTCCGTGATCGGGTACATCTCGGAGTCGCAACTTCTTGACAAAGGTGTCAGTGATCACACTAACGTTCGCTCCTGTGTCGAGGAGGATCCTCGTTCGCTGGTCGTTCACAGCGCCTTGCACCAGAGCTCTCATTCTGATCCGTCGGTCAAATTTCTTGGCCGACCACCACCCCTGTCTCTCGCCAGGGCTCAACTTCATCATCTTGGAGTGACCCTTGGGCTCGTCTCGCGCTGCACTCGAAACCAAACCGAACGAACCCTCGCTGGTGCCCTCATCAGCATCAGCACACGCCACTCTCTCTTCAACACCTCCACCGAGGATTCTTCTCCTCTCCTTTTCATTTTCCGTCGTGTTCACACTTGTTAACTAATTATCAGGCCATTCACTCTGCCCCATGAAAGCAAAGATACACTCTGCTTCCATTGAACGCTCGGTTAACTGTGGCAGCCCGATAGGGACCAACCCAGTTGTAGTTGGCGGGCTGCCTAGTTTAAATGACGTTATTGAACGACGGCCTTGAGCTCTGGCGGGAGTTCCTCCTTCGTGCCTTTAGTGCGCACGAATTTGGCAAGGTCTTGGAAGCTGCGGAAAAGGTCGCATTGTCCAGCATCGTGGAGTTGTTTGCAGAACTTGCATCGCTTGTTACAATAGTGGGCGGAGTGACTCATGCCACCCCACACTGCGCACGGTCCGTACTGTGGGCGTCGGTTGTCGCGGTTGAAGTCACGTCGACCGCGTTGGTCCTGATTGAACCCACGGTCACCACCTCGGCGATCTTGATTAATGCCATTCTCGCGATCAGGCGTGTTTCCACGCGGTTGACGGCTGTCTGAACGTGCGTAGGTGCCTTCAGCAGCTGCACGGCGCTCATTTTCGTTAGCAGCGGCGAGGTATCGGTCATTTTCATCCAATGAGAAATCACCGTCCGTATTATCGGGCTGAAAGTCGTTGTACTCGTCTTGGACATCATTGTAGGCGTTCGGATCTTCGTTTAAATACTCGATGCCTCGCTGAGCTGCTTCACGACCTTCTCATTCAGCTAGTAGGTCATCCACCGTGGCTTCAATGAGCGTCACTCTTGGTTTGTTGCGATTGTCATCGCGGCGACGGTCATCACTCCGATTGTTGCGGGCGTACGCATCGTCGCGTCGCGCGTCACGATTCTTGGAGTATCGATACTCACTGTCGCGCTTAGCCATTCTCTTCTTACCCTTAAGAACGTCTTCAATGATCTCTTCGAGCTCGTGAATGTCGGCGACTCGAGCGTGGTAGAGGCTCTCCGCCAGCTTGTCGTCATCGCATGTTGCAAGGAACTGCTGTACGTGTTCTTTCGCGTCGCGACCACTCTTATAAAGTGTAGACGGGCGGTCCGAGCGTAGCCATTCAGCCTGTTTATGTAGTCGCACAGATGTTCATTGCGTTCCCGCTTTGCAGAGTAGTAACGTGACCGTGCCGTCTGCGTGAACTGCGAGCCGTAGTAGCGGATGAACACATCGCTCAGCAGCTTCCACTTGCGCTTCGTCTTCTTCGGAAGTTGACGGAACCAATGAATAGCTCCGTCCCGGAGGCTAAGCTCAAATGGAATGCACCATTTGTCGGCATCTGTGGGGGTTCCAGTCATTTCATAGACGAACCCACGAGGCCACTGCATACAGTTCTAGCTCTTGTTGCGAGAGCCTGAGAACGGCGTGATGCGATCCAATGGTCGGTGTGACGCCATTTCAAACCTCGGTGTCAGGTCCACGTCGTTCAGCGTCGCCAGTTCATTCATCTGACGCATCAACCCGACTTAAGGATCTTCCTCGTCGAATGTACGCACCAAAATGTCATCATCACTGGACGAACCATCGCTGTCGACTTGACGACGTCCGGCACCACTTTTGGGAGCTCGCGCACCACCTCGGCGACCGAACGAACCCTCGTTACCAGCGTAAACACGCTACATACGGCTCTCCGAACGTGGTGTAACCATGTGCGAGTCTTGAAAGTACGGTGAAGCTTCGGTAGTGCCAAAGGCACCACGCTCAGCTCCACGCTTGGTCGGAGGAATACGAACGAGTCGTTGGGGTGTCGGCGGCAGTGGAATCATGGACGGATCTTCATCTTGAACGATCGTTCGACTCACAGGTTGTTTTCCGGCGTTGATGCCAACAGCGCCAAACGCCTTCCGAAGCTTCTTCTTCCATTTCTGGAGAGTAGCTCCGGCTTCATGTGGACTCCAATCTTGGAGCGACATCGTCGATGGGTACGTCCCGTTCTCGAAGCCCAACGACAACAGTAGCGAAACTGAATCCTCGGCAACTTGGCTAGTCGAAACCGAGTTGACTGGGTATTGAAGTTCCTGCGCAAGCGCAGGACAGTCGGTCTTTCGCTTGGGGATGGGCTTGAACAGCTGCATCCACGCATCATTCTGCATCAGCGCTTGTACGCGGTCGAAAACGCGCTTGGCGGCTGGTGTATCACCGTTGATAGGTGGGCGAGGTGTCTTCAGCAATGCTAAATGCTTTACACTTGCCACCGAAGGCTTAGAACCCTCGGTCCCATCGTTATAACCTTCATAATCTTCATAGGCAGGTTCCGATCCCGCAACATCATCGAGCTCGTCGGCGAGGTTCCTCGAAAGGGACCTGGTCGCCCCGCTCAGCCCTGATAATAGCGTCGCCATCTCCGCCGCCGCTGCGCCTGGCTCTGGAGCCGGCGTCTTGTCTTCGTAATCTTCATAATCGTGGGCGTCAGGACTGCTGTCCGCTTCGTCGTCGAAGCTCACTGAAAGCTCGGTGGCGGCTGCAAAGCGCGCAGCCGGTCTTGAACTCTCGTTGCGAGCCCCGCCAGACTTCTCAGGCGTAACTGGTACCGTCGGTTGTCCTTTCGCCATGTTTCTTCTTTTCGTTTTCTTGTTCTTCTTCTCTTGGTAGCTCGTAAACTGGAAGGCCATACAAACAGTTCGCAATGGTCACAATCTGTTCCCGGGCCGCGGCACTAGCTGTGGGGTTGAAATTCCCACGTGAACTCTAGCTACAAATGTAGTTAGGACGTTCCCACAACAATACGTCTACTAGGATAGTAAGCGATCGTTCGGGCGGACCTGAAGACCCCAGTTCTGCCCTTGCACCGGGACAAACTGGACCTTGTAAACTACTTATATACGTCAGCCAGTAAAAATAAGAACACGCTACTAGCACGAGCAAAGCTAGCAGGTGTTATGAATCCTCGTGGTCCCAACAGCGGAAGGGTACCAGGCACGGGTAAGCCTTTTACGAGGTCACCGAAAATTCAGCACTCGGTTGGGTGAATAAAAGGGAGGCAATTCAAGCACTCCCAGTCGTGCAAATAGGCAACAATAAGCCGTCACGTAAAACCTTCCGATAGTAATCAGCCAAAATACACAGTCTCTGGCCTTGCCGGATGAACCCTCGCTACAGAGCTTCGAGTTCACCGACAGGCATAACACACTCAAACAAGCTTGACCTGACGCTTACCTTGAAGCTGGACGTCGCTCTGTGCGCTTGAGTGGAAATTCTGTTCTGTATTTAAGCTTACCCTTTCGAATCTATTCCTAATAAGAATTCCTAATCAAGTATACAAATATCAAGTGAACAATGATCCGTTATGGATCTTCTTGCACGCCAAGCGTCGTCTGCACCGTCGCACGAGTATCTTTAACGGCCCGCGCCCTGTCCCAGACGGTGAACGTACCTTCAAAGGGTCGCTGAGTCTTCCGCGAACTCATCCCAGCCGCCACTGAGAGTTCGTACCGTAGATGGTCCGCTAAATGCGAATCCCGCCAGTCCATTATTAATAATACGGACAGCCTGGATTCAGTGACATATGAACCGTATCCAATATCCGTTGAGAGTTCGGTAGTGACGCCGTCGAGTCCCTTGCACCTTGGCGTCACCGTACATCACATGACCGAGGGTTCGTCGCTTGAACATCTTGGGCGGTGTCACGTCTTTGTCGACGGGTGATAATATGCTACTACGGAGAAATCACTACACCACAGTTCCTTATGGCAGGAACGAGCGCGAAGTCCGACTGGCTCTCGTCGCGACAGCGCTCACGGCTCCACCGTTATGAGTTGAAGGATGGCCTCCTCTATTACCGTGTGGAGCCCAATGAACCTACACGGGTGGTTGTACCCAACGACGAGGATCTGAAGTTCGATATCATCGCGGAGGCGCCCGACGCGCCCTCCAGCGGCCACTTGGGCCGCGAGAAGACCTTTCTGTCGGTCTCTCAGGCCTTGGTGGACCCACATGTACAAGTGGGTCGCCCGATACGTGACGACATGTGAAACATGTCAGCGGGTCAAATCCGCAGGGCACGCTTCGGCTCCAGAGCAGAGCCTACCCGTACAGGCTGACCGGTGGAAGTCGATGAGTCTTGACTTCATCTTTGGGCTTCCCGCCGACGGACACGGCGAATTTCGGTGTTCGCGTGTCGGCTGAGCAAGATAGTACATCGTGCTCCGGTTGCCGTTACTGTTACGGGCGAACAAACCGCAAGGTTGTTCGTTTACGGCGTGTTCCGCTATCACGGTCTCCCGGAGACGATTGTCTCGGACCGAGACCCCCGGTTCACGGCTGCGTTTTGGAAAACGCTGTTCCCTTTACTGGGAACGCGTCTGCAGATGTCCACTGCGGACCATCCGCAGACAGACGGCCAGACAGAGCGCGTCAATCGAGTGCTCGAGGACACTCTGCGCAGTGTGTGCGCGGCAGCACCGCGTACGTGGTCGACGCAGCTTCCAGTTGTTGAGTTTGCGCTCAACAACGCGGTGCACGCGTCCGCGGGGCTCACGCCCTTCTACTTGAACGGCTTCTGTCACCCCAGCGTGCCTCTCACGCTTCGAGGAGACGCTGACTCCTCTATTCTAAGTGGGGGAGAGGCTCGGAAAGCCCTTTCCTCCCAGGTCTCGGATGTGAGACCAGTTTCGCTACGGAAACAAGTGGAATCCTTTATGGATACCAAGCCGAGCGTTGTCAACAGGGTCCGCGATGCCATAGCAGCAGCCCAAGATAAACAAAAGGAGTACTCCGACAAACATGGAAGAGGAAACTTAAGTGTATTTAAAGTGGGAGACCATGTGTTACTAGACACGAGGAACCTACCTCTTGACACTGTCAGCTCTGTCGGCAGCAACAAGCTGAAGCACCGCTTCATCGGACCATTTGCACTCCTGGCCAGTCATGGTGCGTCGTACACCGTCGACCTGCCAAAGTCAATGACGACGCACCCGATGTTCTATGTTGGACGTCTTAAGCGGTACTTTGATCCGCAGGGGGTTGCTGACTCGCAGACCCACCTTGACCCAGCTCCTCGAAGCTAGGGCCGGTCACAGACGCCGACGAGGGCGTCGTAGCAGGCACCCAAGCCTCGGTCGCAACGGCAAGGCTGCGGTCAAGACCGTACGCCGGAGGGGCTCCGTACGAACGGACCCCGGAGCCATACGCCGAGTACGCTAGTTACGCCGGGTACGCACCATACGCGTACGTCTGGGAGTGTGCCGCAGGCGGCTCCGGACGTGGCAGCAGAGCCTCGATTCGTCCGATCATGCGAAAGGCCTCGCCCAGATCGGACGAAGAGGCCCGGCGATCCACCCGCAGATGCAGGCTCGCGACTACTCGCTCCAACAGGTCCAGGCGGCCCGCAAGCCGAGCGAGCTCGCCCTGATTCCCGGCCTGGGCGGCAGCATCACCGCTAGTCCCAAGGTCGAGTGCAATCTCAAGAACAAGGACACGTTGACGGAGGCGGTCAACCTCAGGGCCCTGTGTCGGACCCACAGCCGGAGCACTCGGACGAGAGTGGCGTTCGGGAGGCGCCGAGTACTCGAGCTCGTACGAGGGCACCTCCGCCCCTGCTTGACCGGAATGGAGAAGGCCACTTCCACATGGAGCGGATCCTCCATGAGCAACGGCGTCGCGGTAAGCGACAGCTCTTCGTGAAGTGGAGGGGTTATGCCCACTCCGAGAACTCGTGGGAGCCGATTGAACGGCTCCTGATTGACTGCCCGAAGGCTGTCGCAATCTGGGAACAGAAGCGGTGGCAGCTTCATAAGTAGTCCGGGGCTTCTTGCCCGAACGGGGTACGGATGATGAATACACTCCGTACCCGCGCTTATCGTGAGTGCTGGAAGCCGCACGCTTCAGGATGTCCCTTGGCAGCATGCGCTTGCTGACCAAGTGGACAAACCGAACACGAAGATCACGCTGGTCCAGGATGCGGGACAGCAGCAGATCATCATGGAGTTCCCGTAACTCCGTGGGTGAGTACTTGAGAGACTCTACCCACGCCCAGAACATGTCCTCACAAGAATTCCAGGTGGGACAGTTCTCGGGCATAACCCAGGGGTATCCCCAAAGAGAATAGAGACCACCCCGGGTCTCGACCTTCTTACGACACGTAGTGAAGTCCTTGAGAGGGATGCGGTGTGGCGCGAGAAGCACACACCGAGCAGCCTTCAAGTTGTCAACAAACAACAGTTCTTTCTGAACAAGAGTACGCTCGTAGATACCCCTAGAGGTGTGGCCGCCAACAAGGCCACGAGGAGCGACGAGAACCTCTAAGAAAAGGTCAGCCCCAGAGCTCTCCTCGGGAGGCCAATATCCTCTTAAGTTGAAGGCAGCTCCCTGGCTGACGGGTGCAACCACCGAACCCCCACGCACTCGTTGGGCAGCTTGGAAATCCTCCTGCCGCTGATCGAGGTCATTCGAGACCTCCCGGGGCTCAGAGATAGCACCCTCCTCCTCCTCTTCTTCCTCCTTCTCATCCTCTTCATCCGAGGAGTCGAAGATGCCCCGATGGGAGTGCCGAGTCTCCTTCTCCTCACGGAGTGAGACTTAGAGGCTGTACGCTTCTTTGAGGGCTTGGCGCCTTCGGCTTTAAAGGCCTTGGCACGCGCAAGACCCTCGGCATGCGAGAGACGTTTTCGAGGATTCTCTTCCTCATCGCCACCAGCTGTGGGAGTGCCCTTAGTCTTGCCGGCCGGACTCTCAGAGCGCACAGACGTCCTGGGACTATGATCACCTTGATCACTAGAGAGCGACTGCACGCTGTCATCCTTGTGCTCACTGGGCACTGGGCTCTGCCCTTCCACAGAGCCCACAAGAGCATCGTGCGTGCTCTCGAACTCGGCTTCGTCCTCACTGCCAGAGTTGAACTCACGTTCTACGAACCGAGGGTTCGGACGATTGTCTGGAGAGGCCGAGGGCGACGGGCTGCGGCGTTTGCTTGCTCGCTTGCCCACAGCCGCGTCACCCGAGGAGCCGATTGCCTCGGAGGCCACCTGAGTAGCCTCCTTAAGTGCCGATCCTTTGCCGTGAGGCTCAGTGCTCTTGGCTTGCGCCTTTCCGGCAGCAGCCTTGGAGCGTGTCTTCGCACCGCTCTTTGCAGTGCCACGAGGCATGATTAACGGTCGAAGTGGAAGACCTAGAAAAAGAGCGCACCGACTGCTGCTCGAGGGTTTAACTGTGAAGTGACCCTCCGCCGCCCTCGCGCGGCCAAGTCGATGGTTTTCGACTTTGAGAATGAGAGTTTGTGACGAACACCTCTTCATTCTGATTGGTCGGTAAGCCGAACCTAAGTGGGGGAGGATGTAACGGGGTACGTAGCCCTAAGTGTACCCTGGTTACATGTAGTGTGACACTTCACACTTCAGGAGTATGACACGCCATACTTCGGGATATTTGGTACAAAGTACCAAGGTCGTTCAAAGCCAACCATTGGTTAACGACATTGCATTTCTATAGGTGACTTATAGTTTGTATTAAACCCAAACTTTATCTACCTATAAATATACTTAGTTTACATTCTACCTTAATTTGGTCACTTCGCTCTCTTTTAACTAAAGAGGGGACCTGTAAACTGCCGTTCACTGAGAGTTTGTATACTTTCGGAAGATAACTTCATCTAGCGCAAGGTGCTGTGTGACCCCGTCACATATTTTTTGCTTTCACTGACTTCTGGCTGTCCCAACATCCGGTCTCTTCAGCAACTGAATTACCTAGTGCTCACCACTGTCCGCGAATTCTGCCATGAATTTACATGCTAACGACTTCTCCGAACTCGTCTGGGGTTGAATGCACTGAAGTGTCCTTGCCCGCCAATCGAATATATAACCACTTTATTAATACATTACAATATAACTTCTAAAACTATATTATAACTGTCTTTGAAAGTGATAGCCGTAGAGAGTATTATTGCTTGCGTCGGTAATATAATACTACTGTATTACTTTCAAGGAGAACCATTCTACTATCGATCCCTGATCATCACTGCGTTAAAGAAACGAAAAAAATGAAATAGAGTACCGGTAATTTAAGGCTAAGAGCCTTGCCAAATTGGAAATCGATCATTTTTCTTATTTATTATTTCTCTAAAGTAGCCCTATGAAAATCGAGGTGCCGAGATTATCTCTTTTTAAAGCGGACCGCGACGGTCATTTGAAAAAGGATGCAGAGAAGGAGGAAGTTGCTGCGGGCACGAAAGGATCCTACGACGGCGATCTGCGCTCGAAAAACACCACAGTGTCGTTGGGGGGGGTATAAGGTGTTGGATTGCGTATCGAAGACCCGATGTCGAAGCTGAGTTCAATGTGGGACCTGGTCAACGAAGTTGGACCAAGCCGTTGAGAAGCAGAGAGACGTGGGCTTCTGCATGAAAGAGGACACAGGTCCTTAACTGACTGTAAGAGTTTAGTGAGAAAGCTTAAGCAACTAATTTATTCACTTCTACTTTTCCTTCCTGTCCGGCCTTACACATCGAGTGCAACTTCCGTCAGGGTTCTTAGCCCAAAAAGAACTGCGAACTTCCTGCTGCACAAGAAGCGATTCAAGATGGCGGACAAGATAAAGTTCACGTCCGAAGGAATACCTAAGGGCTGGAACGGCAAGGACTGGCAGGCATACAAGCTCGCAATGCAGATGGTGTTCAGGGAGATGATGCTTACTGACGTTGTAGAAGAGAAGATTACAAGATCTATGCTATCTACAAGTGAGAGTGAAGAATAATTCGACCTGAAACAGACCAAGATCATGCGTATCATTGGTATGTCAGTGCTGTCAGAGATTCTACACCAGATTCAGGATAAGACTACTGATACTGAGATGTGTGCTGCGCTCAGCGACCTGTTCGCGAATAAGGCGAACAAAACGGTGAAGGCCCACAGAATTTGTCGACTGAGGAATGAGCTCTGGAGCATCAAATTGGCAGTTATGGGAATACTAACCTGCACTTGAGCAAGATGTTCAGCCTCAAGACTGAATTTAAGACTTTGCAGTACAATGTGGATGGTCTCGACATGGTAGAAGCACTGCTAGTAAGTTTACCGGATCTGCCGGAGTTCAAACGCACGAAGTCATCTATTCTCTACGCAGCTGACCCAAGCTGTTCACGCCTGCTAACGTTCGTGAGGTAATTCGAGAAGCGGCTTCTCGTCAGAACGAACTTGGAGGAAAGGGAGGTGGCGGACGACGTGGAGGGCATAAAGGCGGAGGGAATCATGGCGGAGGAACAGCAGGAAAGGCTGATAACCCGAGAGGAAAAAAAAACAACGACTTCAAGAAGAAGAAGCCGAAGAAGCGCTACCTCTGTGAGAGTACAGAGCACTTGAAGGCTGCATGCCCAAAGAGGACCGATCGTCAAGCGACGCTGGATCCAAGTAAAAGCGGAAACCGCGGGGGAACGTGACGCTTTGGCAAGAGAACCGCTCACAATTAAAGCCTGATCAGGAAGATGAGGGCGTTGGTGTGGTGGTAGGTACTCTAGATCGCATGATGATCGATGCTAGCGTGGGGACCAGTGTCAGAGTGTCTGAAGACGAGCTGACGGATGCCGTCACACAGGACGATGAGGGCAACAGTGGTAGAACTGGTGTGAACCGTGACAGGACCAGTGGCTGGTGGTTTTTTTGACACGGCTGCAAATGTGCATGTAGCCGGCAACAGAGCGTACTTCTGTGCGTTTACGGAAGATACGAGTCAGTCACAAAGTGTGCACGGGGTTAATACAACGTTGACTTCTCGTATTGCTGGGGCTGGGACTGTGGCGCTAGTAGCTGAAGTGGACAGTAAATCAGCTGTGGTTTACCTGAGCGACGTACTATATGTACCTGGTGCTGAGTTAGGTCTGCTTTCACCAGGACTGGCTGCCGAACAAGGGTTCGACTTCGACTATGATCAATCTTCATCAACGTTCAACGTTACCTACGAAGGACGAACGGTGATTGTAGCTACCCCAATGAAGCTACGTGGGGTTTCTTCGTGCGGCAGCTGTCAACAAGAGGAAGAGTGAGTCTGCCGAACATACCGCTGTGTAACTACACTGCATTAGATGGAGTGGCTTCACTTTCACGCTGACACGAGAGGCCGGGGCACATATGTCCACAATACTTGAAGACAATGGCAGATAAGAACCTTGTTAAGGGGATGATGCTGACTCAGAGACAGGAAACGTCAACATGTGATGCTTGTCATATTGGAAAGCAAAACAAGAAACCATATCAAAAGAAGCTAGATCGCGAACTGAAGCAGCCCAATCAGGTGATCTATGCTGACTTGCTGATCCCGAGTAAGGGGAACGGTACTCGCTTCGAAGCGGTACTGGTCCTTCTAGATGGCTATTCACGCTTCGTAACGGTGCACATGCTGACATCCAAGTCAAATGAGCTAGTGAATAAGCTCATTAAGGACTACATCTTCTGAGAGGAGCGTCAAGCTGGGAGAAACTCAGAAGAAGAAGGCGAGCGAGTCGAGTACCGCGTTCGTCAGGTACTGACGGACAAAGGAGGAGAGTTAGTTATCGGAGCCATGCACGACTGGTATCGAACTCACGAAATTGAGCACATTCTTGTAGGACCCAAGAGCTCACAGCTCAACCAATGCGAACGGATGCATCAATCTCTCATCGAGATGACCAAGGCGTCAATGCATCACGCTGGGTACCCAAGGAACTTGTGGCCAAAAGCGCTACGCAATGTGGTCTATATAAAGAACAGGGTGTACAACAAAGGCACCGGTGGTATTCCGCTTGAGATGATGTTTGGGGTGAAACCCGATATACATCACATTCGTACGTTTGGAGCACTTGCATATGCCCACGTTTTGATATAGCCAGGGCGTCGTAAGCACCATGACAACGCTAAGATCGGGTTCGTGCTTGGATATGCAGAGGATGTAGTCGGCTGTAAAGTGTACTTCCCTGAAGATCGTACAGCAAAGTTTATCGCCACTTACGCGTCACAGAAGACGTAGTATACCGAGATCGACATGAAGCATCAGTCGATGATGCAGACCTGGAATCATTACACTTCGAACCGTCTGGAGAAGGCAGTGCTGGCATGAGTGTGGCAAGAACAAGTTGCCAGCCCATTCGCTTGCTCTACTCTACGGATCTGGACGAGTCCGTGGGTTTAGACCCTTTGGAGCTCGAGGAGGAGAATAATGAGAATGATGGGGTTGTGCAACATGAGCCGCAGAATGCAGAAGGCGATGCGAATGATACACTGATGGGGTGTACGAGTACACACCTCGAGGTTGGGTCTGGTACGCACGAGGTTGGATCTGGGGAAACATCGCTGATTACCGTGGAGTTAAGCTCTGGAACCGCGACCGATGCTGGTGGAGTGACCACAGCGATACCAACTGAAGTAGGGGATGTGGTGGATCTTGAGGGGACCCTTCCCTCTGGTGAAACGGAGACGCAGCGGACCAATGGACACGAAACCTCAGTGGTGCAATCGACGATTCTGTTCGGCCTAGACACTGAGGATGTGGGCGAAGACACGACGTTTGCTGGGGATAATGAGTCGGATATCGGAAATGAGCAACAATCGTGTTCGCGAGAGGATAGATCGGCACTAGAATCGGAGGACGATGACCAACATGACGTATTGGTGAACCGTCGCCAGGTCGATCTGGCAGAAATTGATGAATGCTTTTCTGTGATGAGTGTTTGTGGCTCGGAGTCGAACCACACACATGAGTGCAGCGAAGACTACAAACCGGACGAGAACGTTATGGACACACTTGAACAGGACCAAATGGGTGTCGAGAATGCTGCACTACCTATTGCTAAGGTTGGCAATCGTGATGAAACAGATTCGAAGCTATTGCGAGTGGAGCAAAGAGCTGAAAAATCAGGACCTAAGAAAACACGGGCTGGACTTCGCGAATACCGTAAGCGACGACGACCCTGTTATCTCGACGACTATATCGCTAATGCTGCCCAACGGACGGAGCGCATTTTGGACAAGAATGGTAAGCCCATTCATGCAAGCTCTGTTACAATTCCGAGGAACAATCGTAAGATGAATCGATCAAAGTAACGAGAGTTCTGGCTGCAGGCAGACATGGAAGAGATATGTGCGTTGCGTGCTAAACGCGTCATCATGGCGATACCGTACGAGGACGTGCCAGAGAACGCAAATCCGATTAATACTCGATGGGTACGCTCAGTGAAAACGGATCGACAGGGATATGTGATTCGCATTAAGTCACGGATTGTGGCATTTGGAAACCACCAACGACCGGGAATTGACTTCTCAGAGACGTTTGCGCCATTTGCGCGAATGTCGTCCTTTCGAATGATAGTGGCATTGGCTGCAGCACTACATGTCGTATTGTATGGCGGTGATATTAACACTGCGTACTTGAATGCGATGCTTGGAATTCGCTAGTACTTGCGTTCAATTGAGGGCTTCTCGTGTAAGGAGGGGCGCGTGTACGTAGTGGTGAAGGCACTGTATGGCATTCCGGGAGAGAGTGGAACACGGAATTAAACCGTTGGCCGATGGAGCATGGGTATCAACGCTCATTAACTGAGCCATGCCTATACTACAAGTTCAGGAACGATGTTATCATGTTAGTGTTAGTCTACGTTGATGACAGGTCTTCTGAAGGTATTTCTAGGAATCGAGGCGGATCAAAGCAGCAGCGGGATAAGTGTCAAGCAGAGCAAGTACGCGAATGATGTGCTGGAGACTTTCGGTTTCAACAACGCACACGCTGTGGGTAATCTTATGGAGACCAATTTGGGCGTGGTGTCACTGGAAAAGGATCAACAGACGGACACCAGCTTTGACTACAGAAGAGCGATTGGCATGCTGATGTACTTAGCTACTGGAACACGTCCAGATCTAGCGTTTGTGATTGGCCAATTGAGTCGATTCGTTGCCAAACCGTCAGCGAAGCATGTTGGAGCACTGAAGCGTGTGCTGCGTTGCATTACTGGAACTGTTGACTACGGTATTACGTATGAGTACTCGACGGAGATTCCAAGTACGGTTGTACTGAATGGCTATTGGGACAGCGACAGGACAAACAGTCCAGAGTCGAGGAAATGTACAACAGGGTTTGTATTCACACTTGGTGGCGGTGCAGTCTCGTGGATGTCTCGATGGATGCGGGCTATCGATACTGAGATATATTTACGAGTGCGAGAGTAATAAACTCATTTCGGAGCGCGATGGACAAATCGCGCTTCAAGGTGCCTGTGGATAGCTTAACTGGGTCATTCATCTAGCAGTTTGCGATTGCTTTATGATACGCGTAGCGAAGACTGGTTTTAAGCAAAAACACTGGTTGGACATTGTGGCGCTTCCTCAGAGAGCTCATAATAGCGACGTGGTGATGTGCGAAGCTGGCGCTGATTGCAATGACACTATGCCTGTCACCATCAATTAAATGCTCGCTCTTTACCTTAGAGCCGCACCAACAATTGCAGCATTTTAAAGTTCATAGCACGTTTTTAAACCGGTTTAACTGATCTAGAAAAATCACTTTTACTTCTACATATCACCTGCTCATTTTTTACGGAGCAAAACATGCAGCAATCTCAAAACCTACACTTAACAAACAGCTCAATATTCCTTTTAAGCTGCTATTGAAAACGTATCATTTTCACTTTATTTAACCTGCTTAATATTATAATTTGCGGTGCAAGGCCGTTAAAAAACCTGTAACAAATAAAGAACCTGTAGTGCTTATAAGAAAATGGATAATATAAGATTATTAATTTGTAGTTTTACCTACTTTTTCTGTGGGCCGCATATTTAATCCATGAATTAAAATTTTATTGGGCTGTATTAATACGTACTCCTCACGTAGCACTACCAGGAAAACATCACCTAAATGAACCATAGAGAAACCTGATATCCTGTCGTACATGATATAATTCAGATATACCGAGTCCGTTCCCAGAGATTACTACGGTATGGAGTAACTTGATAATGCTCAAATGACAAACCTGATACGAAATTTTGAGGACAGCAAGTGCATATGTGTAGCATACGACTACGAAGTAATTGATTGATGTCAGTAACCAGCAACCAGCAGCCTTGAAATTGTTTGTACTTGTACAGTATAATTCTTCGGCTATCGAGAGCACATTCGATTTGTAAGTGATCTCGATCCAGTTGAAGTCGGCAGCCTAAATATGCAAAAATTGGAGCCAGTCCAGTGTAAATGTTAGTCTGGCAGCATACAATGGCCCACCAACAAGCTTGTTGTGGAGCCCCCCCCCCCCCCTTAAACGAAAACACAAAAATACATGGTTAATCCTCTATTTTTTTATATCGTAGAAGTCTCAGTTGTGAATTGGTTTAGAATACAAGAAGTGCCTTTAAGTGGTTTTTGCTGCCCAGTGAGTGCGTCGACTTATATCGATTTGCTTTCTTCTCTGTATGTGCTATTAAAAGTACTGGCAATTTGTAGTGATCGGGCAGTTTACAAGTCATTTCACAATGAAATTAGTGGAGGTCTACATATGCATACACGTAATTGCGGCTTAATGTAGGTGAATAAACATTGAATAACCTGGTGTTTCATAGTTTAACAAATGATTCCTTATCCGCGAGGCCAGGAGAGAGTTACTTACTTGAATCAATAAATACTGTTTCAGTTTGATATGCCTGTGTGCCTCCACGTTAGATTTGGAAAGGCACAGCGAAGTATATTTGAATTTTATGCCTCTCTAAGCCGTCATACTTCTCACCTCGTTTACATACGTGGATATTGGCGCCTTTTACAGAGTATTAGCTTTAGCAATGACCTGTTTACTGAAGACAACCTGAGTAGCATAATATGCTGTTATACCTGATAGAGGACGTCCACGGGTCATTTCAGGTAGGAAAGGTTTAACTGAAAATTTATTACAGTTTTTAGCACGAATGATGATCCCTGAAAACATACGCTAAGGATAAAGAACGACAAAAGACTTGACATCGCACTAAGTTGCGGTTCTCCCTGTCAGTCACATGGCGACGTGGATGTACTGGTGTAAGAGGAGTCGATGGTAGGATACGTCACAATTTGCTTGCAAGTGCCAGCAGCATGTTGTCTTGCCACCTCCATCGGACTCATGGTCCTTACTTTCTGCAAGCACAATCCGCAAAAAGAGACTTTGCGTTGTTCGAGCTCGAGGTCGGAGCCGACAAAGGTCAGTTTCCTCTGAATCCTGCACGTGCGACACAAGAACCCTGAGCACAACTTGCACGTGTTGCCCTCGCTCTTACTGTAGTCGCCTCTCCGGAGCTTGGAGATTGGTGTCGTGCACGTGACACAGATACTTGGGCGAGTTGGAGTCCCCAGCTCCTTAGCCATAGCATAGCGCTTCGCCAACATCCAGATCATCTTCTTCATCTTACTGCAGTGGGCGTACTTAAGCGTCGTGAGGTAACTGGTAGCGATACTTGGCATCACGAAGGCCTTGATCATGTCACCACCCGGGTCTACGATGCCCGACCCGTACATTTCAATCGTATCGGGGCCAGCTTGACGGAAGATACAGCACACTGTGATGTTAGCACGGATCCGACCAGGTAGCATCTTGGTCTGTGGGAAGTTGACCGAGTGGAAGATCATGACACCGACACGTTCACCAGTGGACAGTCGAACGATCTTTGTGCACTCAAGGTAAACGTAGTCGCGGTTCTTGACGAGCGAGGTCGACGCGAACGGGAGATCGAGCTCCATCCACTTCACCGACGTCGACTTGAAAGGTTCTTCGACTGTTGGTGTGTCAAGGGAAGCCAGTACAGCGCCCCCGCTCATATCCTCGACGTATGAAGCTTTGATCCGCATCGACTCGAGCGTTGGGTTGACGGCTCCGAACATGCAGTCGTCTACAGTGCCCCACGTGATACCAGTCATCAGGAATTCTGGGTGGTCGGTCTTAGCACCGTCTGTGGTAGTCCGGATCATCGGGTGTCGTTCCAGATACACGCGGGTGTCGTCCTTGGTTTTGATGAGTTTCCACTTCTTTTGGTCGACTCTTGGACCACTGTCACTGATGAACCGTTCGTACTTCTCGACATTCTGATCAATGAAGTTGTAGCCGAAGTCCACGAGACCGGCCTTGTCAGCACTCGAAAGCGAGAGCTCATCGAATGGGTTCACGACGAAGCGGTCCTTGCCCATGTTTGATTGAGGGGCGTAGTGGGAAGGTAGGTACTACGGAGACTGTCCGTGTAGTTGCTGTAGGCCAGAAAAATGAAGAATGGGACTGAAAAGAAGCGCGGTAATGTCGGTTTTAAGGTAAGGTAAGGTAACCAGAGTAGGAGCCTACCCATATGCTCATCTTTCGTGTCTGATCCGGGACGGACGTCCTCAAATGAACAGACGGTTTATTGAACTTTCGTTTGAGCAGAATAGCTGTCTGTGAATAAAAACTTCATTGGACTTCCGCTGAGAACGCGCAGCAATATATAGATACATGCGTCGACTATGATCGTCGAAATATCAATAGCGAGCTACAGCATCTGGACATCAGCTACTGCCTATCCGCCGCCCACTTAATCAACATGTCCGTGGTTGGTGGCGATCGGACCGATCATCGGTCGGTTTTACGCCCAGTGGATCAATAATTTTATTGTGCAGCACCTAGTAGTAATGCACTTGCTCCAGTACGCAATCCAGCTTACGATATATCAGTTTGGTAAAACGCATTGGCTCTAGAATCGTATCAGCAAGCAGGGAGGTTACTCGAAGCATTTAAGCTAGGTACTCTCATTTCGTCACACCTGGTCTGACTTGTGGAACACAGTCGAAGTCCTATAGCTCTGGCCGTGCTTACTGTACGTGTAATACCCGGTATTGAAATTGAGGAATTCGTATGTGTACCGTAATTCCAGATAAGAACATGAACGCGAGTATCAAAATAAAAGGCTGAAACCTAGGACCATTCAAGCCCGTGTTTCGTCATGCTCGTCAAAGAAGAAAGACCCTACACCTGACGAACGAGTCGATTGGCGTCGCTCAGTCGTAGTGAATCGATGTTTGGCCTATCGTAAAATACTTGCTGGTAAAGCACATGAAGACCGCCAAACTGTCAAACGGAGAGCATGTCGGCTACCGGCTCAGCCTCGAAAAGGCAACAAAAAGGATATATTAACGACTTTGAAACGAAAGTACGAGAACTCCAAAAACTAACGTTGCAGTACGTGATCGTTCTCGTGTCAGTTGAGCAAAGATGCAGAGCCACTGATGCTGGAAGAATCGCTGCCGGGGTACGACATTACTTGTCTGCATGTACCTGCGGCATGCTCCGTTGCTACCTCTATCGGGCTCATGGTTTTAACGTTCTGTAAGCACACTCCACAAAACGACACCTTGCGCTGCTCCAGCTCCAGATCGGAGCCCACGAATGACAGTTTACACTGAATCCTGCATGAGCGACACAAGTACCCAGAACACAGCTTGCACGTGCTTTTGCTTTTGCCGTAGTCTCCCCGTCGCAGCTTGGATAAGGTGGTCGTGCACGTGACGCAGACGTTAGGACGAGCAGGCATTCCTAATTCCTTGGCCCTAGCGTAACGCTTTGACAGCATCCAGACCATCTTCTTCATCTGACTGCAGTGCGCGTATTTCAGCGTTGTGAGGTAGCCACTCGCGATACTGGGCATCACGAAGGCCTTAATCATGTCACCACCCGGGTCTACGATTCCTGATCCATACACCTCGATCATGTCGGGGACAGTTTGGCGAAAGATGCAACACACTGTAATGTTGGCACGGATACGACCCGGCAATTCCTTTGTATGCGGGAAGTTCACTGAGTGGAAGATCATGACACCGACACGTTCACCAGTCGATAGATGGACGATCTTGGTGCCCTCGAGGAAAACGTAGTCTCGGTTCTTGACGAGCGAGGTCGACGCGAACGGGAGATCTATCTCCATCCACTTTACCGTCATCGACTTCAAAGGCTCTTCAATTGTCGGTGTGTCTAGCGTGGCAAGGACAGCACCTCCGCTCATATCCTCGACGTACGATACCTTGATGCGCATCGCCTCGAGCGTCGGGTTCAAGGCCCCGAAAATGCAGTCGTCAACGGTTCCCCACGTGGTGCCAGTCATGAGAAATTCTGGATGGTTGGTCTTCACGCCCTCGTCAGAGGTTCGGATCATCGGTTCCCGCTCAAGGTACACACGTGTGTCGTCCTTGGTTTTGGTCAGCTTCCACTTCTTCTGGTCAATTATTCGGGTCCCGCTGATGAACGCTTCGTACTTCTCAATATTTTGATCGATGAAGTTGTAGCTGAAGTCCATGAGATCGGCCTTGTCTGCATTTGAAAGACAAAGCACATCGAAAGGGTTGACGACGAAGCGATCCTTGCCCATGCTGGATCAATCGACTTCGTAGCAATGCAGGAGCGCCGAGTACTCGCTGCAAACCAGCAGATTGGAGAATGCACGCTGACATAGAGTGGGGGGGATGAAATGTCCATATGTCCTAAGAAGAAAAAAACATGAGTTTGAGCTCTCATGTCTGATCCGCGACGAGTTTACGATACTCAATATCTTCGACCACGAATAAATTGTGTTGTATTAATAAGACGAGTTCTTTGGGCTTCCGATATGAACGCGATCAACCCTGCATGAGGCAATCGAGCACACGTGGTCCATGTTGTTTTTGATATTAAGCTTTCG
The DNA here is from genome assembly GCA_011320135.1 of Phytophthora betacei. Classification (NCBI taxonomy): domain Eukaryota; phylum Oomycota; class Peronosporomycetes; order Peronosporales; family Peronosporaceae; genus Phytophthora; species Phytophthora betacei. Next base: position 277,868 of record JAANHX010000431.1, read on the forward strand.
CATGTAACTTCCCACTGAGATAGAGCAGCTTTGGAGAACAGGTGGTAAGGCCACTTTAGTGCAAGGCATAGACAATGCCGCATGGAGGTCAGCCAGAGGTTAATCCTTTCGTATGTCGCTTAAGGACTATTTAGCGCAGCGGTGTCAGATATTGCGTCTGGCAGCATCAGAATGGAAGAGCAAGTACTTTTTATCTTAAATTGTCGGCTGAAACCGATATGCCGGATAAGAACATGAGCGAGAGTATGAAGCAGCCGGTAGGTCCGACCTCGGACCTCAAGGTTTGTCGTGGTCGCCGAAAAATGCAGACTCTTTCAGTGAATCATTCTACGATTTCCTGGGCGGCCACAAGTATCAATATCTCGTTCGTGTCAGACATGGGCAAGAACCGCTTTGTCGTGAATCCTTTTGGACATCTCACTCTGTCGGAGGTCGATAAGGCCAAGCTCAAGGAATTTGCCTACAACTTCTTTGATCAGAGTGTCCTCAAGTACGAGGCGTTCATCGGAGACGGCGGCCCGAAGGTTGATCCCAAGGAGTGGAAGCTCATCAAGTCGAAAGACGACACTCGGGTCTATCAGGAGCGTGACCCGCCCATTCGAACGTCCATTTCCGGATCCGTATCGGATCATCCGGGTCTTCTGATGACGGGCATTACGTGGGGAAGCGTTGAAGACTGCATGTTCGGTGCATATAGCCCCACTCTCGAGACCATGCGACTGAAGGCGTCCTACGTTGAAGACATGAGTGGAGGTGCCGTGCTGGCTGTTCTTGAAGAACCGACGACTGAGGATCCATTCAGATCGATGACGATCAAGTGGATCGAGCTCGACTTACCGTTTAACGCCACGAGTCTGGTCAAGAACCGCGACTACGTGTACATCGAGTACATGAAGACCGTCAAGCTGTCGAACGGAGAGCGCATCGGCTGCCAGGTCTACCACTCGATCAACTTCCCACAGACGAAGGAGCTTCCAAATCGTGTGCGTGCAAGTATGACGGCGTGCGGTATATTCCGCCAGCTTGGCCCCGACACTGTGGAGGTGTACGGTTCGGGCATTGTCGACCCTGCCGGTGACATGATCAAGGCCTTTGTGATTCCAAGCATGGCGACAGGCTACTTGAGCCTTCTGAAGTATGCTCACTGCAGCAAGATGAAGAAGATTGTGTGGTTATTGGGCAAGCGCTACGAACAGGCCAAGGAGCTAGGAGTGCCGGGCAAGGCACACATCTGCGTAACGTGCTGCACTCCCATCTCGAAGCTTAGTCGCGGAGACTACAGCAGAAGCGAAGGAAGTTCATGCAAGTTATGTGTCGGTTACCTGTGTCGTTCGTGCCGTATCCAGCGCAAGCTGACTTTCATGAGTTCCGATCTCCAGATGGAGCAGCGCAAGGTTTCGTTCTGTGGTCTTTGCCTGCAACAAGCCCGGACGATGAGCCAGATGGGAACCATCAAGGATCAGATGCAGTCGACAAAGGACAGACATCAAACGTCGAGTTCATGCGGTACCATCGACGGTTCCTACGTCAGCTCGACCACATCCGAGTATTGCCCAAGCTCTCACTCCGAGCCGACGGTCTAAAAGCAGCCTTCGGTAATAACTAAAAAAATGCAATTCAGATAATTTATTGGATTTTGCACAAAAAAAAACTATTGGACTGATCCGATTCCATTTTAAAAAATAACCGGGCTATTGGCAATACCGGTAAATAAGTAAACGTGTCCCTAGCAAAGCGTTGGCTGCCGGTTTTTTATGCTCTTAAAAAATGAAGTCAAGTAAACTGCCACACCAATTTATTCTAATAAACCTATCTAAATTCATACAAACCCCTCTGATAAGAAGAAATATATTAAATTAGTAGAGGGCTCGGGCCGAGGCCGATCTCGGGATTAATTTCTAATACCGGTACCTACCAGTCACAGGGCCTTGCCGTGTCGAGCCGGGATAATCACAGAACCCCCACACTTATTTACAGATCGCCCTTATTGGACTCCGTATAGTTTTTACAATTGGACAGTACCGTTGTAGAACCACCGACCTGATATCACAGTCATTATTAAAATAGGAAGTAAGCAGTGTTCACAATAAGAAATCAAAACAGTATACCGGTATCCGTCTGAAGCATACGCCCCTTACAAATTTCAAAGTAAAGGTCGGATGTCTCACAATCATGTGCAGATTTCCGGCCACTTTATTTTCATACAAAAAATAAGATGGCAATACAAACGAATCAAGGGTCAATTCATATTAACCCGCGCGAGTTAATGTGAATCAAGGGTCAATTCGCGCGTGTTAATGAGAATCGAGGGCCGATTCAGTTTAACTCACGCGAATTCATTTGAATCGAGGGCCTCACATAAGCGCTATTGTGAGTATCGGTGAAAGATATCAATACCACAACTAATATCATGGTGATACCTCACTTTCGGTACTGTAGATTACCCGGGGTAACGGGAATCCCGCCTGTACCTGCACATCGATAAAATATCCTGTTGATCTAAAGATTTGCAGTCTTCATAAACAGCTTGAGCTCAATAAGGCCATCTGTGAATAAGTTTGGGGGTTCTGTGACTACATGTATCGTCTCCCATGCAGCCCCCTCCCCAGTGGGGAGTCCCCACACCCACTGGGTGACCCACCCCACCCCAAGCAAGCGGACGGCAATAACGAGTGCATACTAGTTTCCTACCTCTACTCTTAAGTAGCCGGACTAAACTGTCTGTACACGTTTGTGAGTCCACTCTATGTGACCGTGTTTCTTGTGCTGCAATACGTACCTGTAACTGCAACAACCAATCCATGGATCATGTTCATATTTCGTAACGCATTATATGATGTCTCGATGCGACATTTTCCTCGCGATCATTCGATGCGTTAGCACGAAGCGATATTTTTTCAGCGAACGTCTGGGTTGCTGTACAGTACTGTACACTAGTTGAGTACATGTATTGCCCAGTGCATAACGCGAAATCTTGCAAGAATCTGCCGATTAATCTCTCTTTGCTAATACAGCTTCTAGAAGAAACAAGAGCACGTTGTCAATCTGAACTGGCTGATGCAGTGCACATTCATTACATATATTATAAATTTGAATATTTATTATTTTGTTGATGCATGTGGCGCGCACCTAACCCCTCTAAAACCTCGTGTCATTTGTGTTTTCTATCTCGATATTGTACCGAGTTTTTAGACAGTATTAGCAGGGACATTACAAAAGGCAAGTAAATTCGTATCAAGTACTGTACAAAAGGATATAAGATCATCGTATTTTAGACAGGCCCATATGTTGTTAAATATTTTTTCAACAAAAAACCTCATTCAATCAAACGTGCGAAATGACCAGACCAGCGTCTAGTAGACACGGTCGTAGCCGTAGACGGTCGACGGTCTACGGCTACGACCGTGTCAACACGACGACGACACCGATTCAATAAAATCACCTCCGCGTCAGTGCCTTACATCGTTCACAGTTCGCAATTTTCCGTCATCTTCCCAGTCCCAGCAACAAGAACCCGAATGCGTATCTCGCACGCTGTAGTGGTGGTCACTGTAATTTTCTTGGCTTCCAGCGAAGCCCTCTCGACAAGAACGGACGACAAGGTCTCCAAAGTAGCTACGCACGATGGTCCTAGTCAACGACTACTGAGGATTCCCCACACTGCCGTCGAAGATGAAGATGATTCCGAAGAAAGAGGGCTTAAAGCAAAGGACTTCGAGCGACTAGCTGCATACGCTGATGAATTGGGCATTAATGTGGAGAAAGCCATGAAAAACACAGCGTATCTGGGTGAAGTGGCGGACAAGTATGGAAAGTACGAAACCTTTCTCAATCAATTGATTGCAAAACGCAAGTCGAAGGGATTTTCGACGTTCACGTATGAGCACCACGGATGATTCTCTGTCTCTACAAATTAAGGCAGTAGTCCTAACAAGCAACATGTGAAAATCGTACTGGCACTCTTGATTCGGGAAGCTAATATCTAAACGAATTTCAGTTCGCAATTTGAGTGGGTTTTGGTTGTTCTGCACCCCTCTGCAGGATGATTCATGCTGTACTTTTGTTCTAAGCTAATCCACTAAACCGGAGAGAGTACTAAGAAAACAATTTCTTTCTTAATACTAACAACGGCCTGCTACGTAGTACGTCCTATGCTAGAGAACTGTAGTTTCTGGAGCTAATCGAGGGTTACGAAGCGTTGCTTCTAAAATATACATACTTCTTGGAGCTAAAGCGACCCCTTTAACTCCACTGGGGTAAAGCAATGGAAAATCTCAAAATATCCACACGGAAATCAAGTTTTGGCTGATCCGGATTGTTGTTTAGATATTTCTTACTCCAACTCCAGAAACCACAGTTCTCTACTGACACGATAGAAGTGGAGAACGGTGAAAATCTCCATACTGGAGAGTACGCAGGAATTATATCTGCCTAAACCCAAGGCAAACCGTTTTGCGCATCATATGGATCCGAGCGGGATTTATCTAGCCTTTCTCCGTGTTTAGCTTAATAGCCCACAAGCAGCGAGTCAGCGCGTTCGCGCCCTCCTGTCGATTTTGTACGTTAGGAGACAGATTGGACCGGGTTTCATATACTTGTATCGCCATATTCTGTATCCTATATAATAAGCAATATTTACAGGTAAAACTATTCCGGGAGCTTGCTTTTACAGAACTGCACTCCATTTTCGCGGGGGTGGACCATATAGGATTTGCAAATAAACAAGATTTTAGCTTACAAGTGATAGTTCATTTGCATTCAGGATCATCACATCCGGAAGTTTATCAAAGGTCCAAGGGCGCGAAATCGGGGTGCAGTACTGTACCACATGTAAAAAATTATATTGGGGATGATTGAAAAAAAATGATCTTAATGGATATGTGCGAAGAAAATATTTGTAGACGGGGATTACATCGACGTTTAAAAAAGACAGTATACATCATGAAGAGTTTGCAAGTCCCATTTGCAGCTACATATCGGCGGATTCCCCCTCCAAGCACCCTCTTCGTTATTCGCGATATCCCCGCCTGAAGCATCAGATCGGCCACAATGATTGCATCCGACGCGAAGACGTCCAAGTTGCTGTGGTATGAGCTAATGAAAGCAGGCTAGGCCTCGCGGAGGCCCAAAGGTATCGAGTTAAAGCCCACGTACCTGAAGCCTGGTGTGAAGGGGCAGCTTGACAATGTGAAGCGATATGAAGACTATTTTGTTATTACACATTTATTCTTTCAAAATATGTGTGTGTTGCATGAATGAGCTAATCACATGAATCATAAGCTAAAGGGAATTGATGATGTTTGCGAGACGTTTAGGGCTTCTGCTCTAAACTTATTTAACTCCCCTCGCCACAGCAAGCACCATTTCGTCAGCCACTACTAGTTCCACGCCTCCTCATCCAGCTAGAGATGCGACTGAATGCATCGAGACGATCCCGTCGCAGACCGAGGTGCCCAGCAGTGATCATGGCGGTGCAGCTACAGGAGCTACTCCAGCCTTGGCGTGGCCTCTGCGGCAGGGCCACCAGCTGCGCTACCTGAGTCCGTGTTGGAGCCAGTCGTAGATGCGCCAGTGTCGGGATCAGCGTCACCGACGTCTCATTCCGTGCCGGAGCCAGGAAGCCTCTTCTGCATGATACCGATTGCACTAGTCTGTATGATACTTAATTCACTTATTATGTTTTGTTTAGATTCATCACTGTCAAATAGCATCAATGCGGAAGTGCGCTCTGAAGACGGTGAAGAGGATACCAAGCAGGACGTCAGTGCTCAATGCGATTTGGACGCCTTCAACACGGAACATTTCATGGATGCACTCAGATCAGAGCGCCTGTTTCGAGACGTAGCCGATGACGACGTAAGCATTTGCAGAAAGGTGATCCGGGATGGAGATGAAGATAGCGGTGTCGATGAGGAAGCCTTGGATGTAGCGACAGTACTTGTGGAGTTTGTGGGGTCCGAAACGGAGCTTGAAGGCGAAAGCGACGCGTTCGAGCAGGACGATGAAGCAATGCGAGGTGTAGAGTGGCGCATTTACGATCAGACGCATTTGGCAAGTCTGTATTCTATAGAATAAGCTTTCTGGACGCCGTCTAATTATGTATTGTATTGAATTAGGCAAACTCAGTTGGAGGGGACTGTTGATCTATTCTGCGGTTCTGTTGATATTCACCGACTCGGCACAGTTCGGCTAACCGTCGTGACGTTCCAAGATGGACCGTTCCAGGATGGACCGTTCCCAAACCGGTTAATCTGGTGGATGGCCAGGAGCACTTGACAAGAGGACAACAAGGAATACAACGCTAGAGTAGAAGTTTAGAGGACAGATTTAATTGACTTTAATCTACTCACTTCGGCATTTGCCTTTAACATCAACAACAGGTTAACAGCCGCAACGCTCAACTTTACCGGAACGTTCCAAAACATGACGACGCCCAAGCGCGCCGAAGTCCTCCTCGGGAGTGGGAACTATTTTTACTAGTAGTACAATATGCGCATGACGCTAGCCAGGAAGGGCCTGCTTGCGCATATTCAAGCCGTCAAGCCGGAGAACGAGATCACCGAGGCGTGGCTCGTCAATGATTCCAAGGCGCTCGGCATCATCGCTCAGGGAGTGGAACTCCAGAATCAGACCAAGATTCGGTCGGCCACTCGCTCCATAGAAGCTTGGGGAATGCTGCGAGAGTTCTACAACCGCACCACGCTCCACAACCGCGTGACGATGACGCGTCGCCTCCACGAGTTTAAGATGGAGAGTGGATCGACTATGGCCAAGTGTCTGGATGCGTTTGACGAGCTGATCGTCAGGTTGTAGACGCTGGGAGAGCCCATGGACGAGGTACACCAGCTGGTGGAGCCGCTGAGCAGCCTCCCCGTTGAGTACGAGCTCATTTCGTCTATCGTTGAGAGCGCCAAGGATGTGACGCTCATCGAGGCCAAGGAAATGCTATTGAAGGAGTACGAGCGACTCGAGAAGAGGGAGACCACAGAGAAAGCGTTCCAAGTGAATAAGAACGCAGGCAAGTTTTGGAACGGCTGAGCAAACGGTCGAAAATGGAGCGGTCCGAAATGGAACGTTGGTTTTAAGGGTAAGTTTTTCAACTGTGACCAAGTGGGTCACATGAAGCGGGGCTGTCCTGCTGCGAAGAAGAGCAGTCACGACGATGTAGTGTTTGTAGTTGGTGGGGAACGCTCGGCCGGGTGGCTGATTGATAGTGGTGCGACGTCGCACATGACCCCTCATCGGAACGACCTATTTGGGTACGAGACACTAGACAATGGCATCAACGGGACGATTGCAGATGGTAAGAATCTGCGCGTCGCAGGAACTGGAGCGGTCAAGCTGACTGGTTTATACGGTAAACGCATCCGAATGGTGGACGTGCTCCACATTCCGGGGCTCAAAGACGGATATTATCCGTCGGGAAGCGCACAGAACGAGGCATAAGCGTGGGGTTCCAGCGTTCCAGTTGTGTAATTAGGGGACGGAACACTGCAATGGCGTCAGGAAAGAAGGTCGGTAAGGCGTTCCTGCTGGACTGTCAACAGGAGGAGGCACACTTCGTGCAACACGCCGGTCCTGACAGCGAGTGGGAGCTTTGGCACGCTCGCATCGGTCACCCCAATAAGGACGCGAAGACTCAACGTTCCACAATTGGTATCCCACATGTGAAAAATGGGAACGAGACTTTGTGCGGGGGATGTATGTAGGGAAAGCAGACTGTGACGACGTTCCCGTCACGATCGCTAACAAGAACGACGCGTGTGTTGGAACTAGTACACACGGACGTAATGGGTCCAATGAGACGATGGCAAAGCGTGGTGCCAAATATGTTCTGACGTTCGTAGACGACTACTCAAGGTTTGTCGTTGCGTACTTTACGAAGGGCAAGAGCGAGGTGGGCAGTAAACTAAAGGGGTTAAAGGTATTGTATGAAAACCAGTGAGGGGAACGTCTAAAATGTCTACGTTCCTTTAACGGAACAGAGCTCGTGAGCAAGACAGGTTTGGAATTATGCAAACGGAACAGTATCGTGCACGAGCGTAGCGTTCCATACAGCCCTCAGTAGAACGGAGGGGCGGAGCGCATGAACCGTAACATTATGGAGAAGACAAGAAGTATGATGCCCTACAAGTCTATGTCGACGCAGTGGTAGGCGGAAGCGGTTAGTACTGCAGTGTATCTCATCAACCGTTCCACGAACACATCAAACACGGATGTCACGCCGTACGAGTTGGCGTTCCAGGTGAAGCCACGGATGGAACACCTACGTGTATTTGGATCACAAGGGTACGCTCATGTGGACGACGTGATGAGAAAGAAGCTGGAACTCAAGAGCTTCAAGTGCACGTTCCTCGGGTACGCTGAGAGCGTAAAAGGGTATCGTGTGTACGACATGCATGCGCTGAAGGTCAAGGTGACACGGGCAGACAAGATGGACGATCGTGGGGTGGGCGGGATCTATGACACGCAGTCGCCAGCTTTAGGAACGGCCATCCAGGTGACGATGAAGATGTGGAACGCGGAAGTGATGGATCGCCATCTCCTAAGCGTGCCAGAATCGATGAAGATAGTTTGCTCGTAGAGGCAGTGCTGGCGTACGCGGTCAGCATTTGTGGCGTTCCAGATACGCCTAACACATACGCAGAAGCTATTGCCAGTGATGAAGCAGGAGAGTGGCGTCGAGCTATGCAGGCAGAGCTGAATTCGCATTCTCGGAACGGAACATGGACGCTCGTTCGACGTGGAATGGCAACTCGTTCCATTGGATGTCGCTGGGTGTTCACGAAGAAGCGTGACGAGAACGGCCGGGTTATGCGTTACAAGGCACGCCTAGTAGCGCAGGGGTTCAAGCAGAAGTTTGGAATTGACTTCTTTGCGACGTACTCTCCAGTTGCGAATCTAAACTCGATTCGAGTTATACTTGCTGTTTGTGCTACGTGCGGCTACATTATGGAGCAACTGGATGCCGACACAGCGTTTCTAAACAGTGGTTTAAATCATTTGGTTTAAATGGACGCTCCATTTGGTCTCGAGAATGCTGAAGGCATGAAGTGCAAGCTGCTAAAGGCTATCTACGGCTTGAAGCAAGCTGCAAGTGCATGGAACAAGATTATCAATCTGTGCTCCTGCAGAACGGTTTCAGGAGTTGTGGAGCCGACCAGTGTGGCTACGTCAAGCGTTCCAAAACCGCATTCGTGTACGTATGCCTATATGTGGACGACATGATGATTGCGGCTAAGACGCGCGACGAAATTCGCGAGGTCAAGGACGCGCTGAAGAGCACATTCAAGATGAAGGAGCTTGGCGAGGCCAAATTCATTCTGGGAATGGAGATTGACCACGATATAGAATGTGGAACGTTGATGATCAAGCAAACTCGGTACATTGACGACATTGTGGAACGGTTCAATCAACGGAACGCTGAGATGGTAGAGAACCCTTGGGCAGCAAACCTGAAATTGTCCAGGTGATATCACCGACTACGGAAAAGGAACGTGCCGAAATGCGGTCACGACCATATCGTTCCTTAATCGGGTAAGCCTCATGTACTTCACAACCTGCACTCGGCCGGACATTGCCTACGTTGTCACGCAGTTGTCACACTTCCTAGATAATCCTGGAACGCAACACTGGAAGGCAGAGATTCGTGCTTTGCAGTATTTGAAGTCCACTCGCCATCATGGTACCGTATACAAAAGTGGAACGAGTGGATATGGAGCGCAAGCTGTCAAGGCAGAAGCGTTTACGGACGCAAACTGGGGAAGCAACATTGACGACAGACGTTCAGTGTCTGGCGTCATGGTCATGATTGGGAATGCTCCGGTGGTGTATAAGTCCAAGTACCAGAGGACGGTTGCGCTTAGCTCAGCCGAAGCAAAGTACATGGCACTAAGCCTTTGTACTCAAGAGGTACTGTGGACACGTGCCATGCTGATGGACATGGGTCACGAGCAAGTGGGAGCGACGCAGGTCTGGGAGGACAATCAAGGTGCTATTGCACTTGCAAGCAATCCTGGATATCACGCGAGGACCACGCACGTGGATATCCGTCACTACTTTATTTGAGAGAATGAGGAACGATCCACAATCAAGATGGCCTACACCGACACGAAGCAGCAGCTAGCTGACATGCTTACGAAAGCACTGCGAACAAAGTCGCTAGCGTTCCTTCGCGAAGCAAGTGGAATCAAAAAGAGGAACGACGTGCCGTAGCCGTGATTGGGACTGCTGATATTCGCCGACTCTGCACGGTTCGGTTAACCGTCGTGACGTTCCAAGACGGACCGTTCCCAATCCCGTTAATCTGGTGGATGGCCAGGAGCTTGACAAGAGGACAACAAGGAATACAACGCTAGAGTAGAAGTTTAGAGGACAGATTTAAATTAACTTTAATCTACTCACTTCGGCATTTGCCTTTAACAACAACAACAGGTTCGTACGGCGTTACGCGGTTGGCAGCTGCGCTCGCGAAGTCGCCCCTGGGGATGTTTTCGTAATCTTTGCCGAAGGAGCTATTGGTGCACATCGCTAGCGAAACCAACGGGTTCTGCATCCAGTGCATCCTGTTGGTTGCCATTGCACAGCGAGCCAATTAACACGAACGCTGAGGAACTAGAGTCTGTACAGGTAGCTGCGACGAAGCACAGACATCGCAGCCAAGACAACAAAGACAGGCGTAAACGCCGCCAGCACTCCAGCAAGGTGTGCTCCGCGATGGCTGACACAAACACGAAGTTTTTTGAAAACAAGTTTTACTGCCCGACATGTAAGCAGCTGCGTGGGGCTACGTACCGTTGAGCCAATAGGTTCGCAGAGAGGTCACTGGGAACACGTTTATCCGCAGCCAGATATGGCACATGGCGTGGGGATGCGTACGATTCTTCCAGAGCATCGACGCAAAACCACTCGGCCAGCTTGGACACCGAGATAAGGCTCCATCCAACTTCTGGGATTTAAAGGACATCTGACAATGTGACGGACGCTCGTCCATCAACCCCAACCCGACGGTTCCCCTTGCAGCTGTGTCGATCGTCGTGCCATCCGCAATCGTAATGCGGATTGGCGTCTCCAGGTCTCTCAAGGATGTCGGCGCGCAGTTCAGCAAGGAAAAGTGTGGCTTTTGCTATGGCGACGCAACAATCATGGAGGCCAAGCACTGTGGAAACGTATACAAGCTGAAGTCGGTGGGGGGGCGGGGGGGGGGGGGGGGGGGGGGGGGGCGAGGTGTGTCATGTTGAGACAGCTCGTAAGGAGCCACGGGCTGCAGTGCATGCACGCCTGGGCTACATCCCATTCAAGCGCTACGAACAGCTATTGACGATAGTATAAGGAGTGCCCCGCGTCAAATGGAGTCAAGGGTGTCGACGTCTGCGCAGGCTGCCGCATCGAAAAGACGAGGGCTGGAAACTTCTCTCGACACCCGGGTAATCTCGTCAAGAGCTCGGGGGGGGGACGCAAACTAAGACGCCTGGTGGCTGCACGTACGTGGTAACGTTCATCACCGATTACTCACGTCACGGTATACTCGCTGATGACCGACAGGAGAGACAGACCGCGGCCGTGGTAAACAACGTCCGAGAGCCCGACCCAAAGAATTATATACAAGCGAAGAGAGGAAACTCTGAAAGAAGTGGCTGATAGTCATTGCGGAAGAGCTCAGAGCGCTGGAGGAAAACGTTGTGTGGGCTGTGGTGGTGCCGTCGATTGACAGTCACGTATTGCACACCAAGTGGATGCTCAAGACGAAGACTGACGCGGACAAATTCATCGAAACGTTCAAGGCCAGACTCGTTGCGTGCGGCAACGAGTAGGTCTTCGGCGGGGACTTCGGGCTCACGCTCGCGATGATTATGGGGTTGAGCACGATGAAGGTTATCTTGGTGTTCGCGCGTCGCTGGGGATCATCCCCAACGCGTACGTCGAGGTTGACAAGGAGCAGCACCTCGAAAACTAGCTGAAGCTTCCATAGGGAATGATGGTCAGTTAGGAGGTGATGCGCAGGCTCGGGGTGAGTATCAAGGACAAGCTGGTGCTGCGCCTGAGGAAGTCGCTGTACGGCTTACGCGAAGCGGGCAGGCTGTTGAGCTAACACCTGTACGCTAAGTAGGTGAAGGCGGGGTTCACGCGGTGTCTGACGGGAATGTGCTTGTACTTCGAGCGCGAAGGCGGCGAGATGACGCTCGTAAGCGTGTACGTGGATGATCTTCTGGTCACCGTTCCCAAGCCGAATCCGGTGAACAACTTTTTCTGCTCCATGAGTGTGTTGTCCGTGAAGGGCTCGAGTGAGGTGAGGAAATTCTTCGGGGTGCGCGTGGGGCTGGACGGCAGCGAGCGGTATTCGCTGGACCAGAAGGCGACGATCGAGGAGCTGCTTGAGCAGCATGGGCTGGTGAAAGCGATCAGTGTGCGGGCTCTGGTTCGTGAGGAGAGCAACTAGGCGGATTTCGACGAGGTTCAGTTCCTGAACAAGGTGGGTGCGGCGGGTGAGCCGACGATTCGCAGCTTCTGGCGCGCTCAAGAAGCTTGCTCTGGATTGCGCGCTGCATAAGGCCAGACATTTGCTTCGATGAGCGCAAGACCACACGAAGAATGCATCTGCCAACCACGAACGACTGGAAGTTGGCGAAGAGAGTCGCAAGGTACTTGAAGGGCACGAAGGGTGTCAAGCTCGTCCGTCATCTATGCGCCGACGAGGGAGGACGACGTGGTTGCCATTGAGAGCTGGAGCGACGCAAACTTCGCCGCCAACAAGAGCGACAGGAAGCTCGTGCCCGGAGGGGTTGTGAAGATAGACGGGGTTGTGATGCACTGGATCTGCGAGAAGCAGCCGGGTGGGGTGTTTTCCACGATGGAGGCCGAGCTAACGTCGGCGTCGCACGTGGGGCGTGAGCTGCTGAGGTTGCGGAAGCTGGTGTGTGAGCAGGAGCCCCAGGTGGTGGAGCCGGTGTCCATGAAGATGGACAACCAGGCGGTGATTAAGCAGCTAGAGCTCGAGGGGAGCATGGCGGGTGCGAAGCACGAGGACATCCGCGGGAAGTTGATTTTTTGCGACTTTAATAGGGAAGGGATAATGAAACCCGAGTACGTGGAGTCGCGCCTGATGGTGGCGGATCTTCTCACGAAGGCGTTACCGGCACCAACGATCGCAGAGCTGCGGAAGATCTTCAAGTTCAAGTGACGAAGTGCTACCGAGAGTGCGACGACCGAGGAGGAGCGTTTGATTTGGACCGTGCTGCGGTCCATAGCGGTGAAAAGGATCGGTTCGACCGCCGACTATACGAACACACTAGCAAAGTGGCACGGGTACTCGCCACAAGATGTTTGCAGGAAGATAGTTAGCAAAGCAAATTTCACTTCTACAGTTTTCACAGTAAAACCTCTGTCTAACACCATTAACCCCGAAAAGGTGTACACGATGCACCACACCGTCCATAAATATATGCCGGCAGAGTTTCAAGCGGACCCGATGTATGAAGAGCCAACAGCGGAGCAAGGATCGAGTACAGAGTCAGCTAAGTAGTCACGCAAAGAGCAGAGAGCAGCAATGGTTAGCGCGGTGAAGCAGAACGCCGACAGCCGAAGCCGAGACGATGCTGCTGAAGAAGGTGCTTCAGGAGCAAAGGCGCAAAAGACGTTAAGCAGGAAAGCAGTAGCGTGGTGTAGAAGATCGCTCTTCACGAAGCCAAAATGATTTAATACTTATCTCCACTGTAGGTCAAATGGATACTAATAAAAACCCACTATTGTGAAATTGGGCACAGAACATTGTTTTAACGGCCTGCTTCGAATTTTGCAAAACGGACTGCCGTTGGCCTCAACGCAATTTTACCCCTAATCCATTCAAATATATCCATTCTGGACATGATGATCGAGACAGCTTCGAGATTTTGTCACTTTAGGTTTCTGGAAGCGTACAAGGTCTCAAACGAATGCCCAGATAGCCTTCTTTCTAACGAGGAATTGTGTGCTCTAGTCTAAATTTCCAAACCGGTTGATTGAACCACTCCGCAGTTTCGCTCGGCGGCATAGTGTTTGTAGTATTTCCACCGAAGCACGATCCCATGTGTCAAGTGACTGCATCGCTGGGCATAATTGGACTTTGTATGAGGGCAGACGGAATTGACAATACATGTACCTAAATCGCGATTCGTACCTAGGTTAGAAAATGACTTGATAATTAAACTTTGACCGACTAATTCTGAACATTTCAAGTCGGACTACTTATTAGAGCATTTCCATCAGTTTGGACAAGACTAAAAGTCATATCTGGAGACGATGCATTCGATAAATTGAAAAGGGTGACTGTTGGGAGGTGCTAAGAACGGTACAAATTTAAAATTTTGGGGCTATCGTGTAGTCATATTTGACTCGTGGATAACTCGCGACTATTCGGCTATCTTGGTTTTTGTAAGGGCGTTTATTAAGGTTTTGTCAAGGTAGCTGGACAGTTCAACTAAACGTTGGCAAACAAACGCCCCGACAAAAAACAGTTGCTTCGCTCCGGTAGCGAGCCGATCGTCGACATACACACCAACGACGACCAGCACTTCTTTCCTATATCTGAACTAGACATAGAGATCCAGTATACTCTGCACGAAATCGATTTCGACGAGGTTGTGGTGCAGGATCTTGCTCCACCACCTGCCCGCTTGTTTTAAACCATTAAACGCCATCTGTAACCCCAACACGAGTTCGTCCTCGGACGTAACCCCCAGGCACTCCAATATCTCCGCCGCAATATTTCCCCCCTCCGAAATTCTGATGAAGATGTCCATTTCTTCTTCCTTGTCGGCCTTAGTGTAAGCATTCGGCATGTCGCCATGTTTGGCGGGAACGCGCCGCTTTCTCTCGAGGACTAAAATGACATTCACGGTCGTCATCCCCATGACAGCAGCGAAGTTGATTCAGTACTTGACGCTCAGTTCCTTTTCACTCTCACAGGAAACGAGGCGAGCCTTCAGACGCTCAATGAGGCCTTCCGCGCCTCTCTTAGTTTTGAACACTGTCACGAGTGGTTGTGGCGACCACTGTCTTGGGCACGGTGAGTTCCGTTACCCTCCTCCGCACTTTTCGACGGCCGACCAGATTCGTGTGGGCCACGCTTTCGATGAAGCCATGCAGGGCCACGACGGAGTCGTTGAGAAGTTGTGGGCCGGCCTCGGTCTCCGTGGGACAAGCGCGGCTAGAGCGTACGGTCCCCGTGGATGACGAGGACGGAAGTCATGGGGGACCGGAGCTACTGAAGGACTGTGTATCCTCGCGGTGAGGCGGTGGGGTGGGCGGTACCGCCTCGCTGTCGTGGTGAACAAAATCGTGGACGATGATTGCGAAACGGTGCCTGACGGCGGGAACGAGGATCGTGGAGGGCGAAGTGCGGGTCGCAAGGAAGAAGGTAAGAGGTCAGTCGTGATTTTTCCTTGGAGACAACAAGCAGAAAAGAATTTGTGTTGACATTTGTCTTTAGCTTGTTGCTTCTGTTTATATCTCCGTACTGTTCTACTTCTATACAGCGTCGACCGTCCCATCCAAGGACGGCTCGCGACACGTGGTGGAGAAGCAGGGTATTGGTCTTCGTTGTGAAGAAGAACCGTCGGAGACGTCATGGAGTGTGATCACGTAGTGCAAGGAGGTCTGGTATCGAGCCCGGGCGCATAGGGACTGGAGTTTATTCGGCGCGGAATTCCTGGTATAGAGCCCAGGGGCGCATAAGGGAGTATTGAGAACAAGAGTTTGACGAGGGAAGCATTGGAGAAGAGTGTCATGTCGGTATACATGAAAGACGACTATGAAGAGGACCTGAGGCGGTCCGCTGCCAGAGAGGCGGCTGAAGAAGGACAGAGTCAGGGAGACACTCAGACGGAGGATGTAAAAGATGAAGATGATGAAGAGAAGGCTCCTGTGGGAGTGACAACCGCTGCTGATCGGGACGCTCTACGCAAGAGCACGCGCGACGAGCTACGGGCGGCTGGAGAAGGCCGGTTGGAGGTGACGGGTGGCGTCAAAGACGCGGTCAAGGTAGAAGAAAAGGTGAAAACGGAGCCGGCGCCCGGTAAGGAGGCAGTGTCGCCGGGCCCGGACGAGGTACCCCTGGTGGAGGAGGACGTTCCTCTTGGGGACGACTACCAACTTGCCTATGAGCACGGCTGCTGGGAAGTGTTCGGCCAGTACGAGGAGGACGAGCCTTTCGTCGAGAATTGGGAACCGGCCAAGAAGAAGAGCCCCAGTGGATTCATTCCGCAGTACACTGGAACCGAGGAGCGCCGCTGGGACCGGCCGGCGTTTGACTGGAGCTGGACGTCCAAGGGGTTCTCACCCTTGGACAACTTGGTGTTCGCGTACACGGCGTCCGTGCCCCAGCAGCCTTACGAGGCTCCATCGGTCGCTGTTAAGAAGACGGTCGCTGCCAATCCGGTGGCCCCTTACAAGACCACGGGACCGGGAGTGCCTGGGACGGGTACTGCTCGGACGGCTACTGCTGCTACGGGAGGTCAGCGTATCGCGGCGACACGGACGCATCTTGATCCGCCTGGAGTGCGTAGGACTGGTCCGCGCCCAGCTTGGACGGGACAAGTAGGGAGCGCGCCGGGCGTTCCGCCGCGTTCGGCAGTGGTGCCACGAGGTCCGCAGGCCCCTCCGCGTGCTGGTGTTCGACCGCCGGTCCGAGCCCTGCCTGGGCCGTCCCGCCTGCCGAGGCGTGAAGATTGGACCACGAAGATGTCGACTGTGATGAAGGTGATGCCGATGTTCTACTCGGACACGGCTACGGTGGAAAAGGCGCGCGACTTCCGGGAGCTGTTCGAGGACCACACTGACCGGTTGCCCGACAGAGAGCGGCTGTTGGTTTTCCGACAGAAGCTGAAGGGACGTGAGGCCGAAAGGTGGTGGAGCAACTCCAGCATCAAGTCGTTCGCGACGCCGAAGGTGCGTTTCCACAACCGGTTCCTCAGCCGGACGGCCGACGAGCTCTTGGAGAGACTGTACGCCACTAAGCGTGAACGTGGCGAGTCAGTGGAGGAATGGGGAGACCGAGTCACGGATCTGTGCGACTCCCTCGACTATCCGAACCCTCAGATGCGGTATCAGTTGTTCCGTCGTGGCCTGAAGAACAAGAGGATGCTGGCTGCTCTAGATTCAAGCCCGGCTCGAGATATTCCGGAGGCGTGCGAGTGGCTAATGTTTAAGGACATGCATCGTCCTGTGGAGGAAGACGACGAATTTCCTGATGAGTCGCGGGCGAGGACTGATAGTCACACGGCGACTGTGAACGCTCTAACCCAGAAGCCGGACGACTTCCTGTTGCAGCAGCAGGAATGGCAACACCAGGTGATGGAAGATTTGCAGTCCGTGCCGCCGGCTGCGGTGCCTACTGTATCGGCAGTGATGCCGAGCTCCGGCGGCCACGGACAGCTCCCTCCCGCTGGTGGAGCTGGTCCGTTCGGAGGTAATCGTGCCCGTCGAGGCATCAAGATGGCGGAGGATTCCCACACGCAAGAAGGAGAACCAGTCTGTGGCCGATGCGACTACAAGGGTCACACTCGCGTGACGTGTTCGCGCCAAACGATGACTTGCCGGCGGTGTAACCAGTACGGTCATATTGTGGCTGAGTGTGAGATGCCGTATAATGGGACCCGTGGCCCGCCTGGCGGTGGAAACGGTGGAGGAAACTCGACGATGCGGTGTTTCTACTGCCACCAGACCGGTCATAGTGTCTCTCAGTGTCCCGAGATCGCTACTCTGAAGGGATTGGCCACGACTCTGAAGGCGTCGACGGCCGAAGCGTCTCGTCAATGACGGGAGCGTGAGGGAGGGGAAGAACGAGTCACTCCTTCCTCTGGTCAAGTGGATGACTCGAGTGGCGGCCGAGTGAAGGGTGGAGGAGATAAGGCCGTTACAGTGGACGTTGATGAAGAGGTAGCAGTGACGGGAAGAGGACAGTGCGGTGGCTGTTGTGGTGCAGAAAGAGAAGAAGACGAAGAAAAAAGAGAAAAAGTCGAAGAAAAAGAGGGGTATCCGGATCGTAGGCACGGAAGAAGAGGGAAACCTTGTCGTGGTGAACGACGCCCCGGAACGGTGTGAGAAGGTAGCCGTGGATCGATTCAAGGTGGCCTCTACGGTGGGAACTACG
The DNA here is from genome assembly GCA_011320135.1 of Phytophthora betacei. Classification (NCBI taxonomy): domain Eukaryota; phylum Oomycota; class Peronosporomycetes; order Peronosporales; family Peronosporaceae; genus Phytophthora; species Phytophthora betacei. The sequence goes on from JAANHX010000431.1 coordinate 295,995, forward strand.
GTCGCTGACGACGGCGTCGCGGTTCCTGTGAAGACTCTGCCTGTGGAGACTCTGCCTGTGGAGCAGAAGACGCGGCCGGGACGAAGGGGGCGTTTTGCGGACGAAGACGGTGGCTCTCTTGTCGTGGGCCGCCGGGCGGCTGTGCGTGCGGAAGGAGTAAGCAGTGTTGATGGACCTAGTGCCGCTGTGACGTACAGGGACAAGGAGGCTGACTTGGACAAGGAGGATGACACGGACGAGAAGGCTGACACGGACGAGAAGGCAGACACGGACGAGGATGCCAAACCGAGCAAGGAGATCGAGCAAACTGAACGTGGCTGTATCTTCACGGATGCGGAACTGGACGCCATGGACGAGTGTGAGCCCGGCCAAGAGGCTACGGTTTTAGCTGGTACGAAAGTTAATACGGAAAGTGAAGAATATGGCAAGGAGTTAGAAGAAGACCGTTTGTACCCGTTGGACGAAGCCGTTGTATTGGAGCGTGTGCGACTAAACGCTGAGGCCGTAAGGGACCCTTCGATAGCGGAGCTGTCTCGGTTGTTGGGCATCTCGCCCGAGGTCTTGGAGCGAACTCGCCGTGCCTTCCCTGGAGAGCTTGCATCGCCGGAGCACTGGCAAGACTGGTTCCGGAAGTTGTTGGAGACGACCGAGGAGGCCAAGCGAGCCCACCGAGACTTCAAGACGCCCGTAGTAAATGCTGTGCGTACGACTATTACTACCCTAGGAAAGTCGTCGCCGTCGGAGAAGCTGAACGAGGGCCGTGAGACCCCCCCCCCTGACGAGTGGAGGATCGAGGTGAGGACGACGTCTGTGCCAACATCCTGTTGCCCGCCGTCGAAACTGATGCTGGAGGAGAAGACGGAAGACTCCCACGCCCTGGTGACAGTTCACCGGTAGTTGATCGTCAAGGCGTACGTGCTGCGGCGCGTACCGCCGCTTATCGCTGGTTGAAGGAGTGCTTGAAGACTGGTAGCGCGACGGCGTCGACGCCCGGCGAAGACGGACCTACGACAGACGGAGTTCAGCCTAGGTGGGACGGGGCGCCTACTCCGGATTGGCAGTGTCTCCGGGCTCTCGCCGAAAGTGAGGCGGCTGGACCTACTAAGAGCGGGATACCGTGGGGACGTTTTGAGACATACCTCATAGCGTACTTAGAGGCGGAAGGGGCTCTCGTCTGGACCAAGCTCCTCCTGCGGGCTAAAAGGGGGAGGGATTCGTCGGCACGACGCCGTGAGCGGCGGAGAGCGGCCCGGCGGATGGATATCTCTACGCTCTTCGAGCCAACGGCTGGGTTGTGCGAGCTGCTGTTCTATCCCGAGGACGAAGACGACGCCTCCCGCTACGTGGAGGTGGTGCGGCCGTCACCGAGGGTCGTTACGAAGGTGCCGAAGACCGGCTTGGTGGAAGTAGTTGCCGTGGAGCTGCCTGGTGGTTTTGGCGTCTCCCACGATGACGTAAGGGCCGATGTCCATGTCGTGGTCGAGGACGGCCGGTGAGTCGTGTGCGCCGTTGGTAACTTTGAGGCACTGTCGAGTGGGTACATTGAGCGCTTACCGTCTCGGATGCTGGCCGACTCTGGTGCGACTCTGAGTCTCGTGGACAGTCGAGTATTGAAGCGATTGGGCCGGTCCCAGGAGGCGCTGGAGCCGTACGGCGGCCAGGTCAAGAGCTCGTCGGGACACCCTCTCAAGATACGGGGATGGATCGGTCTCTCACTGCGACTGGGAACTGTTGAGGTCTCCCCTAGTGTGCTGGTAGCTGACAAGTTGCACGTCGACGCCATTTTGGGTGTGGACGCCTTGGGTGCTTTTGGGGCGGTGATCGATGTCGCCGAACGGAGGATGACGCTCAAGGATACCGGTGAGGAGCTACCGCTCGGGTACACGATGGTGCAGGACGCCTACATGGCTCAGATGGCCGCCTCGATACGCCTGCCTCCGCGAGGCCAAGCTCTAGAGATGGCCAACGTCGTCGGCGACGCTGCTGACAAGACTACGGTCCTGGTGGAGAGTACCGTTGGTCTCTCGCCTACTCTGTGTGCCGCGCGGACCTTGTGCACGGTGGAAAACGGCCAGGTCCTAGCCGAGGTGGGCAATGCGTCGTCCGACGTGAGTTGGGTCAAGAAGGGCTCCACGGTCGCTTGCGTGTCTGTGATTCCCGAGTCGGCGTTTGGCCCTCCCTCGCCTTCCGTGCCTACCGGCGCGGCGGTCGAGTCGACGGAGTCCCTAGAAGCGAGAGTGTCGTCGGCCTCGGGGAACGTTGAGTTAGTGGAGCTCGAGAAGATCGAGAGCCCGGAGCCGACGGTGCCGCCCGACAAGGAAGAGAAGGGCGAGGCGGATTTCTCACAGTCCAAGTTGACGGGCGAACAGATTGAACTGTTCCGCGAGGAGCTGACCCGCTTCGACGACTTATTCGTCACGTCGTCCATCAAACCGGGGAGGACAGACCGACTCAAATTTGAGATAGACACCGGGGATAGTAAGCCCATCAAGCAGCCGCCCTACCGTGTGTCGATGGCGGAAGGGGAAGTCATGGAGGCGGAAGTACAGCAATACCTGGATCTCGGGTTGATCAGGCCGTCGAACGGTCCGTGGGCTAGTCCCGTCCTGATGATCCGGAAGCCGGACGGAGGAATTCGCTTTTGTATTGATTACCGGAAGCTTAATGCTGTGACGGTGAAGGATTGCTATCCTATGCCACTGATTGACGATATCCTGGATGTATTAGGAGGTGCTCAGATCTTCTCTACGATGGACATCGCGTCCGGTTACTGGAACGTGCCGATGGACGAGGGCAGCGTGGCCAAGACGGCGTTCACGTGTAAGTTTGGCCTGTACGAGTGGCTGGTGATGCCGTTTGGACTCTGTAATGCGGTGCCGGCGTTCGAACGATTGATGGAGACCGTCTTAGTGGACCTAAAGTGGCGAGTGTGCTTGGTGTACCTGGATGACTGTGTGATCTTCAGCAAGGATTTCCCAACGCACCTAGTGCGTGTCCGTCAGGTGCTGGCTCGGTTCCGTGAGGCGGGATTCAAGCTCAAGATGAAGAAGTGTCATTGGGGGCGGAGTCCGGTGGCGTTCTTGGGTCACATTGTGACGCCGGCCGGCCTTCTGCCGAACCCAGAGAAAGTGAAAGCGGTGATGAACATCCGGCCGCCGAGGGACTTGCACGAGATTCGGTCGTTCTTGGGCCTGACGAGCTACTTCCGGAGGTACATCCCTGGATATGCGGTAATATCGGCGCCTCTGGAGAGACTGAAAGCGAAGGACGCTCCGTTCGAGTGGAACGAGGACTGCGAGGCTTCGTTTCGGCAGCTGAAGAGAGCTCTCATGAAGCCTCCTATCCTGGCCTATCCGGACGGCCGGAGGCGATTCAAGTTGTTCGTGGACTCCTCCCGGTACGCCGTCGGTGCTTGTCTGATGCAGGAAGTTGATGGCCGTGACCGTGTAGTGGCTTACGCCAGCAAGTTGTTGACCGGTTCGCAGAAGAATTGGATTAACAACCAGGATGGGATTTCGGAGATTGAGTGCTGGGGCGTCGTCTGGGCGACGCGTAAGTTTCGGGGTTATCTTGACAAGCGCGAGTTCGACGTGTACACGGACCACCAAGCGCTAACGTGGGTCTTCAGTCCCGGCAATCGGACTTCGAACGCTAAACTGGCCCGGTGGGCCATGGAGCTGTCGAGTCTGCAGTTCAAGGTACACCATAAGCCCGGTACGGCTATGGGGCATGTGGACGGTCTCTCTCGGCTACCAGTGGGCAAAGTGGCGGCGCTGACTATGAACGACCTACTGAATCCGGACGACGACGACGTGGGTCCGTCTTCAGTCGGGGAGCATTCGAGTCCCGAGGCGGACGAAGAGGTGGAATACGCCGCCGGAGCTGCTGGCGACCCGGCCGATGGGCACGTTGACGACCCTGGGCCGGTTGGGTTACGCGAGGATCCTGTCAGAGAAGAAGTCGGACCGGTCGCCCCGTCACCTGTCGACCAGTTTAGCCTTGATCGGGAGCATTTCGTGAGTGAACAGTTGAAGGTGCCGTGGATCAAGGCGCTGGTGGCCTTGTTGCTGGACGGAGCGTTGCCACTGGATCCGTACCTGCGAGCGCGAGTGGTGCGGATGTGACCCCGGTACTCCGTCCAAGAAGGGATGCTCTTGCGTCGCGTAAACTTGCCGGCTCGAGCCGGCCCTGCTCGCTCGGTCTCAGTCCCCGTCGTGCCCTTGACATACGTGGAAACGGTGCTGCATTTCTGTCACAAGGACGTGCTGTCGTCTCACATGGGACTGACGAAGACGACGGAGAAGGTTAGACGGCATGCCTTTTGGCCAGGCTGGACGAAAGATGTCGAAGAGTACGTCCGCACCTGCAGCGAGTGTGGCGGCGGGAAAGGACCGCGACCGTGGCGATCTGGACTCATGCAGCGCATGCCGGTGGCTGACCTGACCGGTCCGTTCTCACTGCTAGTGGTCGATGCTATAGGACCTTTGCCCTTGACTGAGAGAGGTCGCCGGTACATCCTCGTGTTCGTAGACTACTTCACGCGGTGGGCGGAAGCCTTTGCAGTAGAACGTTTGGATGCGGTAACTTTCGTGGATACTATGGTGAACGGAGTAGCTGCTCGGCACGGAGTGCCGTCGCGGCTGTTGAGCGACAACGGGTCGAACTTCACGTCTAAGGTGGCCAAGTCCTTCTATCAGACTTTGGGGATCAAGAAGCTGTTTGGGTCAGCGTACTATCCTCAAATGCAAGGTCTAGTCGAACGGTTTAACGATACTTTGATTGGGATGCTACGGATTCATGTGAGCGAAGCTCAGACGGACTGGGACCTCTACCTGCAACGGGTGTTGTTCGCGTACAGGACGTCGTATCACGAGGCTCTCGGTGACACTCCTTTCTTCTCACTGTACGGGCGTGACCCGGCGTTGCCGCTGGATGTGGCGTTCCTAAACTTGGGCACCAAGTGGAAGAGCAACGAAGTGGCCCAATATCGGCGCGAACTGTTCCGATCTTTGCGCGACTCCAGACACCTCGTGGAGCGACAGTTGCTGAAGGCGCAGGACCGCCATGAAAAGAGACTGGCCCGTCAAGTCGCTGTGGAGTTTGCAGTAGGTGACCCGGTCTGGGTTTATCAGGTGTTCAGGACCAAGCGAGGAGAAGTGCGGACGAAGAAATTGTCGTTCTCATGGCACGGGCCTTACCGAGTAGTTGAGAAGGTGGGCGACAACACTTACAGGATTGCGATACCCTCGCACCCCGACCGAGTCGTGCCTGTGAACGTCAACCGACTCAAGAAGTTCCGAGGACGGTGGACTCGGCCCTTCATGGATGAAGAGCCCGAGGGCTTGGAGGAGAACGGTGACGAGATCGAAGACGGTCCGCTGGAAGAGGCTGATCTGCCTGCTTCCAGTTTCTCGGAGAGGTTGACCGTCGGAATGGGGGGCACTGCGCTGACAGGAGTCACTGCTCCTCTACTGGAGGTGGCGGCCAAACGTGTGGTTAACTGTGGCATCGAGTATTTGGCGCTGGCCGCTAACTTTGAGACGTTCTGGTTGCCGAGGGCGGCGCTGTCGCCTGAGTACGAGTCGCTGATCACGGCTTTCGAACAAGCCGAACGGAAGAAGCAGCAGTTACCCGAGTTAAGACGGAGCTCTCGCCTGGCGGATGCGAACGCGGAGGTCGGTGATGCCGATTTACTGATGGAGTAGCCTGTGTCCGGGGATAAGTGTCTGTGGTGTCAGGATTGGATGAATTTCGATAAGTGGATTGGGTACCAGGACTCTTACGCGGACGGACCAGGTGTGGAGTTTATATTACATGTTTATATTTGGAAAAGAGAAACGATGGAACGAGCTGACAAAAAGAAAAAGGAAAGATTAACGGAAGCAAGTGTATTAGGGAAGGGATTACGAGTACGAACGGGAGGCGCTACGCTACGGTACGACGCTGAGTGCGGGTTGACGGTAGTTACTTGGACTTCTTGGTGGCCGCGGCGGCCTTCTTAGCCTCCCCGTCGCCCGAAGACTTCTTGGAGGACGTCACGCCCGAACCGTGGCTGCGGTCAACCGAGGGCGCGTCGCTGTTGGACTTGGAGGTGGCCTTGCTCTCCGTGATCCCACCGTCTTCCGCTTCCTCTTCGTCGCCGGCTGCCTCTTCGCGGTCTTCGGCCCCTTCTTCGTCGTCTTCGGCGTCCTCGGTGGCGTCGTCGGCTTCGTCGCCCTTGTCTTTCTCGCCCTCGTCGCCGGCGGAGCCGGAAACCGTGAGCGAGGGCCGGGTAGGAAGAGGCGCAGAAGGAGGCTATCCAGAAGCGCCAGTGCTGAAGATGAAGCAGCGGGTGCTCTTGCGGGTCGTACCAGGCTCGCTGCCCGGACCACGGATACGCCAGCCGGAAAGGAGTCTTCCCTCGTCCTGCCGCCTCCTTGATAAGGCGATCCACGTCACGACGGATCGCGGCCGGCACGTCGTCGGGGAGCTCGAGGGAGTACTTCAGGGAGTTCGCGGTGGTGCGTCGCTTCTTGGCCGGACGCTTCGACTGGGCCTTGTTGCGCGGGGCAGGACGTTTGATGGTCGTGTCGGGCCCCGGCGCAAAGGGAGCATGAGTCGGGGGCTGTCCGTCTTCGAAGGAGCCGGGCGGCGGCAACAGCGTCACGACCTCCGTCAGCGTGGCCGGTAGGGAGTCGTCATCCGCAATAAGGGCAAGGGCGAGGGCGTCGACTGCCTGCAGCCCCGAGGAGGCCTCGTTGACGGTCAGGTGATCACGGAGCTCGGCGTAAAGTCCACTTGGGCGCACAGGACGATGTCCTCCTCCGACGGCTTGCCCTTGCTGTCGAGGCGGGCGCGGAGACGGCGGACGACGGCGTCCTTGCTGGATTCCTTGGTCTTGGCCATGATGGAAGGCGGGAAGAACTGCGGCGGCGTGAGAAGAAGGAAACGAATGCGGAAATGCGAGAAAGACTGGACCTTACCGCTAGGCTGATGGTTCTTGACCTAGTCAGGGACCGTCAATGGTTCCGTGATACGCCAGATGCGCTAGTGGTGGAGACGGTTTGCCCACCGTGATCGACGGTTTGTGACGGAGGCCCGGCACGGTCCCAGATCCGACTACGATGGATTGTGGGTTACGGCGTGGACTCGCCCCAGCGCCGAGAAGCGACGGTGATGGAGTTCTTTTAACGATGATTGATGGCTCCTGTCTTTCTGGACCGGCCTAGCGCCGGTACGCACGACTACTCAAAGCTCGGACTCTCTGCGTTCGAGGCTGCGCTACGATGATTCAGTTGCTCGCTGAGGCTACGGAGTGGTGCGTCGGGCTTGCCGGGATCTGCTGGGCGTTTGGGTGGAGCGTCGTGCGTCATCCGTGGACAGAAATGGCGTGGGTGGCGGCCGTCCCCCACTGGTCTGGATTGCTCTGGGCCCTGAGCGGCGCCGTCGGCTGGATGATCGCCAAGCCGTTGTGGTGTGTGGTGGGGCGGATCGTCGGCGCCGTATTGGAATTTGTGATCAAGTGGACCGGGCTGTGTAGGACTTGTATCCGGCGCTACCGGATCTTCGCCGACTACGTGAGGATTGCGGAAAGGACTCCGGCAGTGCGTCGCTGGAAGCTGTACGAGGCGTTGTTCCAGACGCCGATGGTGGTGCTAGAGGACGAGGTGGAAAGCGAGGACGGCCTGGGACGTCTCGCCCACCGCTGGCTGGAGGCCTATCACGCCTTGTGGTGCGTGTTCCTACCCGACGTGCTCGAGTTGAGCTGCAAGTCTACAGTGAAGTATTGGATTGGCTCCGGCGCGGAGTGTCACCGAGCAATGGACCGTGCGTGCTGTGTTTTCCGCGCTTTCGCGTCACTAATGGGATTGTTTGCCTACGCCGGCCTGTACACGGCCACGAGTTTGTGGAATAGATTCTCTATGGAAGCTGCGGCGTCGGGGCGCTACTACTGCTGGGGAACTACGTACTGGCGGAGGGGCATTTGGGTGTCGACGGCGGATTCGTCTGGAACGCCGATGTGGTGTTTGCCAGTGGTTTGAACGTCTTGCTAGCCGCTACTAGCCGCCTACTGCGGTGGGGCGAGGCCTCCAAGGGCCGACGCACGCCTAAGCAAGTCGCTGAGGACAGATGAGCCCGGTGGACAAAGGACCTTGAGGAGCAGGAGCAGGCCGAGCGCCTCAGCGAAGCGTTCTGGAAGGCCGACGGCTGTCCATAGGTGCGTCGGCTGAGCGAAGTGCGGGCGCGCCGAGATGCTCACCGTGCCCGGAAAGCTGATCAAGGCCCTACGGGTGCTCGACGAGGGCGTCAAGCTTCAGTCGGGGAGGGTGTAACGAGTGGTTCTGGCGGCCACCGTCTTGGGCACGGTGAGTTCCGTTACCCTCCTCCGCACTTTTCGACGGCCGACCGGATTCGTGTGGGCCACGCTTTCGATGAAGCCATGCAGGGCCACGACGGAGTCGTTGAGAAGTTGTGGGCCGGCCTCGGTCTCCGTGGGACAAGCGCGGCTAGAGCGTATGGTCCCCGTGGATGACGAGGACGGAAGTCATGGGGGACCGGAGCTACTGAAGGACTGTGTATCCTCGCGGTGAGGCGGTGGGGTGGGCGGTACCGCCTCGCTGTCGTGGTGAACAAAATCGTGGACGATGATTGCGAAACGGTGCCTGACGGCGGGAACGAGGACCGTGGAGGGCGAAGTGCGGGTCGCAAGGAAGAAGGTAAGAGGTCAGTCGTGATTTTTCCTTGGAGACAACAAGCAGAAAAGAATTTGTGTTGACATTTGTCTTTAGCTTGTTGCTTCTGTTTATATCTCCGTACTGTTCTACTTCTATACAGCGTCGACCGTCCCATCCAAGGACGGCTCGCGACAACACCCGCTTTGTGTGAAGGACGTGTATGCCTCGCGGGGCGCACACGACCTATCAGACGCCATTAGCTTTCAGAGCATTGAACGCTTCCCCCATCGCATTGATACATCCTTCCTTGTGGCAGCTACGCATAGCCTGCCCGTAGTTATTCGGATCCACTTGAGACACGTTGTTTACCACGTCTTGGATGTCGGTCTCGTGCTGGGTGGACTCGTACGCATCTTCATCAGCACGACGTCATACGGAACGCGTTACAGGCCTCTCCCTGGTCCATTGTTTGTTTTTCTCTTTCGACTTCTTTGTTTTGCCTCTTGGCGTTCCTCGCGTTGTTTCTCTTGCAACGCGTATCAATGTTGTAATACGCCTCGGCGGATCTCGTCACGTCGCCCGTGGGCCTCTCCTCTGCACCTCTGCACTGTCCGTCTTCTCATCCACGTACATCCGCGGCACCTGCTCGTTCTGAGGCTTGTCGAGTGTTTCTTTGGTTTTGAAGTGCTGAGTTGTGATCGCATGTCCTTTGGTAAGTACACTCTATATCCTTTGGTTTCTTCTCCAATTTCAACGATCATGCCCTGCTGGGTCCTGTGCGAGTAGCTTCTATTTTGGGGCTCTGTAAACAGGGCATGGTGATCCACAGATCACAATCTCTCCCAGAGACGGCGTCTATTCCGTCAGTATTTTCAGCGGTGATGCGCGTCGCGGGTTCGAGATCATTGGTGACCAGTGCGGTTGACCAAAAACGGTGCCTTCGATCATTTTAAAGTTAGGCACCATAAACTTGTTCAGTTCAAGCAGCTGAAATACTTCTCGTGTTGATTTCCCCTCGTCGAGCCACCTTTGGGTCTGCAGAGACTTTAACTTGGCAGCAGCTTCAACCGAAGTTCTTACTGGTTTTGCTGCACCTAGCAACTGCGAGAGTTTTTCGTCCGGGACATCGCTTTGGGAAGGTTTCGATTTCGGCCAGATTTTTTTAGCCACAGATTCGATCGTTTCTGTGATCTTTTCGAGGCTGGGATTGCTTGGAAATCCTCTCTCGTTGTCGTCCACAACTCTTAAGTGCCGTTTGATCAGGCTCTCCTCGACTGGGCGAGTGAAGCGTGGGATACTTAGGTGAACCACCTCGGCTATCACATCCGCTGAGGTAGAATCTAGGACGAAAGCCGCATACACCACCAACACACGGTAGAGAAAATGCATAATGGAAGTTCTTCAAAGCTGGCGCAAATCACGAAGTGATAATTTACTTGGATGTTACTGGATCAATGTGCTAGCAGCTTCGTCACATTTGGACTTCAGAATGCTCTCGAGGAGGTGAGGATTTGCTGCATGCTGTTCAGGTGTGGCAGGACAAGTCATCGTCATGTTCCTATTAAGGTAACTCGAATACCGAATTTAAAATCGTGAAGGTAAATGTGTCGAGCGTGACGAATCAAAAATTCCTCGTGCGTCATGAATCATGACTAGATTAGTGATTCCAACGTGTTATGGTCTTGAGCGTGACGAAACAAAGTTGACTCTCCATTCACGTTTGATTATTTTGCACCTAGATGTGTAATTACTAACTCCTTAGCGCTTTGGTACATTTTACGATATAATTATCTGAGTGTGACGAATCAAAAATAAGACGTAATGATCATACATGCACTACTGATTTTCGTACAATAGTGGCAATCCTGCTACAGTAAACTTGTGTGGTACAGTAGAGCCATGACTTTGTCGAAAGGGATCTGTGGGTGCTCTTTAAAACCACGAATGTAGCTATTGAGCATCTTGATGTTACCGATCATGGATCGCAGGTACTTCGCGCCATTGACGATTCCGTTGGCGACTGCGGTGAAATGCCCGAATAGTCCTAGAGTGGCCACAGATATCGCAGTCTGCACCACGTTCACAGATTTCGCGTAAACTTTCATGCCGCAGTCGTCATTCTGGCGGATGCATTCTACACCACACTGGACGGGATACTGGAGTGGGCACTGCGTCCAACACATTTTCCAATAGTAGTCGAGGCCAACTGGACAGCTGTCCATGATATGCGCTCTGCGGTTGCAAGCCCACTCGCCACGATCTGACTGACCGATGGTGGGGCCGACTCAGTTTCTATATTTCGATTCTACCGTACCGGTGGTTTTAGCGATCAATTCAATCGAGATGTCTTCGTTTCCTTCGGCACTCGAGTTATGGGATCTTGAAGATGGAATACTCTCGCTCTCGAGTTCATTTAACGCGCTAACACCAGTAAATCGCTTAAAGAATAGAGGATCTATCGTGGAGATCAATTCTTCATTCACGACAGCAGTCGCACTACTCGAAACTAATCTTTTTATGTACTTGTACTTTGCTAGAGGAAAATACTCCCGCGTTATCGTTTAAGACGACCATTACCAGCGATGCTTCGCTAAAGATAATTAATTAGCGCACCATAACGTCAGTAGTGACCAAATCTACCATGTACTTCGTCACCAAATATGCCCGATAGCACTACCATAACCGTCCTTAGATACGCATAGAATTAACATAGTCATGGTACACATGCAAGCCATGATTGTAAACTAAAAGATTATTAAGACTAATCACTTTTTTCCGCAGCCTACAAGAGACTTGAATATACCCGCTTTCTTTTGCAACAACACAGTTGGCGTGTCGTATTCTACCACGTTGCCTGCATCCAATACCAGAATCTTGTCACTGTCCATGATCGTCTCGATACGGTGCGCAATGCACAGCACAGTGCTGTCACCCCCGCCGAAACTCTCCTTCATCGTCTGTTGGATCAACTTATCCGACTCCTGATCCATATTGGCTGTCGCTTCATCCATCACCATCACTTTACTGTCTCGGATCAATGCACGAGCGATACACAGTAATTGACGTTGCCCCACGGACAAGTTGTCCCCCTTCTCCGCTACCTCATAGTCGAGTCCTTTTCCCCACGATGACACCGTATCAGCCAAATGAACCTTGCGCAGAACCTCCCACAACTCCGCATCGCTCTTGTCAGCAAACGGGTCTAGGTTCAAACGTAGTGAACCGCTGAAAAGCATCGGATCTTGCGGAATGATCGTCAGCTTTGATCTCAATTGGTGTACCGTAATGGTAGAGATATCCACTCCGTCGATGAGTACGCGACCGGACGTTGGGATCTCTAAAACTCGAAAAAGTACACTCATAAGGGAGCTCTTACCGGACCCGGTACGTCCACAGATACCAACCTTCTCCCCGCTAGCTACAGAAAAAGAAACACCTTTCAACACCAGTGGGAGGTCTTCTCGATACCTCATGGAGACGTTCTCGAATACGACGTCGCCAGTCTTCGGCCAAGCAGGAGATAGCGTAGATTTGCTGGAGGGTGTACGCTCGTACCCTTCTTCATCAAGTGATCCATAGTGAGCAATACGTTCGAAGCTCGTCATGCTGCTTTCGACTTTAGTGGCAAGCGTAGTCATCCGTTGGAAACTGGATGACAACTGAGCTGCGTACGTCAACCCGAGACCTGCAACCGATGCACCCACAGTGGACTTGGCTGCAATCGCCAGAACGGCCACAGCTCCAATGATCACCGATACGAGCCAGTCGGATCTCATGTCGAACCAGCGACCTGATACCTGCGCCAGGAAGAAAACCCTCATGTTTCTGTTGAGCAGCTCTTCGCATCGAGAGGCGAAGGCGTCCACCATTTTGTACGACCGCACAGTCTCGATGCCCGAGATGGTCTCGGACATTAAGTTAAGGAATGGTGATCGGGTGACTCCGTCCAGACGCTTCAACTCTCGAGCGGAAGCTCGGTAAACATTGGCAGCGAACCAGCATCCGTACCCGACTGGAGCGTACACGATCAGTACGAATGGGTTCACGAACGCACAGACGATAAAGGAAGAAGCAACTTGGAAAATACACAGCACCAGCCACAGACCCCAGTACGGCAAAGGGTTGTCAACCTCGTCGAGATCTCTAGAAAACCGGTTCAAGATCCGACCGATGGGTGTGACATCGAAGAACGTGGTGATCGGAGCTGCCATCACCTTCTGCAGGTGTTTAAAGTGGATCTTCAGTGAACAAATCATGCAGATGGTCATGAAGAAGAGACACCGACCCAGGGACAGGAGCGCTGCTAGGACGATAATCCCCATATATACTGTTAATGAGTTCATCTGGCTGAGCCCCAATGAATCTTGGGACCACTGACTCAAGAACCAATCACACCCGAACAAGACCACTTGAGCAATAGTAAACAACACGATCATGAGCCCAACAAGAACACGTCCATCCCATTCCGAGCTGGCGAGATAGTCGATGTACGATTGCAACTTGACAGCCCCTACAAGTCGCTCTTCTGTCGTCGTTAGTTTTCCAAAAGATGGTGCTTTAACTGCCTCGTCATGAGTCACCACAAGGCTCGCCTGAGTGGATTTCCTGCCATCTTCGATACTGGAATCATTATTTTGTGCTTGTTCTTCGATGCTGGAGCGACGTGGTCGTGGCGAAGAACGCAAGAACGTGAACTGGTCTTGTAGCTCCGTCAACGTGCCATCCCCCACAATCTGCCCATCAGACATGACCAACACTCGATCGGCGTGTTGTAACAAATGGTAGTGCGAGTTCAACACCAACAACCTCGTTGTTCGACTCGCTATCCCCATAAGACCGTCCGAGAATACTGCATTCGCCACATGCACGTCCAAAGCACTGAGAGGATCGTCCAGTACAACAAAATCGAACTTAGCAGCACGATACATGGCACGAGCCACAGCGATGCGAGCCTTCTGACCGCCACTCAAATTGATGCCACGCTCTCCGATCTCCGTTTGATCTCCGTGCTCAAGTATCTTGAAGTCTGGAGTGAGTTGGCAAGCAGCGACCACATTTTGATAATGTTCCTTTTCGTAACTTTCTCCAAAGAGAATATTCTCACGTACAGTTTGGTTCTGGATCCACGCCTGCTGACTCGCATAGGCAATGTTACCATTAACGAGACGCTTACCACGGGTTTGGAGCATCTCACCGAGGATAGCGCTTACAAGGCTGGACTTACCACTACCAACGGAGCCGACTACGACAGTGAGAGAGCCAGGATGGAGTGATACGCTGATGTTAGATAACGTTGGTGTGGTCACGTCTTCCTCCCACTTAAAATCTGCACTTTCAATTGAGATTTGAGGCGAAATGTTACGTTTAGAGACGTCTTGTTGCGTGATATTGCCGGTGGTTTCTCCAGCGGCAAGGAAGTCAGACAGCCGACTCGTTGACGTGATAGCTTCAGCAACAGCAACTGAGGCGTCTGCGAAGATGCTGAACGGTGTTCTACACGCATTCGTAAGTGCCACGATAGCGAATGTTGTCGGGATATCGAGAGTGTTACCAAGTAGGATCGTCGTAGTGAAACACACCAAGTTGAGCAGCGTTGGGGCCAGGAACATCAGTACAGTGTTGGCAAGACGTACGTAGTTGTACTTGCGCAGTAGTGCGATCTCCCGGTCTCGAAATTCGCCAATCAAATCTAAGGCGAAGCCTTCCCAGCTGTAGAACTTGACAACCCGAATGCCTTGTAACATTTCGTTCGTAACTTTCAACCGATTCGCACTTATCCGAGAGATTTGACGACGATAATCACCAATCTTTTTGGACATGAAGAGCGAAGTGTACATGATTACTGCGATCGCCACTGAAGTTACAAGAGCGACGATCACGTCCATTTGCGTGCCGATCAGAACCCCCACGACCATCAACATGAGTGGCGAAATAGTGCACCACATGCCCAATTTGTATGCCGAGAGAACTTGGTCACTGTCAACCCCCACAAACGTCACTATCTCCCCAGTATCCATCGTTCGTCGAGCTATAGGGGAGAGGCGTAGGATCTTCCGAAACGCGCTGTTGATGCAAATCATGCGCGCGTTACAGGCAACGCGGGTCGTGAGGAATTGTCCTGCGTTGACTGTTGTAGCTCCAATGAAAGCTGTGCAGCCTAGAAAGACAGCCAAAGCGTATCCTGACGAGATGCCGAGCGAATTCTCTTCGCCATTGATAGTTTGTAAGATGGCCTTGATCAAGAACGGTTGGAAGAGAATGAGGCCAGCACTTGCCACGTGAAGCACGCATGCGATCCCCCATGTTTGTTTGACACTCTCCCAGATGGCTCGATTCACGTTTGGACGTTTGGGTGAACCATTTCTTTTGGATTTCCCAACGACTTTTTCTGACTCGAGCTCATAGGATTTGTCGAATTTTACTTGAAGTGGACGAGCTTGGTCATCGGTGGGGAGGTCCCAGACACTGTTCTCGTCTAGAGGTGCCTGGTAGCCGCGCTTGAGCAGAGGATGCATCCACCACATTGTCGCGACTGACAGAAACCCAGCAGTATTGAGTGGATTCTCTTTGTCAAGGTCTTCGTTGTGTTCTTCGAAGGAAGCTTCACTTGACCATGACCCAGCTGCAGTACTCGTCTTTGCTGCAAGGTAGTCGCCATCCATTTTAGGTTTGGACATAGTTATCCCTTGTTCGAGGTGGTTCTTTAATCACGGCAATAGTCTTCTCCACCAACGTCGTTGCAATAATTTGAGTTTGCAAAAGCAGGCAAAAGCTAGAGTGAGTAGCTCGTATGCTCTTCAGTGCTGACCTTGTGCCATCAGGACGGTAGTCTAACAACCGCCTAGATCGTTTTCGTCTATAGATCCCGCGTTTTGGCGAGCTTACCGAACTGAATGCAGTACTCGGCATTACAGGGGGGTTGTGTAGCTTAGTTTAAGCCATAACGACCGGTAAAAAAGAACCCGGAGCGTCGCCTTGTTGTCTGTCTGTCCTCAAACGGCCAACAGTAAACTTAACTGAACCGCTCTCTCGTCGCCAAATTCGTCCGATCTGGTGTGAACGCAACTGAAAGTGAGACCATCTAAATAGGGTGTTAGATTGAATGGGTACACATTCGAAAGAACCCAAAGGTAACACCGCCCTGACCATTCCAATGCCATCCCTCAATACCGTAGTACAATAGGCGTGAGGGTACACGCAGTTGTGCCCAAGAGCTCACGAATAATTATTACATCATAGAGACCAACTTGTCAGCATTCGCAGCTGTTCTATTCTAGCAAACATAAAGAGCCAACTTGAGCGTATACAGGGGTACAAAAGGAAAGACTACCGGAAGACCCGGAACTATGGGTGTTAAGTTAGAAGGTTTTGTACAGTAACGAGTGACTACCGGTAGCCGGTTCGACGGAGGCAAGACTAGCGACGACACGCGATTAATAAAGGACCTTCCAGTGGGGGAAACACCTTAAATACTTAGCTCGTCAAGGAGAAAAAGAAGGAGGCTGCAGACGCTGCGGCAGTCGCGGCGCTCACGCAAAGGCGGGCTTACAGGGGGTGGTACGTCGACGGAAAAACAGAGAAAGAAGTACGCAAGATTTTCGCAGTTTCGGCAACAGGAGAAGCCAAGAACCACCCAAACTGGGCGGATTTTCAGGAATACTTAAACGTCGTCAAAGAATACTCTTAAGTAGTTTTTTCATCGGTATAAAGCATTGAAAAATAGATTTATACGCTTGTTTTATTCTTATTAAGGGACGTCCATCACTTGTGTCCGCAAGCCACCTGCATGGAGCATGCGTTTTTTTTCAAACTCCACGGCGCTTGCAAAGGTCTGTAAGTAACTTACTACGGTGGGAAGTACTATGTCCATCGGCTACTCGCTTTGGATGCCTACACTAGGAATACGTTCCTGAGGCACGTGCTGCTTGTGTGTATTGTGGCTCCTCTCCCCATGGTGGCATTTGTGAGCAGCCAAGCCGAGATTCCTCTTCAAGATCCAGCACAAGGATGGCGTGTAAATTATGGATTCTGGATTCGATCTGGAATTTTATCTTTCGTGGTAGCGCACACTTTGACAACCCAAGCAACGTATTTAATTGATAATGTCGTGATCTCGGTGGCCAGAATGATCGCGCTTTCCGGTTGTACATCGCTCTTGTTCACTGCAGGGATCTCAGCTATACTTATCTTTACTGTACAGTTTTTCCTCTTGACGTTAGCTCTGGTATTTTACGTCTCTCTGATCATGTCGTGTCGTATCGTATTGGGGACCCACACGCTTCGTCAAATGGTAGAAAGTCGTGACCAGTTGACCCGGTTTATCAGCTTCGTAGTAGCTCAAAACATCATGGTGTTAACGTATCCCGCGTACGAAGCTCTATTCCGATTCGCTAAAGGATCATCGTACCAATTACCAGTTATCCTTCTCCTGCCTATCATCAAAGTTGCTGTGAAAAATATGGTGCTACGATGTATGGCAAGTATGGAGGATATTTTACCGGAAGCTGTAATTTTCACAGTGGATTTCTTTAACGCTGTCTACGTGGCCACATGTATGCAGAGTGCGTTCTCGGCGACTGCGAGCACAGCAATCACGGCCACGGATCTGTCTCAGACGATTATTATGTTGTTTGGCTTGCATAACCGAACTGCAGAATTACTACCAAGACTCTGCCAGGCAATTGATATCGGCCCGAGTGGCTGCGATTTAGTGAACGCTCTCTGTGCTTTGTGTGGAGATTCTAAGAAATTCAAGAAGCAGACACGTACCGATGTCAGTATGCGGTCCTGCCTCCCACTAGTCTTAGCTGACGAAGACAGGGAGTTACTAGCAATACTGGAAAGGTTGTCTAGCGAAGAGAGCTCTGATGTTGACCATGTACTGAAGATCGCGTCGTCTTCCAGTGTACAACATTTAGTGATTTCTGGCAAGAAACCCAAGCGTAAATTCCGCAATATTCTTGTCCGGAAGCACAACGACGTAGTTCATCCGTTATCTTCGGTTGACTCTACCGTAACGTGGGCTACTAAGATACACCGTCATAAGAGCAGTCAGAGTGTCACTATTCTGCGTGAAGCACTGGGAGCGCTGTTCACGACCGAGTGTATCATCGTCACTGCGTATTTGGAGACCAGAGTACCTTTGTTTTGTTTCTGTTATATGGTCGTAATGACTCACCTTCCGAGTGCAAAATACCATACCGAAATGACCGACGTGATGTCTGCAAACGTATATGCTACTGTTGTTTCGGTGTTCGTTTTTGGACTGCTCCAGATCGCGACTTTCGTGCTGTTAGCGGTGGTAATTAAGAAGAATTGCGGGATGAATATGTTGTACCAACTCGACTGCAGACACAAATGTCGCTTATTTTATTTTGGTAAGTAAAAACGAAAGGAGACGGGCTCTTTATTATACCGATTACTGAACGTGTTGCTTCACTTTTCAATTTAGAAATCACGGATACCGTGGAGCAAACGCCAATTTGAAATACCATAAATGTTACAGAGTCAGCGCGTCTGTAAGAAGTTTTCGCGTCACCAAAGTGACACTGCAACGTGGCAGCCAAGGCTCAAAGACTGCAAGTGCCTGGAAATGCAGCAAACGAGTGGTTATGCGAGCACTAAAAGTGACGAAGATATGTTCTTACCTGCCCCACTTTCACTATCCAAGGAGAGAAGAGTAACAGCAGTATTAACCTGAGCGCCTCATACGTGTGAGTCTGCCAGGAGAACGCTAAAATGACATGAAGAAGCTGCTAATAAAATACAAGACGGGTAAAAATGCGAGGCTGAAATAATTTAGAAAGACTTGGTACCTTGTGCCGTAGTGCTCCGGAATTTGCAAGATCCACCAGCAACTTTGACACGTCACCTGAAGATACACGCAGCAGCAAGGAAGCCAACATTGTAGTTATTTAAAAGGAAAGACACTAGTCAGGTACGGAATGGCGTGATAAACAATGTTACGTACTGAGTCCTGGCTTCGTCCAGAGAGAAGTTAAACGTATCTCCATTGCGAATCAGTACTTCCATAATTGCGGTACTTTGCAGTACTTCCATAACTATGGTATGTTCAAGCTGTCAAACCCTGGAAAACGATGACGCAAGATACATGACGCTGTATCACGTCTCTACCACAGCTTCAAGTTACCCAGGTCGGAAGTAACCAGTTGAGGCATTATGAAAAAGAAGAAGTGATCAGTTCAAAAAATAAAAAGTGACAGGTGTCCCGGCCACCCAAGAAGATACAACTAATTTTTGAGGCGTCCCTCAACGACTATCCGTTCTTCAGCAAAACCAACTCACTATAGGATGACTTCCGCTACCAAATCTCTGACCAAGGAATATAACCGTTAAATTGTCTTCTACTACGTCGCAGAGTTGTTTTAGGTCAGATATTTCGAGCATATTATTTTTGATTCGTCACATTTAGATCATTTGATCGTAATATCAAATCGTTAAGGCGTTGGCCTCACTTTTCTAGGTGCAGTAAGATCCAACGTGACTAGAGTCATCTTTGATTCGTCACGCTCGAGACCATAACACATTACGAATCACTAATCAAGTCAGGATCAAGCATGATTCACGCCGCACGAGTAATCTTTGATTCGTCACGCTTGATACATTTCCCTTCACGATTTTAAATTCGGTATTCGAGCTGCATTAATAGGAACATGAGGGTGACTTGTCCTACCACCATGCTGCCACTATCTCCAAATCCTCACCTCCTCGAGAGTATTCTGAAGTCCAAATGTGACGAAGCTGCTAGCACATTGATCCAGTAACATCCATGAAAATTATCACTTCGTGATTTGCGCCAGCTTTGAAGAACTTCCATTATGCATTTTCTCTACCGTGTGTTGGTGGTGTATGCGGCTTTCGTCCTAGATTCTACCTCAGCGGATGTGATAGCCGAGGTGGTTCACCTAAGTATCCCACGCTTCACTCGCCCAGTCGAGGAGAGCCTGATCAAACGGCAGTTAAGAGTTGTGGACGACGACGAGAGAGGATTTCCAAGCGGTCCCAGTCTCGAAAAGATCAAAGCAATGTTTCAATCTCTGACGAAGAAAATCACGACGAAATCAAAACCTTCCCAAAAAGACGTCCCCGATGAAAAACTATCGCAGCCGCTAGGTGCAGGAAAGCCAGTAAACAAGGCGGTTGAAGCTGCTGGCAGACTAAAGACTCTGCAAACCCAAAAGTGGCTTGACGAGGGGAAATCAACACGAGAAGTATTTCAGCTGCTTGAACTGAACAAGTTTATGGTGCCTAACTTTAAAAAGATTGAAGGCACCGTTTTTGGTCAGCCGTACTTCAACACCTGGGTGAGCTACGTAGACGATTTCAACGCAAAGAATCCTACGAAGAAGGAGTCGATGATCCCCACGTTGAGGACTATTTACAGCGACGAAGGCCTGACAAGGGCTCTTGAGCTGGCCAAGACGTACTCAACCACAAATGCACTCGCCACGAAGTTAAGGAAGGAGCAAATCCAGAGGTGGTTAGACGACGCCAAAACTCCGAAATACGGCTTCGAGATGTTCATGATCGACGACAAAGTGGATGGGCTACTTACAAACCCGCGATTCATCGCTTGGACCAAGTACGTAGACGATTTCAATCTCAAGTATCCCACTTCGAGAGTGTCGATGGAACCACCCATTGCAGCTCATTACGGCGATGATGTTGTATTTGCCATGCTTGAAGCGGCCAAGAAAGTCCAATTAACAGAGAATGTCGCCTCCAGATTACAGGCTGAACAGATTAAGAGGCTGCTGGCCAGTAATCGTTCTCCCACGTATGTCTTCAAGGCGTTCAATCTTCACGAGACTGGAGACAATCTTCAAAGCACTCCGATGTTCAAAACGTGGTTCAGCTACCTCGAGGGCTTCAACAAAAAGAACACTGACAAAGAAACCCTGCTGGCTCCTATTCATGGATACTACCACGACGATGGTGTGGCAAGGATTGTCGCGGAAGGTGTGAAGAATCCGAGCACAGTAGAACTCTCAAAGCAGTTGCAGATTCAGCGATACAAGCGTTGGCTACATGCTGTAAGGCCTCCGCGTGATGCTTTCAACGCGTTCATCTTAGAGAAGCCTGGAGCGATTGATATTATTCGTTACACTGTGGTCAGTTTTGCAACGGACTGAGGCTCGAAGAGTCAAAGGACAACTGCTAAATGTCGGTTTCCCGATCGCGGTAAGGTAGAGAGAATAGCTGAGCTCATTTCGAAACCTCATAGATAGCGCGCAAACCTTCTTTCTTCGTCCAAGTTCCTCCGTCTGAAGAATGCCAACTTCTCCGGTTTTGCGTTCATTAAACCATCAACCCTGGCTACGAACGGCTACGCGTATGGAACGGCTGTGATGCCGTTGGCTTCCGAAGCTACCGTGTCGGTATCGAGGGTTTCAAGCGGCCGCTGGGCCAGCCTGGATGCCTACGAGTGCGATCGGATGGCAAGCGAGCTGCAACAGCGGGTGGTGACCGAAGAAGAAGCGCTCAGCGGCATTGGAACATACGTGGGTAGCTGCGTGTGCATCGCTAGAACGCCAGTGGGGGCGCCCAAGCGCTGGGAATACGGGGTTGTGACCGGGTATACGTGGTTTCAAGATTAGCTTGCCGGGGAATTATTCGTATGTTTCGGTGGGGAGAGCAGCTCGCTGCCCTTGCACCCCACCGAACTGCAAGAACGCGCGATCCCCAGCTACGCGTTGCGCCCCTGTTATCATGTCCCAGTCGTAGACGTAATGCCAGCGGAAATGCGTCAGCGTCACTCTGACGCACTAGATCACTTCAGTGGATCGGGTTTGCGCGCATCGCGTAATTCAGCTTCGATTCTCAGAGCGACTCTCTGCTCCTGAAATTGATGAAAGCCAGCGCATTCCGTTGTATGATCTATCGGCGGCAAAGGTCGTGCTTGTCTCTATTAAATATGCGTTGGATTTCTCCTATTACCACGATGGTAGGCGCCGAGCTCCCCAAAATCTCCATCTTGGAGAAAGCATCTTCGACGAGCCAGCTACAGTGGATCCTGTTACCCCAGTTCCAACTGAACGAGGCCAGGCTTCTGTTACGGAAGGTCCATCCTTCCTACCCGGCCAGCTCAGCGACTCTGATGATAGTGATGGTGACGATGGTATGGTGCAGGCGCCGCCTCCGCTGCCAGGTCAGCCAACGCGCAGGCGTGAGCGTGTTCTGGCCAATCCCGCCGAAGAAGACGTATCATCATTGAAACGACTTCGCACCTCGTATGCGGGGAATGTGTCCATGCTACGCAGTATAGATCACGTCATTGCCTTACGGGAATCGCCGATGGTATCTGGCAGCGGCTCCAGTCTCGTTTCCTATAGTGGATCAACGTCAACCAAGGCGCAGTACAACCCGTCAGCTCTTCAACGTGTGATTCACAACCAACTCGTAACGGTACGTACGCTTCAATGGAGCCGCCGTTGTTGCTTGAAACTCTACAGATCCAGTACGACTCGTTTGCGTTCTTGTCACACCCAGCCATTCTTCGTGCCTGTTACAGCTGGGATTTTGGTCTCCGTGGTCTCTCACTGATGCATTTCGTTCCGCTTGGTGGAGGAAGTAAAGGCATTTCATCGCACAATATGACCGATTTCTCTAAATCCGCACTACTTCCGACTGCAGCGGTGCCTGCGAACTTCAGCACAGTGATCGATGCGTTGGATGGTTTGGCCGGCTTAGTAGCCACTGTATACTTGCCCTATGTCGGCGATCTGGTGGCCACAGCCAGGAAGTTTGTTGTTTCGCTAAAATCACGAGAAGGTTTTACTAGTGATGCCGCATTGAACGAATTGGTTTATTGGCTCAATGGTCGGTTCGAGCGTGTTCGTGGTTTTCTCGCATTGAAGGAGCTTGAAAAGGCTCAACAAGTACGCGACGAATTCTCGTTCGCAGACCCTTCGTTTGTCCGTACGATGCAAATTATCACCGAAGTGCGCTTGTTGGCACTCCAGTCCCTCAATACGTCTCAAGTGGTTCACCAGTACGTTCCCGGCGCTACACCCGGAGCCACACGCAACCCAAAAGGGAAGTCCCCGCCACAAGCTCGACCACCTGTACCACAGGAGGCGCAAGACGCGTTGCCGACGATGAATGGGCAAAGCCTCTGCATGCGATTTATCTCAAATTTGCCTTGCCCAAGCAGGCAAAAAGGTTGTTTCTCGCGCAAACGCGGCCACTTTGCTCCAGCTACTCTCCCCGCAATCGTGTTTGACTTCATCCAGAAACACTATGGCGGTCTTCGCAAAGATTGTGCATCGATCTCACGTGAACCGTCCAATGAATGAAGACGCCAGGGTGAGCAACTTGGCTTGTTCTCACCCAGGCGGAAAAGAAAGCCACCGGATTCAGCTGATCCGGCATTCACAGCAACAGTGGATACGCACGAGTCTGATGAACACAAAACAGACTGCGCAAATTCTCGTAGCTCTACCATCAGCTTGAGTCCATGTTGTCCACATATTCAGACCAGAGGAGGGGTAGTAAGCCCCATTGGTACAGAAGATATCCTGCCCCATGACTACAGGTCAGGGTGGGTCGGAGCCACAGAGCCGGCGCCGGCGAACAGATACCTTTGCATGTGGTTGCTCGTGCTTGTACTGGCAGTCATTACGGAATTGACAATTCTGCCTCTCAAATACCTACCAACGACGAAAATGCTGAGCAAAGCAGGAAGGTCACCAAGTATAGTGTTCAGGGGGAGGATGATGTGGTCCAAGACCTTGCCCGATTTATTCAGCGCGAACAGAGAAGGTATTCCCAGACATTGTTAGCTCGAAAACGCCTGCTCTCGCTCCATCGAGACGAAACAGAGCTTGGAATTGGAGCTGCCTTATCGAACGTCAGTCTAGCATCACCATGTTCATCAGGGTCTTTTGCACTAGTTGATGGCGTACCTCAGTATCGGATTGATTCTGATAAGCAGCGTATCTACTCGGAATGTATCCGGACGACAGGTATGCAGCTTCCAGAGTTTGTTCGGCTACTGCGTGGCGAGTCAAAACGGGATTCTCGTCCAAACAAGGCCCTGGAGATCCTACCAAACGCACCAGCGTGGTCAACATACAGATATCGCCATGAGTGGGAAGATATTGTCCGTAATGGTGTCCGTCCACAATGGAAGAAACCTTTTCCTGTGCAGGAATGCCCCCCTGAAAATCATGCCTCAGCTAAGTCAGCGTTAAATGCACTAGTCAAGCAAATTCGGAAAGGCCAAGACACAGGACAGTATCTAGTCCTCGACATTGAGCTGCTATCTTCCCTCGAGAACATTACCTGCAGTCCATTCGGAGCTGTGCAAAAAGGTACTGCACCTCTCTCAGAAGATGCTCGTGTCATACACGACCTCTCCTATCCCGAAGGTGGTTCTGTGAATGAAAATACTGTTGATAATGACTCCGTGGTAGTCACTTACGATGGTCACCAAGAACTGGCGGCTCGCATTTTAGAGGTAGAGACACACTTTCCTGGTATTACCAAATTGATGTCACGCGACGTCGCAGGTGCGTTTCGGCATATTGCTGTTAATGCGGATCATGTTGGACGCTTTGCCGGCACCATTCCTGAATTGGGGATTTTATTCATTGACCTGTGCTGTCCTATCGGCTGGACACTGTCACCACAGCACTACTGGACTGCAGGCGCAGGTATCCGCCACTTGTATTCGTGTTCGTCTCCTAAATGGCAACTCCAACCGAAGCATGGTGCACACAACTTTGACGCCAAGACATGGTGCGATGATCACAATTTCATTGAACCGGATATCGGTTCGCGGCTGACCGAAGCAAACCTTGCCCTCCGTGTTGCAATGACAGCAGTACTCGGCCCTGAAGCAATTAATGAGGACAAATTCTCCGTGTGGGAGAGCGAAGGGAAAATGCTTGGCCTCATGTGGAATATTCCACTGTCAACTCTCTCGATGCCACGTGAAAAAGTACTAAAAGCGTTGTCACGTATTGATGAGATGCTGAGTCGTACATCCACAAGACAACAAAAGATTCGTCAGCTGCTAGGCAGCCTCCGACACGTAGTGACGTGCATACCGTCGGCAAAACCATTCTTTCAACAAATATCGGCTTTGCTTTGGGGGTCAAAGAGGTACGGCATGATCGCTGTCACACCAGCCGCACGCGATGATCTACTATGGTTCCGGTTGATACTTCTTACCGCAGAACTAAATTCAGTGCCCTTGTCTCGCTTTGTCGGTACACAACCAATCGACCACGAGATTTTCATGGACGCAAGTGATTTTGGATTGTGCGCTATCTTTCCAGCTCGTCAGGAATATATTCAAGTACAATTTAACCAGCAAGAGCTTGACGAGATAGCGCAGTTCCGCGCGAGTGGTGCAGGCGATTACAACATCAATCTACGGGAGCTGATGAGCACGGTATTCGCGGCTCTCGTCTGGGGTCAGCACTGGACAGGTACCTCATCGAACAAACTGTGTCACGTGCGCTTCTGGATCGATAACACCTCAGCTATTTCGTGGCACAATCGTCGCGCTAGTCGAAATTAGGAGGCTCAAAGGATTTTGTGAATTCTCAGTCTATTGGAAGTGAAACATTCATTCTTTGCGTCGGCAGATCACATCGCTGGAGTAAAAAAATATAATGGCCGATGCGGGTTCAATGGTGTGGCAATCAACGCAGCATCGTCTACTTTTCACTAACCTAACGTCTGGATGGTCACAGGCCGAGCTTCCGAGCAGCTCAAGGAATCTCTCGCAAGTTTGGGGGCTATTCTGCGGGCAGGTGCCCTTGCCGATTCATCTCAGAAACACTACAAACGATACGGGAAGCAATGGACGACGTGGTGCGATTGGATGACATACCCCACGTGGCTGTCACAGAATGATCTCACCACTAATGCTGCACAACTGGGAGCCTTTGCCGTGTTTCTTTGGCGATTTGGTGTGAATAAAGCAGGAGCCGGCAACACGTATTCGACTATCTGTGCCAAACTGTGCGCCGTCAGATGGTATCATCGAAACAACGTGGGGTACGACCCGGGTGGCGATGCTAGCCATGCCATTCTACTCAGAGGTATCCGTCGATTTACATCCCCAGTAACAAAGCAGTACCCGCTTTCGGTCCAACTTCTTCGCGTGATCGGAAACAACTTGGACCTCAAGCACGCGCGCAATCGCTTGCTTTGGGGTGGGCTACTACTTGGTTATTTTTTTCTGCTTCGAAGATCTGAATATCTGTATATTGGACGCCAACATCATGCCTACGTGCTGAAGCTAAGTGATATCACATTTCACAGCGCCGAAGGGCAGCATTGTAAGCCGCGACACGCTGAACGCGTCGGAATTCGACTCCTCGGAGCCAAGAACAATCAGTATGGCCGTGAAGAGGTCAGATTCCATGAAAAGTCAGGGGATACCAGTATCTGCCCGGTAGTAGCGGCTCGGTGGATTCGCAAAGGTACCAGAGCGTTCGGGACGTCACCAGAGCAACCGGCGTTGTCGACCGGTGTCGGCACGGGTATTTCGGCAAATGAACTTGCAAATACAATCAAGACGGCAGCTCGTCAATGCGGTGCAAACCCTGATCGATACTCGACCCACTCGGTTCGAATTGGGGGCGCGACAGCGCTTTTGAATGCTGGTGCAGACCGCCTCGCCATAAAAGTCATGGGTCGGTGGTTGTCAAGTGCATTTGAAGAATATCCGGCTTTCTGCTCAAGGATCAGCTGGGTTATCGAAACTAATGTGCTAAGTGGGGTGATTGTCGTTCGGTGCTCGACGAAGGTTCGCCCTTGAGTGAGCAGCACCGGTTTGAGATTGGGGTGCCGCCACTCCTCACCCGCGGACGAAGAAAAATATGTATATTTTCCCCACTCGCACACGATTGTTGGAAATGGTCAGTTTTGCAACGGACTGAGGCTCGAAGAGTCAAAAGACAACTGCTAAATGTCGGTTTCCCGATCGCGGTAGAGGTAGAGAGAATAGCTGAGCTCATTTCGAAACCTCATAGATAGCGCGCAACCCGCCACTCCTCACCCGCGGACGAAGAAAAATATGTATATTTTCCCCACTCGCACACGATTGTTGAAAAAACGTCCGGACGGCAAAATGTATCAAGTACGTCTAGACAAGGTGTCGGATGGGCTTCTCTCTTGTCCCGAATTTCAGCTTTGGTCTAAGTATTTAGACGATTGGAACACCAAGTACCCCGACCAAAAACAGTCTATGGCCAAGATTCTCCAAGCCTTGTTCACCGAAGACGCTCTAGCAAAGATGATCATGGCGGCACAGAATAATCCCAGTACGCAGCAAATAGCCTCGATCTTGGAGAATGAATTTTCCAAAGTGTGAGCGTATGCGAAGGCACCTCTGATGAAAATTCGGCTGAAGACGCAACTCTCGCACGAACACATGAGCATGAAGTGAACGGGAACGGAGCGCACTCGCACTTGGTAACTAGCTGCAATTACATTTGCGCAGATTCGAAACCAATCTTGTTACTTCTACGTCTTGTTTGTTAGAAAGATTTACGCGCTTATCATCGTTCTAGACTTCAATAACTTCATCAATAGACTTCGCCGGAAAAGGCTCTAAAGTTCAGCTAAGCGCAACACAGTTAAAGTGATGTGCTGACGCATCTCTTAATGAAAAAGGGTTTGTTAAACATTTCATTAATCGAATTCCTTACGTAGCTACATCAGCTCCGGAATTATGGGGGGGGGGGCAAAATGCCCTGTAAATCATGACAGGTTGTCCAAATATAGATGGATAAAGTACATTTTTCGTTCCATTTAGCATTTCATTCTACTTTTATACTCCATGAATATACTTGCTCAGCTGGGCGCCATCTATGCAGTGATGTCCAAACCCTCCTAGCGTTATAGTGACTGCGCCGCTTCCTTCCGTCGCAATTATACGCCGACACGTTCGAGCGCGAATAAAATCTGAAGGCGAATTCTTAGGGCAGCCTGCACTTTGACTGGTGAGCAGGACAATGCGTTCGCAACTACATTCGTACTACCAGGGCGATATAGCACGTCGAACTCAAACTTGTGGAGCGTCGTGGCCCACCTGTGCAACTTGTCTGTCAAGTTGGAGCCATTTAAGCGCTGCATGCTCGGTAACTATAGTGAACTTGCGCCCATTTAAATAAGGTCGAAAAGACTAAATAGGCCACACAATTGCTAGACACTCCAGCTCTATTATTCCATTATTCGACTCCGCATTGCTGCTAACTTTACTCGCAAATGCCACCAGCTGCCATCCTTTGCTCTGGTCCTGCATTAAACATGCACCCTGTCACCAATCGGAAAGGTACTCGGAAACATGGGTAAATTAACAGCGGCTTTCTCGTTAAAACGGCTTCTACGCGCATAAAAACCGCCGTGGAAGTATCCTGTTAAGGATGCTCCTATTTCCGGGAGCCTGAAGAGTTCACTCGACACACGTCTCAGCTCGAGGACAAAGATAGTTCTCTCGACACACGTCTCAGTTCGAGGACGAAGACAGACCTAGCACTTAGTTGTAGACCTCATTCTCGGTTTTTCCTCGGCCAGCGCAACTCGAACATCCAGCGGCCTAACAGCCAGAACTATCATGACTTCTCCTCCGTCTCCCGGCGCTATTGCTTTTGTGGGCCCTTCGCACCTCAATCACCTTGCCTGCTTTGGGTACGTCGAGGTGGCTCGGATCGACGGATTTACGGCTGTCGTAAGGGAGGTCGGCCCAGGCTCGCCAGCCGAGGATGCAATAACCGAATACGAGGTGCCGATCAGTATCATCCAGTTCCGGATCGTCCCAGACCACGAGCGAACATGGTGGCCAGGATCCTACGTCGCCCACCCCGTGGCTTTCGTCACCCAGTCTGCCGACG
Source organism: Phytophthora betacei (assembly GCA_011320135.1). NCBI lineage: Eukaryota > Oomycota > Peronosporomycetes > Peronosporales > Peronosporaceae > Phytophthora > Phytophthora betacei. The sequence continues at coordinate 324,520 of JAANHX010000431.1, forward strand.
GAGTCGCCCGCTGGGCGTATGGAGTGGTAACGGGCTACTCATCTTCTGAAACGTCTACGATCCTTAACATCGCCAGTCATGCGGGCTCGCTACGGTTCTCGATGGCCGACCAACCGCCGATTATAAAGGTCGACACGCTAAACTACACACTGCAGACTAGCGCCAACACCAACGCCTTGGCTATCAGTCCGCCGGAGCTGCTCCATCTTCAGAACAGTATTATTGCCGCATGCAGCAAACGCCGGTCTGGACTTCCTCCAGCGATCAAGAGCCAATTATCAGTCCCTTTCAACCCCGACGAGCTTATTCCGTTTGTACATCCCTCAACACTAGCCATAGTGCATGTTCGCCGCCAACACGCTTTGGATTTCGCTATCGCCCCCCGGTCAAAACGCCCGATCAATTTGTACACGGACCCTCTGATATCGACTGCGGAGCCGCACTCGGCGAACCCATCGGTGAGCGCCCAAACCACGTCTGTTCTACAACATCAGGGCGCTACCAGTGTGCAGAGGACACCTCGGTCAGTGGACGATTCGGAGCCCGATGACGACGACGAGATGGCTGTGAGTGACGGCGACATCGAGGACATTCGGCATCAGAACGCCCCGTTAGTCAAGCGCCGCCGCGTACAATACGATTCAGACTCCGATGACCACAGTTTCGATGAAACTATGAACACTTTGGACACACAGGGCATTACCTTCCACCCGTCTCCAGTCGATCGACGAATCCACGCTACTATCGTGCACAGAAGGCACGCAGGTAAGATCCCTCAAACACTTCTACAATCCGTTCAGTTTGCTCCTCACGTCGAATTCCTCGCAACGCCTGCTGTTCTCCGCGCTCTGTACTCGTTCGGCTTCGGTCTTGGTCTTTCCGTCGTGCATTGCCGACGGCGGCTCCCTGCGGACGATATCCAAACCCCCCTAGCGTTATAGTGACTGCGCCGCTTCCTTCCGTCGCAATTATACGCCGACACGTTCGAGCGCGAATAAAATCTGAAGGCGAATTCTTAGGGCAGCCTGCACTTTGACTGGTGAGCAGGACAATGCGTTCGCAACTACATTCGTACTGCCAGGGCGATATAGCACGTCGAACTCAAACTTGTGGAGCGTCGTGGCCCACCTGTGCAACTTGTCTGTCAAGTTGGAGCCATTTAAGCGCTGCATGCTCGGTAACTATAGTGAACTTGCGCCCATTTAAATAAGGTCGAAATGACTAAATAGGCCACACAATTGCTAGACACTCCAGCTCTATTATTCCATTATTCGACTCCGCATTGCTGCTAACTTTACTCGCAAATGCCACCAGCTGCCATCCTTTGCTCTGGTCCTGCATTAAACATGCACCCTGTCACCAATCGGAAAGGTACTCGGAAACATGGGTAAATTAACAGCGGCTTTCTCGTTAAAACGGCTTCTACGCGCATAAAAACCGCCGTGGAAGTATCCTGTTAAGGATGCTCCTATTTCCGGGAGCCTGAAGAGTTCACTCGACACACGTCTCAGCTCGAGGACAAAGATAGTTCTCTCGACACACGTCTCAGTTCGAGGACGAAGACAGACCTAGCACTTAGTTGTAGACCTCATTCTCGGTTTTTCCTCGGCCAGCGCAACTCGAACATCCAGCGGCCTAACAGCCAGAACTATCATGACTTCTCCTCCGTCTCCCGGCGCTATTGCTTTTGTGGGCCCTTCGCACCTCAATCACCTTGCCTGCTTTGGGTACGTCGAGGTGGCTCGGATCGACGGATTTACGGCTGTCGTAAGGGAGGTCGGCCCAGGCTCGCCAGCCGAGGATGCAATAACCGAATACGAGGTGCCGATCAGTATCATCCAGTTCCGGATCGTCCCAGACCACGAGCGAACATGGTGGCCAGGATCCTACGTCGCCCACCCCGTGGCTTTCGTCACCCAGTCTGCCGACGGAGTCGCCCGCTGGGCGTATGGAGTGGTAACGGGCTACTCATCTTCTGAAACGTCTACGATCCTTAACATCGCCAGTCATGCGGGCTCGCTACGGTTCTCGATGGCCGACCAACCGCCGATTATAAAGGTCGACACGCTAAACTACACACTGCAGACTAGCGCCAACACCAACGCCTTGGCTATCAGTCCGCCGGAGCTGCTCCATCTTCAGAACAGTATTATTGCCGCATGCAGCAAACGCCGGTCTGGACTTCCTCCAGCGATCAAGAGCCAATTATCAGTCCCTTTCAACCCCGACGAGCTTATTCCGTTTGTACATCCCTCAACACTAGCCATAGTGCATGTTCGCCGCCAACACGCTTTGGATTTCGCTATCGCCCCCCGGTCAAAACGCCCGATCAATTTGTACACGGACCCTCTGATATCGACTGCGGAGCCGCACTCGGCGAACCCATCGGTGAGCGCCCAAACCACGTCTGTTCTACAACATCAGGGCGCTACCAGTGTGCAGAGGACACCTCGGTCAGTGGACGATTCGGAGCCCGATGACGACGACGAGATGGCTGTGAGTGACGGCGACATCGAGGACATTCGGCATCAGAACGCCCCGTTAGTCAAGCGCCGCCGCGTACAATACGATTCAGACTCCGATGACCACAGTTTCGATGAAACTATGAACACTTTGGACACACAGGGCATTACCTTCCACCCGTCTCCAGTCGATCGACGAATCCACGCTACTATCGTGCACAGAAGGCACGCAGGTAAGATCCCTCAAACACTTCTACAATCCGTTCAGTTTGCTCCTCACGTCGAATTCCTCGCAACGCCTGCTGTTCTCCGCGCTCTGTACTCGTTCGGCTTCGGTCTTGGTCTTTCCGTCGTGCATTGCCGACGGCGGCTCCCTGCGGACGATATCCAAACCCCCCTAGCGTTATAGTGACTGCGCCGCTTCCTTCCGTCGCAATTATACGCCGACACGTTCGAGCGCGAATAAAATCTGAAGGCGAATTCTTAGGGCAGCCTGCACTTTGACTGGTGAGCAGGACAATGCGTTCGCAACTACATTCGTACTACCAGGGCGATATAGCACGTCGAACTCAAACTTGTGGAGCGTCGTGGCCCACCTGTGCAACTTGTCTGTCAAGTTGGAGCCATTTAAGCGCTGCATGCTCGGTAACTATAGTGAACTTGCGCCCATTTAAATAAGGTCGAAAAGACTAAATAGGCCACACAATTGCTAGACACTCCAGCTCTATTATTCCATTATTCGACTCCGCATTGCTGCTAACTTTACTCGCAAATGCCACCAGCTGCCATCCTTTGCTCTGGTCCTGCATTAAACATGCACCCTGTCACCAATCGGAAAGGTACTCGGAAACATGGGTAAATTAACAGCGGCTTTCTCGTTAAAACGGCTTCTACGCGCATAAAAACCGCCGTGGAAGTATCCTGTTAAGGATGCTCCTATTTCCGGGAGCCTGAAGAGTTCACTCGACACACGTCTCAGCTCGAGGACAAAGATAGTTCTCTCGACACACGTCTCAGTTCGAGGACGAAGACAGACCTAGCACTTAGTTGTAGACCTCATTCTCGGTTTTTCCTCGGCCAGCGCAACTCGAACATCCAGCGGCCTAACAGCCAGAACTATCATGACTTCTCCTCCGTCTCCCGGCGCTATTGCTTTTGTGGGCCCTTCGCACCTCAATCACCTTGCCTGCTTTGGGTACGTCGAGGTGGCTCGGATCGACGGATTTACGGCTGTCGTAAGGGAGGTCGGCCCAGGCTCGCCAGCCGAGGATGCAATAACCGAATACGAGGTGCCGATCAGTATCATCCAGTTCCGGATCGTCCCAGACCACGAGCGAACATGGTGGCCAGGATCCTACGTCGCCCACCCCGTGGCTTTCGTCACCCAGTCTGCCGACGGAGTCGCCCGCTGGGCGTATGGAGTGGTAACGGGCTACTCATCTTCTGAAACGTCTACGATCCTTAACATCGCCAGTCATGCGGGCTCGCTACGGTTCTCGATGGCCGACCAACCGCCGATTATAAAGGTCGACACGCTAAACTACACACTGCAGACTAGCGCCAACACCAACGCCTTGGCTATCAGTCCGCCGGAGCTGCTCCATCTTCAGAACAGTATTATTGCCGCATGCAGCAAACGCCGGTCTGGACTTCCTCCAGCGATCAAGAGCCAATTATCAGTCCCTTTCAACCCCGACGAGCTTATTCCGTTTGTACATCCCTCAACACTAGCCATAGTGCATGTTCGCCGCCAACACGCTTTGGATTTCGCTATCGCCCCCCGGTCAAAACGCCCGATCAATTTGTACACGGACCCTCTGATATCGACTGCGGAGCCGCACTCGGCGAACCCATCGGTGAGCGCCCAAACCACGTCTGTTCTACAACATCAGGGCGCTACCAGTGTGCAGAGGACACCTCGGTCAGTGGACGATTCGGAGCCCGATGACGACGACGAGATGGCTGTGAGTGACGGCGACATCGAGGACATTCGGCATCAGAACGCCCCGTTAGTCAAGCGCCGCCGCGTACAATACGATTCAGACTCCGATGACCACAGTTTCGATGAAACTATGAACACTTTGGACACACAGGGCATTACCTTCCACCCGTCTCCAGTCGATCGACGAATCCACGCTACTATCGTGCACAGAAGGCACGCAGGTAAGATCCCTCAAACACTTCTACAATCCGTTCAGTTTGCTCCTCACGTCGAATTCCTCGCAACGCCTGCTGTTCTCCGCGCTCTGTACTCGTTCGGCTTCGGTCTTGGTCTTTCCGTCGTGCATTGCCGACGGCGGCTCCCTGCGGACGATATCCAAACCCCCCTAGCGTTATAGTGACTGCGCCGCTTCCTTCCGTCGCAATTATACGCCGACACGTTCGAGCGCGAATAAAATCTGAAGGCGAATTCTTAGGGCAGCCTGCACTTTGACTGGTGAGCAGGACAATGCGTTCGCAACTACATTCGTACTGCCAGGGCGATATAGCACGTCGAACTCAAACTTGTGGAGCGTCGTGGCCCACCTGTGCAACTTGTCTGTCAAGTTGGAGCCATTTAAGCGCTGCATGCTCGGTAACTATAGTGAACTTGCGCCCATTTAAATAAGGTCGAAATGACTAAATAGGCCACACAATTGCTAGACACTCCAGCTCTATTATTCCATTATTCGACTCCGCATTGCTGCTAACTTTACTCGCAAATGCCACCAGCTGCCATCCTTTGCTCTGGTCCTGCATTAAACATGCACCCTGTCACCAATCGGAAAGGTACTCGGAAACATGGGTAAATTAACAGCGGCTTTCTCGTTAAAACGGCTTCTACGCGCATAAAAACCGCCGTGGAAGTATCCTGTTAAGGATGCTCCTATTTCCGGGAGCCTGAAGAGTTCACTCGACACACGTCTCAGCTCGAGGACAAAGATAGTTCTCTCGACACACGTCTCAGTTCGAGGACGAAGACAGACCTAGCACTTAGTTGTAGACCTCATTCTCGGTTTTTCCTCGGCCAGCGCAACTCGAACATCCAGCGGCCTAACAGCCAGAACTATCATGACTTCTCCTCCGTCTCCCGGCGCTATTGCTTTTGTGGGCCCTTCGCACCTCAATCACCTTGCCTGCTTTGGGTACGTCGAGGTGGCTCGGATCGACGGATTTACGGCTGTCGTAAGGGAGGTCGGCCCAGGCTCGCCAGCCGAGGATGCAATAACCGAATACGAGGTGCCGATCAGTATCATCCAGTTCCGGATCGTCCCAGACCACGAGCGAACATGGTGGCCAGGATCCTACGTCGCCCACCCCGTGGCTTTCGTCACCCAGTCTGCCGACGGAGTCGCCCGCTGGGCGTATGGAGTGGTAACGGGCTACTCATCTTCTGAAACGTCTACGATCCTTAACATCGCCAGTCATGCGGGCTCGCTACGGTTCTCGATGGCCGACCAACCGCCGATTATAAAGGTCGACACGCTAAACTACACACTGCAGACTAGCGCCAACACCAACGCCTTGGCTATCAGTCCGCCGGAGCTGCTCCATCTTCAGAACAGTATTATTGCCGCATGCAGCAAACGCCGGTCTGGACTTCCTCCAGCGATCAAGAGCCAATTATCAGTCCCTTTCAACCCCGACGAGCTTATTCCGTTTGTACATCCCTCAACACTAGCCATAGTGCATGTTCGCCGCCAACACGCTTTGGATTTCGCTATCGCCCCCCGGTCAAAACGCCCGATCAATTTGTACACGGACCCTCTGATATCGACTGCGGAGCCGCACTCGGCGAACCCATCGGTGAGCGCCCAAACCACGTCTGTTCTACAACATCAGGGCGCTACCAGTGTGCAGAGGACACCTCGGTCAGTGGACGATTCGGAGCCCGATGACGACGACGAGATGGCTGTGAGTGACGGCGACATCGAGGACATTCGGCATCAGAACGCCCCGTTAGTCAAGCGCCGCCGCGTACAATACGATTCAGACTCCGATGACCACAGTTTCGATGAAACTATGAACACTTTGGACACACAGGGCATTACCTTCCACCCGTCTCCAGTCGATCGACGAATCCACGCTACTATCGTGCACAGAAGGCACGCAGGTAAGATCCCTCAAACACTTCTACAATCCGTTCAGTTTGCTCCTCACGTCGAATTCCTCGCAACGCCTGCTGTTCTCCGCGCTCTGTACTCGTTCGGCTTCGGTCTTGGTCTTTCCGTCGTGCATTGCCGACGGCGGCTCCCTGCGGACGATATCCAAACCCCCCTAGCGTTATAGTGACTGCGCCGCTTCCTTCCGTCGCAATTATACGCCGACACGTTCGAGCGCGAATAAAATCTGAAGGCGAATTCTTAGGGCAGCCTGCACTTTGACTGGTGAGCAGGACAATGCGTTCGCAACTACATTCGTACTGCCAGGGCGATATAGCACGTCGAACTCAAACTTGTGGAGCGTCGTGGCCCACCTGTGCAACTTGTCTGTCAAGTTGGAGCCATTTAAGCGCTGCATGCTCGGTAACTATAGTGAACTTGCGCCCATTTAAATAAGGTCGAAATGACTAAATAGGCCACACAATTGCTAGACACTCCAGCTCTATTATTCCATTATTCGACTCCGCATTGCTGCTAACTTTACTCGCAAATGCCACCAGCTGTCATCCTTTGCTCTGGTCCTGCATTAAACATGCACCCTGTCACCAATCGGAAAGGTACTCGGAAACATGGGTAAATTAACAGCGGCTATCTCGTTAAAACTGCTTCTACGCGCATAAAAACCGCCTCTTGCGTATCAGTCCTACCATACCCGAAATGAGGAGCGGATTTGACTTCGGCTAATCAAACTAGATACGGATACCGGTACTCTGACCGTGATGTAGACTTTTATCGGGTTAAATCGAACTTCGTCAAAGTAAGGTCACCACAAAAAATCTAACCTACAGCCTAGATATTGGACATCGTTTCACGAGATAAATATACTGCGCTTTGATTGTCGTTTTTTTAAACTTGGTATGTCCGAGTCTAACGTCGAGTACCAGCTGCTCCGGCTTCATGCTCTCCTTGCCGACGATGAGGCCCAGCTAGAGGAAGTTTACAAGTCGTTGCAAGAGGCTGACCGTGCGGCTGGAGGATCGCTAACATCGGCTTCGTATGAATTCGTTCTCTTCGATGGTAATGCTCCCACTACAGTCGGTAACCCGTTAAATGCTTTTAGGGGGTTAGAATTGGTGCTGCGTGAGCATCTATCGGCAAAGGACATGAAGAAAATGTAAGCTACAAGGACAATACTGGCATTAACCATTGTACCAACTACACTTTTCAGTGATACAAAGGCACTTGCAGCTCAGTTTTTCAGCGCACAGAATGGCTTCGACTATGTGGCCTTCTGTAGAGCTCTCCAGCAACTGCCTGCGCTCCAAAGTGAATTGAGCCAACCGCGCCAACATTCTCCAACAAAACGACGATCGCGTAGCCCCATCAAGCAGCGAATGCGAATCGATAAGTGGCTGGATTCTCAACGTCTGCTCATGGATAGTGTTCGTCAAAAGCTCATCTGTGGTATCCAGGGTGGTGACAGTAAGGGGTTCCAAGGGGTTCAAAAAGCTCTACATCGTTTAGACAATAAGGGCGACGGATATTTGGATGTGAAGATATTCACAAAAAAGTTTCTCCAGTATCTCAAGGTTCCTTTGACGCGACCAGAACGAGAATTCTTACTGGAACAACTTAAAGTGCAGAGCTTCGAAGAGGAGCGAGATGTCATCGACTATGAACAGGTGGATACTTGAATGATTGGTACTTTTTGTTTTAAACTGCGCATCTAATATGTTGAACTTCAGCTTGGCCGTGTGTGCAACCTGAACAGCGACGACTCTGCATCTGAATCCGACATGGACCAAGAACAGTCTAAAGCCCCATCCCCTTCGAAAACTTCTCAACTTGGTGCCAACTTCCTCGCAGCTGAGAAACAGCTCAAGGAGTTTTTAAATGCTCCCAAAAGTATCTCTGCAGACACCCCGCGCTGTCTCGTTACTGGAGCAGAAGAGTTTCTTGAACTTGCAGAAGCAATGGATCAAGATAATACTGGTCTGCTGTACGAAGACGGTGAGTTGTGTAACTTTTTCAGGGTTTTTACGTGACAATCTGAAATGTTCATGTTGCCGCAGAATATTCGCGAATTTTGTCGAAATGCGGAGTTGACATTGATCCGGATCTTCTCAAAGAAATGCTCTCACGATTCTCACGTTCGCCCGGAAATCTGATCAGCTACACCGCGTTTCTTCAGTGCGAATGGATAATGCTATTTTTGTTAATCTTTCAACTAATGTAGTTGGTTTGTTTCGTGCTTCATAGACGCTACGGGCAGAATCCTCAACATTCTCGAGGGAGGCGAGAACTTAAGCAGCTCGTTCTCCACCTTTTGGCGCGGCTAACTGTACCTGTATCCGAGTGGATCCGACTCTTACACCAGCGATTCGAGAAATACGATCGCAAACTGCATGGCTACATCAAAAGTTCACTTCCAACAGAAGGTAAATATTTAGTTTAGTTTTTGCAAAAGTTACAAGCATGAAATCTGACAAAAACTTGTCAGCTTTTATGCGTGCGGTTCAGGGCCGCTCCGTCGTGTTTAAGCTAACGACGGACGAAGCGGCACAAGTGACGTCGCTCTTTCTTCGTTTCTCCTCGAATTCTTCAACGAAGCATCTCCACTATTGCCCATTCCTTACGTAAGTCACTTAATCTTCGAAGTATTTTGTCAGTATTTGCCTAATTTGTTTTGTTGTGGCAGGTTTGTTGATGAGTGCCATCGGATCTCTCGTCCACCAGCAATTGGCACTAAGTTGGTGCCATCCACTCCTGGACTTTTATCACCAACTTCTCTAAAGGCCTCACAACTTTCTCAACCTGAAACAACGCTCGACATGTCTGTCGGAGACTACCTCATGTTCCACGCACTACCCGAAGAGCGACGGAACTTCGAGAGCCTTATGGAAAGGCTGCAAGACTTCCAAAATACCATCAACGATGAGAACGAGTCAGCAATCCAACGCATTGCCAACGGCATCATGATGCCTTTAGGAAAGAGACTGCGCGTCAAAGTGCAATTCTCTATCAATGAATGACACACCTCAACAGATGTCACCTACCCCTCTCGTGCTCGAACCTTATTTCGTGTCACCCCCTCCATACCACATACTTTCGATACATAAATCTATTTTACCTCCATCCTAGCTAAGAATCCTCTTGGTAGAGAAAAACAACCTTCAAAAGCTTCACTCTGTTTCCCAGTTCGCATTCTGCTTAGATCCACGGAAGAGTTTTTGCTTTGCCCATGGTAAACCAGACGAAAAGCAAGTGCCAGCTGCGCCTCGAGGCCCGTTCTCGCGCCAGTTGCGCCCCCGCCGACGTCACTACTGACCCGCAACTTCTGGCGGCTGAGTTGCAGTCGCGGATCGCCCGCGCCAATGAGATCCGCGCCATTCACACGCGGCAATTGGCAGCTCGAGCGCGTGCCCGCGTGCAACACGCCCAGGAAGTGGCCAGGGGGATGCGCGTCAAGCGACATGAAGAGACTAGGCGTTCCCGACAATCGTCCGTCTCGAAGCTCGACGAAGCGGCTCGTCGGCGCCATGAGCAACTGGAGCAACTGCAACTTCAGTGCAAGCAACGTGCCGATCTGATAATGGAGAAAGTGGAGCTGGTGCGTGCCGACCAAAACGACAAGGCGGATAGGGCACGCCGCACACTCGCAGGGCAACTCGACGATGCCGCTCGGCGTCGTGAGGAGCAAACGCAACAACTCGTTCGCCGCCTCAACGAGCGCTGGCAAAGCGTGGAAAGTGTTAAAGACCGAGTGGCACGGATGAAATTCATCCAGCGATGGTTCCGTCGCCACGTGGCAAACCGCAAAACTGCCAAAGCGTTGCGCCAAGTGCAACAAGATATGAAAAAGGTGGTGAACTGCTGGAAACAGATGAAGAGCGCGAGCTTTGAGCAGTGCATGGGTCTCTTGCAGCAGCGACCTGTAGTTCAGGCTGCACAGCGACTATTGAAGGTGCTGATGGCCGAGAAAGCGGACAATTATCTCGTGAAATCGCCGCTGGCCAAGAAAAAGAGAACGGCAACTTCAAGTGGAACTCCTTCACCTCGCAATGGAGCCATGAGTTTCCGTGTGTTGATGATGGCAGGCATGATCTCGTGCCACCCGAACGAGATTATGGGCCAAGACCCGTCCAAGAGACTGCACTACGCAGCCAGTGTGATTCTCCTCGACATGGAGAATTTGTGTCTGTGTCTGGCAACATCTAGCGATTGCCAGAGGACGCAGGAGTTGACAAAGTGCGTGTCGAGACTCTCGGCCAGATTTGCCTTTTACACCGAGGCTTTTGCACGTTGGAAAGCGCGAGATGCGGAGCGGTTGGCAGCTGAACTGTTGACGTCGTACCGCGAGTTAATGTTGGTGCACAAGAAGTACGAGCTTCAAGCCCAAGAAGCGCAACACGGAGTGGATGGAGTGCACGAGTTGCTTCGGCAAACTCACGGCCAGCTGATGCAAATGCAGAGAGCGCTCGAGCGCTTACTCGGTCGAGAAGGTGCTAAGCAAAAGGTCGAAGAACTTGAGCAGAGCTTGAAGCAAGAATCAGACACGGGGAATGCAGCAGTGGGTGGTGGCAACTCGAGTGCAAACTCGGGCGGCAACAACGCATCCCCCTCTGATAACGGCACAGCAACTTCAACGGCGTTAGGCACAAGTGGTGAAGGTGATAAAGACAAAAAAGATGACGACGATGAAATAATGGGAGAGGACAAAGACAAGTCCTCTAGCCCATCTCCCTCGATTAATTTGTCGCTACTTGCCGACCGCAACTTAGTGCACGAGTTGATTCTCAACCCTCAGTTCCAGATCCCACGAGACAAAGATGTGGAGGCTTCGGCTGCTGCTGTGGCATCGCAACAGTCCGTGGCAGCGATGGCTGTGCGTGTGCGTGAAGCCATGACCAAAGCCTTCTGGGACCGCGTCATTGAGGCAAATGACATCGAGACGCTGCTGGCTCGCACTGAAGAGTTGCGTTCCACCTTCCGAGACGCGCTGGGAGGAGGTAACAGCAGTGGTTTAGGCCCTGGACTGTCAGCGCTGGCCGACCAAGTAGATAGCGCGCTTCGTTCGGATCAACTGCGAGAACTTATGCAAGATCCAGCACGAAATGTCCACATCATTCAAGCACGCTGCAACGGAGTACTGGAGGTTATTGAGCGAGCTGAGGCGCCTGCTCGAGCTGCAAGTACACAAGAGTTCCGGTCAGACTGGGCACAACGTATAGCAGCGGGCATCATGACGCCCGTGCAGCTTCTAGTGGCGTTCTTGGCCTTCGCGCTGGATAAAGTCGATGAACTCCGTAGTGACGTGTTGAACGCGCATCTTGGACTTCTAGGCGCTTATCTGCAACGACACGGCGTGGAATACGAACAGAAACAGCTTCAAACTCGTCTCTCCGACGCTGGAAGTGTAGATGCTGCGTATCCGATGACAGTAAAGTGGCTGGCTCTAGAGATGGAAGCGTATCTCAAGAGACCGGACGTCGATGAGGCTGAGCGTGCTAGACTGACGCAGTATGACGGAGCTGCGTTCGAACGTTTTGTGCGCGCGAGTATCTTTGCATTAGTGGAGAGACATATCGATGGCACCGCGTCACGTGCCTGGCCTGAAACATTCGAGCTGGATGTTGCTCGAGTCCGCGCGTGTCGTGATGCTCTCGACCGTATCGCTGTAGTGTCGAGTCTCTTGGCTCTGGTTCAGGAGTATGTTGCTCGTCGCAGTCTGGCTGCTCCTATCGGATTCTTTCACAATGTTGCGCAACAATTAAGTACCCTGTTGCAATCACCTGGTGTTTCAGGTGCGCAACTCGCAGCACAGGCAACTTCTGACGTACGTCAGTTGGAAACCTCGGGAGGTGAAGAGGAACTGCAATTGCTGGAGAATCGACTGCTGGCTTCTTTTGCCGCTGACAACCCTGTGTTTAAGCTTTTCTTTTCACGTGCAGCACGTGCGTTCGAGTCTGCGGTAACGGCAAGTGGCAATGTGGATGGGTTGCACCCATCACTTGCGCCTTTTGCCGCAGATATCACCGAAGCCACTTCGATGTTGCGACGTCTTGCTCAGCACAACGAGAGTGTGAACGCGTCACTATACAACGACATCATCAAGCGTCTGGCTCAGTCTCTGTAAGGCAAGTTTTGCTTGTGCTGTAAGGTTAGTTGATCCACTTGTTGCAAGAGAAGAAAAAATCATGTTTGTGTTATTGTCTTTTCCTTTTCAACGGGCGAAGTGGACACGGTTCGATTTTACTAAAAGGATTATTAACCCAATTTGGTCTAAGAAAAAATGTGTTTTTGTTGTTGCCTCTTTCAAACTAGCTCGAGAGACGTGCACCTTGAATCGCTCCAGCACCAACGCTAGCGTCCGTACTGATGTTATACAGCAACTGTGCCAACCAGCGACTAGTGGTAGCGTCATCCTTAAGAGCTTCATCGAACGTGTGGTTACGCAGCGCCTCTGGTAGACACTGGCGGAGAGCCTCCTTAGCACTGTAACAATTGTACATAATTGTTAAAGAATTGAAAAGAGGGAAAGCAAAATAAAATATACCGAGGGTTGTCCGAGAGACGCAAGTAGCAGCGAATAATGTGCTTGAGCAGACGCGGCGCTGGTGCTTCCACCAGAGTCGCTACCATCTTGCTGAGCACCGTTCCCACGGCATAGAACCGCTCCGGCGTGTGGCAAATGTAGGTGAGTCCCATGTCGTCAAGAAGGATCTTTTGCACGATGAACGTGGCCACTGTCTTGCTCAGTTCACTGCCAGCTTCCATGATGCGGAGGCAGAGCGGGATGATCTCCGTTTGCAACAAGAAGTTGATCACATCCGAATCATCAATCTGCAACACAACACGAGTTGCAGTTGCAATTGTCAACAATCATTCTTTCTTTGGACCATCGCTCATTTTACCTTGACCAGCGCGCCAATGACGCCGAGACTCGTCAGTCGCAGATACTCGAATGGGCGGTTCTTGCTCACCGTGTTCAGAAATGGGTACAGATACAACGGGATGTGTGCTGCAGGATTCAAGAGGTTAGTGGCAACTATTCTTTTTTCACAATGGCAACAGGCAACTCTTGAAGACCATCATTCTTCAACTCACCATTAAGAAAGTGGGTGTGAGTTTCGGAATGCGACGCCACGCACTGCAACAGCGCTAGCGCGTTGCAAACTCGGTTCGAGGCGTGGGCCGTGAGCTGCGGGGGCGACAGCAGCGGATATATGGCCACGATCTCCTGTAGCAGCGCCGCCACCGTGCCGAACGAGTGCCAGAGTATGGGCGCAAGCTCGGGAAACTCCTCGCGCTTCTTGCTGAGCTCTAGAAGGGCGCTCTCGCGCTGTTCGGGGTACGACAATTCGAGCACGAGCGAGTACAACTGCTCCGGGGCCTCCATGTCGTTGTAAATCTGAACTAGACACTTCAAATAAGTCCGTTCTATTGGTCAAAATCGAGACTTTTCTTTATTAATACTTAAGTCGAAACCCTGTTTTGACTTGTTTTAAGAAAAACAAACAGTTTTAATAATTTAAAACAAAATACAAAGTCGTACGAAGTATATTGTTAAAAACAAGTTTCTAAACAGGTCAATAGATAACCCGTTATTCCAGTATCATTTATTAATTTTAATAATGATAAGCTACAATCCACCTTTTTGGCTGCAAACTAGTAGATCGGGGATGCTGTCTTCTGACCTATGTCCACGCAAAGTAATGTAATCAGCGTTGTCGCTAGAAGCACATCGCAAAGTCTTCAATGCCAATGAAACTGAGTGGGGAGACAACCCATTATTTTTGTTCTGGGGTGATCCAGTATTTTACTACTATTTGTAAATAAGGTTGCGATGCAGAGCCAGTTAACTACAGCGTGAAACAGTAGGGCAAAAATTCTAAGCCAGGGCTAGCTACTCACGTTGTGAGAATTATTGTCGAAAATAGATGGCTTGCACCGGATTGTTACTTGTAGCAGGATAGCAAATTATCTGTTACATCAATGTCTACTACTGCTACAGCTATTGAGAGGCGATCACTTTCGATTTTTTTCGTTCCAGAGCATCACCTCCAGTAGCCTTCAGTCGTGCGCTCGCTCATATAAATTGTACTTGCGACTATGTTGAGGCTGCTTGAAACTGCTGAATCGGCCTCATTCAGCTTAGAAACCATGTCGAAGAACAAGAAGCTTGAGTTAGCTCCCCGGAAATATAACTTCGCTGAGAAAAGAAGCCTGCACGACAGTAGCAACCCGAGGCTTGTGGAAGAATTTAACTCCGACGATGAAGAGCGAGCTATCAAGCATCATGGGGCGTTCAATGGTAGCTCTGATTGAGATCAAGGCCAAGGTTGGCGACACGTATAAGAAATTCAAGGTCACAACAGTTTACTACATTTTTAAAAGGTTTTATTTTCTCACTGTCTTGTCCATGGGGCAGTAGGGGCTCTTGCCTCATAGAGGGTAACACATGGACATGAAGATGAGTGCGGTAGCTGAGGTACGTGGGCAAGTTGCTAAGTGTAGGACTCGAAGACGACGCAAACCTCGATCGGAACGCAAATTGCGCGATTTGTTTTCGGCAACTTCCCGTAGGGCACATGAGCAACAAGTTTGACGCCAGCTCAGACGCATTCATCGCGCGGGGGGGGGGGGGGGGGGGGCAGAAGCCACAAGCGGGAGGATGCGGTGTCTGGTACCTCCACAGCAGAACCGGATCTGCATCACGTGGAGCAAATGTTTGGATGCGTAGCAGGACACGTATGGGTTTGGCTCGACGACACAGGCGAAAGCGGGTTGGTTTCGCTCGTTCCGGAATGTGGACATTATTGGTCGCACCGACGTCTATCTTCTCCAGGAAACACTCGTGGAAGCACATGAGGTTCGACAGACTCAGGACGCATTATCTCGGTATTGGAGATCTCAAACGGGACGTGGATGCCGGGACAGATCTTTCTGGTCTGCGGCAGAGAACCGCAAGACGGGGTCGCAATCCTTATCGACCCATATGGTGGACGCACTGACGTGCAACCTTCATACCTGGAGCACTGGTGTCCTCACTTCATGGCCGTCGAGGACAAGATGCATGGACATCAACTTGTTATGAGCATTTACGCACCTCAACCACGGGCAGAAGCCACAAGCGGGAGGATGCGGTGTCTGGTACCTCCACAGCAGAACCGGATCTGCATCACGTGGAGCAAATGTTTGGATGCGTCACGCAGGACACGTATGGGTTTGGCTCGACGACATAGGCGAAAGCGGGTTGGTTTCGCTCGTTCCGGAATGTGGACATTATTGGTCGCACCGACGTCTATCTTCTCCAGGAAACACTCGTGGAAGCACATGAGGTTCGACAGACTCAGGACGCATTATCTCGGTATTGGAGATCTCAAACGGGACGTGGATGCCGGGACAGATCTTTCTGGTCTGCGGCAGAGAACCGCAAGACGGGGTCGCAATCCTTATCGACCCATGTGGTGGACGCACTGACGTGCAACCTTCATACCTGGAGCACTGGTGTCCTCACTTCATGGCCGTCGAGGACAAGATGCATGGACATCAACTTGTTATGAGCATTTACGCACCTCAACCACGGGCAGAAGCCACAAGCGGGAGGATGCGGTGTCTGGTACCTCCACAGCAGAACCGGATCTGCATCACGTGGAGCAAATGTTTGGATGCGTCACGCAGGACACGTATGGGTTTGGCTCGACGACATAGGCGAAAGCGGGTTGGTTTCGCTCGTTCCGGAATGTGGACATTATTGGTCGCACCGACGTCTATCTTCTCCAGGAAACACTCGTGGAAGCACATGAGGTTCGACAGACTCAGGACGCATTATCTCGGTATTGGAGATCTCAAACGGGACGTGGATGCCGGGACAGATCTTTCTGGTCTGCGGCAGAGAACCGCAAGACGGGGTCGCAATCCTTATCGACCCATGTGGTGGACGCACTGACGTGCAACCTTCATACCTGGAGCACTGGTGTCCTCACTTCATGGCCGTCGAGGACAAGATGCATGGACATCAACTTGTTATGAGCATTTACGCACCTCAACCACGGGCAGAAGCCACAAGCGGGAGGATGCGGTGTCTGGTACCTCCACAGCAGAACCGGATCTGCATCACGTGGAGCAAATGTTTGGATGCGTCACGCAGGACACGTATGGGTTTGGCTCGACGACACAGGCGAAAGCGGGTTGGTTTCGCTCGTTCCGGAATGTGGACATTATTGGTCGCACCGACGTCTATCTTCTCCAGGAAACACTCGTGGAAGCACATGAGGTTCGACAGACTCAGGACGCATTATCTCGGTATTGGAGATCTCAAACGGGACGTGGATGCCGGGACAGATCTTTCTGGTCTGCGGCAGAGAACCGCAAGACGGGGTCGCAATCCTTATCGACCCATGTGGTGGACGCACTGACGTGCAACCTTCATACCTGGAGCACTGGTGTCCTCACTTCATGGCCGTCGAGGACAAGATGCATGGACATCAACTTGTTATGAGCATTTACGCACCTCAACCACGGGCAGAAGCCACAAGCGGGAGGATGCGGTGTCTGGTACCTCCACAGCAGAACCGGATCTGCATCACGTGGAGCAAATGTTTGGATGCGTCACGCAGGACACGTATGGGTTTGGCTCGACGACATAGGCGAAAGCGGGTTGGTTTCGCTCGTTCCGGAATGTGGACATTATTGGTCGCACCGACGTCTATCTTCTCCAGGAAACACTCGTGGAAGCACATGAGGTTCGACAGACTCAGGACGCATTATCTCGGTATTGGAGATCTCAAACGGGACGTGGATGCCGGGACAGATCTTTCTGGTCTGCGGCAGAGAACCGCAAGACGGGGTCGCAATCCTTATCGACCCATGTGGTGGACGCACTGACGTGCAACCTTCATACCTGGAGCACTGGTGTCCTCACTTCATGGCCGTCGAGGACAAGATGCATGGACATCAACTTGTTATGAGCATTTACGCACCTCAACCACGGGCAGAAGCCACAAGCGGGAGGATGCGGTGTCTGGTACCTCCACAGCAGAACCGGATCTGCATCACGTGGAGCAAATGTTTGGATGCGTCACGCAGGACACGTATGGGTTTGGCTCGACGACATAGGCGAAAGCGGGTTGGTTTCGCTCGTTCCGGAATGTGGACATTATTGGTCGCACCGACGTCTATCTTCTCCAGGAAACACTCGTGGAAGCACATGAGGTTCGACAGACTCAGGACGCATTATCTCGGTATTGGAGATCTCAAACGGGACGTGGATGCCGGGACAGATCTTTCTGGTCTGCGGCAGAGAACCGCAAGACGGGGTCGCAATCCTTATCGACCCATGTGGTGGACGCACTGACGTGCAACCTTCATACCTGGAGCACTGGTGTCCTCACTTCATGGCCGTCGAGGACAAGATGCATGGACATCAACTTGTTATGAGCATTTACGCACCTCAACCACGGGCAGAAGCCACAAGCGGGAGGATGCGGTGTCTGGTACCTCCACAGCAGAACCGGATCTGCATCACGTGGAGCAAATGTTTGGATGCGTCACGCAGGACACGTATGGGTTTGGCTCGACGACATAGGCGAAAGCGGGTTGGTTTCGCTCGTTCCGGAATGTGGACATTATTGGTCGCACCGACGTCTATCTTCTCCAGGAAACACTCGTGGAAGCACATGAGGTTCGACAGACTCAGGACGCATTATCTCGGTATTGGAGATCTCAAACGGGACGTGGATGCCGGGACAGATCTTTCTGGTCTGCGGCAGAGAACCGCAAGACGGGGTCGCAATCCTTATCGACCCATATGGTGGACGCACTGACGTGCAACCTTCATACCTGGAGCACTGGTGTCCTCACTTCATGGCCGTCGAGGACAAGATGCATGGACATCAACTTGTTATGAGCATTTACGCACCTCAACCACGGGCAGAAGCCACAAGCGGGAGGATGCGGTGTCTGGTACCTCCACAGCAGAACCGGATCTGCATCACGTGGAGCAAATGTTTGGATGCGTCACGCAGGACACGTATGGGTTTGGCTCGACGACACAGGCGAAAGCGGGTTGGTTTCGCTCGTTCCGGAATGTGGACATTATTGGTCGCACCGACGTCTATCTTCTCCAGGAAACACTCGTGGAAGCACATGAGGTTCGACAGACTCAGGACGCATTATCTCGGTATTGGAGATCTCAAACGGGACGTGGATGCCGGGACAGATCTTTCTGGTCTGCGGCAGAGAACCGCAAGACGGGGTCGCAATCCTTATCGACCCATATGGTGGACGCACTGACGTGCAACCTTCATACCTGGAGCACTGGTGTCCTCACTTCATGGCCGTCGAGGACAAGATGCATGGACATCAACTTGTTATGAGCATTTACGCACCTCAACCACGGGCAGAAGCCACAAGCGGGAGGATGCGGTGTCTGGTACCTCCACAGCAGAACCGGATCTGCATCACGTGGAGCAAATGTTTGGATGCGTCACGCAGGACACGTATGGGTTTGGCTCGACGACATAGGCGAAAGCGGGTTGGTTTCGCTCGTTCCGGAATGTGGACATTATTGGTCGCACCGACGTCTATCTTCTCCAGGAAACACTCGTGGAAGCACATGAGGTTCGACAGACTCAGGACGCATTATCTCGGTATTGGAGATCTCAAACGGGACGTGGATGCCGGGACAGATCTTTCTGGTCTGCGGCAGAGAACCGCAAGACGGGGTCGCAATCCTTATCGACCCATGTGGTGGACGCACTGACGTGCAACCTTCATACCTGGAGCACTGGTGTCCTCACTTCATGGCCGTCGAGGACAAGATGCATGGACATCAACTTGTTATGAGCATTTACGCACCTCAACCACGGGCAGAAGCCACAAGCGGGAGGATGCGGTGTCTGGTACCTCCACAGCAGAACCGGATCTGCATCACGTGGAGCAAATGTTTGGATGCGTCACGCAGGACACGTATGGGTTTGGCTCGACGACATAGGCGAAAGCGGGTTGGTTTCGCTCGTTCCGGAATGTGGACATTATTGGTCGCACCGACGTCTATCTTCTCCAGGAAACACTCGTGGAAGCACATGAGGTTCGACAGACTCAGGACGCATTATCTCGGTATTGGAGATCTCAAACGGGACGTGGATGCCGGGACAGATCTTTCTGGTCTGCGGCAGAGAACCGCAAGACGGGGTCGCAATCCTTATCGACCCATGTGGTGGACGCACTGACGTGCAACCTTCATACCTGGAGCACTGGTGTCCTCACTTCATGGCCGTCGAGGACAAGATGCATGGACATCAACTTGTTATGAGCATTTACGCACCTCAACCACGGGCAGAAGCCACAAGCGGGAGGATGCGGTGTCTGGTACCTCCACAGCAGAACCGGATCTGCATCACGTGGAGCAAATGTTTGGATGCGTAGCAGGACACGTATGGGTTTGGCTCGACGACACAGGCGAAAGCGGGTTGGTTTCGCTCGTTCCGGAATGTGGACATTATTGGTCGCACCGACGTCTATCTTCTCCAGGAAACACTCGTGGAAGCACATGAGGTTCGACAGACTCAGGACGCATTATCTCGGTATTGGAGATCTCAAACGGGACGTGGATGCCGGGACAGATCTTTCTGGTCTGCGGCAGAGAACCGCAAGACGGGGTCGCAATCCTTATCGACCCATGTGGTGGACGCACTGACGTGCAACCTTCATACCTGGAGCACTGGTGTCCTCACTTCATGGCCGTCGAGGACAAGATGCATGGACATCAACTTGTTATGAGCATTTACGCACCTCAACCACGGGCAGAAGCCACAAGCGGGAGGATGCGGTGTCTGGTACCTCCACAGCAGAACCGGATCTGCATCACGTGGAGCAAATGTTTGGATGCGTCACGCAGGACACGTATGGGTTTGGCTCGACGACATAGGCGAAAGCGGGTTGGTTTCGCTCGTTCCGGAATGTGGACATTATTGGTCGCACCGACGTCTATCTTCTCCAGGAAACACTCGTGGAAGCACATGAGGTTCGACAGACTCAGGACGCATTATCTCGGTATTGGAGATCTCAAACGGGACGTGGATGCCGGGACAGATCTTTCTGGTCTGCGGCAGAGAACCGCAAGACGGGGTCGCAATCCTTATCGACCCATGTGGTGGACGCACTGACGTGCAACCTTCATACCTGGAGCACTGGTGTCCTCACTTCATGGCCGTCGAGGACAAGATGCATGGACATCAACTTGTTATGAGCATTTACGCACCTCAACCACGGGCAGAAGCCACAAGCGGGAGGATGCGGTGTCTGGTACCTCCACAGCAGAACCGGATCTGCATCACGTGGAGCAAATGTTTGGATGCGTCACGCAGGACACGTATGGGTTTGGCTCGACGACATAGGCGAAAGCGGGTTGGTTTCGCTCGTTCCGGAATGTGGACATTATTGGTCGCACCGACGTCTATCTTCTCCAGGAAACACTCGTGGAAGCACATGAGGTTCGACAGACTCAGGACGCATTATCTCGGTATTGGAGATCTCAAACGGGACGTGGATGCCGGGACAGATCTTTCTGGTCTGCGGCAGAGAACCGCAAGACGGGGTCGCAATCCTTATCGACCCATGTGGTGGACGCACTGACGTGCAACCTTCATACCTGGAGCACTGGTGTCCTCACTTCATGGCCGTCGAGGACAAGATGCATGGACATCAACTTGTTATGAGCATTTACGCACCTCAACCACGGGCAGAAGCCACAAGCGGGAGGATGCGGTGTCTGGTACCTCCACAGCAGAACCGGATCTGCATCACGTGGAGCAAATGTTTGGATGCGTCACGCAGGACACGTATGGGTTTGGCTCGACGACATAGGCGAAAGCGGGTTGGTTTCGCTCGTTCCGGAATGTGGACATTATTGGTCGCACCGACGTCTATCTTCTCCAGGAAACACTCGTGGAAGCACATGAGGTTCGACAGACTCAGGACGCATTATCTCGGTATTGGAGATCTCAAACGGGACGTGGATGCCGGGACAGATCTTTCTGGTCTGCGGCAGAGAACCGCAAGACGGGGTCGCAATCCTTATCGACCCATGTGGTGGACGCACTGACGTGCAACCTTCATACCTGGAGCACTGGTGTCCTCACTTCATGGCCGTCGAGGACAAGATGCATGGACATCAACTTGTTATGAGCATTTACGCACCTCAACCACGGGCAGAAGCCACAAGCGGGAGGATGCGGTGTCTGGTACCTCCACAGCAGAACCGGATCTGCATCACGTGGAGCAAATGTTTGGATGCGTCACGCAGGACACGTATGGGTTTGGCTCGACGACATAGGCGAAAGCGGGTTGGTTTCGCTCGTTCCGGAATGTGGACATTATTGGTCGCACCGACGTCTATCTTCTCCAGGAAACACTCGTGGAAGCACATGAGGTTCGACAGACTCAGGACGCATTATCTCGGTATTGGAGATCTCAAACGGGACGTGGATGCCGGGACAGATCTTTCTGGTCTGCGGCAGAGAACCGCAAGACGGGGTCGCAATCCTTATCGACCCATATGGTGGACGCACTGACGTGCAACCTTCATACCTGGAGCACTGGTGTCCTCACTTCATGGCCGTCGAGGACAAGATGCATGGACATCAACTTGTTATGAGCATTTACGCACCTCAACCACGGGCAGAAGCCACAAGCGGGAGGATGCGGTGTCTGGTACCTCCACAGCAGAACCGGATCTGCATCACGTGGAGCAAATGTTTGGATGCGTCACGCAGGACACGTATGGGTTTGGCTCGACGACATAGGCGAAAGCGGGTTGGTTTCGCTCGTTCCGGAATGTGGACATTATTGGTCGCACCGACGTCTATCTTCTCCAGGAAACACTCGTGGAAGCACATGAGGTTCGACAGACTCAGGACGCATTATCTCGGTATTGGAGATCTCAAACGGGACGTGGATGCCGGGACAGATCTTTCTGGTCTGCGGCAGAGAACCGCAAGACGGGGTCGCAATCCTTATCGACCCATATGGTGGACGCACTGACGTGCAACCTTCATACCTGGAGCACTGGTGTCCTCACTTCATGGCCGTCGAGGACAAGATGCATGGACATCAACTTGTTATGAGCATTTACGCACCTCAACCACGGGCAGAAGCCACAAGCGGGAGGATGCGGTGTCTGGTACCTCCACAGCAGAACCGGATCTGCATCACGTGGAGCAAATGTTTGGATGCGTCACGCAGGACACGTATGGGTTTGGCTCGACGACATAGGCGAAAGCGGGTTGGTTTCGCTCGTTCCGGAATGTGGACATTATTGGTCGCACCGACGTCTATCTTCTCCAGGAAACACTCGTGGAAGCACATGAGGTTCGACAGACTCAGGACGCATTATCTCGGTATTGGAGATCTCAAACGGGACGTGGATGCCGGGACAGATCTTTCTGGTCTGCGGCAGAGAACCGCAAGACGGGGTCGCAATCCTTATCGACCCATATGGTGGACGCACTGACGTGCAACCTTCATACCTGGAGCACTGGTGTCCTCACTTCATGGCCGTCGAGGACAAGATGCATGGACATCAACTTGTTATGAGCATTTACGCACCTCAACCACGGGCAGAAGCCACAAGCGGGAGGATGCGGTGTCTGGTACCTCCACAGCAGAACCGGATCTGCATCACGTGGAGCAAATGTTTGGATGCGTCACGCAGGACACGTATGGGTTTGGCTCGACGACACAGGCGAAAGCGGGTTGGTTTCGCTCGTTCCGGAATGTGGACATTATTGGTCGCACCGACGTCTATCTTCTCCAGGAAACACTCGTGGAAGCACATGAGGTTCGACAGACTCAGGACGCATTATCTCGGTATTGGAGATCTCAAACGGGACGTGGATGCCGGGACAGATCTTTCTGGTCTGCGGCAGAGAACCGCAAGACGGGGTCGCAATCCTTATCGACCCATATGGTGGACGCACTGACGTGCAACCTTCATACCTGGAGCACTGGTGTCCTCACTTCATGGCCGTCGAGGACAAGATGCATGGACATCAACTTGTTATGAGCATTTACGCACCTCAACCACGGGCAGAAGCCACAAGCGGGAGGATGCGGTGTCTGGTACCTCCACAGCAGAACCGGATCTGCATCACGTGGAGCAAATGTTTGGATGCGTCACGCAGGACACGTATGGGTTTGGCTCGACGACACTAGGCGAAAGCGGGTTGGTTTCGCTCGTTCCGGAATGTGGACATTATTGGTCGCACCGACGTCTATCTTCTCCAGGAAACACTCGTGGAAGCACATGAGGTTCGACAGACTCAGGACGCATTATCTCGGTATTGGAGATCTCAAACGGGACGTGGATGCCGGGACAGATCTTTCTGGTCTGCGGCAGAGAACCGCAAGACGGGGTCGCAATCCTTATCGACCCATATGGTGGACGCACTGACGTGCAACCTTCATACCTGGAGCACTGGTGTCCTCACTTCATGGCCGTCGAGGACAAGATGCATGGACATCAACTTGTTATGAGCATTTACGCACCTCAACCACGGGCAGAAGCCACAAGCGGGAGGATGCGGTGTCTGGTACCTCCACAGCAGAACCGGATCTGCATCACGTGGAGCAAATGTTTGGATGCGTCACGCAGGACACGTATGGGTTTGGCTCGACGACACAGGCGAAAGCGGGTTGGTTTCGCTCGTTCCGGAATGTGGACATTATTGGTCGCACCGACGTCTATCTTCTCCAGGAAACACTCGTGGAAGCACATGAGGTTCGACAGACTCAGGACGCATTATCTCGGTATTGGAGATCTCAAACGGGACGTGGATGCCGGGACAGATCTTTCTGGTCTGCGGCAGAGAACCGCAAGACGGGGTCGCAATCCTTATCGACCCATATGGTGGACGCACTGACGTGCAACCTTCATACCTGGAGCACTGGTGTCCTCACTTCATGGCCGTCGAGGACAAGATGCATGGACATCAACTTGTTATGAGCATTTACGCACCTCAACCACGGGCAGAAGCCACAAGCGGGAGGATGCGGTGTCTGGTACCTCCACAGCAGAACCGGATCTGCATCACGTGGAGCAAATGTTTGGATGCGTCACGCAGGACACGTATGGGTTTGGCTCGACGACATAGGCGAAAGCGGGTTGGTTTCGCTCGTTCCGGAATGTGGACATTATTGGTCGCACCGACGTCTATCTTCTCCAGGAAACACTCGTGGAAGCACATGAGGTTCGACAGACTCAGGACGCATTATCTCGGTATTGGAGATCTCAAACGGGACGTGGATGCCGGGACAGATCTTTCTGGTCTGCGGCAGAGAACCGCAAGACGGGGTCGCAATCCTTATCGACCCATGTGGTGGACGCACTGACGTGCAACCTTCATACCTGGAGCACTGGTGTCCTCACTTCATGGCCGTCGAGGACAAGATGCATGGACATCAACTTGTTATGAGCATTTACGCACCTCAACCACGGGCAGAAGCCACAAGCGGGAGGATGCGGTGTCTGGTACCTCCACAGCAGAACCGGATCTGCATCACGTGGAGCAAATGTTTGGATGCGTCACGCAGGACACGTATGGGTTTGGCTCGACGACACAGGCGAAAGCGGGTTGGTTTCGCTCGTTCCGGAATGTGGACATTATTGGTCGCACCGACGTCTATCTTCTCCAGGAAACACTCGTGGAAGCACATGAGGTTCGACAGACTCAGGACGCATTATCTCGGTATTGGAGATCTCAAACGGGACGTGGATGCCGGGACAGATCTTTCTGGTCTGCGGCAGAGAACCGCAAGACGGGGTCGCAATCCTTATCGACCCATATGGTGGACGCACTGACGTGCAACCTTCATACCTGGAGCACTGGTGTCCTCACTTCATGGCCGTCGAGGACAAGATGCATGGACATCAACTTGTTATGAGCATTTACGCACCTCAACCACGGGCAGAAGCCACAAGCGGGAGGATGCGGTGTCTGGTACCTCCACAGCAGAACCGGATCTGCATCACGTGGAGCAAATGTTTGGATGCGTCACGCAGGACACGTATGGGTTTGGCTCGACGACATAGGCGAAAGCGGGTTGGTTTCGCTCGTTCCGGAATGTGGACATTATTGGTCGCACCGACGTCTATCTTCTCCAGGAAACACTCGTGGAAGCACATGAGGTTCGACAGACTCAGGACGCATTATCTCGGTATTGGAGATCTCAAACGGGACGTGGATGCCGGGACAGATCTTTCTGGTCTGCGGCAGAGAACCGCAAGACGGGGTCGCAATCCTTATCGACCCATATGGTGGACGCACTGACGTGCAACCTTCATACCTGGAGCACTGGTGTCCTCACTTCATGGCCGTCGAGGACAAGATGCATGGACATCAACTTGTTATGAGCATTTACGCACCTCAACCACGGGCAGAAGCCACAAGCGGGAGGATGCGGTGTCTGGTACCTCCACAGCAGAACCGGATCTGCATCACGTGGAGCAAATGTTTGGATGCGTCACGCAGGACACGTATGGGTTTGGCTCGACGACACTAGGCGAAAGCGGGTTGGTTTCGCTCGTTCCGGAATGTGGACATTATTGGTCGCACCGACGTCTATCTTCTCCAGGAAACACTCGTGGAAGCACATGAGGTTCGACAGACTCAGGACGCATTATCTCGGTATTGGAGATCTCAAACGGGACGTGGATGCCGGGACAGATCTTTCTGGTCTGCGGCAGAGAACCGCAAGACGGGGTCGCAATCCTTATCGACCCATATGGTGGACGCACTGACGTGCAACCTTCATACCTGGAGCACTGGTGTCCTCACTTCATGGCCGTCGAGGACAAGATGCATGGACATCAACTTGTTATGAGCATTTACGCACCTCAACCACGGGCAGAAGCCACAAGCGGGAGGATGCGGTGTCTGGTACCTCCACAGCAGAACCGGATCTGCATCACGTGGAGCAAATGTTTGGATGCGTCACGCAGGACACGTATGGGTTTGGCTCGACGACACAGGCGAAAGCGGGTTGGTTTCGCTCGTTCCGGAATGTGGACATTATTGGTCGCACCGACGTCTATCTTCTCCAGGAAACACTCGTGGAAGCACATGAGGTTCGACAGACTCAGGACGCATTATCTCGGTATTGGAGATCTCAAACGGGACGTGGATGCCGGGACAGATCTTTCTGGTCTGCGGCAGAGAACCGCAAGACGGGGTCGCAATCCTTATCGACCCATATGGTGGACGCACTGACGTGCAACCTTCATACCTGGAGCACTGGTGTCCTCACTTCATGGCCGTCGAGGACAAGATGCATGGACATCAACTTGTTATGAGCATTTACGCACCTCAACCACGGGCAGAAGCCACAAGCGGGAGGATGCGGTGTCTGGTACCTCCACAGCAGAACCGGATCTGCATCACGTGGAGCAAATGTTTGGATGCGTCACGCAGGACACGTATGGGTTTGGCTCGACGACACAGGCGAAAGCGGGTTGGTTTCGCTCGTTCCGGAATGTGGACATTATTGGTCGCACCGACGTCTATCTTCTCCAGGAAACACTCGTGGAAGCACATGAGGTTCGACAGACTCAGGACGCATTATCTCGGTATTGGAGATCTCAAACGGGACGTGGATGCCGGGACAGATCTTTCTGGTCTGCGGCAGAGAACCGCAAGACGGGGTCGCAATCCTTATCGACCCATGTGGTGGACGCACTGACGTGCAACCTTCATACCTGGAGCACTGGTGTCCTCACTTCATGGCCGTCGAGGACAAGATGCATGGACATCAACTTGTTATGAGCATTTACGCACCTCAACCACGGGCAGAAGCCACAAGCGGGAGGATGCGGTGTCTGGTACCTCCACAGCAGAACCGGATCTGCATCACGTGGAGCAAATGTTTGGATGCGTCACGCAGGACACGTATGGGTTTGGCTCGACGACATAGGCGAAAGCGGGTTGGTTTCGCTCGTTCCGGAATGTGGACATTATTGGTCGCACCGACGTCTATCTTCTCCAGGAAACACTCGTGGAAGCACATGAGGTTCGACAGACTCAGGACGCATTATCTCGGTATTGGAGATCTCAAACGGGACGTGGATGCCGGGACAGATCTTTCTGGTCTGCGGCAGAGAACCGCAAGACGGGGTCGCAATCCTTATCGACCCATGTGGTGGACGCACTGACGTGCAACCTTCATACCTGGAGCACTGGTGTCCTCACTTCATGGCCGTCGAGGACAAGATGCATGGACATCAACTTGTTATGAGCATTTACGCACCTCAACCACGGGCAGAAGCCACAAGCGGGAGGATGCGGTGTCTGGTACCTCCACAGCAGAACCGGATCTGCATCACGTGGAGCAAATGTTTGGATGCGTCACGCAGGACACGTATGGGTTTGGCTCGACGACATAGGCGAAAGCGGGTTGGTTTCGCTCGTTCCGGAATGTGGACATTATTGGTCGCACCGACGTCTATCTTCTCCAGGAAACACTCGTGGAAGCACATGAGGTTCGACAGACTCAGGACGCATTATCTCGGTATTGGAGATCTCAAACGGGACGTGGATGCCGGGACAGATCTTTCTGGTCTGCGGCAGAGAACCGCAAGACGGGGTCGCAATCCTTATCGACCCATGTGGTGGACGCACTGACGTGCAACCTTCATACCTGGAGCACTGGTGTCCTCACTTCATGGCCGTCGAGGACAAGATGCATGGACATCAACTTGTTATGAGCATTTACGCACCTCAACCACGGGCAGAAGCCACAAGCGGGAGGATGCGGTGTCTGGTACCTCCACAGCAGAACCGGATCTGCATCACGTGGAGCAAATGTTTGGATGCGTCACGCAGGACACGTATGGGTTTGGCTCGACGACATAGGCGAAAGCGGGTTGGTTTCGCTCGTTCCGGAATGTGGACATTATTGGTCGCACCGACGTCTATCTTCTCCAGGAAACACTCGTGGAAGCACATGAGGTTCGACAGACTCAGGACGCATTATCTCGGTATTGGAGATCTCAAACGGGACGTGGATGCCGGGACAGATCTTTCTGGTCTGCGGCAGAGAACCGCAAGACGGGGTCGCAATCCTTATCGACCCATGTGGTGGACGCACTGACGTGCAACCTTCATACCTGGAGCACTGGTGTCCTCACTTCATGGCCGTCGAGGACAAGATGCATGGACATCAACTTGTTATGAGCATTTACGCACCTCAACCACGGGCAGAAGCCACAAGCGGGAGGATGCGGTGTCTGGTACCTCCACAGCAGAACCGGATCTGCATCACGTGGAGCAAATGTTTGGATGCGTCACGCAGGACACGTATGGGTTTGGCTCGACGACATAGGCGAAAGCGGGTTGGTTTCGCTCGTTCCGGAATGTGGACATTATTGGTCGCACCGACGTCTATCTTCTCCAGGAAACACTCGTGGAAGCACATGAGGTTCGACAGACTCAGGACGCATTATCTCGGTATTGGAGATCTCAAACGGGACGTGGATGCCGGGACAGATCTTTCTGGTCTGCGGCAGAGAACCGCAAGACGGGGTCGCAATCCTTATCGACCCATGTGGTGGACGCACTGACGTGCAACCTTCATACCTGGAGCACTGGTGTCCTCACTTCATGGCCGTCGAGGACAAGATGCATGGACATCAACTTGTTATGAGCATTTACGCACCTCAACCACGGGCAGAAGCCACAAGCGGGAGGATGCGGTGTCTGGTACCTCCACAGCAGAACCGGATCTGCATCACGTGGAGCAAATGTTTGGATGCGTCACGCAGGACACGTATGGGTTTGGCTCGACGACATAGGCGAAAGCGGGTTGGTTTCGCTCGTTCCGGAATGTGGACATTATTGGTCGCACCGACGTCTATCTTCTCCAGGAAACACTCGTGGAAGCACATGAGGTTCGACAGACTCAGGACGCATTATCTCGGTATTGGAGATCTCAAACGGGACGTGGATGCCGGGACAGATCTTTCTGGTCTGCGGCAGAGAACCGCAAGACGGGGTCGCAATCCTTATCGACCCATGTGGTGGACGCACTGACGTGCAACCTTCATACCTGGAGCACTGGTGTCCTCACTTCATGGCCGTCGAGGACAAGATGCATGGACATCAACTTGTTATGAGCATTTACGCACCTCAACCACGGGCAGAAGCCACAAGCGGGAGGATGCGGTGTCTGGTACCTCCACAGCAGAACCGGATCTGCATCACGTGGAGCAAATGTTTGGATGCGTCACGCAGGACACGTATGGGTTTGGCTCGACGACATAGGCGAAAGCGGGTTGGTTTCGCTCGTTCCGGAATGTGGACATTATTGGTCGCACCGACGTCTATCTTCTCCAGGAAACACTCGTGGAAGCACATGAGGTTCGACAGACTCAGGACGCATTATCTCGGTATTGGAGATCTCAAACGGGACGTGGATGCCGGGACAGATCTTTCTGGTCTGCGGCAGAGAACCGCAAGACGGGGTCGCAATCCTTATCGACCCATGTGGTGGACGCACTGACGTGCAACCTTCATACCTGGAGCACTGGTGTCCTCACTTCATGGCCGTCGAGGACAAGATGCATGGACATCAACTTGTTATGAGCATTTACGCACCTCAACCACGGGCAGAAGCCACAAGCGGGAGGATGCGGTGTCTGGTACCTCCACAGCAGAACCGGATCTGCATCACGTGGAGCAAATGTTTGGATGCGTCACGCAGGACACGTATGGGTTTGGCTCGACGACATAGGCGAAAGCGGGTTGGTTTCGCTCGTTCCGGAATGTGGACATTATTGGTCGCACCGACGTCTATCTTCTCCAGGAAACACTCGTGGAAGCACATGAGGTTCGACAGACTCAGGACGCATTATCTCGGTATTGGAGATCTCAAACGGGACGTGGATGCCGGGACAGATCTTTCTGGTCTGCGGCAGAGAACCGCAAGACGGGGTCGCAATCCTTATCGACCCATGTGGTGGACGCACTGACGTGCAACCTTCATACCTGGAGCACTGGTGTCCTCACTTCATGGCCGTCGAGGACAAGATGCATGGACATCAACTTGTTATGAGCATTTACGCACCTCAACCACGGGCAGAAGCCACAAGCGGGAGGATGCGGTGTCTGGTACCTCCACAGCAGAACCGGATCTGCATCACGTGGAGCAAATGTTTGGATGCGTCACGCAGGACACGTATGGGTTTGGCTCGACGACATAGGCGAAAGCGGGTTGGTTTCGCTCGTTCCGGAATGTGGACATTATTGGTCGCACCGACGTCTATCTTCTCCAGGAAACACTCGTGGAAGCACATGAGGTTCGACAGACTCAGGACGCATTATCTCGGTATTGGAGATCTCAAACGGGACGTGGATGCCGGGACAGATCTTTCTGGTCTGCGGCAGAGAACCGCAAGACGGGGTCGCAATCCTTATCGACCCATGTGGTGGACGCACTGACGTGCAACCTTCATACCTGGAGCACTGGTGTCCTCACTTCATGGCCGTCGAGGACAAGATGCATGGACATCAACTTGTTATGAGCATTTACGCACCTCAACCACGGGCAGAAGCCACAAGCGGGAGGATGCGGTGTCTGGTACCTCCACAGCAGAACCGGATCTGCATCACGTGGAGCAAATGTTTGGATGCGTCACGCAGGACACGTATGGGTTTGGCTCGACGACATAGGCGAAAGCGGGTTGGTTTCGCTCGTTCCGGAATGTGGACATTATTGGTCGCACCGACGTCTATCTTCTCCAGGAAACACTCGTGGAAGCACATGAGGTTCGACAGACTCAGGACGCATTATCTCGGTATTGGAGATCTCAAACGGGACGTGGATGCCGGGACAGATCTTTCTGGTCTGCGGCAGAGAACCGCAAGACGGGGTCGCAATCCTTATCGACCCATGTGGTGGACGCACTGACGTGCAACCTTCATACCTGGAGCACTGGTGTCCTCACTTCATGGCCGTCGAGGACAAGATGCATGGACATCAACTTGTTATGAGCATTTACGCACCTCAACCACGGGCAGAAGCCACAAGCGGGAGGATGCGGTGTCTGGTACCTCCACAGCAGAACCGGATCTGCATCACGTGGAGCAAATGTTTGGATGCGTCACGCAGGACACGTATGGGTTTGGCTCGACGACATAGGCGAAAGCGGGTTGGTTTCGCTCGTTCCGGAATGTGGACATTATTGGTCGCACCGACGTCTATCTTCTCCAGGAAACACTCGTGGAAGCACATGAGGTTCGACAGACTCAGGACGCATTATCTCGGTATTGGAGATCTCAAACGGGACGTGGATGCCGGGACAGATCTTTCTGGTCTGCGGCAGAGAACCGCAAGACGGGGTCGCAATCCTTATCGACCCATGTGGTGGACGCACTGACGTGCAACCTTCATACCTGGAGCACTGGTGTCCTCACTTCATGGCCGTCGAGGACAAGATGCATGGACATCAACTTGTTATGAGCATTTACGCACCTCAACCACGGGCAGAAGCCACAAGCGGGAGGATGCGGTGTCTGGTACCTCCACAGCAGAACCGGATCTGCATCACGTGGAGCAAATGTTTGGATGCGTCACGCAGGACACGTATGGGTTTGGCTCGACGACATAGGCGAAAGCGGGTTGGTTTCGCTCGTTCCGGAATGTGGACATTATTGGTCGCACCGACGTCTATCTTCTCCAGGAAACACTCGTGGAAGCACATGAGGTTCGACAGACTCAGGACGCATTATCTCGGTATTGGAGATCTCAAACGGGACGTGGATGCCGGGACAAATCTTTCTGGTCTGCGGCAGAGAACCGCAAGACGGGGTCGCAATCCTTATCGACCCATGTGGTGGACGCACTGACGTGCAACCTTCATACCTGGAGCACTGGTGTCCTCACTTCATGGCCGTCGAGGACAAGATGCATGGACATCAACTTGTTATGAGCATTTACGCACCTCAACCACGGGCAGAAGCCACAAGCGGGAGGATGCGGTGTCTGGTACCTCCACAGCAGAACCGGATCTGCATCACGTGGAGCAAATGTTTGGATGCGTCACGCAGGACACGTATGGGTTTGGCTCGACGACATAGGCGAAAGCGGGTTGGTTTCGCTCGTTCCGGAATGTGGACATTATTGGTCGCACCGACGTCTATCTTCTCCAGGAAACACTCGTGGAAGCACATGAGGTTCGACAGACTCAGGACGCATTATCTCGGTATTGGAGATCTCAAACGGGACGTGGATGCCGGGACAGATCTTTCTGGTCTGCGGCAGAGAACCGCAAGACGGGGTCGCAATCCTTATCGACCCATGTGGTGGACGCACTGACGTGCAACCTTCATACCTGGAGCACTGGTGTCCTCACTTCATGGCCGTCGAGGACAAGATGCATGGACATCAACTTGTTATGAGCATTTACGCACCTCAACCACGGGCAGAAGCCACAAGCGGGAGGATGCGGTGTCTGGTACCTCCACAGCAGAACCGGATCTGCATCACGTGGAGCAAATGTTTGGATGCGTCACGCAGGACACGTATGGGTTTGGCTCGACGACATAGGCGAAAGCGGGTTGGTTTCGCTCGTTCCGGAATGTGGACATTATTGGTCGCACCGACGTCTATCTTCTCCAGGAAACACTCGTGGAAGCACATGAGGTTCGACAGACTCAGGACGCATTATCTCGGTATTGGAGATCTCAAACGGGACGTGGATGCCGGGACAGATCTTTCTGGTCTGCGGCAGAGAACCGCAAGACGGGGTCGCAATCCTTATCGACCCATGTGGTGGACGCACTGACGTGCAACCTTCATACCTGGAGCACTGGTGTCCTCACTTCATGGCCGTCGAGGACAAGATGCATGGACATCAACTTGTTATGAGCATTTACGCACCTCAACCACGGGGGAGGCGCGAGGCCCTCTATCGAGATTTGGCCAGGCTGGTCTTGCCGGGTGGGGCTTCAATTGCATTTTTTATGGAGACAGAATCTACGAGCTTAGTTCCAACATCCATGTCTCTCCTGCGCTGCGTGAGCTGTTTGACGGCTGGAAACTCAGCGACCCTGTGGCAGATGGATTCCAAGATGATCGACTGGATGATACTCTGCGCCGCCATCACCACGTCAGGTACATGTACAGCTATACCGTCCCGGGAATGGGGAGGCAACGTCGAGGCTGGACCGGTGGTATGTTTCGGCGCCTTTGTGGTCGTGGGTTGCTGCTTGCCAACTGGCCACGCCAACTATGAAGGCTGACCATTTTGAGGTTAAAATGCGTTTACGATCGCCTGCGGATCCGGTTTGGAATTGGCACCGGAACCGGATTTCCCACATCATACGCGCAGGAGGCGGTGAGCTATATGACCAGGGAGCATTTAAATTTGCTACAGCAGCGACTAGAAGGTCTCGAGGTCACTGCTCAGGAAGTTATTCGATGGTGGGAAACTTTGAAGAAAGGCACCGTTCGGGATACGCTGCTGACGGTGCGGAGTAAGCGCAGAGGACTTTGCCACTCACTAAGCCAGAATCTTTGGCGACTGTGTCGATGTCTTAGTCATCTTCAAGCTGGAGACAAAGCCACCGTCAATGTGGACACTATCACTGAGCAGTTCGCGATCCTGTCTTTGGACGATGTGTCCGGCGACACGCCTCTTCCAGGGTTAGAGCAGCTATTTGGGAGTACCAACGCCGGAAAGAGTAGATTAGCCAGTGGCGGGTTTTCAAGGCTGCCACCCCTCACGAGGGCAAGACTATGAAATAGTTTTTCAGTCGGAATTTCTCGAAGTACAGTGAAAAGACAATTCCGACCATCCAACATGTGGCGGGAGGTCACAAGAGGGACATACACGACAAATCCGACATACCGGCCGACGCGTGGAGTCCGATTCTCCCACAGGGCATGACGGAGCCGGATGCCATAGAGCGGGTCTGCGAGTGGATTCGCAAGTCTAAAAACAGAGCTGTGTGCACGAGCGGGATTGATGCCGTAGGCGCGGAGGTCGAAGTAGCTGCTGCTATTGCGGTCAGCAAGGATGGGAAAGCATGCGTGTCAGACAGACTTGATAATGGCTGGTGCCGCACTTACGTGGCCGACCTTGCTCGCATTCTGACTCAGATACTCAATTTGTGCTTCACGGAGGGTTTGTTTCCAGAGTCTTTTTGAGAAGCAGGCATCCTTTGCCTAAAAAGGCTGGGGATTGCTCAAACCCACTCTATTATCGGGCGCTGACACTGCTGAACTCCGGCTACCAGATATTCACGCGGGTACTAGCGGCACGAGTTAGCCGGATACTGCCTCATCAGATTAATCCAACCTAAAAAGGATTCGTTCATGGTCGCACCATCCACAAAACCATCGATATTTTCGATGCTGCTCAAGTGATGGCATACAAGCAGGAAGCGGCCGTCGCGCTACTGCTCGATTTCCAAAAAGCCTTACGTCTCGCTATGTCGACAATATCGGTTTGTAGTACCAAGGCGACATCGATTTCTCACCCAGATTCATCAGAGCGATCGAATTTCTTCACACAAGAACGACGGTGCGATGGATTGCCAATGGGGCAAAGTCCAGGCTGGTCATAACCAGTAGTATCCACCAGGGTTGCCCACTTGCCCCTTCTCTCTTTGTCTTGGCTCTGGACCCATTCTACTGTCAGGACGACTGGGATCGGGAACATTAAGACATTATGATTCGCAGCAACAACGGCATGTTCGAGCTTCGTAAAAGGGGGGGGGTATGAAAATGGCACCGCCAGCCATTTCAAGTATCACAACTTGGTGCCTCGACTATTCGTTCTGAGGGAGAAATTTAGCCGGGCGTCTGGGCTTCGTATCAATGAAGGGAAAACGTTGGTTATTGTTTTACACCCAGACGGGCTAACCGCGAATGCGGTCCTACTCGGAACACTTCGTGTACTAGAAAAACTGGACCTCAATCGATATCTCGGTTTACAAGTCGGTAATGTGTCGGATCGCGCGAAGGCTTGAAGCATTGCGGAGCAGCATCTAACCAAGCGTCTCTTTCTTGCATGCCATAAACCCACTACA
Organism: Phytophthora betacei; assembly: GCA_011320135.1. Taxonomy (NCBI): domain Eukaryota; phylum Oomycota; class Peronosporomycetes; order Peronosporales; family Peronosporaceae; genus Phytophthora; species Phytophthora betacei. The sequence goes on from JAANHX010000431.1 coordinate 360,148, forward strand.
CCTGATCAACGGAGCTTGGTCCCAATGGCGGTGATTACAATGAAGTTACGTTTTATCGGAAGACATGCGTGGGCATCGACAGCTACAGTTCGTCGATTGTAAAAAAAAACATCCGTAGCTATGGCTGACACACCTTGGTGTCCGAGGTGGCTCGTGGTACGAGGGGCTGGCTCGACGAAAACATAGCTGGCTCGCTTCGCGATGAAGGCGGGTTGGCCATCCCTGGCCTCAGGGCAGGGCTGATGGCGATGGCGTTCGCGACGATATCTACTTGGGCCTAGGACGGAACCTGGGTCGCTCACGTTGTTGTGGACGTATTGTGCGCTAGTAGGCCTGATGCCCTGCCACATTATGTCACGACGGGCACGGCCACCTTTCTAAGATCCGCCGCTGGCTTATGTAACTTCATTGTGGGCCACGGGACTATCCTTGGTCTCACGAGCAGGCGGTACGGCATTCGTGTCTGAAAAGGCACACATGGTGGGGTCTTTACACGACATCGCAGAGTATTTCCAGCGATACGAATGTTGCTGGAATGTAAGGGCTCTCAGTGTTGACGTGTCTCGCCTCAGGAGATCGATCTATCACGAAACGCTCCGAGTGGAACGTCGATTGTTGAGTACGCAATGTCTCGAATGACTTCCGTACATGATACTGTCGTATCTGCACCTTTTCACAGAATATGATGCTCTCTGTCACTCTAATATACGAAGTTTAAATTACGATGGCCACAAGACAAACGGCTGAGAGACGTGATGCACTGGCACACACATGACCGTGGACTCGCTACTATCACAGTGGTGGGACCAGTGCGAACACACAGAAGCTTTCCAAAGCTAGCTTGAGCGTTTGGTTTATCTTCTGGTGTTTAACTTCCCGAGAGGTTTTAACAAGGTCTACTCTAACGAGGCGGTTCGTTTTTCTGACAGCACCGGTGAGTTTGCCGGTCGTTGTGGATCACCGGAGCAAGTCTTTTCATTGCCAGGGTATCTGCCGGTTCTTCCGTTGGTAGTTTCCGTGACGGTCTCAAATGCTTCGGCTCTACACCATTTTCTGGGAGTTATACATGACGCGGAGGCTAAAGTGGTCTATCTTCATCCAAACCCACGTTTAAGTCGGATGCTTTGTTTGTGAGTGGGCTCGCGACGGTGGAAAGTAATTTGAACGACACTACAAACAAATTAACAAGACCAGAGCACGTCAAAAAGCGCGGCACAACGAGCGCAAAGCGAATCCCAATGGCTAACATATAGCGCCACAGAAACAAAAGGTCTCACTGGCTTTGATTGGTCGCAAGTCCGCAACGTCGTAGGACTGGGACTTTGGCGAGTGCAACTCCTCCTACGACTAAAGAATTTGGCTTTTTCGATGTATGTGCCATCAATGGGCCGCACGGGATGTCCACATACATCTTGTGTGCCAGTGACGAACGTGACTGCTTATCACGTGCTCTGGACATGACCGGTGGTGGTCACACTTCCGCGCATCTACCTCCAACGCTGGGTGTCGCCAGAAGTGTCGCAGTTTTCAGCAGTGACTGACATGTTTGGATTTCATCTGAAGTCAACCCCCCTTAATTCTGGGATCAGGTCCATCATTTTCTCTCTAAGCTGGAACAAGGGAGCCCCACGGAATGCATAACGAGACTGGTGGATTGCTGCTGGCGGCTTTCGGCGACGTTTTTTTCAAGCCGTGTCCAGATGGAGAATTTCGCAGTATGACCATCCCAATGATGCTAGTGAACATACCCACACAGCGGTATTTGTCGCTAGGTTGCAGGCGGGTTACCTCACAGTACATCATCATCTTCTGACTGGCACACGTCGTCGGCTATGGAAAGGGCGGTGCAAGTGGTACAAAGGGCCTTTTTGTAAGCCTGGAACCCGGTAGCACCGCCAGCTCACTAGACCGATCTTCACTCTTATCTACTGTTCTTCGACGGCGGGTCCCGCGGGAATTCAGATCTGGAGGCAGCGGGGCCGTGGTCATCAGGCTTAGATCTACTATAGCTGACTCAACTGCTTGTTGGGTTATTAGCATGCCTTATGCGGGCCCGAGGACGACAAACAATCACGCTGAAAACCTAGGTTTGGTAATTAAGCTACTGCTGGCCGCCGGTTCACGTCGTCGGCGATAGCTTTCTTATTCTCCGTCCGCACGAGCTGCACCACTGGCGCCCCATCTCAATCAATCATATTGGAAGTGCTGGCGTCTATTCGACAGACTAACTGTTGCCTCCTGGCGCCAACAACAGCGCGACTTCAATCGAGCTGCGGATGTGCTAGCAAATGCGGCAATGAATGCACAGACCAGCTCACGATTGAAACCTGTGTGTGGCCCAGCCACTTATTCTCGTTGGAGAGCTGCGTTGCAACATCAAAACAACGACGTGGGTCACTGGCTCGCATGCAGACTTTATGAGGGATTTCGGGTCCCAGGGTCGACATTGTGTAATGCATTCGGTGGACTCTAGTAAGACCGTTGTACGGCGCCACTGGAGAGGACAGATGGAATAAAGATGTTTGTTCATTCGCACATAGGTCGTCGTGGTTTGCAAACTACTAACTTCAATGTGCATCCCTTCAAAACCAAAGGTTTAATCACTCCGGGGAGACGCCAGTAATCGTTAGTGCCAAATTTATGGGATGCAGCAGCAATGTTCCTCTGTGTACAAAGCTTGGTGGGATAAGATTCACGCGTTATCAGGGGTACGTGAGACGAAAGCGATGTGCTTGACGCGTCTACAGTGAGCAGAACAGCGATTCCATTTGAGGGGTCATATACTTTTAAGTAAAATGCAAAAAGTCACGAGCACGGCCTGACCTGAGGACCTGGTATCTGGAGGTACAGGTGGTTTTTGACTTAATATCTGCTCATACCAGCACTTAGGTCGTGACCTAAATACTGCGCGTTCATTGGAGGATTCGTCACAAAATTTTGGCTGGGCTTCCTTCTTTGCCGATAGACCAAGTAGTAGCTGTAACGGGATTACATGGTGTGGAACACACAGGGGTACGGAGTACCCGGAGAGTTAGCAAACTCACAGTACAAAGGTTGGAGAGTTAACATACTCTCAGTACATAAACTGGAGAGTTAACAAGGTCTCTCAGTACGTTGGCTGAAAGCCACACGTTATGCATTTGATTAGGTTTAACTATGATATATAGTTAAACAGATACATTTACCCCTAGGCGGCTTGGCCGCAATAATAGTAAATAAAATACTTCTGGTTTTGAAGCATAAAAGTTAAGGTATTAACTGTGTCTTGGGCTGTAAGTGTCCTTTGGATAAGGAACTTAATATTAGTGACTCTTTGAGTCGAACGTCTTCCTCTGACGCTAAAGCAACGGCAACCCCGCTGCAGTAGCAAACACGGCATGGCAAGCTGCCGTTTGGATGCAGCGTAGAATACGAGCTTGCGATTGACTTTAGAGGCCTGTTAGAGCTACAAACGAGGCGTGCATGTAGGGTCATGCAGCGGTGCGGCAGCGTCCATCTCCAACGCCACGACAGAAGATCCTCCTCGGTCACCGCCACGCCCGGAGCCACGACTTCGACGCAAGTTCTGGCCACTGCAGATCCAACCCCAAGTAGCACCGGAAAGCCCACGTTTGAGATGCCCACTGCCACGGCTAATCACCGACGAGCACTGTATGCAATGATACGACAGCAGCACCGGTGTCATCATCGACGTCAACCCTTAAGGGTACCCCAGACACGCACGTCTAGACAGCTTCTAGAACTAACTGGATTATATCACTGATGTGGTACTCGGAGCACTGCTGTTGCAAGACCATCACGCACTTGTACCCCGGATTACGCTTTTAGTGCAGCCCCATACATCCGCCGCGATACACAGCGTCGTTTTGCTAAATCTAATGCATCAGCTTCTATCATGGCTGCATTATGACTTAATTTTTTTAAGCAAGTTGCTGATCTAAAGGCAAGATCAGTTATGGTCCACTTCAAGGTAAGTATTGTACTTTGTTCAAAACAAATAGAAACTAATTTTTATCATCGCGATCATTATTGCGTAGCCATTTCGAAAATGCGTCGATACTTTTCCGACCACGTTCAGCACTAACCTTTTCGATAGATGATTGGACAGACAGCCCGCTTCGCACAAGACGTTGGACGTACATGATGGCCAACAAGCGTCTCGAAAAGAACTTTGATTCTTTTGCCGAAGATCGCCACTTTGTTCCGTACGTGCGCTCTAGAGTTTCAATAGAAGGCTGGTTTACCAATCCGTCGTGCCATTCAGTCCATAACTCGCGTACAGTTGATACACCACGACTCATGGTATATTGAACAAGGTGACAGCGCGACGGTGACACTTGCTGCTGAGTAAGTTCTGGATTGATGCTGACTGTACCCTCGTGTTCCAAGGTCTCGCTGTCCAGTGTTGCACTGTTATTAGGAAGCGGCATTAAACGGAAGGCTACGTCGCCGTGAAGGAATGAGGTGAGCTGTCCTTGCATCTGCTGTACTTGCTTCATCACATCAAGATGCCTTGCTTCTACTTTATCCATGACTGCTGCGTGTTGTGTTTTAATTTGTTCAGATAAGAGAGGCAAGACTACTTGAAGTTGCGATTCGATGGGTTCCTGAGCTGAATGGATGGCAGCCAAAAGTTGAACTCGATACTGCTGAAAACGTTCACCAAATAATTGATGTTGCTGTATTCTAGTAGGAAGGTTCTTAAACAGTACAGCAGCGTCTTGAATCAGTACTACACATAAATACTCCAGTAATTTAATGAACCCTCGAGCAGCCAAGTTCTGCTCCCATTCTCCACAAAGTACTCTCGACTTAAATGTGTGTAGACCCGGAAAAATATTTAGCAGCAGCTCTTCAGGCGGATCGACTATCGCGCGTGACAAAATAAAGACGAGCTTTTTCAGGATGACCTGATAGAGCACGGATGGCTTCACGGGCCAAAGGAGCCGAGTAGACGGCTTTCACCGTATCCATTCCCCATCGTCCATGGCGTCGAGTTTGTGAGGCGTCGATATCAGCGTTTTCTAGTTGCCTTACGCCCTGTTATCTGTTGATGTGTGTTTTCTTGTTGAATGTCAACCCTACTAGCTTGAAAACAGCTTCGTAGCTTTTCTTATGCGTATCATACGAGATTGACTTGACTCGATTCTTGCCACTTAAAAATTAAATGTCATATCAGTCTCTAGACCGCTCAAATGAGGGAAGTGGTTCTAAGAGAACGTGAAAGCGCTCGAGCAAATAAAATGAGACAGCACCAATCGGACACAAGTGTACGTTTTTTGTTTCGCATGAAGCCGACGTGTTAAAGTTTCCCGTACGTGTTTGTTTTACCATGCTGAATTAGCAAAACAAGAGCTATGCAGGGCTGGAAACCTTCATTATCAAGCGGCTGCGAAAACATATCAGCCAATTCCAAGTCGCGCACATTCTCGCCCCGAAGTAATCCGTAGTGAGATAGCAAAAAGGCTGCACGCTCACGAAGGTCATCAAGCTGCAAAAAAGCATCGCAAATATGTTGGAGTTGCAATTCAGAATGGTAGCCGTCTAGAAGTGAACCGACACCCCGATCTTGATAATTCTTCTTCTACTTCTTCGTTTGCGTGGTCTGAGCTTGCACATTTCTAATCAACTGTTTCACTTGGACAGACCGCGGGTGCTCGTTCGAGTTGATACGCAGCGCGACTTGTTGATTGTATAAATCTACAAAAGCATTTGTGTACCCACATACAGTCGATCCTCCAACAGTGCTGCCTTTTTTCTTTTTAGATTCTCTCCCTACAACTTGCTCAGTCGGAAAGAAATGCAGCTTCCCCTTCGTGACGGTGGCACCATCGCAAAATTTCTTGGCAGTGCACCATGCAGTGAATTTTTTCTGGTAGCCACCGTACTTCCTCTTGGTATTAGTAGGGCGGGACTCCAACGTGGCCAGGAACGTTGAGCGTTCACTCGCTTCGATTTGCACTTGAATTGCGCTGTAATCCACTGGTGAGGGTATACTTTCTGCTAAAGAAGCTGCTGCTGGCGAGCGAAGAGAGGTGCCAGAATGCTTAGCCATCTTGACTGCGTCTGTTCGAATGTGACGGGAAAGTAACAGGAAACACATATTTCGGTTAGGTCACAAATTTGATAGTGACTTGGGTCCGGACCCATACGACCGAGACACATGATACTCATTAAGTAAAATACAGACTTTGTTCGATTAAACTGCCGCTTTTTATTTTAAAACTACAAAAAAAGTTGGGACTTTTTTGTAGTATTAAATAAAACAAAACATTTCAAATACCTGTAAACACAAATAAATATGTGATGCAATTGCAACTTTAATTTGAACTCCGAGGCCCTTCGTTGTGGCCCAGAATAGCCGACCTGTAAAACGTTTACAAAACCTCGCAGCAATTTCGAAAAGAAACGTCTTTAAGCCGAGCTGAACGCGAAACCAATTGCAGTGGTGGCCAAGACGTGCACGTGGATCTCCCGAGGTTTCTACTGCGATGACCATGGTGGAAGGAGATTCACCCCTTCCTGTTGACTCAGCCCAAGATCATGCAGTGGCGCCAGTGACCAACTTAGCTTCTGTAACCGCATCACCGTTTCGTCGAATGACCTCTCCAAATTCGAGACGACACACCACGCACGCGCCTCCGGGGGTTGTATATCCCATTGCGGAGGTCGCAGGCGAAGGAGGACGACCACATGTTAATGCTCGAAGAAGGAGTGTATCATCACGGGGTATCGCGGGGACGCCCGCCAGTGGTGCACCGCCTGCATGGGCCACACTTTCTTCAAGCCTAAGACGCTCGATGTCCGACATCCGTGGACACATCGAGGTAGCCAGTCGACCGGCTGTGATCCCTCCAAAGGAGACACCGTACGAAGAAATGATGGAGCGATTCCAGATCCGACAACTGCAAAGGATGCCCTCCAGTATGGCTGTGGGGGTGGATGGATTGGTCTCTGATTTTGCATCTCCACCATCCACGGGAGTTACCGCTCGTACTCCAAGAAGCCAGCACACAGAGCACTATTTGCATCAGCGTCCGTCATCTCGCAACGTCAGTGAACAGCTCACCTCATCGCCCGAGATCGGTCTAAAAACTGCGAGTTTTCGCCACTTTGGCGATACTTCCAGCTTCATTGGAGGTGGTCACCCTCCTCTCGAAAGTGGCGCCAGCGAAGGCCACTTAATGGAGCAGTTCAATCTCGCTAATGGTGACATCGGACAGTCATTCATGGACACAAAACAACATGATACTGCGTTGGCTTTAATTCAAAGGACGCTACATATGTGGGAACGCCGGCTTTTAATGCCGATTTCCCCGTACTCGAGGGTATCACAGGCGCGGTATGCAGTCATCCTGGTGGCTACAGTCGTTTACGTGCTTTGGTTTCCTCTGGAACTCGCTTTTCCGGGCAACGCACATACTCATGTAAATTCTGTGGTAGGAATCATGCTAGGATTTGACGTCTTGATCTCTTTACGAACTGGATATGTGACCGAAACGGGTGTCATTGTCTTGTCCAGTTGGCAAATTCTGTGGCATTACTTGAAGACTCGTCTCATCATGGATATACTAGTTGCGGTGTCAATTTTGGTCCATGTGAACAGTGACGAGTTCGGCTCAAAATGGATGCACTTTGTACTCGGTGGCTTGAGTGTCGAGCGATTAGTGCACATCACGCGATTCGTTCGTATGATCTGGCTCATACGCGCTAATCAGACTGGAAGGGGGAGTAATTTCTGGGCGTGGCTGCTGTATTCCCGCTACTCGCATCTGTTCCGTATCGCTGGCATCGTGGTTATGGTCGTCTGTATCGCACATTACATCGCATGTATCTGGACGATCCTGCTAGATGAGACAGAGGAGTTTGAAGACTCTACCATGTCGTGGGGTGACAAATACGCTGCCAGTTTCTATGCTGCGTTGCTGCTGATACAAGGTGAGGGTGTTCCAGCTGAAACTGCGGCTCAGAATCTCTTCGCGTCGCTGTCGGTCGTACTAGGATCGATCGTTCTAGCCGTAGTCTTCGGTCACGTCGCCATTCTCGTGTCCAATTTTAACGCTAACGCCACAAGCTACCAACGTAAAATGGAAGAAGTGCTCGCTATGACTGCCAAGCTTCAACTGCCTGTACCTCTGCGTGAGCGTATCCACGAATACTACGAGCATTTGTGGCATGAATACGAGTGTCTAGATGGAGAGATCGTCCAGTTTTCAAAGAGTCTCTCGCACTCGCTTGGTCTCGAAGTTGTCTTGTTTAAGTACATGGAAGTAGTCATGCACGTGCCGTTCTGGAAAGACTGTACCCCGGACTTCCAGAAACAACTCATGCTGCATCTCGATGTGCGTGTGTATCTCCCCAATGACTTTATCATGCGACAGGGAGAGGTCGATGTCGAGTTCTACATGGTGAACCGTGGTTACTGTGAGCTGGATCGCGACTCGAACCGGTTCGAAAGAGTCACTACTACAACTTTGGCAACGGGTAGAAATGGCTTCAATATTGGACGTAGTAATAGTATGACAGCTCGTCGTCGCTCTGTCGTCATGAATGCTACTCAGATGGACGATACGACTCGACAGTCGGCGTATGAATTGGATGCCGCTCAAAGACGGTACTATCTAAACGGAGGTCGGGACGGCAAAGGCACCGAAATCCTCATCTCTCGAGGCCAAGCTTTCGGTGACATGGCGCTTCTGATGAACTACCAACGAGCAGCGAACGTTCGAGCTGTCACACATGTCGAGATGTGTGTGTTAGCCAGAGAAAAATTCCAGACGGTACTTGCGAAATACCCCGAAGATCGTCGTCGAGTCGTGGTTGATATGCTCACGTCATACATGCAAAGCTATGAGGTGAGTAAGTCGCACTGTCCCCTGTTAGAATTGGTGCGTAAAGTGTACAGTCCAGAGGCGATCGCCAAGGCGTGTGCTCAAGCTGGCACGTCTCCTCCATTGGCACCACCAGCTCTCACCGTTCGGCAAGCTGCGGAGCGAATTTATACGGCGATCAACAAGGAGTCAAATGATCCGACGCTAAAGTTCGGGGTCGGTGTGAATATCCGCGATAAATTACTGGAATTACGCGAACGTAGACGTAAGAAACGCGGTCAAACGCAGCAAAACAGAGCTGAAATTCTGAAAACAGAGAGCAGAAATCGAGAAAGTAGTGGCCACTTTAATCGTGTTGGTCGTAATTACAGTGAAACGAAGACGGCAGTCGTGGAAACGTCAACAATGGAAGCTCCGACAGACCCGAATGTAACACATACGACAACGTCATCGTCTCTTCAGCATCGTTTACAGCAGCTGGAAGAACGAGAAGTGGTTATTTTACAAGGATTGAAAGACTTACAGGCCAGTTTGGAGGTGCTTCGATCTCGTCCAACCACTACAACGCACTTCAGTCGAAAGCGGTTAGCTCCTGGTGACGACTCGACAAAGACCAATCCTCCTCGTATACCATTATTACGACGAGTAGGCACCTTCGTGGCCTCAGGAGGCAACCCGGACACTAAAACCCAAGGTCAAGGTGGGAAGGACTCTCCCACCCGATACGCAGATAAACTCTTCGGGTCTCAAAATGTTGCTAAAGATCGAGAGCCTCCTCGGTACCAAATCTCCAGAGCGAATGACTCTTTTCGGTTTACATCGAAAATCGAGCCTCCGCTCTCGACAATTGAGAGCTTGCCAGTCGACCAGCCTCCACGAGACGTTGTTGTATCTGACAGAGGCAACACCGGGGCTTCTGAACGACACCCGGCGTCTTTCCAACCAACAGAGGAAGTAGTATCACTGGACAATAATCCAAGAATACTATTCCAACGCATGGCCAGTCGATCGCTACGGAAGTTGGAGGTAGCTGTCCAGTCTCGATCCGATGCTATACCGGTAGCAAGAGCATCGATAGCAGAGAGAAGAGCGACTTTCCAGCGTACACACAGCCAATCACTTCGAACGATGGCAGATGCTTTGAAACCACAGCAGCGACCACGACCGTCGATGACGTCAACGCAAACTCGCGTTCTCAAACGCATGAGCTCGTTCGTATCTGAAGGTCAGCTGAGCAATAAGCGGTCGCCGACACGCTATGCCGATGAACTTTTCCGAAGGAAATCAATGATGGCGCCAGACGAGGAAGGGTGGGAGCCCAAATAGCAATTCTACTGACTTTGAAGTTATTGCAATTATTGTTACTCCTTTTTGCAAATCCATGTGAACTGGAAAGTAAAATCAACCCCTATATAGGCGTAAAATCAAGTTAGAAACGTTTCTATCTGCAAATCGCGAGATACGCACCATTATGTTCGAGGAAAAAGAAGAAGCAATATGGAATGAACATTCCTAGTTTCGCTTGAATATCTGCGGCTGCAGTCTCAAGAACAAAGCCTAGTTGGTGGAGAACAGAGTATTGCAGTCGTCGTCGAAGAATCTGCTCGAATACAGCCAATGACAAAATCTGAAGTATCGCGTACACTGCCGCATCAAACTGAGTTGCCTTCTGTTCCTCCCGTGTAACATTTGCCAGTGCCGGGTAGTAAACAGCGTTAGGGAGGTGTGCTAGTATCGACGTATAGACTCCGACCATCACGGGAATCATACACGACACGTACTTAACCAGAATGAAATACTCCACCATAGACAGCGTCTGGAATCGCACAATACTATCGTCGCTAGTGACGTCGGGTCTTCTGGGCTCTGCGCGCTGTAACGGAATGATACGTGATCGAGGGGGTGACTGTACCGACCATGAGTTGGAAAATCCTGAAATTCGTGAAAGTGAGCGGCGTACTAACGTTATGCTCTCCACGCCAGCTATGAAACTCCTAGCAGCTCGCCTAATAATTGGTAGTTTTGTGGGTATAGCAGTCAGCGGTGGACCATTTAGAGGAAACACAGAAGCTTGCGAGTGTCTGGACACCTTGCTCCGCTTTGGACGACTACCAATAAGCACCATTTCTGGACGATAAAGTAGTCGCTTCACACTTATTACTGAGGTGAATGTGTCGATGGCTACTAGAGTACCAATCGTCCAAAGTGACATTCGGGAACCTTGAAGACACGTCATGAGGTAGACTTGATGGAACAGATTTGCGGTGAATATCACGCGTTCTGGAAGCCTTGCCTGGGAGCGTAGTCTGTCCTCTTCATCTGTACTGGAACAGCAGGCGTTCGCCATGGACAGACGTGTAAAAACCTTAAGAATATAAAGTATCAGAATCAACACGAGTTGCTGAACACCGTTCAAGACATGGTACACGGCACTGAAGACAGGGTACACAAAGCACATTGCTGCCTCCACTGCAGAAACGTAGTACAGTACTCGAGCTTGTGGCGTCTTGGCTATCGTTCGACGGCCCAGAATCATCACGACGCAGCCCATGAATACAGCACCGAAAACCCCTCCGGTAAGTTCGAACACGAACGGAATGGGGAACACCCAGACTGCCATAATAGTCAGTAAAGTCACGAAATAGCAGCTCACAGTGATCCAAGCTATAGCAAGGCCTTGTCCGATAGTAATACTTAGCGTCGTCAGAAAACTTGAGGCTTGCTGAAGGCAGCAAAGAGACAGTAGATTGAAGACGAACACGTAGCGAACGACCCATCCTGAGTTCGCTCTCCAGCCGTCTCTAGGCGAATTAAGAGGCAGTAATTCCATAGCCAACACGAAGCACAGTATTGGAAGTGGGGTCAGGAAACACACGCCCACAACTCGAGAAAGTGAAGTGGAATGACAATAATACTCCAACGCTCGAGCTCGACGAGCGGTGTAGGTACCACGATGGCTAACATGAGTGCGTTTCCAGATGCTGCGCACCGTTTTCCAGAGCTTAGTAGCAATGGATTGGCTCTTCTTAACACCAACGTCGCACGATGCCATCACCACTTAAGTTCGTCGAAGGCTCAACCGCAGGTTAAAGGCTCCAAAATAGCAGCATCTTTTCGTACTATACAAAATAGTCTAGTCTGACAGGCTCATTCGAAGTTACGGAATGAGTTTGGTAAGACCTTTTTAATGTATGAAGTATAAATTCGCTAATTCGCGCTGCTGGAGCAGTTGTTTGTGCTGGTTTCCTGGATCTGCGCAGTCTTCACTGTGAATTTCTGGGATGACCTTCGTGAGTCTGATGCTGCGCCATTCGTGGCGTTACTTACGTTCAATATAGATCTTGACTTGGCCGAAAGGAAGCTGTGTCGACTTCGCACACTGACGACGCTTTTCGAGCTTCCCGAACTGACTGTACCGACTTCTTTCAGACGGAAAAGCTTGGGGACGAGCATTAACCCCATGATCACCATCGTGCAGATCAGCAGCGTACAAGCCAGAAAAACGTAGTACGTAGCTGCTCGCATGGTTACGAGATAAGACATGGGCATGACGAGGACACAGCCCACTAGTACGACCACAACCGATCCGAAAATCCACGGCGATTCCTGAAAATCCACAGATACATTGCGGATAAGGAACGACAAGTACAGCCCCAATACCAATAAAATCGTCTTCCAGAAGATCAGTAACGCTGTGAAGATAAAACTCGACGAGCTACACGAGATTTTATCCACCGTACCACGGAATTCCGACGCTTCTTCGGTCGTAATAGTCGGTGCAGGGAAATCTGCCCCGTACCATGCAATGAAAATAATAATGTCGCCTACATAAAAATGGCGACAAATTTGAGGATGGTGAGAAGTGTCACTTTGACCCTTTTCATGGCCGATTTCATGAATACACAGTAGACGCGCAAGGATTTCATAACCAGTGCACCAAAGATAGTGGTGAACCCGATACACACCAGCACAGGGCGAATCCCACACAACGTCCCCGTGGGTCTTCCAGCGTACGCGACGGCAGCTCCAGTCGTGAAAAACCCTCCAAAAATCATAAGAAGCAGCATTTCATATTGCGATCGTCGGATAATCGGGGCGTTGCGGTGTTTAACTAACGGATTTTCCCGAATACAAGTCCTGTAGGAAATACAAGTCCGCTCACAAATGACAGAATCTGTTTAATAATAGACGTCCTGTATCAAATAAAAGTCCGTAGTATAGCGAACATTTTTATTTTAAATGTTCATTTTTTTTAGCGTTCACTGCCGTTGCTCGCTCATCCCCGTCCTCGGATCTTGTTCTGCTCGAGAGAGAGCTTACACGTTGAAAGTTAGTTCATTCTCAAATCAGGGCAATGACATCGAGGCGCAACTCCATCAGCATCTAGAAGAAGAAAGAGGTTATCGTTAACAACCATTGATGAAAAAATTTCTTTCATTAAATACAAGCCCTTACCCGTTTACAAGTCCCCTCGTCAAAATTGATTGATTTTTAGGGGCTTATGGGGATTACAAGACCGGCTTCTATTCGGGAAAATCCGTTACTACCCCGGCTGCGGCTACAAGCAGCACAGCTACAATAGCTGCTAGCGCCGCAAGAGCTTTAAATGTCGGTGATGATGTTGGCATATATTCGCAGTCAATTCTGACGTCTTCCGGTAATTTAACGCCTCCAGAACACTCTCCAGATAATTTAGAATTAAAACCAACTTGTAGTTTCCAGAAGTATTTTACCGTACGGTAAGCGTCTGAATCACAATCTGAGACGTTGTAATCATAGAAGCTCGAGTCACATTCTGGTTTCTTGTCAATCCAGCCAGACCACGTGCGTTGGTTTGCTTCGATCCATTCACAAGAGCGACTTGTAGCGATAGTATCGGGAAGAGCTGCTACACCTCCGTCACAGTTGTTCGGTAAGGAAAAAATCCCGGGATTGGGAGCTTTCCAAGCGAACTGTATTTCATGAATAGAGCTGTTAAAGTCACACCCCGTCACATGGCTGACAATATGGTTATCAAATGAGCACATCGGTAAGCGGTCATGCCAGTCACGCCACGTGTCATAGTTTGTTTTTACCCAGTTGCAAGCTGCGCGGAAATATGGCTCGGGATCGGTCCCACTCATAGCGATACTGTACTCACTTAGCAGAGCATTAATGTCCGTGTCAGAAAGAGTAAGCTTGGAAAATAACGAGCCGATGGGCAAATCTTTGACCACTGAAGCTGCAAATTTCGAGAGTGCCAAGCTTGGATAATCAACGTCCACGGGGTTACTGGTTTTCGCTCCAAAGCCGTTTTCTCCATAGTCCCCAGTAGCTAATTTTACTCGTTCTGGGTCTGTACGTGGCAATGCAACACGATCGAACTTTCCTTTGTTTGTTACATGGAACAAATCTGGTTCGTAGTGATAGAAAAACACTGGGTCACTGGATTTGGCGGCGTCTGCTGCGAATTGGTTCACCCCGTCATAACCGATGAAACAAAAGTAAGCAGGCACATCTAGGTTGTCAAAGACAGCTTGGAAGTATCCCTGGTCGTAATCAGGGACCATCAACGCCAGTACCAAGCAGGTTTTGCCATTGCTCTCGTATTGAGTACACGCTTCTGTTCGTTCGCAATTATCCTTGCAGCCCATAATCCCATCGGCACAGGTGGTTTCTACTGGAGGATAGTACTTGGATTTGGACTTAAAAGACACAACGTTTAGTGCATCAATTAATGCTTCACTTGTTTTGTAGTGCTTCCAGAAATCCGGAAAGTACGGTGGCGTCGCTTTCATCCCATCCTGTACAAACTGATGCGTGGTATAAACCCCAGAGAGACCGAAGTAACCCACACCTCCAACTTGGTAACTCTCGTTAAAGTAAACCCTCAGATCTGATAGAGTGCTGGACGTCCACACTTCGACGTTCAGATGAGTGGGGGTACACTTTCCCGTTCCTACAGATGACATGCGCTCGGCGATGTCCACACCTGCTCCGCCCTTGTTTATCGACACTTTATATCCACTCTGAGAAAAAATACAAAGTCAGTAGAAAAACATCCATTTCTAAGCCATAAATGGTACGTACTACTTCTTCTGCCATGATCGCCAACACCATTGTGGCAAGAGCGTGTGTGTCCCACGCACACAGGTCCAAAACGAGAGTGCCCTGCACCTCCCCACGGTTTTTGCCGTCTGCATCTTGGTTTGCGCCATAGAAAAACGCATCTGAAGTCATGCAATTGTCTGTGAATACTGTGCCTGACGAAGTCCGAGGATCGTCCACCTAGCGCGTAGTTTTTTATTTAACATTAGTAAATATATTATAAAGATAGTGGCCTTACTCTGTGTCGTGGGTACTTAAGTGCTGGTTGCAAGAACGGGTGAGCGAGTCTGCCGTTCGAGTCGCGGTCTTGGCTAGAGACACCCCGCTACGCTTCCATCTGTGCTACCCATGCTGAATCAAGGCATGTACCTAGGAAGCGGTTCGGCCCAAGCGGGTATTTCGCTGCGGAAAGTATACCAGACATCCACAACGAAACGAGTGCTAAGGTGAACTTCATCACAATTGTTCCCACTTTTACGCTGTCCAAGACTAAGGCTAAGGCGAACGTTAAGACAAGTGCTGCCAACTATAGATTACGGGAAGTTACAACCTGCTCGATTCAACCAATCACCGACATACTCAAAAGAAATGTGGACGAACCCTATTTCCAGTTTTCTTTGTGTTCATTACGATACTTGTCATTTCCACGTTCTGGTTTAGCCAAGTAAAGTATACCAGCAACCCTTTAATGTTACGGCACATTGGCTTCATAGCTAGTACGTCATATCTTCGAATTGTGAAGTCAACACAATTACATGTAAAGGGACACACGCCATCGTGAGCTGGATAAAAAAAGGAGTCTAACCCACTGGGGTCCAGAGTCTTGGGAAGCCACGTCGGATATATTCAAACTTGAAATCAACACCTGCATCCAGCAAGCGCAAACGATCAGACTAAAACCTAATATACAAGACGCACCCGAAGTGGATGACAGCTAATGAACCTTACCGAAATGAATCACCCGAAAGCTTAGCGTTATCACCATCCAAAGCAGCATCTTGCACAGCACCAGCGACCTCTGCGTTGTCAGCACGAATGCCAGCTGGTAGAGAGCTCTCATCCCACAATTGCGTCTTATCACCTCCACGAGAAGTACAAATGACACGATCTGTAGCAATCCAAAAATAAGGAGCGGTAGAATCGTGGCGACAACATTTTCGCGATTCACACCAGTCATCTCGGTATGATACTTCGCATTCGGCAGTTGTGTCATTACTAGCAGGTAACAGCAGTAGAATAACGGCATAAAAGCCTCCAAATACGCGGTAATTAAAAGACACTCGGTCGTAAAAAGTGTTTCCAGAGATTCTACAAGAATTGTCGGTCTCTTTACGTGCTGCGGTTGATACGATTTTGAGTGTTCCGGCAGCCGAAATGTATCCATCGACGCTATTCGAGTGGATCTGACTTCCTGAATCTCTGCTGGCCGTACAGTCTTTCGCGTAAACAATAAACAGAAACAGCTGGATGGAAGTGATGTAATACAGTTCTGAGGCTCGGCATCTTTCAGGATATCGTCCAAACTATCGAGAGGTTTCTTGCTGGCCATTGAAATGTGGTGAGGGAGACACGACTTTTTCCTGATGCCAGCGTGAGACTGTTTCCTAAAATTTGTAGGGTTGCGACACAATAAGCAAATCAGAGCCAGCATATCGTCGCTCTCGACTGCGTTGTCGAGTGTCTTCCGTAGTCTCCACAAAATACTACACCTTTGTGCACTCAACCTCGTAGAAAACGGCAGTCAAACTCGTAACTTAAAAATTGGCAAATAGGAAAATTACGGTAGGAGCCCCTAATCAGTATTCAATGTTGAAAAAACTGCAATCAACCTCGTACAAGATTTGCGCGACTGGTGGACAATCTCCCTCGGGGAGGCGCGAAGCACGTCAAGATGACGCCTGAAGCCTGGAGGAGGACCTGAATGATAACTGTACCTACACGCTGGACACTATGAAGACAATGTTGCTTCTGGACTGTGGCGTTAAGGTGGACACGTCGACGATTAGCCGGCACCTGAAGGGCATGCTGTTTACCGTAAAACAAGTGAGAGTCGAGCCCACAACGTGTAATAGCGATAGCAACATTGGGAAACGACGTGTGTTCGCCGTGAAATTAAAGGAGCATCAAGACGCAGGTAGCTTTGGCGCGAGTCGAGCAGAGCCTATCGTTCAGGCGCGAGCCAGTCGCGCAAATCTTGTACGAGGTTGATTGCAGTTTTTTCAACATTGAATACTGATTAGGGGCTCCTACCGTAATTTTCCTATTTGCCAATTTTTAAGTTACGAGTTTGACTGCCGTTTTCTACGAGGTTGAGTGCACAAAGGTGTAGTAGTCCGTCGCTGGAGTTTATATAACATGACAAAAGTTTGTGATAAATCCGTGATTGATATGGCGAATATAGCGGTGGTAGAGGTCGCGTTCTGCATACAAGTAGCCACATAAACAGCGTTGAAGAAGTCAGCTGTGAAAAGTACCTCGACGGGCACCATATCTTCCAAATCCTTATCCTTTGCAAAATGTAACACGACATTTTTCGCTACCACTTTGATTACGGGGAGAAGTAAAATAACGGGAAACTGATATTTCGTCCCTTGACTGGCGCGAAAAAACATTTCGTACGCTGGAAAAATCACAATAGTCGAAGCTTGAGCACATATGAACCGAATACATTGAAGGAGCTGTTCACGGTGACTTAGTATGTGGTGGATCCCGCGAGATCCCAGTACCACGCGTAGTGAAATTGTCAGTAGGATGAAAAATATTGGCATACCAATAACACGAAGAACGGAATTGGGAAAACCAAGTACTCGGCCACTATCATAGCCAATCCGACGACAGCACTTGGTACTAGTAGATACAGTTGCAGCATTTGTGACATGGGTACAGTAAAGTCGTCGATAAGGTACGTCATTTGGACCACGATGGCGTGCGTTGAAATCCCCACCATTACTGCAGTTCGAATCCACAGACCAAAGCTCGCTTGCCAGCCGTCAAGTAGATCTTGAAGCGGGATCAGTTCCTGGACGAATACAAGTGCCACCATTGCCAGTGGCAATGGTTTTGCCGCACAGATTAGCAAAGCTCGTTCCAGGGAAATTGTGGTGACGAATTCATCAAGAGCGAGGGCGCGATGGATGGAGTACTTTCCGCCATAATAGCTGACTTGCATGCGGTGCCATAACCGCAAAAGGTTCATGCCGAGAACCTTCCAGCGACTTGTATTGCGTATTCGCTGTGGTGGATGCTGGGGGGTTGGCGTCGGAACTACCGACGCCATGGTTGTCTTTGGTGTCGAAAAGGACTAGTGAAAGGCTTAAAATAATTCGGCAACTTTTAATTTGGTAATGATGTGTGTGAAGGTGGCAATTATACACCAAGTGAAAGTACACACTTGAATGATTTGTAGTGTTCAGAACACGTTACAGCTCTCGTCGAAGCTCGACCATTTGATAATTGGTATAGTATTTGTGACTCGCAGTCTCGTCAATGTCACTTTACAGCTACTGTACCATTCTTTCAAGCGTCCGCTCGAAAATGTAGCGTGACGCCGGTGTAACGAGTATCTCCTGGGGTTCCACGCCGATTTTCACTGTCGCGTACGTCGATACATTCGCGACAACGCGTGCAGACAAGTAACGTTACTACATAGCGGCTGTACACGGCAACGCGCTCATTCGAGTAGCACGACGCACATATTCGATACCCACACAAGTCACAGCGTCGCCATCGTTTACTCAGTGCCGGGAGAAACGATCGGGTACAAGCAATACAGTGCCAATTGTGACGTTTTCCTCCTTCGTTCCCATCACCCGATACCCCAGCAGCTTGGAATGGCGATCGTAAGATGTGCCACAGACGTCCTTGTAATGTGGCACGTTGTCGGTGATGTCGATGGCGTCGATGTATCACTTTTTCAAGTCGACGGACCCGTTTGGCAAGGAACAGAAGGCGATTCTGAGCCACTTAAAAGTCACAACCACCTGGTAAATTGCCTGTAAATGCTGCCTGGAAGGTGAATCGAAGCGTTTCCGGGTTGGTTTGAGACGATTGGGCTATCAACCAACCGGAGACAGGGTGCAATGATGTCACTCTATCGGGTGGAGCCTTCCCTGCCGTCACCTCTGCCGGATTTAGAGAGCAGAACACCAGCCTGAAGCCATCCTCTGTCGGTGTCAGTAGCTCGATGTAGCAGCATTGTTCGTTCTTTGCGCCAGAATGACTGTGCGCATGCGTTGAGTCAGGAATTACTGACGATCGTCGAGATCGGTGTCCGAACGGATTGACGAGGCTATTTCGCACAAAACTGACTGTACGAACTGTGAGCTGCTGGTCCGTTGTCGTCGTGCTCTCTTGAGATTGAGGTGACAACAGCGAGCCTCGCTCAGAGTTCGGTATCGTGTGCAAAAGAGAGCTGTAGATAAAGTGTGATCCGAATAGAGAACGCAGAAGCGCGTTACTCTCGCTTTCGGTTGGTGCCCGAAGTAGAGACATGAGCTCCGATACTCGAACTTGCATCTCACCTCCAGTGACCACTTGACACTGTCGAGTTTGAACGGGGGGTACGGACGACTGGGCATGCAACACCCGCATGTACACGTCGTTAGAGTTTATGCCGGTTCTTACATGTTCCCACCCATCTTGACTTGATAAATCCTGGAGATTTAGTGGTCCGTGGGGCACTGGTATCCGCTGGATGCGTTCAAGTAACTCGCGATCGCTCAGTCGAATTTTTCTGATACTCGTTGAGTAAGTGGAAGATGGACGTGGAGCCCCAAGTACTGTGGTGTCTGATACTGGCGCACTGTCAAGGCTCGGATGAATGGCTGACATGGAAAGGGAGAATTATTCAGTGGGAGGCCTCGAGGTATCGTCTCTGGGATACTCATGCAGTGGCAAAGATCTGGGCCGCGAAGGGCTTTCAGAGCGTTTCCGGCGAGCGGGTAATAACAATGCTATACGACGGACGCTTCTCCTCCATTGCAGCGAACGTAGAGTCAAAGAAACGCAACTTCGAGAAGGTAATGTCTCCATCGCACGTCGTTGGGCAAAATACAGGCAATGTGAGGGTTCGTGGTTCGGAGGTCTATCCATGATACGTCAAGCAGTTATAAATACGCTGGGTAGACATTCTTCTAGGTCAAGCGAGCTAAAGCTCGTGGTCTCAACTGAACAGTCGCCACAGCTCCAGCTCTTTTGGCCGAAGGGTGCGTTAGACAATTATAGTCTAGCATTAAAATATTTATTAAAGCTCTTCAAATTTAGACACCCGATTACCTAACTTCCATTCTTCTTCTCTCAACTTGGCCCTATCTGTTGGACTTGCACCTCTAAATATCCTGTCAATTCGTGCTATTCTTCATTAATCATAAAACTATGTTTTTCCGGGGCAGAATCCATCCTTGTAAACGTGGTGACTACCTTGAGTCCGAGAACTGAGCACGTGTTTTTGATGCAAAGTGTCCAGGGAAATAACGTCAAAGACGCTGAAGTTTCAAATAACTTTGGTGGTACCGTTGGAACTTCGTTTACGCCACCAACGTTTTTGGTGCTTCGATCTTATCGCGTCGGTAAACGATGAAGCCCATCCACGAGATTCGACGACTAGCAAGTCACCTTCACTAAAGTTTAGAGAAGGTGACAAGATTCCCAATGTTGCCCGATGGACCGTGAGGAAACATTGGGAATCTTGAGGGTACCCTGCGTGCGCACTCCCTTACCGACACGCAAGTTTTTTCTCCTTGAGCGTAATGAATTCACACACCAGCTAAGCTCTACGACTTATTTCGGGGGTCGTCCCTCTGTAGTTCATTCACAAACTTCCACGGTTCCAAGCAAGTCAGACGAGTGACTATGCTTTCAAGCGAGGAGCGAGCGTGGATGGGTGCAGCGGCCTCCGGTGACGTGGAGACATTGCGGTCGCTTCTGGAGGGACACTGGGCTTTGCTGAATGCGAGACTGGACCACCAGGTGTTGACTAGTGTTTCGTATTGTCCGAGATTCGTCACAAGTAACAATTAGAAAATGTCCGACGTTGCAAGACGTACAAACAGCTCACAGCGCTGCATTTGGCAGTCTGGAAAGGCCATAGCGATGCTGTAGAGTTCCTTATTGACCACGGAGCCGACATGGAGCTGCAGAACAAGGTGAGGCCTGTCGAATCCTCGAAAGCTAAAAATAATGTTTCTAAAATATTAAATTGTGTAGACTGGAATGACTGCGCTACAGATCGACGTCATGCGCATCTGTTTAGAAAAAATGCGACCCACGGTACTGATGCGCTCATGGTGCGTCGATGTGAAGTCTCCCGTCGGGGTACGCTGCTATCTTGACAAACCTAAAAGATGCGAATCTTATTATCAAAAACAATTAATTGTGAAGCTGGCGATAGCTCAACGACGTGTGGTACATGACCGCTCAACGTATCGAGAAATTGATACGAGTGTGCTCGATCTCCTGTTAGGATACAACGCGTCAGTGAACGAGCTCGACGAGGTGCGCCATTTGTCTGTTAAGCGCAAAGTTTTTTCAAATAACCAATATTATTTTTAATTGTCAAGTCTGGAGACACGGTACTTATGAATGCTGTCGAGTACGGACTCGTCAAACACGTGGAAAAGCTGCTGGAACACGGAGCAGACGCTTACATCCTCGATCATAAAGGGAGAAGCGCTCTGGACATAGCCTGCGAGCACGGGTTTCTGGACATTGTCAACGTTCTAGCTGAAACTTGTCCGAATTTGGTGAATTTTTCTGGGGTATTGTTATTTTTAATATCTCTGTTTGAAATTTTCTAATGCTGTCCATGCAGGAAAAATCGCTTGTAATGGCAGTCCGTCACGAGGCTTTCAAGATCCTCGAGATGTTGTATGACCGGGTTCAAGGCTGTGTTTCACGTGATGACCCCAGCAAAGTACGTCAGCTATTCATTTTTTTATTACAGATTTTCTTAACTTTAGTTGGTCAGCTTGGGGGTCATCTTTTGCTCATTGCGGCTGAGTTTGACGCTCCCGAATGTGCTAAATTTCTTCTGAAACGAGGCATTCCTGTGGACTGGACAGACTCCAAGGGAGCGAGTGCTTTACAGATCGCTTGTGTTCAAGGTCGCACCGAGATCCTCGAGCTTCTTCTTAATGAAAAACCCGGAAACCAAACCAAAAAAGTCGAAATTGGTCGAATCTCCACCGACGTGGCCACTCTGACCCACCCTTTAATCAGATTGGGTATCTTTCAGAATGAAGACGACGTCAACAGTCACCAAAATTGGGTAATTTGAAGCTGTGGCAGAGACGTGATACAGCGTCATTAACGACCGTGTCTAGCGTCATCGTTTCCCAGGGTTTGACAGCTTGAACATACCGGCGAACATGGCAATTATGGAAGTACTGATTCGCAATGGAGCTACGTTTAGCTTCCCTACTGGACGAAGCCGGGACTCGGTTCGCAACATTGTTTCTCATCGCCATTCTACACCTGACTCGTGTCTTTTGATCACGCTTCCTCTTAGATAATCACACTGTTGGCTTCCTTGCTGCTGCTTGTATCTTCTGGTGACGTGTCAAAGTTACTGGTGGATCTCGCAAACTCCGGGGCACTACGGCACAAGGTACAGAGCCTTTCTAAATTATTTTAGCCTCGCATTTTAACTCGTTTTTGTAGCAGCTTCGTCATGTCATTTTAGCGCTCTCCTGGCAGAATCACACGTATGAGGCGCTCAGGTTAACACTGCTCTTACTCTTCTCTCCTTGGGTAGTGGAAGTGAAACAGGTAAGAACATATCTTCGTCGCTTTTAGTGCTCGTATAACCACTCGTTTGTTGGATTTCCAGGCACTTGCAGTCCTTGAGCCTTGGCTGTCACGTTGCAGTGTCACTTTAGTGATGCGAAAACTGCTTACAGACGCGCTGACTCTGTAACATTTCTGGCATTTCTAAATGATGTTTGCTCCTCAGGTATCAATCGTATCCGTGATTTCTAAATTGAAAAGTGAAATCGACACTGCAACACGTTCAGTAATCGGTAAAATAAAGAGCCCATCTCCTTTTATATATATTTTTACTTACCAAAATGAACCACACGAAAGCACAATGTGACGAGAACCCAGAAGATGAGTTTGCCTTGAATAAGCGACATTTGTGTCTGCAGTACAAAGCCGAGTTGGTACAACATATTCATCCCGCAATTCTTCTTGATTACCACCGCTAACAGCACAAAAGTTGCGATCTGGAGCAGTCCAAACACGAACACCGGAACAACAGTAGCACCCACGTTTGCAGGCGTCACGTCGGTCATTTCGGTATGGTATTTTGCACTCGGGAGGTGAGTCATTACGACCATAAAACAGCAATAAAACAAGGGTACAAAGGCCTCCAAATACGCAGTGACGATGATACACTCGGTCGTGAACAGAGCTCCCAGTGTTTCACGCAGAATAGTGACACTCTGACTGCTCTTATGACGGTGTATCTTAGTAGCCCACGTTACGGTAGAGTCAACCGAAGATAACGGATGAACCACGTCGTTGTGCTTCCGGACAAGAATATTGCGGAATTTACGCTTGGGTTTCTTGCCAGGGATCACTAAATGCTGCACACTGGAAGACGACGCGATCTTCAGTACATGGTCAACATCAGAGCTCTCTTCGCTAGACGACCTTTCCAGTCTTGCTAGTAACTCCCTGTCCTCGTCAGCTAAGACTAGTGGGAGGCAGGACCGTATACTGACATCGGTACGTGTCTGCTTCTTGAATTTCTTAGAATCTCCACACAAAGCACAGAGAGCGTTTACTAAATCGCAGCCACTCGGGTCGATATTAATTGTCTGGCAGAGTCTTGGTAGCAATTCTGCAGTTCGGTGATGCAAGCCAAACAACATAATAATCGTCTGAGACAGATCCGTGGCCGTGATTGCTGTGATCGCAGTCGCAGAGGACGCACTCTGCATACAGGTGGCCACGTAGACAGCGTTAAAGAAATCTACCGTGAAAATTACAGCTTCCGGTAACATATCCTCCATACTTGCCATACATCGTAACACCATATTTTTCACAGCAACTTTGATGAAAGGCAGGAGAAGGATAACCGGTAATTGGTACGATGATCCTTTAGCGAATCGGAAAAGAGCTTCGTACGCAGGATACGTTAGCACCATGATGTTTTGAGCTACTACGAAGCTGATAAACCGGGTCAACTGGTCACGACTTTCTACCATTTGGTGAAGCGTGTGGGTCCCCAATACGATACGACACGACATGATCAGAGAGACGTAAAATACCGGAGCCAACGTCAAGACGAAAAACGGTACAGGGAAGATAAGTCCAGCTGAGATTCCTACTGCGAACGCAGTGAACAAGATCGATGTGCAACCGGAAAGCGCAATCATTCTGGCCACCGAGATCACGACATTATCGATTAAATACGTTGCTTGGGTTGTCAAGGTGTGCGCTACCACGAAAGATAAAATTCCAGATCGAATCCAGAATCCGTAATTTACACGCCATCCTTGTGCTGGATCTTGAAGAGGAATCTCGGCTTGGCTGCTCACAAATGCCACCATGGGGAGAGGAGTCCCAATACACACAAGCAACACGTGCACCAGGGACGTATTCCTGGTGTAGGCATCCAAAGCGAGCAGCCGATGGATGGAGTACTTCCCACCGTAGTAAGTTACTTGTAGGCCTTTCCAAGCGTCGTGAAGTTTGGATAAATATTGGGGTAGAGAAGTTGACCGCATGCTCCATGCAGGTGGCTTGCGGACACAAGTGATGGACGTTCCTCACTGAGAATAAAACAAGCGTAGCAATCTACATTTCGATGCTGTTATTTAAAAACTACTTTTGAGTATTCTTTGACGACGTTTAAGTATTCCTGAAAATCCGCCCAGTTTGGGTGGTTCTTGGCTTCTCCTGTTGCCGGAAGTCCGAAAATCTTGCGTACGTCTTTCTCTGTTTTCCCGTCGACATACCATCCTCTGTAAGTCCGCCTTCGCTTGAGCGCCGCGACTGCCGCAGCGTCTGCAGCCTCCTTCTTTTTCTCCTTAACGAACTCTAAGTATTTAAGGTATTTCCCCCAATTCGGGTGTAGGAGTGCTTCACCTTTCGCTGGAAGGTCCATTATTAATCGCATGTCGTCACTAGTTTTGCCTCCGTCGAACCAGTGCTGATAGGCCACGCATCAGTGCATCGTCCCATGCTTCATCCCCCTTTCCTAGCACCGTGGCGGCATTGACCCTCTCCTCGCCATCCTCATGCGCAGTGCCTCGATTGTTAACACGGTCTGTATTTTCTGAAGCGTAGAACCCCCGCAACTGTCTGTCGTAGTTGTCGTCTTGGACTGTAGACTCGATTGGTGAGATGAGGTCTGACGTCGCGACGTTCATTATCTGCGCCCGATGAGCGGATAGAGCATGGCAGCTAGTCAAGACGAGAGCTGTAGGAAGTAAAGTGTTGCAAGCGCGCATTTAGCTGCCACTTCGTCAATGTGAATCCTACAACTCAAAAGCAGAACTGAACACTTGAACTAACGGGAAAGAAACACTTAGCAAATCGCTGCAGCATTTGGGTCACGGCATCTCGTGCCATCTCTTGGGCTTCAAATATAATACAGCTCCAAATACGGTATAATATATGTACCATAATCTCTTGGGCTCCGTACCGGTATATGATCCGGCTTCCATTGCCTTTAAAGGTTTACGGTATTAATAATTAAAGTAGCGTTTTAATGGATCGGTAAGAATTAAACGCATTTAGCAAACGCACCACTCTTTGAGGAACTGACCAGTACAAGCGATGGCACTATGTAAATAAAAGGAAAAAGAATAATTTTAATTATTCTACAAGTCTGTTAATTACTCCATTTATGAAGAAATGATTATAATTCTTCTTCTAACAGTATGTGAAAAACAGTTGCGTCTCGTGTATCAAACTTAGGTATACATACAGTAGCTCCTTCCGTCATTTTTTTCGAGACAAATTACCCGATTTACCGGTATGCCATAATCTTATCACGACTTCCATAATTTATGGAAGTCGTGATAAGATTCAAAGATTTGCTCATTCACTTGCCATTTCTCTCTTACTGGTACATGTACCTGTAAGACTGGGAGCTTTACCTCAAGTTTTATAATACTTCGAGCTACGTAAGTATGTACTCTCATCTAATGGCATCGAAAAATTCCATACCGTACAGTACTACAATAAAGTTTTGCTTATGTAAAGCTTCCGAACTATTTTTGCATAACTTCCTGTGTGGGCCACACCGTGGTGCAACTTCCAAATTTTTTTTTTTACCACCATCCGATGCCGACGCCTGCTTCGTCATTACTGCGCAGCCTACAACGGCCTCTTCGCGCCGTCCCCAGTGTACATCCCCCGTCCAAGGCCCCTTCTGTATATCAACTAGCTGCATCTCTCTCTACATCCTCCACGTTTTCGCCCACGTCGAGTACCAAGACGCGCAAAAAGCAAGCTCGACTGGCCAACCTGCCCGTATTTTGGCCAATCACAGGTGTCGATGAACCTCCTCAACGACGTCCACACGAAGTGGACATCGTGAATCGACTGTTCCAAGTTCCCAGTACGTTGATTACGTCGACATCGGATCCGAACGACCTTCCGGATTGGGATGTTCCCGAAATAGCGTTTGCGGGACGCTCCAACGCAGGCAAGTCGTCCCTAATCAACGCTCTAACGGGGCAGAAGGGACTCGTTCGGACCTCCAAGACGCCAGGACGTACGCAACAACTGCATTTCCTCAGTGTAGGAGGCAAAAAAGGGAGTTTACCGGAGTTGTCCCTTGTGGACATGCCCGGCTTCGGATTCGCCACCGCTCCAAAGAAAGTGGTGGACAAGTGGCACACGCTGGTCGGCGGATACATTGACAACCGCCGCGGGAACAATCTTAAGACGACCATGTTGCTCATTGACGCTAGACGCGGACTCGGACCGGCCGATCACGACTTCATGGACTTTCTGCACGACCTGGGGGCGCTGTACCAGGTCGTGTTCACTAAGGCGGACGCAGCGTCACGCGGCGATTTGGAGAAGCAGATCCACAAGGCCCAGGACGTGGCCCTTAACGCTGAACGGATGGTAAGATGGACATTTTTGTGGACGTTGGTGGACAATTTGATTCACCTGTATTTTTTTTTGCTATACAGAGTATGAACCCGATCATCCAGGTGACGAGTGTGAAGGAAGGATTCGGAATTAAGGAACTGCAACGTCAACTCGTCAGTATGACGGGGCTGTTAGCGTTAGAGTAGAGCAATAGAGTAACGGGGGAGGACTCTATTTTGTTAGTTCTATCTCGTTTACGTTACAAGGTTAAGGAGTTTTTTACTTGAGCCGTACGATTCTGTTTTCGGGAACGTGTCGGGATTGTCCGATTTCATGTCGTTCTCCTGTCGTCGAGATCTTCGTCGTAACGAATGTCGTCGCTGGTCTTCGTCGCGTCCCGAGAGTTGCAAAGCAGGGAGTTCGGATCGTGTTCTGGACTGCGTTTTGTCCTCGAGAACACTGGAAACGTCGACTGGTGCAGTTCGGGGGATACGAGGAACAACGCGACTGGAATCGACAACACTTGGGAGTACTAACGACGTGGTTGGTAGTGTCGGGAGTGGGCAGAGACGAGAGTTCGCTCGTAATTCAATGTTCTTCGTGGCCTGTAGGATGGCGCTGGAAACGATTTTAGGGGTCTCACTGGAGGTCTTAGGACGCAGACTCTTACTCCTTGCAGCGCTCAAGGTTCTCTTTGTCACAAGCTTGGGTTTCGGATCAACGTCTGCCGCGAGACCGGACGTAAAACTTGGCTCGTCTTCGGTTTTTGGATGCGAGGGTGGGGTGGCTGTGGCATAAGTACTTGTACGTCGAAGTTCTGGTTTCCCCTTGCGTTTCTTCTTCTTCTTGGGTTTCTCCGCTTTCTTTATCGTTTGACTGACCACTGCCTTAAATTTCGATCCTCTCTGCTTCTTCGTATCGGGTTTCTTGTCACTGTCTTCAGAAGGATTCACCGTCGTTGATAGTTCTTCTAGAACAGTAGATGAACTCTCCTCGACTTTAACAACGTCGACTTCATCAAGTGACTCACTACGTGTAGTGACTTGTTGTGCTTCACCCTCGGGACTCGGAGGGATTGGCTCTTCCTCAGCACCCGAAAGATCCGAATCCATTTCGTCGACCTCTCCGTTGACGTCAACACCAGACGAAGCGAACAACGCAGAGATGGCAGCTTCACAGTCAAGCAGGAGGTCTCTTGCAAGGCGACTTTCTTCGTCTTCAACGTCCACTTGCAGTACCTCGTCGACTTGTGCTTGAGCACTCGGACGACTTGGCGAAGGAGCTTCAGGAATGATTCCTGGTTGAGTCACTTGCTTCTTTCGCTCAGTATCTAACGCTTTGACCTGAGACGTGAGACCGTAGTACAAGAGCAAGCTCTGACACCACGAACGTCCCATTTCTTCGAGGTCATAAGTGGAGAACTGTGTGTCTCTTAGCGCTCCAAAATCGGGTCCGCAGAAACTCGCTTCGAGTGTATAACTGTTCGTCACTCCAAGCTCTTGATTCACAACCACTCGAGCTGTATTCATCTTGGATTTGTGCACAGAAAAGTCGCAGTTCCCGAACGAGAAACACTTTGCGTGTCGAGCGACGATCATTGGAAACACTCGAGGATCCGACCTAAGTCCGACGGTATCGGGAGGAGCTTTTGATCCGTCTGTACTGGATTTCTTCTTTGCAGTGTAACAACCGTATGTGAAGATGTTACGATTGATACTGTGTCCGTGTAAGTCGCAGTAAATAGCGACACGTCCGCGTGATTGGAAGTGTGCTAGCTGCTGTTTTAAGTGGTATATCGTTGGGAAGAGCTGCTCAATGGGGCTGTTCCACTTGCGATTGAGGTCCCATCCTGCCAGATTGACGCGCGTGTTGCCGTTAATAACACCGTCCGGGTTGAGCATGGGCACTACTTTAAACACGAAGTTTCGTCGAAGAACTGTAGCCCCACTGCTGGGACCTGTGAGATAGTCGAGCATTCCCTGCATCATCCAACTGCTATTGGGCTCGCCTGGATGCACCCGAGCCGAAACTACAATAACTAAATAGATACTCAAAGGTTAGTAAGAAAAATATACAAAAAAAAACAAGATTCGTACTACGTCGTTCGTCGGGTGGAAGACCATCTTTACCCGGAGAAGTGATTGACAGCAGATCACAGGAATTGCCAGCTATACTCTGGCAAAGCTCAGTACGACGACTTGTTACAGAACGTTTAGGATCTCGTTCCAGCAGATCCAAGTAGTCCATTAAATCTAGCAATAAAAAATGGATTTAGTTTTGGAATATGGTAGCCGATGACAGCGTACCGGTGTATGTGTATGGTTGGATGCACGCGAAGTAGACACAGTCGTTCTCGTGTTCGAATTCGTAGTGAAAAGTCAATGCGTTGGCCCCAGGAGGGGCCAGGGGAGACGCAGTCACGTCGTATCGGATACAAGTGCCTCGATGTCTCCAGCCTAGTCCTTTCGTTGCGTCTTTTTCTGAGTAGACTACAGGCTGCAAACCTTGTCCAAATAATGCCCCACTTTTCGCAAGATTGACAAGCGAGAAACGATACGTGATCCCTGGTTTCCCATTGCGAACCTCAAAGTAAAACCATTGACGATAAGCTCCATTCTTGACGTCCGGATGGATCAACAAATCATACTCTTGTTGAGGTATCCGCGATCCCAAATTTGTTGGTAATTTACGAAATACTCGCTCAGCTCGAAGTAAATTACCACTTTCGAATAACGAGTCGAAGATTAGAGTGTCATTGGGTGCGTTGCTGTCTCGGAAAATATTAGGTCGGTTGTATTCATACACGTGAAGACGTGACACCTCGTCGATCTCTTCATACGCTTCAGCTTCAAAATCCAGCAACGATTTGCTCTCGTGAAGAATCGGTTCAGGTTTTGGTGGCTGTAGACCGTTAAAATCTGTAGATGGACTTTTTTTCAAGGCGGCTATGGCGACGGAATTGGGAATATGTCTGCGAATTGGTAGATGCAATGGACGTTCATCTGGGACCCCTGTACGGACGTGACGTGGTTCCTCCGGCAAGTTAATGAGTGGCAGCGGAGGTGGCACCAAGATGGACTGACTCACGACCGTGCGGAACCGATTCGCACGTGACATTTGCTACAAACCCCACAGCCAAGAACTCAAAGAAAGACGACGAAAAAAATGAAATTAACAAGAGTTCTCCAGTTGCTCTTATTTTCGGCCTCGGCAACCGCCGAGTTCGTCTGCATCCCGTCGTTTCAGTCTCGTGTTGCAAGCGTCGCTTTGACATCAAAAGGGAAGAAGAGAACATGGCGAGCAGGTGCGTGGTTCTTGAAGTGGCCCTTATCCTGTTTTATGGCGACTAACTGTGTTGTAGTACGTATGATAATCTATGGCAGGAGGCCATGTCGGAGCTCAACGAGCAGGTTCATATTGAGGACCACACGCTCGAAGACGGTTTAAACGGAACATCCAATGAACCGGTACGGTTTAAAACTACTTATACAGGTTAAGTCGAGCTTATCCTGTATTTGTATCCTGTTAGCCACCGCAAGCCTCGATCGTGGAGGCTCTCCAGCATTACGCTTGTCTGTACATCAAGTACATTCAGATCTTGTCTCGATTGTCCGAGTGTTACGACCAAATGGTCCATCCCCAGAAAAGGATCGACGTTAAACAAGTGATCGAAGTGGTGGCCACAAGAGTAGTGGAGCTCAAACATCAACTGGTCAAGTGGAACCCTCCAAACCCGGACGTTATGACACAACCGGAGCGTAGTTTCCCGTGGGAATACGTCAATCTCGACGACATCCTCGTGGACCTCAAGCTTCCTCCCGAGACGGTAGAGATCCCAGTACCTCAGTCGTTTCTCGACGACCAACACGAGGACCTCGTTCGTCGTGACCGACTGGTTAAAGGGTACATGAAGCTTAAGCATGGCGTAGATTCCATCCAACTGGATGCAACCAAGCAGTCCACGGCATTGGGAGGTATAGGCATCCTGTCGCTTGATGAAGCTATCGCTGTGATCCAGAGGAACGAACGAGGTCGTCAGGGTCGTCAACGTGGTCTTCTGGTCCAGGAATTACGTGAAGAAGAGCGTCAGCGTAAACTGTATGAGGCAGCACAAGGCGCTCCCGAGATGGATCCGGATATCGCTGCTGCTAACATCCAGCGCATGTTCCGAGGCTTCTGGTCTCGAGCTGCTGCCGCTCGAGAACGTGACGCTGAGCTTGTTTTTATCGGAATGAAAGCTCCGGCGATGGATCGCTCGGTTCTTGAAAAGAAACTTGCCGATGCTCGTCTTCAACGTCGATCCGAGCAACTTGAGAACAAGGAGGAATACGAGCGTGCTTTGGTGGAATTACACGGTGTGGTCACTAGTGAAGAAGGGCCGTTCATGAAGGAAAAGATGCTAGAAGAGCGTCGACGCTGGATCACAGACGTCATGGCTACAGGGCAACTGCCTGAGGACCTAACCGGGTTTTATACTGCTTTAAACGGTGAAAGTGCGGAAGATATCGCTAAGGCACAGGCTAAGGAAGAAGAAGCAAGAGGAAAAAAAGACGACAAAAAAGGGGCTAAAGGGAAGAAAGAGGACAAGAAAGCTGGCAAAGGGGCAAAAGGGAAAGGTAAAGACGCCAAGGAGAAGCAAGAGGAGGCTCCGGAAAAGCCACCGCCGCTTACGGGACCTTCCGAGCTGTGTACTAAATTAGCTGGAGGCGTCTCGCAGTACGAGAAGGTGTGGCTTGAGCGCGAAGAGATCGACAATTTCTACCAGAAATATGACGTAGCACTCGCCAAGGACGTCGTTCGTGGCCCTGTGGAGGTCCAAGTACGTCAGCAAGTAGACGAGATGTTGGTGTTGCAGCTAGTCAACATTAAGACGCAACTTGAAGCCGCTGCAGCAGGCAAAAAGGGTAAGAAAGGCAAAAAAGGGAAAGCCAAAAAGGGCAAGAAAGGCAAAAAAGGGAAGAAAGAAAAGGGCAAAAAAGGTAAGCCTCTGCCTGGTGAGAAGATCGCTGAGCTTAAGGGCCGTGCGCCGGACTCGTTCCTCAGCGTACTAGTCGAGAACCAGATCGTACACGCGCCACGTCCTGGAGTTCGTGTGCGAGACTTCGTGGGCAGCTTCAACTTCCTCGGGACTATTTTCCAACACTCGGATCGTCGGGATCGAATGGGAAATTGGGTACCTCAAGACCCTTCAGGAGCTCAATTACGGCAGTTGATTACGGAATACGGCGTTTTACCGCTGGGTTCTCCATTTATCAGAGCTCGAACCCCTTTAGTCCGTTCATTGATGCTCTACGGACCTCGTGGATCGGGTAAAACCATGTTGGTCAGTGCTTTAGCCAACGAGACGGGAGCTCTGTTGCTCAATTTATCGCCAAGTAATCTCGCTGGTAAATTCCCAGGCAAAACAGGGCCGACGAAGCTCGTGCACATGGCCTTTTTACTGGCCAAAGCTGCAACACTACAGCCTATTATCGTCTACATGGATGAATGCGAGCAGATTTTCGCTGGTGGGGGCGGCAAAAAGAGCAAATCGGCTGCAAACACAGAAGGTCCGGCTCGCTTTAAGAAGGACCTTTTGTTCTACATCAAAGCTGCATTGGAGCCGTCGGATCGTGTTCTGGTTGTTGGCACTTCTGCGGATCCTGGAGCTGCAGAAGCCAAAGATTTACGGAACTTTTTCGACAAGTTTTTGCATGTCCCGTATCCAGATTACGCGTCCCGTGTGTTACTTTGGAAACATGCCTTGCGCTCTACAATTGCTTCCCATGCTGCGACTTTGGGGCTCTCGTCGACGGCCACAGCTACGGCGCTTGCCTCTGCGTCTTCTTCGTCGTCCACAGTGCTGGCAACAGGCTCAGCAAGTGAATTGCAAGACCCTCGTCGTCAGGAACCTCTCGATATCTCGACACTGGCGCATATTTCAGAGGGCTATGCGTCTGGCAGTATCGTGCGTGCAGTGGAGACCACGTTGACTCCTCGACGTGTCGAGTGCTTGGAGAAGCGGCCGCTACGTGAAGAAGAATTTCTTGGCGCTTTGTCGCGACAAACTGCCACTTTTACAGACGATTTCGAGAAATTTAAGGCATTTACTGCAGTCATT
The DNA here is from genome assembly GCA_011320135.1 of Phytophthora betacei. Taxonomy (NCBI): domain Eukaryota; phylum Oomycota; class Peronosporomycetes; order Peronosporales; family Peronosporaceae; genus Phytophthora; species Phytophthora betacei. The sequence goes on from JAANHX010000431.1 coordinate 393,217, forward strand.
ACGGGACTGAAAGAAACTCGCGATAAATTACGCAAAGCGGCACAGGATGCACTCAATCCTGACGACAAGAAGGATGCCAAGGGTAAAGGCGACAAGAAAGGCAAGAAAGGCAAGAAATAATGTTTTTATCTTACCTTGTTCATGAAATTTTGCGTAATTTATTATGTAATTTATTTAAATTGGAGGAAGTTTGAGTCGAGGAACGTCATCTATCTTCATTTTTTGTCGTTGTCGCTGCTGCTCCTCCGCCCAATACTGCGGAGGTTCCCATCGGGTCTCACCTGTTTGCTCGTTCTCAAAGTAGATTGCGTCCGTATACATATCCGAGCGCTGTACCCATAGTCGAGCTTCCACACGTGCAAGTTGCTCTTCGAGTTCTCTATTCTGCTTCTCCAGTATTTTCTTCCGTTCAGCACGAGCCTCAACAGCGTTGGCATCCAAGCGACTTGCTCGAGCCACTTCGTGCCAGGCTTCAAACACAGCACGTGTACCCATGCCGTGCCATCTCTGAAGCACTGCTCGCATCTGGAGAAATTCTTTCGTGGCCTGTTTCGACACTTTCGTGCACTGCATTTCCACGTACGAATCTCGAATTTGAGTCTGGAACAGCTCCATAAGTTCCTCTACCGGAACGTCCAGCGGCATGATGAAATTTGGCTTTTTCGCTACAATTATGACGCTAGGTTTTGACTTCTTCTCGATCACGCCAAGTGCTCGTTTTTCGAGCTCCTGGTCCACAATTTTCACAGCAGCTTCACGATAATCTTGAATATTCATATCAGGCATTTCGATATCGAAAAACGGTTCCGCTGGTGCCTCTGTAGAGCTCTCCTTTGACGTCTCAGTCTCTGGAGTTTCCTCTTCGTCGGAGTCGTCCTCGGAGTCACCGTCTTCTCCGCTTCCTTCAGAGTCTTCGTCATTGTCTCCGTCATCTTCAATCTCCTCGGAATTGCCAGAATTATCTTCTTCCTCCTCGTCATCTTCGATATCAGCGTCCATTTCCAGTGCACGAGCCTTCTCCGTGGCCTTGTGAAGCGTTCGCTCCTCCACGTCTAGACTCGTGATGGCTTGTTCGATGTCATAAATCTTCGCATTCTCTGGTCCTGACTCTTCCAATTCTGCTTTTAACTTGGACAATTTCTCGTCTACTTTTCTTAATTTTTTCGTCTTCGCTGCCGCTAACGCACCGTCTTTGTCTTTCGCGATTGCTCTCTCCAGCTCGTGTTTTACAGTCTCCCGGTCCTTCTCTAAACGGGAATATTTATCTTTGGATGACTTCAAGCGCACGTCTTTCGCACGTTGGAAAGCTTCAATCTTCCGACGAAGTTTGTCACGACGAGAATCGAGTTGACGCTGAGCCTTTTCGTGCTTTCTGTAGAGTTTTCGCAGGCGACGACGACGTTGTAGCATCTCGTGCGCCAAGACTCGCGCTGTACGCCCAAAGTGCGCCACGCCCAAGGTGGAATTAATGTACTCGATCGCTCGACGTCGCGTTTTCAGTTCGAGACGAGCCACTTTGGCTCGTAAGTAGAGACTAGCGAGCTGGTCTTGGGCTTGATCCTTCGTAAGCATCTGAGCCCGTAGAAGTCGACCCAGACGTTGACAACGGTATGGCTCTGCTCGAGGCAAACAGACTTTACGGACTAGTTGATTACGTTCCCGAAGAGCCACTGGGTCCAGACAAGCGCATTGCCGAAATTCTACCAGAGCGCCTGGGATATCTCCCCCACCAGCTACACTGACGACGCCGAACTCGTCGTCGTAGTTCGTGAGCGCGTCTTCGATCTCTTCCGGAGAAAAACGTTGCGAGAACGGCATGGGAGCTCCTTGAGATTGGAGAGTTTTTGTCGTGGCGAGTTCTTGTTGACGCTCAATTGCAGGGAGTAAATCGGAGTAGAAATTCTCCCATACGACTCCGTAAAACTTTAATTCGCAGTTAGGAGGTGCGAGATGATCGCAACTGGGCTCGAAAAACGACTGGATACTTTGGAGATCAGAGACAACGTCGGCATTGCTTTGGAGCTTGCTGTGGTCATCAGACTCGGAATCTCTAACGAGTTTGGATGCGAATGCGAGCACTTCCAGAAGAGCTTCGACAACTTCTCGTCTGCTGCTTCGTTGGAACTCGACAAGAGCTTTGTCCATGTAGCTCAGAGTCTCGGGTACACCCCGTGCGATGACGTCGATGGTTGGTAAACGCAGCGGGTTTTGTTCCATACAAAGAAACTGTAAATTAGTGAGTGCACGGAAGGAAAAAGGAAGTTCTTGAATGGAATTCCAGTCCAGTCGCAGTTCTCGAAGCGCCTGCATGTCGCCGATACAACGAGGTAGTTTGATGAGCTGGTTACGCGATGCATGCAGCGACTGTAGATTCGGGAGAGCCACGATAGTGTCAGGTAGTTCGATCAACTCATTCATGTTGACTGACAAGGCTGTGAGCGCTGTGAGCGCTCCTATCGACTCTGGAAGTTCCGATAGTTTGCTACAATTAAAGTTAGCGCAACGAGCACTTCGACAGCCTCCGATGGACGCTGGAAGTTGCGTAAGTTTGTTGTTTTCCAGCCATATTTTCTCAAGTTTCTCGAGTTTCCCGAACTCTTCGGGTAGTTTCTCCAATACATTACACGACAAGTTTAATATTTTCAGTGCTGTAAGTTTTGTGAGTGTATCTGGCAGTTCTCGAAGTCGGTTTTTGGTTAAATCCAGCTCCATCAGATACCTCAGCGTCCCGATACTCTCCGGAAGTTTTTCAAGGCCATCGTCGATGAATGACAGCGTCTCTAGTGAAGGAAGCGCTAGTGGAAGAGCTTCCGGTAGTTCTCCTAAGTCATGACCTGTAATTCTCAACGCCAATAGATCGCGGAAAGGCAGAACTCGTTCCCATGTGAAGAAACCGCAAGCTTGTTTCCAAGCGATGTTGAGTTCTCCCGAAGTCTTGGCTTGATGGGCAAAAGGAGCCCACAGTTTCTGGTTTTCCAGCTCGAAAGCTGCAAGTTGTAGCTCTTGTTCACGCTCCCGCTGCTTCTTACGCTCTTTCGTTTGCTCGTCAAGCCACGCACGTCGTTCGTCTCGGTCGAGGATGCCGCTAGGCATTGCCTGAAACGAAGACAAGATTAGTCAAAGGAATTTAAAAAAAAACATCGCATGGTTTATTTTCCTAATCGGGCATAAAACATCAAAACTTGGGCCTATTTCTCCAAATGAACTGCTTGCTCGCAACATGCCGCAACCTACGGGGCCACGGGTGTGAACGCCTTCCGTGGAGGGTTCAGTGGCGCCGTAATGTGCTTCTTAGACTTGGGAACAGATTCCTTGGCTGTCAACATTTGGTCCATCTTCTCCTTGACACGTCGAGCGTAGTGTTCGTCCACTTCTTTGAAGTTGTCCAGCGTACGGTCTTGGACCTTCTTGGAGGCGTTCACAAGCGACGTCGCGATGTTATCCGTTAGACGTTCGCGAGCTTCGTCGTCCAGTACTTTACGGTAAAAAATCTGGACTTGCGAGATGTTGTCATCGTAGGCAGACGAGTATTTGTCCACCACGGTATGTTCGCCATCGTACGTTGTGTAGCGCAGCGATTCCACTTCCTCGGGTCCTCCCATACTGTTCGGGAAGTAAGTTGGAGCGTCGCCCATGTTCCCGTTCACTACCATGGGCCCGTCACGTTGATACGTCTGCGGTTCATTCAGCGGACGGTTAACCGGAATCTGCTGGTAGTTCTTGCCAAGACGGTGACGTAGAGTGTCGGGATACGAGAACAAGCGGCCCTGTAGCATCTTGTCGGGCGACGGAGTGATTCCAGGCACCATGTGCGACGGGGAGAAGGCCAACTGTTCGATCTCAGCGAAATAGTTGCGTGGATTCTTGTTGAGCACCAGACGTCCAACTTCTTTCAACGGGAAATCTCCGTGTGGCCAGACTTTGGTCACATCGAACGCGATGTGTTTGTGTTTCTTGGCTTGCTCCACTGTCATCGTCTGGATGTACAAGGTCCACGACGGGAACTCGCCGCCTTCGATGGCTTCGTACAGATCACGGTTCGCATAGTCAGGGTCGGCGCCAGCCAAGAAAGCAGCTTCGTCCACGGGCATGTTACGGATCCCTTGATCCGACTTGAAATGGTACTTGACGTATGTAAGCTTGCCTTCCGAATTCACGTTCCCAAACGTGTTACTGCCGTAGCCATTCATGAATCGGTATCCGTCCGGGATGCCACGATCCGAGAACAACCACGTCTGCATGTGTAGCGACTCGGGACGTAGAGACCAAAAGTCCCACGCCATGTTGGCATCCTTCAAGTGCGACGCTGGTAGACGCTTCTGCGAGTGAATGAAGCTCGGGAACAGGATCGGATCACGGATGAAGAAGATCGGCGTGTTGTTGCACACGAGGTCCCAGTTGCCTTCTTCCGTGTAGAATTTAAGAGCGAAGCCCCGCGGGTCTCGCATCGTGTCGGGGCTCCCGGATTCCGCCGTCACGATTGAGAATCGAGCTGCTACTGGCGTCCGCTTGCCGGCATCCGAAAACATTTTAGCACACGTGTAGTCAGTGATCTCGGGGTGCGTCACCTCGAAGTATCCGAATGCGCCGCCCCCTTTGGCGTGCACGACGCGCTCGGGGACACGTTCACGGTCGAAATGCGAGATGTGGTCGATAAACTCAAAGTCTTGGAGCAGCTGTGGTCCAGTGGACCCAGCAGTGGCGGAGGCCGTCAGTCCGTATCGCGGCATCGGGGCGCCATTGCTCGTTGTAAGAGTGGGTGGAGCCATGGTGACTTGGTCTTTGCGGTCGAATGTGAGAATGAGTGCGGGAGCTTCACGACAGCGAGTGCCGCCGTTGGGTCGGACAAGTCAGTCGTCGCTCTGCGAAAGGGAAAAGAATTGTGACACCGAACTGTGCTGGGACGAGTTTGCAGCTTGAACTACTTAGTGTCGGTCGTAGTACAATCGTGGGCTTCTCTTTACTTCTCTCTTCCAAAAAACCCCACTCAAAACTCCCAGCTAACCGTCTGATAGGTTTGAAAACAATTACAACACCGTGTTGCTTTCTTGGATACGCAATGGCTTACGAGTAGCCCACGATTTCACCATGGCGGTCAGCGTAGAATGTGCGGGATGCTTGATGCATGATTATGTTTGCTTCCAAATCGGGAACGGCTGTACGGCTTCCTTATCGATTCCGCATATAGGTGCTTACTGCACCTTGTTCATTTCGAACCGTATTCATTTCAGAGGATTCTAAACCAAGCCGAGGTCGGATATATGGTCGCTCCATTAACCTCCAATGCCGTTGCCAACGACCCCGGAGCGCAGCATTCCAGTGAAGAACAGCCAAGCCACCGCGCTGGATGGTTCTCGAAACTTAAGCATCTCTGGTTTTCGGTTCAAATCAGTCATAGTGGCAAGTACTCCATCGAGAGACTTCTAGCACTGGAAGAATACACTCGAAACACCTCCCTCCTTCGGGTGCTCGTTGTGTGTATCGGAGCGCCACTACCCATGGCAACACTCGTACTTGTTCAAGAATGCATCCCTCTTCAAGACCCATCACAAGGTTGGAGCGCGAATTACGGCTTCTGGGTCAGAGTCGGCATCCTCGGCGGAGTTGTGGCCGTCGGCATGGCAGCTTTCGCGCTCTACATGATCCCTGGAGTTGTGCTGTCTAATCTGCAACTTGCGCTTCTTTTCATCGGCCAAGGAGTTTGCTATCCTGTCATTGGGATGTTCATTGCTGCGCTTTGGGTCTTTCCAATTCCCTTCATGGTCCTCTCGGTCATGAGCCTGTACGTGCTGCTTTTTGTCGTGCTGTTCCGTTTAATTGCTGGTAAGCAAGTCGTTAGTCAAATGGCAACGCATCAACACGAACTCATCTTGCTCGTCAGCTTCAGTGGCTCTCAGTCCGTCATGGCGATCACCTACGCCGCATACGAAGCGCTGTTTGATCAAGTCACCAACACCCACTACGAGCTGCCTGTGATTCTCCTGCTCCCAGTGATCAAACTCCTCATGAAGAACTTGGTTTCTTTACCTATTGCACACATGAAGGACATGATACCAGAGGGCGTCATCTTCACCGTCGACTTCTTCAACTCCATGTACCTCGCCACTTGCATGCAGAACACGTCTTCGATCAAGACTGTCGCGACGATGATGGTCCTCGACTTTGGACAAACCGCAATCTCGTTACGAAGACTGCATCGGCAGTCTGACACGATATTATCTCGACTTCGCGACGCCTGTGGCATTTCTCTTGACAACGATAGCCTGCTCCCGGTAGTCCGCCTCTTGTGTCGTGATCCAGATAAATTCGAGCAGCAGTGTCGTAGAGATATTATGCTCTTCTCCTGCCTTCCCCATAAGTTGTCACCACAGGGGCGAGATCTGCTCGAGAAGTTGAAAACGCTGCCAGGAAATGGTGTGCGCACGCTCCCACAGCTTCGCGCATCTAGGCGCAGCTCCATTTGTTCTAATGTGGCGAAAGTCCGACCTTCAAACACCATTCGTAGCTGCCTTCGTACCACCGAGAAAGTGCAACCAAGTGCCCTCTCCACGACGGTAGTAAAACCAGTCCAAGCTGAGCAAGAACCAGCCGATATGACAGTGAGTAGTACCGATTCTGACAGTTCACACCACAATATTCTTGGCCAGACGCTCGAGGTGTTGTTCTTCTCCGAGTGTCTTTTGCTGACAGAGTATCTGGAGTCAATCATTCCAGTTTTATACGGCCTTTTCATCTTCCTGGTTGTGAATCTCCCCAGTGCACCATACCACGTGGACTTAATCGGTATCGATCGCGATAATGTCGGAGATACACTGGCCAACGTTTACATCTACGCGCTCCTCGAGTTCCTCTCGTTTGTGATGCTCACGCTGTTGATGATGCGGAACTGTCGGCTGCAAGCGATGTATCACTTGGCGTTTGTACTGGAAACTCAAATGCTGTTGGTGCAGGTGAAGTTGATGACTTGGGTCCTGATGAGCTTGAGCTTTCGCGTCGTCCACTTCGGTAAGATATCTTCAGTCTTGTATTCTTCTCTTGACATTTCTGAGCTGTACACGCTTGTGCATGTCGTAGGCGCCGACTTCACCTTTCAATTCTCCTGGATGAATTAGGATAACGCCCAATAGAACCTACAGACTTTTGCCATCGTCCCATATTGATCGATTGATCGCTTCAGTTTCATCCAAGGAAAAGTCTTGTCACTCAAGCGACGCATCCAAAGCAGAAGAGGAAGCACAAGCCACAAGCGACACGTACGATGGACGAGCTTCAAAGTGTCGGGGTCGGCGTTGCTCTTGGACTCATTGTCGTCTCCGTCCTGACGTTCTATCCAGGCAACCCGTTCGACTACACCACCGACCGAGAGATCACTGACAATAATGACGAACCCTCGACGGTGTCAGATGATCCAACAAGTATCAACGCGTCGACGACGGAGAAGAGCGTAAGACAGCAGCAACTTGAAGACATTGAACGGGCTGCTCAGCGTGTGAAGATCCAGAAATTGCAGGAGTTACTCGGTCTGGAGAAGGAAAAGACTCTGCAGCTTGTAGAACATGCCAAAGCACAAGCGATCAGTGCTGCAAAAACACCTGGACGAAGGACTTTTAACAGCTACTCCACCAGCTGCAAGAGTGCGTGGCTTGATCGCAGTTTCTTCATCATCATGCTCGGACTTCTGGTCTGGGTGTTGTGGCAAGACTACAGCATCAATTTCTTCTCCATTGCTGCGTACCTGCTCCCACGTGAAGCCCAAATGGTCCGCCAGGTCGCAGCAGCTCCTCAACATCTCGTATCCCAGTTTCTGGAGCTGTGGTAATGGGGACACACATCCACATTAGCACCACAAGTGTCCCTATTCAGATATAATACAAGTAAGCACGAGACATATGCACTAGTATCTGTATTCGTCGTGCGTGGCCGGTCCACGCACTCACGTCACTGTCTCGCTCACGCGTTCTACAGCAGCCGCTTCTCGGCAGCGCGTGCGTGGCCCTCAAGACCCTCCATACGAGCTAGTAATGCCGAGTCCTGCACGAGAGCCTGCGATTCTTGTGCGTCGTCAATGCGCATCCACGTTCGGATACGGAGGAACGTGTGCACCGACAGTCCGCCGGTGTACTTGGCAGTGCCGCCAGTCGGGAGCACGTGGTTCGGGCCAGCACCATAGTCTCCAAAGACCTCAGCAGCACGGCCACCAATGAACAGACCGCCATAGTTGGCAACCTGGTCCGCAACTTCACGCGCGTTGCTTGTAATAACTTCCAAGTGCTCAGGCGCCAGCAAGTCCGACACGCTAACACATGTAGCCATGTCGGGGCACAGCACTGCAAAGCCGTTCTTCACACTGACGCTGGCCGTAGGGGCTGACGGCAGCGTCTCCAGCTGCTTGGTGAACTGTTCATTCACTGCGTCAATAATCTTCTGGCTGGTCGTCACCAGAATGGGTACAGCCGCCGTGTCGTGCTCGGCCTGGGCCAGTAGATCAGCCGCGATAGTCGCAGCGTCTGCAGTCTCGTCCGCAATGACGAGACACTCGGAGGGTCCGGCCAGCATATCGATGGCGCATTTGCCGAACACGAGCGACTTGGCCGCCGTGACCCACTTGTTACCGGGTCCTACAATGATGTCACATGGCGGGATTCCTCCCACTCCGTAGGCCATCGCAGCAATGGCCTGGGCGCCTCCAGCGGCCAAGAAATAGTCCGCTCCAGACAAATAAGCAGCAGCCAACGTGGCAGGCGCCGGGCGGGGCGATGCCACCACCACCGTCTTGACACCAGCCACTCGGGCCGTCACAGCAGTCATTAGCACGGACGACGGCAGCGGGTAGCGACCACCGGGGGCGTAGCATCCAGCAGCGTTCATGGGCGACACCTACATACATTAACACCCACATTTCAGTCATTAAACCCACGAGGTCGTTATAAAATACCACTTACGTCTTGGCCCGCCAAGCCGCCCTCGATGGGCTGCTGAAAGTTGGAGATCGAGTCACGCTGAGCCTGCGCAAAGACCTTGATACGCTGCGCCGTGCGCTTCAGAACGCTCTGCTCGTTCTTCGGAAGTGCCTCGAACGCCTTGGCCAGTTCTGCTTTGCTCACGAGCAGAGGTGTGTCCTCGGACGGGATGTCGCCGAGTCTCGCTGCGTGCTGCTTGAGCGCGTTTTCTCCCTTCACGCGCACGTCGTTGACGATGATCGTCGCATCCTGCAGTGCTGAAGTATCAACGGGGTCGTACGCGAAGCTGGCCACGTCGGCCGGCGCGATCTGCTTGAGCGGGGAAGCCATCGGATGCGGAATCGGAATGTACTGGTGGTGGCGAGTCAAAGAGTGATGGTCAATTTGAGGTTGTTTGTGTTTGTGCAAAAGCTGACGTACGAAAAATCGTGTGACGCACATGGATTCGAAAAACCAGCCAATTGAAATACAATTCGTGGAATGTTTTGACCAATCATCTGTAGTATTTCAATTGGTGCCTCATTCCTCAACGTACGAGTCAGTGATCCTCCGGATTTCAGCACGTCCGGCTTCAGCGTCGTCTTGGTCTACCGATGCTGATTCTCCATATTTCCGTTTCTGTGCTATTCCATGGCGCTGCTGTAGCCGATGTAGCCAGCCATTAGAGCACTTTATTTGACCGTTGTCAACGTACGCATTGACGCGAATAGCGAGAGCTCTAATTTCTTTACCCGTGATGGCCTTCACTTCGCCGTCCATGTCCTTGAACTTGTCCATGATGCGCTTGTCAGCCTCAAAGACACCGGGACTGACAATTCTTTTGCGGGAGAGCTGGCTTGGTTGCGCAGATACCCACTTTGCCTCCCCAGTCACCACATTGCGGGCTGCGTCGTGAGAGAGAGGCTTGTCCAGCTTGAACGTTCGGGTTGCCCACGTTGCGAGCTGCGAGTTACTCAGTTTGCCGTCGGCGCGGATCTTCTTAGCGTGCTTACATATCGCGATCTTTTGCTCGATGCTAAGACGGTTTCGGCGCGAAGTAGTGCCGGCAGTCATGGTACAGATGTGCGTTGCGATTCCCAACTCCTAATTCACCTAAAAACAGTGCATCGTAATGATTGGTTAATAAGCGTGGCTAGGAGTTTCTAAACGTTTTCATTTTAAATTTTAATAAAACGAAAGAGTTTAGAAACTACTGTCTTGTATTGCCCATAAATCAGCTGAAGAATAATATAATATTTTACTGTCATTTTCGCATTATTAATACAAGATCTCAAATGGCGCACCACTGCCATTCTGGTACGTCTTCAACGAGAGGTTGCACAGACAAGAAAAGCGTGCTCAAAGCTGCCATGTCCGTTTGTCGGCCCACACATCCATTCAAATAGCGCGTACACATTAAGTTTTTGTACGTGCCGTAACCTGCGTTGGTAGTAGTCCGATAACTTTCTTTGACTCATCGATGAAGATTCCCAAGCTTTCTGAGTCAGTTCTCACATGCTGAGTTTGTATTGCCAACTCAATCAGTGAGGAAATCGATCAAGCAGCCAAGATCGGATTGTGCTTCGATCTAACTGTTGCGTTAAGAAATTGCATTACTGTCGAACTGGGCTATCCTGAAAGTACAAAATAAGATTTCGTGTTGCCGACTTACATTTGTCATTTGCGTCCTCGCAGACTATAGTCGAAGAGCTTTTGTGGTCATTTTGAATCGAAATTGACCGCCCTTTAGTAAAAATACACTTGCTGAATCTACCAAATTTGGAATGATAACTGATCCCATTTGCACTTTCAAAGAGGACAGAGGGAGGGCTTCAAAAGCCTGCATGTTAAATCGCAGAACTCTTGGGTTGCAACTTTGCCCTCCAGCCTGGGGACTCCACGCCGAAAACGAAAAATGCGGCGAAATACAGTTGCCCCTTTTGCACTAGAGGCCAACCATGTGAAAAGCTCGGAATCGAAACGTGGTTCCACGATCAAGTATGGTTCGTGGATAATGAAGCTAAAGCGCGCGTGGCTTACGATTCAAGTAAATCACCGCGGGATCTACTCAATCGAGCGCCTTGTCGCACTTGAAGAGTATACGCGGACGGCACATTTGCTTCGAGCAGTACTCGTATGTGCAGGAACACCTTTGCCGATTATAATCATAGTCATTTTCCAGGAAGCTTTGCCTCTTGAAGACCCATAAAATGGATGGCGCGCTAGCTGGGGATTTTGGATTCGAGCTTATGTCTTAAGCGGGACGACGGCACTTGCTGTCGCTGTTCAATTGCGATATATGCTGCAAGGTGTAAGTGTTTCACTCCAATTGATAATGCTATTCGTTTGTGTGGCGGTGGGATTCACAACCGTATCGATCATGGTGGCGTCGGTGTGGGTGTTTCCAATCCCTTACATGGTAATCATAATGATACCAGCGTTTTTGATGCTGTTTGCGTGCACAGTTCGCGTCCTACTAGGTGCTTCAACTTTCCGGGATGTTCTAGCAAATCGTCGACAATTTATTCGCTACGTGGTTGCCGTGAACACCCAAGCAGTGATGGCGGTGGCATATCCGGCGTATCAGCTGCTCTTCAACTCCGTAGCAGGGTCAGCCTACGAGCTCCCAGTATTTCTGCTACTCCCTGCCTTAGAAATCGTTCTCAAGAACCTCGTATCACTCGACTTAGCCAAATTGGCGGACGTGATCCCGGAAAACATCATTTTTACCGTTCATTTCTTCAATGCCATCTACTTAGCCACATGTATGCAGAGCGCTTCGTCAACCTTTGCGGTTTCCGCGATTACTATCATTGACTTGCTGGAAACTGGAATAGCGTTGTACGGGATCTACCGCTCATCTACCCGGATCATGAAGCAACTTCGCCACACTATCGGACCATCTATGAGCGAAGATTACCTGCTGTTCGCTGCGTACTTATTGTGTCACTGCCACGGCAAATTCACGAAAGAAGAACGCGCACAAGTGCAAGTACGCTCGTGTTTTCCTCCTCAGTTACTGACCGAGAGACAATATTTTCTGAACAAGCTTGAAGATGAAAATCTGTAGTAGGTCTTAGCGATAAGACTACTGCTAGGGAAGCTGGCGCTTCCTGGTAAACCCAAAAGTCTATTGTGAGTCTTCTAGAGTAGAATCCCTAATGTCCATTCACTGCCAAGCACGCCCTATGCCTTGGCTGTGTTGTCCTAACCCCTAACTAGCCAGCTCGGCATCACCTTCCTGTGCTTTGCCCTGTGTGAGTGGGTGAAGGCTTGCCATTGAACTATCCACCACTACAAAATCTCAACGTTGGTCCAAGTTTCCCCCTTTCGACCAACACCCAGTCAATGTCAACAATAACAAACGTGCTTCCATTCGACTGTGGACAGTCTACTGATAGTCGCTGGAGCACAATGATTCAACCTGTTGGCCCTACGAGAAGAGCGGTCGTGCAAGTAACACGAAGCAAACAAAGGCGTAACGCTAACGCTATCGCCGCCGTGCCGTCTGTACAACACATCGCTTCTCTTCGCAAGACTCTCGCTACTCTATTTACTATCGAGTGCATGATTCTGGCCGAGTACGTTGAGGTCGTCATCCCATTGTTGTACGGCAACTATATCCTCATGATGGTTCACCTCCCAAGCGCACGATACCACACAGAACTCACTGGCGTCAATGAGGAGAATGTTGTGTCTACCGTGCATATGGTCTTCCTGTACGGACTACTGGAGCTCGGTTCGTTCATTCTACCCATGCTACTGTTGAAGAGAGGATGTGGAATGCAAGCACTCTATCATCTTGCGTTCGTTCTAGAAGCTTAAATGTTACCAATCCAGAGCAAAATTGTCGGCTGGATGCTGATCACACTCGGTTTCCGGGTTGTTCACTTTAGTAGGTGCCTACAAATTATCTGTTGGTTCCGCCTTCAATTACTAACACATTTTACTAATAGGCGTCGATATCACCTTTCAGTTTTCGTGGATGCATGACAAGAACCGCATCTAATGATACACCGAGAGAAATAAGGAAACCAAAGTCAACTTTTGCACACTATGACTTCGTATGGTCCAGTTAAACAAGGCATTATGCCCCCTTCACCCTCTCCGAGATACCACCCACCATCTCAGACAAGAAAGCTCCGCCACTTCATCCCATGCGCGTGTGGTAGCGGCTTTATTAGACCCTATCACAATCTGCATTTATGCTATGACGTTTTACCGGTAGTTAACGGTCGTTTACGTCTCTTGACAAGTCTTATAAAAGCACGTTTACCCTGCGTTTTATTTTATAATGCATCGCTAAGGCGCAGTCTTCGATTGTGCAGCTACTTCAAAGGCCGTTCGTCACCGGTTAATATCCATGCATCACCCTACCAAATCCGAATCAACCGCAAGGATGATAGTACCTCTTGTACCTCTGGTAGTACCTCTCCGTGTCTTACAGCACCCAGCCGAAGCTACCGTCGCACCTGTCCATTGCAAGCAGCTCACAATCAAGACAACCGCCAAGAAGGAGGTACCTTTCCGTGTTAAGTGTATGCTGTTAGTCTCGATTGCTACTGTGGCCGCGGCGGTTGCATGCTTGATCGTCGCTCTGACCTGGAAATCTGTCGGTGTCAAACGAAATGGCCGACCGGTAGTGCTGCTGCTTGGCGACTCACATACGCAGAAGGGCACCGATCCAGCGAAGCGGGGATGGGTATCGCTACTGCAGGACCAGTACGTGATGACCTCGGACGTCGTAACCCGAGGACTTCCAGGGTACAATACAAAGTGGTTTTACAAGTTCATCGCGCCAATCATCGAGCAAGAAGTCCGGGAGGGCATCTACAGTACCCCGGCTCTGATCACAGTTTGGTTCGGCAGCAACGACGCCGCTCTGGCCAACGGAACTGCTTCTAGAACCCACGTTCCGATCGAAGACTATAAGAAGAATTTGAAGAAGATCGTCAAAAAGTTCCAATCAGCAGCCCCAGAGGCGGAAATTTTGGTGATCACCCCACCGCACGTCAACGACGCTGCAAGAGCCGGGTTCTCCTCGTTGAAAAGCGGAACGATTGACCGTACAAACGATATGGCGAAGGAATATGCTCGTGCCTGTGTGGAGGTGACCGAGGAAATCAATGTTCAGGTATTGGACCTGAACGCGTTCTTCAACGCGATGCCGGAGACGACCCGAAATGGACTACTCGACGCCGATGGGCTTCATTTGAATATAATGGACAATATTTTAGTGTACGAGCAGCTATGGCTCAAGATTGCCAACCAGTTCCCTACTCTAGAGGGCAAGCTTGCGGTTCCGCAGTTCCCAGGTGCCCGTCACTATGCTGAAGTCGACCCCTGGACAGACCGCGGTACTTAAGGACGTTGAGCTCAGCAACATCTGCTGGGGATTGCTAATGATGTTGCTACCTGCAAGATGTATTAATAACGCCTTCTATGAGAAGGATAGGTTAGAAAAGCGGGGTCTGTCAGGAAATTGAAGCTGATTGGGATGTAACTTTAGAAAAAGTTGGCGATTTCATTTAAGAAACAAGCCTCAAAGCCTTCACGCCCTCGCACTACAGACAACGAAATCTGTTACCGCGCATGTCTCCTCTGTCGTTGCTTCCATGCCTAAATGCTCCAGCTACTGCATGCATTTCCGAATCCAGTTTGCTCCTGCTATTTCGCGAAGACGCTTGACTACGTTGAAAGCTTGGTACATGTGACGGCTTTATCCGTAGCACCCGTTTATTGTGCGTTCTACCGTGTGATTGAACGGAGTGGTTACCGCAACCTTAACTGTGAGACATGTAAGGTTGCTTTAGACGAATTTAAAAATTTCCGCTCAAAATTACTGTTTCTATACTTTCAGAAACTCGTAAGTTCGTTTCGTTTGTATAAGTACGCAATTACAGTAAACATCATTTTAAGTACGCTTCATTCATAGCCTCTCATTTCGAAAGCGCACGCAGAGTGGCGCAGCGGGAGAAGGACGGAGGAAGTTCACGACGGCTTCAGGGACTCTCCAGTCACCCACGAGAAACGCGACATCAGGCGTCATGTCCGGTACGCATTTTAATAACAGAAGAAAGAAGCTATACTACGCTATATAGTAAAATGGATCTGTTTGTATGTCGAAGGGCGACGTTTGCGTAGCAAGTCAACTAACAGCTCGCGACCACACTACGCTCAACTTACACTGGGTATAGAGAAGGACCATTCCAGCGATGAGGATTACAAACCTGATGATGAAGATATCGATGTCGACATTCAGAGCCCAGAACGGGGTAAGCTGTGCAAGTTGACCTTAAATTATTGCTACTTATCATAACTATATGTATATATATGTGACATACTAACAGGTGTGAAGTGTGGAGAGAATACTGGACATAAGGATGAAGATGTATCTGGAGAGGAGAACAAACTGGTAGAAGTGAACAAAAAGGAGGAAGAGGAAAATAAGGGTGCGTTCATTGGATCTATTCTGTCGTCAATGGTAATGATATATCGGTCGTCAGTGGTAATGATATATCTAAATATTGTCATATAAAATGTATTGTACGCATCTTTGCAGGTAGCAACCCAATAAAAGCCAAAGGTACAAAACGGTCACGTGCCTCCCAGGATAATGCAGCTTCCGCTTCATCTATTGCGGAATGTGTCGGACAAGCAGAAAGTATTGGCAGTAGCGAGGGCGACCGTGATGGATACACGCCACGAAAACGGAGTAGCAATCATCTTGCTGAGCTGCGTCTATGTCGGAGCAGGGCCAGACGATTGAAAACGTCGTTGCCCCCTTTCCAAAAGTGACAATCAAGACATGGGGTGAATTCGATACTTTACTAGCGTCCTACACAAAGGCAAACAACCTGCGATTTCGAGTTCCAAAATACCCAAGACATCTATCCAAGATACAAGGTTCATTGTCCATCCAGTGAATTTAAATGCAAGTCACTGGGGTCTGATTATGGTCCGAATCGACCATGACGATGCAGACAACAGAACACGTGTACGAGCAATGATGTATGAGCCTCTTATCGACGAAGAATATCGTGGTGAAGTTGTTGAGGTATGGCAAGGAACTACGATGAATGACGAGCGGAAAGAAGGCCTTGTCGACTTTGTGGGGCGGTGGCATGCCTACTCTGCATTGGGATATAAACTAACGATAGAACCGGAATTGTGGATTGAAACACCACAACAGCCTGACCACGTAAGCTGCGGAGTACTAGTTGTTGCCCAAGCGTATAGCTACCTAACGGGGAGTATGCAGCTTCAGCAGAACCAAGTATCCAAAGAATACGTCAGTATAATGCGCCTAAAAATGCTGTGGATGATGATATGTCACTCCCACGAACGCTCGTCATCCGAGTACGAACTCAATAGGGCGAACCATGTCCAGCAGCAGTTACAGGATCAACTCGGATAAAGTAGGCCAAGCTGATAGCACTTCAACACGATTTTGGCAGGTCTTGATATCTTCTTATCATTATTCAGCTTGTTCATTACAAGCTCCAGCAGCACTCTTGATACCTACTTATCATTACTCAGCTTGTTCACCAGGAGCTCCAGCAACATTCCAAACGATAGCGTCTCCATGCGAGATAGGGTCACGTTTTCATCTTTAACAGTCTCAGATAATTCGTACCGGTGCTCCTCCCTCTCTTCGATAAGGGCTTGGACCTCTAGTTGAGCCTTCATGATCATCTCTAGACCCGTGCTGATTTGCTCCAACTTCTCCTTCAATACCGCAAGCTCCTCAAGACGTGCGCTTACCAACTGCCGCGCCAGTGCTGCCTCCTTCATAGCAATTCTGCGCTAGATGTCAGAAAGAAATGGAGCTCATGCGAACTTAGCTCATATATCTAAATTTAGCCAATTGAACGGATAGCTGTCATTTTGTGGTCCACAGGTAACTGACGACATGTAATTTATAATAATTTTCGTTTTGCTAAGGTTGCTTCTGGTTTGGCCAGGTTGCTGGAAGTGTTGCTTTAGTGACAAGGTTGCTATATATTTCGTCGTCAGATTGTAAATGGGGAACTTAGGTTGCGGTAACGCCATTCGTGATTGAACGCGCACGCAATTGAGAGACTGTAGATTTAAGCTCTCCCAATAAAGTAGATTTTCTTCTCTAAACGTATAACTTGTCATTTCAGTTTTTATCTCAAACAGCCGTTTTACTTTAATCAAGAAGAATGTAATATATTACTGAATATCCTCTGTACCAGTGATGTCACCTAGGTGAATGTTGTTTGTGGCGGCCTACGGTAACATCATTGTAAATTACGACTAGCCGAAGTAATTTAATCCGCGTGAATGTTGTACGAGCACACTTCAGCTCCATACCGCAATGTACATGTGACTCGCACGCGTATTTACTTCGGTATACAGAACTGCAGTAGTAGCTTACAGTAATGCGTCAATAGGAAACGCATGGGAGCTAATATCCTTGTAAACATAATATAGAATATATTGACAAGTACAGACTTTTGTGTATACTGTAATAAGGAGCTCATGGGGGCTACTAGAGAACTTTAGTTTCTGGAATAACGCAAGGTTTGGCAAAGCGATTATCCGGATAAAATCTGAATAAATGACGGATAGATTACCGATCGATATTCCAGTACAGTGCTGCACCCCGTTTCCGCGCCTTGGACCTTCGATAAACTTCTGGATGTGATGATCTTGAATCCAAATGAACTTAACTTTGTATGCTAAAATCTGATTTATTTGCAAATCCTATATGGTCCACCCCGCGAAAACGGGGTGCAGTACTGTACTTTATTCCAGTGGAAAAACGCTGATATTTATTTCGTGACGAAGAAAATTCTTATTCTAAAGCCTGAGAGTTATGCCAGAAACTAACGCTCTCTATTAGGGAGCTAACAACGTAATTTCGCCTAAATCTGCCTAATTTTAGCAGCATCAATTTGGAAACCAGGTATTTGAGGTTTATCTGACATCGTATCAGTCTGCTGGTGCAACTTTATTTGTTGCTGCGACACAATTACAAGTGGTACATGTAGGTTGTGTCCTAATCCAGTGCCGAGATAAACATTGCTTCCACGAGAGGATGTGCAGGTAAACATGGATTACGAAGCACTGTACTGTGCCGCACAGTTGCATGGCCTCACCATACAGTAGTACCGAGCAACAATCCAACAACACCACCTTTGATATTCCGTGAGCCTCATTTTCCAACTTCCCGTGCTCTACAATAGCAACCCGATTCCAGCTTCTCAACTCTACCAACCATGCTACATTTGTTTTGTTCTGCTGTGACCCTATCGATCGGCGCTGCTATTGTGCTCGCTGCTCCCGTCCCCGACGGCACTTGGCCAACTAGCCAAGGCCGTGTCAGCTTTGCTGCAGTCTACGTTGTCGAATCGGGCCAAGTTTTCGACGGCGGCATGAAGACGTACGACCGTTCTGACATCACCTGCCTCGAACAGACCGAAAGCAACGTGTCTACTGCTGTCTTCGAGGTCAAACCCGGAGCCACGCTCAAGAATGCCATCATTGGAAAGAATCAAATGGAGGGTGTCCACTGCGAAATGTCAGACTGCACAATCGAGAATGTGTGGTGGGAAGATGTGTGCGAGGATGCCCTGAGTATCAAAGGTGGGAACGCCTCCAGTGTCTCGAGAGTCATCGGTGGCGGTGCTCGCTATGCGGATGACAAGGTGATCCAACACAACGGATATGGTACTGTTGTCGTCGATGGCTTCTTCGCTCAGGACTTCGGCAAGCTTTACCGCTCGTGCGGAAACTGCAAGAGCAATCCTGCCCAGCGTTTCCTCGTCATGAGCAACATCTATGCTGATCTCAATGTTATTCAGACTAAACGTTCTGGTAAGAACACGAGCATTGTCATGATGAACGGAAATTTTGGAGACCATGCTGTGCTTCGCAACATTCATGTGAAGCCCAATCCTTTGGGCAATTTCACGGAGTGTGCCTCTTCTCGTGGAGTCAACATAAGCGGAGTGAAGCCGTTGGTGCTCAGCAACGGTCCCAACATCCCGGTGTGCGTGTACTCCTATGAGGACGTTCATATCATCCAAACGCATGAGCAACAGCAGAAGCTGTGTGCGTATTAAACGAAACTTTTGCAGTTGGCGATCCATCGCTAAGATGACACAAAGAGGGCCATGAAAAACGTGATAGATCTTTATTTGGAACGTACAGTCTACTGCACGATGTCGTACTGCCGTTTGAAAGTAATGAGACACACAATCAGTGATTAATACAAATTAAGGAGGTCTTGGCTTAGAAAAAGAATAATTGTGATTGTGAGCTGTGGTTCCTGAAATTACACAATTTTACGTGTATCAAATGCGAGAGAAAAAATACACAAATCACAGTTTTTTTGCGACGCACAAACTTGGCACTCGATTTCCAGCGTGTGATCTGTTTTTTAAATATCAGTAAGCTAAGGGTATTAAATATGACTGCGTTTCATCCATTGTTTTTCTCCTTAACGATCTTAAATGACGATTTGATATAATACCCTGGAGGTTTTTACAAATCTGATGTACGGAGTGATTTGTCTCAAACTAACAGCCGTATGAGGACTTGCTCGTACAATTTTTCTCTGTAGGGGCTACAATGTCGTGCAAAATCACCGCATGACATGGAAGAATACGCGTAGTAAATAAAAAATGTGAATTCGGGAGCCACCCATAGGTATTGATTGTTGAGTTGTGAGTTTCTGGTAGCCTAACCGCGAAAAACATATGATGACCGCCCACCTGGTAGGCTGGCTAAATTCCACCGTTGTCAAAGACTTTTAGGCCTTGGTTCCTGCCGCGGGGTCTGGGGTCGCGAAAAATAAGCATCCCCCAACCCCCGAGTGCTAGTGTCGTGGATCGTTTTTCGGGCAATCACTGTTGACTAGCATACCCTCGTCAAATTGCTACCGGTAGTGGCTCTGTAGTTCACAGCACTGGTTGGTAGGAAAGTACTTTGCATCCATACTAGCAAACACACAAAGAGAAGAGGAGGCAAGTGCGCGCAGCCTAAAATTCTTGGAGGAGTTGCTGCTCCATGACAGCGGTGCGTACGAGCCACAGCTCAGCACATCCCAAGGCAGCCTGCGCGCGCAGACCCAGCCCGGTACACCTCGAACCCAGGATTGCCACAACGAGATGTTCGTCCTGCGTGGATATTGCAGATCCTCCAGTATAAAATACTGATCTCAAAAGGCTATCTTGTTTTAATTTCCACACCCATGGGTGAAGGGATTAATTGCCTATCTCGAAATCAATTCTTGCCTAATAGATTCGCTGCTTTATTTTCCGAGACCCCAGCCCCCCCCCTTATCCCCCCCCCCCAAGAAAATATAAATATTACATTCGAATCTGTGGAAATAACCACATCGGTGTGAATAGCACACGCACAAAGCCAGGCGATTCAACGGAGGTACAACGTGCGAGTGGCCGGCTATCGATCATATGGACCTCCTCTTATTTGTGGCACACATTAGTTCTTGTCGCAACCCAAAATTATTCTCCCTCAGACGCCACCACGTGCAACACGCGGCGGCGGTGGATTGCACGGTATTCCTAAGGTTCCATGGCGTCCTGGTGCGTTTAGACCGCCTGCAACAGCTGGGCAGCAATCACAGCTCGGTGGACTAGCAACCAGATTAAGCCAAACGGTCAAGTTGATGAGATTTCGTACCCGAATGTGCTGGTTTCTAGTGCGAATAGGGGCCTGTTTAAGCAGATCGGTGATGCGTAGTGTGACGCGTGACGCGGCTGGTTAGTCGAGTCTGCCATAATGAACGCTACCGATAGGAAATACGCCAGTCGCTGGACAGAGCGACCGCCAGACGACTCTTTCGCGCATGATGTGTAAGTTTTATCGCTAACTTTGCTTCTAAATACCATGACTGTTTATTATTGCCTGTATTTAGAGATATGCATGGTTCGTCTAGCATCAGGCTATGGAGCTACGCTTATGTAGTAGGCCGACGTTCGACCACATCAGCGGCCGATTATCGACTCGGCTACTGCAGCGTAATCTCTCACATTATTCCCGGTGGAGGGCGTGACCGGCACGGGGAGGACGGCCTGCTGCGGTAGGAGCGGTGCAGACTGTAGCTCGCTTGCGCTTGTGGTCACGACGGCTGACAAGCACCTCCTCGCCGTTACTGTTAGCTCGATCACGCTCCTGTATCGCGAAGAGGCGATACACGCAGTTTGTAATGGGCCTACTTTCAAGTCCACTACTTCGGCTTACACGATAGCGCACGTGTATGAGGAAGCGTAAGCTGCGTTTCAATAAAATTAACTATATTTTCGCCCGAAAGTATAGATTTACTTAGATAGGAAAGCAAAGCCGATTTCCGGTAAAAATGGGAGCTGTTTATTTGTTTGTTTGGGTTTTCCTCCTAATCTAATATTCTAAATGAAATGTATTTATCAACAAATGGCTGACAGAATCCTACGATTCTTATTGGTTGAAGTTATTGACTTTCAACCAATGAATGCCTTGAATACAAACAGACCAGCAGCCTGTCAAAGGTATCCATTGGTGTATCTCATACCAATGCGAAAACCTCTTTCGTAACCAAGTGGCTATGTATAGTCACTTGAGTGTAGCCCCGTTACCCCCCCCCCCCCGTTAAGCTAGTACTTTTCTAGTCTCAACACTCAATTTAAAGTATTGACGAGGCCGTCAAAACGTTTGAGAGACCCGGGCGCTTTTCTCAATGAGCTCGCCGAGAAAGAGACCCGCGCAAGAGTCTGCTCCAGCAGATCCTGTTACGTATATGCCTGCACCTGCAGGCACTACCACTTCAGTGTCAGTGTCCGCGCAAGCGAACACGCCCACGATAGAAAATAATATTTCTGTAACGCAATACCACGCAATGCTTAAGCAACAGTATGCAGAAGCTACGACTGACAAACCGTCAGTCGTCATGGAGGGCTCGTCGGCTATGCCTACTGACTGACGGAGACATATCCACTGACTATGGGTCTGACATTGAAGACGAAGACGAGGACACCTCGTCTTCAACTGTCGACTCTAAGTCGACCGAACCAACGCCTGATCCCCCTGTTGGGGCGCGGCGTGACGATGTTCCGGACGCTTTGAATCGAAGCGTCCACGCAATGAATGAGTGGCGCAGTCAACGGTGTCGGTGCCGCCTTCTTCTCCGCGTACTGCAAGTGCAGTACGCGTTCCCTGGATGCCAAGTGCATCCGAAATCGCTGACAGGTTCGGCGCGACATCGCCGCCGAATTCGATAGGATTGTACGTGTGCAGCGCCATCAATGATGACGCTGAGGTCGTCGACCTGCACTTTGATTCGTCAACGAATCAAATGCGCGACAACCTCATCGGACGCTTTCATGAACTCCGATGGAATGCGTCGAAGAAAACTTCGCGCAAAAGCAAAGTGACTGAGTGGGTGGCACTTTGTCAGTCTTGGAGCGCATTTGTTGTGAACGTCAACAACAATGCGAAAGGCTACCGCGAGCGTATTGTCGCGACTCGCCAACGCTTCGAGACCTTCTCGAAACGTCACCTCATCGATCGCCTCCATATTGACGCTGTGGAAGCGGAAATCCCCTGCGCAGTTCCACCTGAAACTGCGTGTTCGCACTGCCATCTCGGGGCAGTGCGCCGTTCTGAACGCGATGCTTTCGGATACACTTCCGTACGTGTACCTGCTCCTCTGCGAGACCTCCGTGCTCAACTTGAGCACCGTGATGCACCCCGTGCTGGTGTCTCTCGCAGTTTTAGCTCTGAGCCTCGTACACCCTCACCATTTCTGAAATGTCCCTCATCAGGACATCCCGTGGCTCCAATGCATCTCGATGGGGAGGAAATCCTCTTCAGCGAATACGAAGACGAGCCTGATCTCGGTTCGTCTTCGGAGCTTCATAGTCCACGACTCGCTTGACAATCCAAAGTGTCGAGCCGTGCGCGTCACGCAGCGGCGGTGGCGGAATGATACCCTCCGTATGGTCAGCCCCAGGTTGACCATGGCTTTCGCGCTCTGCACGATCGTGTCGTCGCTTTGGAGCAATCCCAAAGCGCGGAGCTCGCTGCGGCTGCTCAGAACATCTAAGTCGCACCTGGATCGGAGCTGAGGCACCTGCGCGACCGCGTCGTCGCACTTGAGAAGCCATCTTACGCCGCTTCGTCGTCCTCTAGCCATCGAGACTAGATGGATCGTGTTGCTCGTAAGGCTTCAGCCGTCGACGTAAAATGTCGGATGGAGTCGCATGCTGGACGGTATGATCAACGTATACGCGTTGCCATGCCGTTCAAGTACTGTGAGCGGGCCGATGAAGCGCGGAGCAAGCTTGCTTGCACCGAAGTCAGAGACCGCATGTCGTGGTAGGTTCTGCGTAGCTAACAGAACTAATGAATTCGTTTTGAATTCATTTGTGTTGCCTCTACCGCCATTGTCTGCATTCAGCTTCTGTTTGTCTACAGAAGCTGCTATTGCGTCCTGGACAAACCGTTATTGTGGCCGTAGGTCTCCCATCACCGTTACTGAAGCCGAAGGGTGAAATTCCGTGGTTTTGGTGCCTTCACGTAGTTGTTTGAATCGTGCTCTCGTAGTGTGTCTTCATAAACGCGTTATCGCGGTGTTGTGATGTGGTTCGTATTACGGCCTGTCGGCGCTGGACAAAGTTCAGCGATTGCGTGCTGAATGGCTTGTTCAGAACGGCCTCCTTTTCTCCAGCAGGCCCGGTCTACGCGCTGTCTGTACCTGGTACATACGTCTTCTTGTTCGCGGTGCCTGTCCCCTGCACAGACACGGTGTTCTTTGTTTTCGTCTCGTTTTGGGAACGAGACGCTTGTCTTCGCGTCGTCACTAATGATACTACGTCGGTATCAGTGTTTTTCGCTAGCGGCAGCACGCAGCGAGTTGCTGTAACAGCTTGCCCATTTTCAGGAGACGATGTGCGGTGTAATCGCGTTTCAAGGCCCGGTTGAATTACGGGCTGTTGGTGGTGGCAAATGCGGTAGATGTACTGTAGCATTGCCAGTGGCAAAATCGATCATGAATTACGGGCTGTTGTTGGTGCCAAATGCGGTAGATGTACTGTAGCATTGCCAGTGCCAAAATCGATCATTTAACCAGACTCGTTTTAAATACCCGTGGAACGCCTTCAGCATTAAAATTTTGAGCCAGCGAGTCTCTGCAGCTTTGGACACAGTGCCAAAGTCGCCAGCGCTCCTGCTGTAGTGCAGATCATAGATGTCACAAAGGACCGAGTCGCGTACCCCGTACGCTGACCCTTAAGCCTATCGATCACCTTGGCAAGTACGTAATAGAAGCACATGAGATGGACGTACTTACCATCACTTCCAAAAACTGCAGCCGCGGCATTGTACTGTTCTACAGAAAGACCTCACTCGATCGATGACTGTACAGAGCAGAACATGCTCAGCAATAGAGAAGTTCTTATAGCCACTTCTACCGCCATGCTACTAATTAAAACGAGAGGAGAATAAAACTGACAGACCGAGCGTGTTTCTGAAAAACACTCCGTCGCCCCCCCCCCCCTCTCGACATGCTGATCTTGGATTTTGTTAGCTTGACGGCGAGATGAAACTGGCTATTTCCGATATTTGAAAAGATTTTTTTTTTACCAAAATGGAGCGAGGGTCGAATTACTTACGTTAAGTATGAACTTAGATACAAATCTCATTTGAACATAGGTATACGCATACACCAATCCAACCAAGGTGTGCTTGGAGGCGCTGAGCTAAGGAATACCGGTTTTACATGTCCTTTAGGAAGCATCCCAGAGGTGTCGGGCAGGTGCTGATTGTCTCGGTGTGTGCACCCCCCCCCCACCAGCCACAACGACAAACAAACCACAGTCTGTTGCCGCAGGCGCCTGTCACCTCTTGCCCCCGGAGATGTCCCTATTTGTGACAGCCACCGCCGGTCTACACTTCGCGAAATCGCGTAAACGGATTACAAGAGCGATTCGTCAGCCGAATGAGCCCCGCACATTCGACGGCATCAAGTCCCGTGTCCGTGTATCGAGTAGTCTTCGTTTTCAAGTACATGCGGTATCCGTCGTGTAGAGCGACAGTTCTTACGCGGGGGTCCAAAGTGCTCTAATTGTATAAACGTTTGCTCAGCTATCACACCAGCCGGAATGGCGTGAGTTGCAATCAGTTCTCGCATTTCGGTACGCGTGTCTCGGATGTTGGTCAAATAGGGTCTTTTCTGTAGACTGTTGCCGCAAAACACCGCAAGCGAGCTGGTCGTCGTGTGCAGAGCCTACCACACGTAGCATTCATACACGTTACGGCGTCACACCGCAAGCGACAACCACACCCGGTCCCTCCACGAATCCCAGTACTAACTTTGAAACACTTGTTCTGACGAGGGTTGAACTTCTTGAAAAGCGTACCGTTTCATTAATAGGGCAAATGGAATAAGATCTTGGTGAAGTCCGACCAATTCAAAAATGAGGATTCGCTAGGAGCGCTGACAGCTTCACGTGACATTTACCGCCCCTGGCCCTTGAAGATCGCTCAATCTCAATTCAACAGAATCTCTCCATTTGGAACTTTGTTTACATAGATCAAGACAAACTAGAATGACGTTGCAAGATTAGAGGGCGATTAAACAGGGGATTAAATAATATAACCTTTGTAGCGCCCTATTCGGTATTATACAGATTAAGTAATATTACAGGTAAAAATATTCTGAGAGCTTGGAAGCGCTTGCTGTCACCGCATGTAAGACTTTGTATTGGAGATGATTTAAAATATTGATCGTAATGGATATGTGCAGGGAAGATAGACGGGGATTACATCGTATGTCTAGAAAAGAGAGTATAAATCAGTAAGAGGTTTGAAGAATCCATTTGCAGCTACATATCGGCAAGCTCTCTCTTCTAATCGCCCCCTAATCCATTCTAAAACTTTCTCGGCTTGAGCACCTGATCGACCACGACGAATGCACCCAACGAGAAGACGTTCAAAACTCTGTGACGTGAGATGAAGAAGGAAAGCTAGGCCTCGAGGAGGCCCAAATTCATCGCGTTAGAGCACACGTACGTGAAGCCTGGTGTAAAGGGGCGACTAGACAGTGCGAAGCGCGGGGAAGACTATTTATATGATATGTACATTGCTGTAAATATGATTATAAGAAAAGTGAGCTAATACGTGTGAATCCTATGCAAAACGAGTCGATGGTGTTTACGAGACGTTCGGGGCTCCTGCGCTACACATACCCCCCCCCCCCCCCCCCCCTGCCACGACAAGCATCGCTTCGTCGGCCACTTCGTGTACCGCGCCAGACAGATACACACAGCAGTTATCACCATGGCGATGCAGCAACAGGATCGACTTCACCTTCTTCACCAGCCTTGGCGTCGTTGTCTGCGGTTGGATCACCAGCTGCGCTTCCTGCGTCCGTGGCTGATCCAGTGGCAGATGCGCCAGTGTTGGGGCCAGCGTCATCAGTGCCCCATTTCTTGCCGGAGCCTGGAGAGGTCCTTCTGCATGCTAAATGCTACACTAATCAGTATGATACTACACTCACTCACTCAGTATTGTATTGTACAGGTTTACAACTGTCTGAGAATAGCAATGCGGAAGCGAGGTCTGAAGAAGGCGAAGAAAGGACCAAACATGACGACGGTGTCCACTGCGATTTTGACGCCTTCGCCACCGGACATTTCATGGATGCTCTGAGATCAGAGCATATATTTGGAGATGTAGCCGAATACGACGTGAGCAGCTGCAAAAAGGCAATCCGGGATGAAGATAAAGATAACGGCGCCGATGATGAAACCTTGGATGAATCGGCAGTACCTGTGAAGTTCAAAAGCGATGTGGAGTTCGATTCGGAGGTCGAAGACGAAAGCGACGCGTTCAAGCAGGACGATCAAGCTATGAGAGGTTTGGAATGACATGCTTACGACTGGACATATTCTGGTAAGTCAATATTCTACAGAATAAGCTTTCTGAGCGCAACCTCATTCTGTCTTGTATTGATTTTGGCGAACTACAGTTGAAGGATGCTGTGAAGCTTTGTACGATGTCCCAAGATCGGCGGTTGCGCTCGCATTGTCGCTTCTATGGATGTAGGGCACGAGTGCCTACACAAGCAAAGTACATACATAGGCTGCACCCGGGGAGCTAGTACGGCGTCATTTGAGGCGACCATGAGCGCTAAGGAACACGCGTCTCAACAATGACAAGAAGTACAGGCATATCGCCGCCAGCACTCCAGCAGGGTGTGCTTCGCGATGGCTGACCCATACACGAAGAGTTTCGAAAGCTGTTTTTACTGGTCGACATGGGAGCAGCTACGTGTAGGCTTCGTGCCGCTATGCGCGAAGGCTCGCAGAGAGGCCGCCGAAATTAAAAATAGCTTTTAATGAATTTCTTGAAAGTTGTTTATAAATATTTTGTTTAATTTTTTTTCTTTTTTTGTTAAAGTTACTGCACCTATTAAGGCAATTAATAATATAATACCTGCAGCTAAAAAAAAAAGAAGCATAATAACTGTATAAAATTTGACCTATGGTTTCAATACTTGTAATAGTATCCAATTGATTAATAAATTTTTTTAAAAACGTGCAACCAGATCTGGCACACGGCGTGGGGATGCGGCACGCTAGTTCTAGCGCACCTGCGCAAAAGCATTTACTACAGAAAGCGCAAGCGCAAAGACTCAGATGGCGAGGACCCGGCCGACTATGGGGTCCACGACGTCGACTATGTCGATTAAGGAGCTGATAACAACTAGTCGCATACTCTGTAATTAAATACAATGTTCACACTTACCATGTCTGCCCGCTTCGGCTTGTCTTTTAAAAACTTGAGAACTGGCCGAAACATTTGGTGCACGAAGGAGCGGTGGTCGGCAGCCACGTGTTGCTGGTGGTATTAATTGCTATTGGCGGGGAATTACAAGCGGCAGTTGTGACCGACGCTACGTTAATTTCTGAGGCTAATAGAAAAGCTCAAATTTATAATAGAAGGCCAAACGTTTTAAGGTCCGGTGAGCAGATTGGTTCATCGCATCCATCTGCGGAGGGCTCGTAACAGATAAATGGTTGCGATCCTCTACCGTTACTTTATATAAGATATATATTTATTCTGTATTATACAGAATAGAGGCGTAATAAATACGTGATCTAGGTTTTGAAAGGAAGCAAATTTAGATTATACTAGAATACCGTTAAGTATGGACAGCGCTCACCGGATTATTCTTAGGGCACTGCGTAACCGGCTTTTGCTATCTCCCTCAGCATTCGGCTTACTAATCTGATTGCTGACCAAATGCTGCAGTCTGGTCGATCATGATGTCAGACTTTCTGATAGGGCTCTCTCGCTTTCATTACCATGGATTTAGGCTAACATTCGCAAAATAAATGCACTGTTGCTTACAGAAATTCTCTTATTACCTGTGATGACGAATCGACCATGAGCCCGATCGTATGGATCCCAGTCACCAGATTACGGGAAAATTAGCATCAGAGCGGAGAGATGGACCCTGTGAAGGAAGTCCAGATCCTGTTAAGCCGCTGGGTTGTGGTAAATGTTCAAGATGGTCGGTGCGCGCGCTAGGAGAACAAATAAATGACGTTTTTCATGACGAAAGTGCACCTAGTTTGTGGTGAAAGTGTTCGCCTTAAAAATGCGGCAGTTTTAGGTGGTAAATAATGTGTAGATGCAGCGGCAACGCAGCAGGCAGACTAAATGCTTTAAAGTACCAAGGGCATTCAATAAATGTCAGGTCAAACACGGTACTATAATATAGTATGGTGTTGTCTTCGCTGAGAGTTGCTGGTTATCAGGCTGAAAACTTTAGCTCTCACACACCGCAGCTTAGCCCTGGAGAGCGGGGATTTATTCTGTGTTCTACAGAATAAGAAAACATCTTAGTTGAAGTAAACTGCAGAACCTGCTAGAATTATTAATATGTTGATGTAAGCCCTTCGCGCTAAGCGGTCAAGGACCGGACATCATATAAACAAAGACACAGCGAATGTGAACATAGAACACGATATTTATCTTACATCTGTAGGGTTTGAGACTGCCTATTGGCCGATAAATGAGTAGCGTGGAGCCAAAACCGCCATCAGATCAACACCCTCCACTTTTGATACTGCTGATGAAGCTGCTGGCGCCAACCATATTGGCTTTCATTTATACAGTCTGAACAATGTGTAGAGGAAAAATTTGCCCAGTTCCTAACTGACGGATTAGTGAGGAGGAACCGGGCAAATTATTCCGTGTTTGAATGCCATTGCTTAAATGCCATTAGCGCTTAGCCCCCCCCCCCCCCCCCCCCCCCCTTCACGCACACACACACACCACCACACCGGCACCTTTCGGTTAGCTAGCGTCCAGCGACTCGCGTAGACCCGATAAACAAACATTAGATATCCTGCAGTATAATACATATTTTAGTTTGGATTAAAATGGCTTGTTCTGTATCGCTATGGTTGATGGCGTTGACCTCACTTGCTCTAATTTTATGAGTCAACCCTCGTCGCATTACTGGTAATGCCGATCTTTCTCTACCATCGTAGTCTCCAGGCGCTTGTATAGCGACTTGACGTAGGTATTTGAACTACAATACCCTTCATAGCCACACGCATCGGTAGCATCGAGAATAGCATCCCCGTATCTAGCTGAGCACCGCATTCATCGCTCGCGTAGTGTACGAGCCCCTGATAGCCGCACAGGTACTATATGGTCGCGTTAGTCATGTAACAAGATACGAACACCAACACATCTCCTTTGTAGTTGTTGAAGCCCTGTCCTCAGACGGGCTGCACTTCTGGCGCACTTGTGGTTCATTACGCAAAAGAGAGAGTGAGATTAGATTCCTTATCCCCACTAACCTATGTCTTGCCTTTCAGGTGATTGCGCTGCCCGGCGCCTATAGGCCGCAGATCTCTGGTCCGGATCTTCCTACTTCAACACTCCTCCTCGCCGGCAACGTCAAGCATCCCTATCAGCGCTCTCATTTTCCACCTTCGCTGCATTGGCCTCTCGAGGCTTAATACAGCCCCACTTCGACTCGCAAGTCGGCCACCCTTGGCGCACTCAGCGCCTTCGTCATCAAGTCGGCGAGCATGTGCTTGCCCTCACGATACTCGGGGCCCAGAACGCCCTTCTTCGTGTAGGAGCCTACAAACTTTATGCGCACATCAATGTGCTTTGCCTTCGCACTCGCACCCTCACCGCCTAACTGCTTCAACGCTGCCTGATTGTCCACTCGCAGTGGCATCGGCTCTACGTGTTCGACGGCGAGTTCGCCTAGAAGTTCTCGAGCCCCTAGTAACTCGGTGGCCATCACCGAGGCCGCGGTGTACTCCGCCTCCATCGTGGACAGCGATACACCGCCCTGCTTCTTGCAGGTCCAGCTGACAGGCATCCCATCCACAGTAACGAGTCCTCCGGTCACGGACTTCCTGTCCTGCTTGTCGGCCGCGAAGTCCGCGTCACTGTACGCGACGACATCCAGCGGCTCCTCCGAACACCTGTCTCCCTTCATCTGCAGACGCAGGTCCTTCGTTCCCGACAAGTACCTGACTATGCGCTTTGCCAGCCTCCAGTCTGCCATCGTCGGGCTGTGTGTCCGGCGAGACGCCTTGTGCACAGCGAACGCAATGTCGGGCCGCGTGCAACGCGCCACCCACATCAAACTTCCGACCAAAGACTGAAACTTCGCAACAGTCACTGCGCTACCGTCTCCTGACAACGGCAAGGTCTCGACCGCATCCAACGGCAGGTCATTCCACTCCAAGCCAATGGGCGTGCGCACCGGGCGCGCCGCCTCCATCTGGTACTCATTCAGGATGTCAGTGATCGCAACGTCCTGATCTAGATCGTATCCGTTCTCGTCATCATACGTGACGCGCGTCCCCAAGAACTTGCTCACCACACCCAGGTCTTTCACAGACAGGTCCGATAGCTCTCCGAAGAACGCATTCACCGCGTCTTGGTCCGTGCCGGTAACCAGCAGGTCGTCCACATAGACGCCTACGACGACCAGCACTACTTGCTTCCGTCGATAGTAGACGCACATGTCCGTCAGGCTCTGCTCGAATCCCAAGTCTACCAGCTTCTGGTGGAGCAGTTTGCTCCAGAGTCGCCCAGCCTGCTTTAGTCCATACAGCGCTTTCTTCAGCTCGAGGACCAGCTCGTCGTCACTCGTGGCGCTCAGCTGCTTCTTGATTTCTTCCGATATGACCATTCCCTGCGGCAGCCGAATGTAGATGTCCAGTTCCGGCTCCTTCTCCGCCTTGACGTAGGCGTTTGGTACATCCCCGTGTCTTGCTGGGACTCTCCACTTCCTGGCCAAGCACAGGATGAGTTTCACACTGCACATGTCGATCACCGCGGCAAAGGTGATTCCATAGTTCACACCGAACTCCTGCTCATTTCCACAGACCACGAGCCGCGCCTTCAGCCGTTCGATGAACCCTGTAGCATCTCTTTTCGTCTTGAAGACCCATTTTGTATGCAGTGCACGCGCCCCACTGGGTACCGCGTGACCTTCCACACTCCATTTTCCTCGAGTGCTTCAAGCTCCTCTTTCATGGCTTTCATCCATTTCTCACGCCATTGGCTGCGCATTGCCTCTCGGTAGTTCCTCGGATCTACCTCCATCACACTGTTTACCACTCTGGTTTCTTGCTCCTCCTGCTGCACGGACTCCTCTGTGTTCTCCGCAGCCTTTCTTGCGACCGAACGTGTCTCGTGACGTTCTCGCTGCCAGGTTTTCTTATGCTTGAATCGCCTCTTTCCCTTTTCCCCGCGTCTGCGCCCGGCCGACGCGCTCTCAGTGGTGGCCGCCTCAGCGGCGCTCGCAGATCCACCCGTGGACTCATCCACAACAGCACTCTCATCATCCTGCAGGTACAGTCGCTGCACTTGCTCGTTCTGGGTCTTGTTAAGCGTCTCAATGTTCTTCACGTGTTGTGTTGTGACCACCACGCGGTCCTTTGGCAGGTAAACTCTGTATCCTTTCGTTAACTTCTCCAATCCCGACGATCATGCCGTGCTGAGCACGCTGCGAGAAATTCTTGCTCCGCGGGTCTCTATACACAGTACACGGGGAGCCAAAAACGACGATCTCACCTAGTGCCGGTGTCTGCTTCGTTAGTATCTTCAACGGTAAAGCTCTGCCCGGGTTCGAGTTAGTCGGCGACCTGTTCAGAATGTAGGCCGCGTACTGTACAGCATCCCCCCAAAAGTTTAATGGCAGTCCACAGGCGAAGATCATGCACCGTGCCATGTTCATTATGGTCCGATGCATGCGCTCAGCCTTCCCGTTGCTGGCTTGATTTCTGGCCTCGCTCCGCTGACGCACTACGCCGGTCTTCTTGCAGAATAAGTCTACGTTTTGGTACTCTCCGCCCGAGTCCGCTCTTAGTACATGAATCCTGCAGTCGAAACGCTTCTCAAAGAACGTGAGGAAGTGTTCGAACTGCTTGGCGGCAGCATCTTTCGTTCGCGCCAGGAATACTCTGCAGTAATTGCTCTTATGATCGACGAAGTTTATCATGTAGCGGTTATTGAGACGATATCGCGGCGTCATCGGACCCTTCAAGCCCGAGCAGATTACTCCACCAACTCGATCGATCGGCGAGTGGTCCCCAGTATCTTTCTGCGACTGCCGGTTCTTCTTCTGTTTCCCCTGCGCGCAGGTTAAGCAGTTGACGCGGCGATGATCCGTGATGACGATGCCCGAGCTTGGGTCCCGTGCAAGTTTCTCAACTGCGTCGTAGCTTAAGTGTCCAAACCTCTTGTGGAACTCCACCAACGTGTCCTTCTGCACGTCACCCGACCCTATTTCGGCCTCAGCCTCAGCCTGATCAAGAACCGCCATGATTACTCCCGATGGGGCTCCTCCTTTCCGATCTACGACGGCAGGCACGACTAGCACGCCATGCCGCAGATCCACGTCAAATGCTACTCGCCCTCCGTCTACACCGGCAACGACGCGTCGTCCGTTTCTGTATGTCAGCGTATACCCCTTCTTGTCAAGTTCGCCGTAGGAGATCAAGTTGTGCACAACGTTCTCGGCGTAATACACGTCCATGAGCTTCACGATCTGCTCCGTCCCGCTCGCCATGACGCGCAGTGTGAGAGTCCCTTTCTTGCTGATCTTGAGTGGATTTCCATCTGGCTGTACACACTCGTCCAAGTACTCCTCGACGTCATCCAGCCACGACGCATCGCTCACGAAGTGCCGACTGGACCCGCTGTCCAAGATCCACATCACGTCGGACTCGTCCGACGTCTCTCTTACAGACAGCGTGAGGTCAGGCTTCCTGCCGCCCCCTCGCGTCCGCTCAGGACATGCTGCGCGCAGATGTCCAACTTTCCCGCACTCATGGCAGGTGCGTGTCTCCTTGCCGCGGCGCTCAGCCACGGCGCCCACGACTTCTCTGCCGAGATTCTTGTGCTTGGCAGGTTCTAATTCCCAGGCTTGCGCGAAGTGTGCCAACTCCTCAGCCTGCTGCAAGTAGTCCACTCCTGTCCCATCTACCTTGGCCATTAGCACTGTACGCAAATCCGCGGACGCGTACTGCACGATGTTGTTCAACACGAGGTAGTCTGCCCCGCCACCGCATGCCTCTGATACGGCGGCCAAGTACATATAGTGTTCGGGCCACGATCTCTTGCCTTCTTTCGGCGCAGTGAGCAACTTCATTGCTTGCGCGGGGGTGATGTTGGTCTTGAACGTCTCGAGCATCCTCTCCATGACGTATTGCAGTGTGGGCAGCTGTGTCCACCAGGCATCTACTTGCTTATTATAGTACCTTTCTGCAGCCCCCGCTAAGTAATGCCCCAGCAGATCCACCTTCACATCTTCCAGCCACGCGAACCCACATGCCGACTGCGCCAACGCAACTTGTCTCTCGAAGCGTCGACCCCACTCGAGGAATCCAGATCCGAGTCCCACGCACAACTCCTTGCCGTCGAATGGCCGAATCGCTAGCTTCCTCTGTCGCGCGTCCGGGTAGCGGACTCTTTGGTTCTGCTGCTGGAAATGCTCGCCTCCAGCCTGTGCCCGACCACCTCGTGGTGGCGCTGGTGCTGGTGCTGCCGGCTGCGCTCCGTGCGCTGCGGCGTACAGGCGCTGCAACTCAGACATTGGCATGCCGTAGCCAGGTTGCTGGTGTCCGAAGTACTGTGGTGCAGCAGCTGGCCTACGCGGCGTCACTGTGAGCGGCGTCTGTGGCGACCCACCTAACGAGTTGATATGCATTCTTGTCCCGCGGCCGAGTCCAGACGCAAACAGACTAGAGTTCATGGGTGGTGTCGAAGGGCGATTCAGGCGCGCACGCCTTGTATCCTGATCGTCCAACTGCTTCTCAAGCTTCTCATGCGACTCTTTCAGCTTGGTCTGCGACTCCTCAAGCCGCTCCAGCTGCCCCGCTACGCCCCGCAAGAGCGTCATCAGCTCTGCGGCGGTTCCCCCGGTCGCCGGCGCATTAGCGTCGGCGTTGTTGCCGCTACCCCTTTCGTGGGCCACGGCAGTGCTCATCTCTTCTGTGTCGTCGGCCATGCCGGTCCTTTCGCGACTGGCAACGGGCACTGTCGACGTCAGCGCTGGCGCGCCATCGCCGATGGCCTCATCTGTGGCTCTGGTCATTTGGGCTCAAGACCTGTTGAAGCCCTGTCCTCGGATGGGCTGCACTTCTGGCGCACTTGTGGCTAACTACGCAAAAGAGAGAGTGAGATTAGATTCCTTATCCCCACTAACCTATGTCTTGCCTTTCAGGTGATTGCGCTGCCCGGCGCCTATAGGCCGCAGATCTCTGGTCCGGATCTCCCTACTTCAACAGTAGTATCGCACACGCCTTCTAGAAGCAGACATCCCGGCCTGATCCGTCAAGACGTTCATGGGTGCTATGCTTCATGTAGCACATCTTACAGAGGTTGACGTCTCGCCCGGATACGTCAAGACGCTCCCTTGTGCAGCTTCTCTCTGGGATATTTTATTTCTCCTGTCCCTTGACGCAGCTTCGGATACGGCCCGATGATCCTCTCTCTGGAGCAGTGTATTTTGTAAGTGAGGTAAATGGAGTGACCGACACTCGCGACCTTGGTTTTTATTTAAATTTTCAAACCTGTATGAGGTTTATACTCGTTTTTCTATCATCACTAGATAGTCCCAGCTATCTACCCCTCGCTAATCTAATAGAAAAGTTCAACTGATCCGACCCTTTACAAGCTTTAAAATGCAAAGATTACATCTGTATCCAAGTTTGCTGGATATATTATCCTGTGGGAAGGCTTATTCTTTGAAGCACAGAATACCTTAGAAGGGTTGATGCTCGTACAGTTTGCCCGATGATTCTTTCATTGTGGTTTTGGTCACCTTTGCGTTTAAACTGTAAGCTATTGTGAATGATGAATGGTGGTAAATCCGTCGCTGGGCCTACAAAGTTTGTTGTAATAATTTGTAATGCGTTGCACCTCAAAAATTGAAATTTCAGAGCTACTTCGTGCAGAGTCGATTAGCGTCGTACTTTAACTGTTGAGAGCACTGCCACCGCTAGAGTAAGAGAATAGTGAAAATCGCCTTGATTGGCAGGTAACAATTTAAAAACGTATATTTGCTTAAGCCAGATTTCGAACCGGTTTGAGTCAAATACAGTTCTATATTTTCAATATAGAACTGTAAAAATGATTTGCTGAAGATTGGAATTGGCCTTAAGCATCGAATATGCCATATCTTCCGTCGATATGTGTAACATTCCTAGCCATGGGTTCATGTCCCTAGAAAAAAAAAACTACAACAGCTTTGTTGATGGATTGAAGGATGAGGAAGATAAGCCTTTAGTTACTCAGTCCATGGTTGGCGGGCGAATGACTGAGCAGATATGCAACAGTATTAAAAGGTGTGGCAGTCCACAGATCGCTTGCTTGCTCATGTGCCTTGAGCTCGAACTGATTCTAATGTGCGAACCTTGTAATTGCTATCTTTTTACCATTACCATACGCTGCGAGGGGATCCAGTCGGCAAATTTAACTCCAGGACCCCCCCCCCCCCCATTATCACCCGTAGGAAAATATACTCCTTGTTTTCTCAAACCGGTGCCAAGGACAGAGTTGTATTTTGTGGGGAAATATAGTTTCTGTCAAACTTTCCCCAACCGGTGGCAGTGCTCTGAGTGGTGCATTTATTCTTCTATTTTGAGAAGCCTGCAACGACAAAAGAAGTATGTGTCTAGCCATTGCATGGTTTAAAGACTGAAAAAAGGTTTGTATATACGTGTTGGGCTAACGAATCATACTAGACGCATATCCTGTTCTACCTTCGCTCTTCTTTTGCCAAGACATGACCGAGAATTTGGGGCTTTTCGGCACAGTAAGTTTCCTAGCTGAGCCTTTCTTTTCCAGTAAGTCCACACCAGGGAGTTTTGACGTAGATCGCTGCGTTTTCAGACGTGTTCCAGACACAGATGACTCGTTTTCGTCCCTCGAGTCGAAAGGCTCCTGCTGTTTACTTGGCGTCATATTAGCCAGCATGTTGTCAGCCGAATCCGCCAGCGACTGATCGTTGTTTGATCTCTGAGCTCGAATAAGCGAGTTGATCGAGCCAACGTAAGTGTTAGTTGAATTTACATTCCTGGCCGTACGAGACCCATTTCCAGGTAGAACACGAGGCTTTGATCGGGTAGGGCCAGCCGAGGACACTCGTCGTGGTCTTCTTACCGCAATACAAGCAGCCACAGTCCCCTCCGGCTTCTTCTTTATCACCTTTGTAAGAAACGCGGAGCCTGGTCGATTCGAACGTGATATTGCCGTGCACACTGAGCTGTCGTGTCGAGGTGGAGAGGAGGCCGCAGAACTAGACGAGGAAGAGGCGGAATGCTCGGGGTTCGTCCTCTGCTTTGCTTGCCAAGCTTGAGTGTGTTGAATAGGTGCAGAAACGCCGGAAGATGACGTTAAAGTAGCAATTAACGCCTTCGAACGCCTATTTAACGCCATACAAGTCGCAAGAGCATCGGATCCAGACGAGTCGACAGCCGAGCCACCAGTGTACACCAGCGTTGCCAGCGGACTTGGCTTGCTCGTGTGGGCCACTCGAGCGGATAAACTTGTGCGAGCATATGCCTTATGCGTCGGCACGTCCTTTATACTCCCGGTAGTTGCAGCCTTGGATTCTACTTGCTCTGGCGGAGAAACTTTTGAGGCTAAACTATCGGACAGAAACGTGGCTTGAGCTGGGATTACACGCACGTGTTCTTGTTGATTTGAACCGCAGGTATCCACGTCTTGCTGCTTGGGAACTGGAGGTTTACTGGTTGTTCGGATCCGCTGACGATTCGATCCGAACGTGACAACATTCGCTGGTTGCAGCTCTTGGCCCTGACTTTGCTGTTGTGCTTGGCGTAAAGTTGCGTGTATTTTACTGATGCGAGCACTCGAGCTGCTTGAACTGGTTGATGAAGTAACGCTAGGAATCACACTCGGAGTCAACACAGCGCGGGGTTTCTCGACTGCGGGTTGCACTTCACGCTCCTTATTCTCCCCACTGTCAGTAATAAAAGATCCCGTAGAGTTCGTCCGTGTTAGAGTCGACTTGCGATGATTATCCACTTCCTTGACAATAAGAGCACGGAGATCCAATTTGCTTAATTTTTTCAAATCGAACGAGAAATCGGCCCGCATACAAGGCAAAGGGTCTGAACCTCCACGATTCCGATACTTGCGCTCGATATCTTGCATATACGGATGAGCCAGTGCCTCTTGCGCAGATATTCTTCTAGTCGGATCGAACTCCAGTAATCGATCCAGTAAATCCACGGCTGCCTCGGAAGCTTTCGGGAAGAGAGTACGGAATGGAATTTTGGGTTTATTACCGATAGATTTCAAGAATCTTTGCGCTTGTGAGCTCTGGATTTGCATCGTGTCCTCGGAAGACGGAGCTCCAATCACATCGAAGATGAGCGTGAGTTGGTGCAGGAAATTCTTGCCGGGAAACAGCGCTTTACGGCCGAGAATCTCTGCGAAAATACACCCGACAGACCACATATCGACGCTCTGATCGTACAATCCGTCGGGTTGTAGCATCAGTTCTGGAGCTCGATACCAGCGCGTCACCACGTGTTCTGTCATTGGTGCTCGGTCCGGTACGTTCGCTTTAGAACTAGCAGCAGGGGCAGAGCGAGGTCGCTCCAGAGTTGTAGTAGCAGCATTAAAACCACGAGGAATCTTACGGGCGAGACCGAAATCCGCGATTTTCAACTGACACGTCTTGCTCAGTAGCAGATTTCCCGGCTTCAGGTCGCGATGTAACACTCCATTGTCGTGTAAATATTGGACGCCACGTAAAAGTTGGTGAAGGAAATATTTGGCATGAGCATCAGAAAGTGGCTGCGAGCTCTGGATCACCCGATGCATGTCCGTGTCCATGAGGTCCATGACGATATACAGCTCATCGTCCTTGATATTGGCCGAGAGATTGTGAACAGAGATAACCTGGGAGCAGCCCGAGAGATTGTGAGCATTGAACTCGAATCATAGTCGTTTTAAGCATTTTCTTACGTTTGGATGTTTACCGAGATGCTGCAATAGTAAAACTTCACGGAGTGTGTGCTTCGCGTCGGTTGTACGCTTTGCCATCGGAGTCACCTTCTTAATGGCTACACATTGTCCTGTATCGCGGTCTTTTGCAGCGCTACACAGTCATCAGATCAGTCTAACGTCACCTGAAGATACAAGGATCAGTGCGTACCAGACGACGCCATACGAGCCTTTCCCAAGGGGGTTGAGGAACTGGTAGCGGGAGCTCACTTTGAATAGACTGCCATAGACCTTGAACCCAGTGGAGCTGGTTGATGAGCTACCTCTGGAGCTTAGTGTACTACTTGAAGACGCGGAATGTGCCATGCGCAACTGAAGAGAACCGAGACCTTGGTGCTGTGTTATCGAGCTTAATAAACAAAGACGAAATTGGACGAGCTCAATTTAGTCCAAGATCAGAGACGATGCAAATAGAATCCATGGTGTCTTGTACCGAATGCTATTCATACTTTCCTGTATTTGTACTTGAGAAATGTAGCAAAGCTTTTATCGGCGTTTAAAAAAAAATCCTCCCATTCACTACTCACTACATATCTCTAAATCGAAGATTTCGTCTCCTCATCCTCGCAAGCGCTCTCAGAAATATACGTGCTGAAAACCCAGTTGGCACAAGCTGTGGATGGAAAGGAGGGAAGACTGGAAGGTAAGGTTCTGTCAGTTCATCTTTCTTATGAGCCTACGGGAGAAACACTACCACAATTTTTAAGTCGTCTCCAGGAGTGTTATTAATAAGTGGGTATGCGATCGAGACTACTTTAGATAATCCCCACTTTTTCCGGTGCGACTACCTCAATCATTTTGGCTCAAGTGAAAAGGTCACGAAGAGGAAAGTGAATTCCTGTCATACTCTTAGGTGCTTACGCAGGGCTCCCGATTATGGCATTGTTATTTTTCGGCAACCCTCCCTTAGCATAAATAATGGCATTGGACAGCTAGTGCCAATATATACAGTACATTATGGCATGCACAGTGATCAAACAATAAATAAGAGCATAATGTGGAGCGACTCAACTTCATTTTAAAAA
Source organism: Phytophthora betacei (assembly GCA_011320135.1). Classification (NCBI taxonomy): domain Eukaryota; phylum Oomycota; class Peronosporomycetes; order Peronosporales; family Peronosporaceae; genus Phytophthora; species Phytophthora betacei. The sequence continues at coordinate 432,737 of JAANHX010000431.1, forward strand.
TGCACAGCACGTCGAAAAATAACACCCTTTTGCCTACTTTGTTCGAAATGAAGAGTGAGCGCTTCAACAACGTGGTACTTCGCGTTTGCGAGTAAATTTTCAATGAAAATGCTAAGAAATCTTTTCATAAATTATGGTAAATGTACTTTTGCAATTAAAAAAAATTATCTATTGCACTCGTGAAGTCGACGAAATAAATTAATTTATGATTTCACAAGAATTTTTTAACGTATTTCGATATACGAGTTTGCTGTCGGGAAAAACAAAACACAGCAAAGCGATATGGTCGCGATCTACGTCAATTTATGCGAGGAGACTAGAATTATTCCTGCTCAAATGTATGTGGACATCACCACCGTAGATGCAATGCGCAAATCTGTTATTAAGTACACACTTGACTTGAAAAGATTCCTCTTAAGTACAAGTAAAACTCAGAGTGATTTATGTACACATGAATACCGAAATAAGTGACTTCAGTTCATCGATCTATTTTTTTTTAACTTATTTGGATCAATTCGGACCTACGCAATCTTATGTCGATTAGTCCATACATCACTCAAGAGGAACAGAACCGAGTTCATTTCAGATTTTGACGAGCTGATGACGATGATACCTGTAATGGTTCTACTGGTTGGAGCGCGGGAACATGCCAGACCGGTGCTTTTCGATCCTAGCGACTATATGTCGTTTACCATGGATAAATTTGTTGCCGAAAACCCCGCATTCTTTGCTGGAGTTGACTTCACGATGGTGCGTCTGTATCTAGCCAAGGACGAGCACGGAGTATGGATTTCCGAGGATGGTCCCGAAGCGAAGGCCCTGATGGAGGGCCATGATCCAACTGTAGATAGATATGGTCGCTACAGCATGCCTACTTTGCACCGCCTTACAAAGTGCTTTGACAGCGAAGAGTGTGGAATTGCGCTCTTGCTTGTTAGAGTCGATCTTCCTCCATCTTTTAAAGGGAAAGGTAAGCGCGTATTTTTCACCTAAAAAGAAGTGGAATCGCCAGAATTTGTCGTTCTTTGGTGCAAACTCGTTGCAGATAAGAACAGTCCCAGCTTCCCAGTGGTCATTGATGAAACGGGTTACGTTGATCACTTGCAGAGTCTCGTCAAGGAAGCAACATTTAAACACGAATCTGAGATTACAGAGCCGTACCGTGATGTTGCTGATTTGCTAAGTGAGACACCGGATGTAAATGAGATTGCGGAAAGTATTAAAGATATTACTTGCATTGGTGCGTCCAGTCCTTACTTAACGCCTTTCGTTGTGCTGCAGAACTCTTCGGGCACTGGCAAGACGCAGATGGCGTTTAATCTGATGGCTCAAAAGGATGTCGAGGTGTTTAATTTTTTCTGTGGAGAACCCCAAGGAGATGCTCAAAAAGTATTTTCGCTTCGATCCGAGTCCTTTTTTTCATGTGTGGAGAAAGATTTACCACACGTGGATGATGCCATAATCTTCTGGATTCGGCCGCAGGTGATATTGCTGCACACATATGGGTTTATTTGCGCTTTGCTAAGTGGAAGGTCGTTTTTTGTCAATCCGCGAACGACAGAGCGTCCGAAACCCGTTGTAGTCTTCTTGGACGGGTTTCCACGAGTAGGCAATTCACGACCCAGAACTAGCGACATTGCGCTTCGGTATATGCTGAACGTGTTCCGAGCCTTTTATATAGCTGTCACTATAAGCACCACAAAGGCTGCAGCGAGGGACCTCGCGACAAAAGATATTGGTAGATGTCAGCAGCAGTGTACTAATTATTGGTGTACTATTCGACCTTCGCTACCTTCTCTTCCGAACCAATCGATAGCTTCACTGCCGATTGAGCTGCAGGAAATTATTCGAAATAGTCGACCCGCGTTTGCTCAACTGGCGTTGGAATACCCCTTGACTTATCCGATCGACAAGGAATCTGTGGAGTTTATGGATGGAATGACTGAGTATCTAGCAGAAGTTTTTATTAGGAATCAACGCTATGAATCAGAATTCTTCCGACTTGGTCAACTGTGTCTCTTTCTTGGTGAAAGTTACGACGACCGAGTGTCTTGTGAACATAATAAAAAAACGCTGACACAAGTCTCCTGATTAGTGACCATTTCTTTCGTCTTCGTGAATCGACACCTTTTGAACTCTTGTTGGGGGAGGGGGGGGGGGTGAGTTTCATCCAAGTAAACGGGGAGCTGGAAGAGCTGGAATTAAACCATGGAGGTGTCATAGCCGAGTACCAACCCCAAGCGAGGACTGTCCAACGCACCAGGTGGAAAACCTTTTGCTGCCTTACGAGACCTCAACTCAATGCCTTTCCCATTCATTCAAGCGTTTAAAGATGCCGAAAAGAACCCCGATGTCGAACAGCCCTACATGCAAAAGGGAATAACCGACTGGAACACCTGTTGGATGGCGCAATTGTTGTGGCAAGTCATCGGAATGGCTTCTCTGGAATCCGCTTTTTGAGCTTCTTGTCTGTGTTGTTTTTCGAGCTTGGAATTCAATCATCACTGAATTCCAGACTTGAATTCCCGATTAATCTTTCGGAAAACTCTGTTACCGTCCCATTTCTAGCTCCACCTGGACAAAATTGGCCTGATTATCTCGTACAGTCATCGCTGAATCTGGGGACGATGGAAATAAAGCGAAAACAGAACCGAAGACTCATACGGCTGCTATTTTCGAAGATGACCGTCAAGCTCTTTACAGGTCAATCTCAGCTGACACTGGACGGCATGGAGAGCATTATTCATCATGTCCCAAGGAAAGTGTCGTGCACGTGGTCGTGATGGAGTCGTTTTCGGAGATTTTCTATCGATAACAAGACAAGAATCGGAGGAAACAATCGATGACATGTTTAAGAGTAAGAAGCCGCGCGAGCACGCACATTTCTATCACGTGCGGAGTTCAGTTTCAATTCACGAAAAAGTCGCTGAGCTGATAGCAATTCTTTACATGAAAACCAAGTGTCGAAGTTCTGAGGGGCTTTCGTGCAGAGTGGACAAGCTAACGCTCTTCGTGGAGCTCGTACAAAAGAGCCATAATAATGGATCCCTTCTAGCTCAAAATTTTCATATTAAAAAAAACATAATGTATACGAAGTGGGTGACCCGTCTTGTGCTGACCCGCAGACAATTTCAATAAAGGCCGCTTCAGATTGTACTAATGTTTTATTTGTCTTTTTCTCGGTATTGCAACGACACTAAAAGTTCGAATTGTGTAGCACGCAACCCACTCCAAATAAAGATCTATTGTGTTTTTCATGATCGTCATTGCACCATCTTAGCAATGGATGGCCAACTGCAAAAGTCCTCGTTTAAAACGCACACAGCTTCTGCTGTTGCTCATGCGTTTGAATGATATGTACGTCCTCATTGGAGTACACGCACACCGGGATGTTGGGACCGTTGCTGAGCACCAACGGCTTCACTCCGCTTATGTTGACTCCACGAGAAGAGGCACACTCCGTGAAATTGCCCAAAGGATTGGGCTTCACATGAATGTTGCGAAGCACAGCATGGTCTCCAAAATTTCCGTTCATCATGACAATGCTCGTGTTCTTACCAGAACGTTTAGTCTGAATAACATTGAGATCAGCATAGATGTTGCTCATGACGAGGAAACGCTGGGCAGGATTGCTCTTGCAGTTTCCGCACGAGCGGTAAAGCTTGCCGAAGTCCTGAGCGAAGAAGCCATCGACGACAACAGTACCATATCCGTTGTGCTGGATCACCTTGTCATCCGCATAGCGAGCACCGCCACCGATGACTCTCGAGACACTGGAGGCGTTCCCACCTTTGATACTCAGGGCATCCTCGCACACATCTTCCCACCACACATTCTCGATTGTGCAGTCTGACATTTCGCAGTGGACACCCTCCATTTGGTTCTTTCCAATGATGGCATTCTTGAGCGTGGCTCCGGGTTTTACCTCGAAGACAGCAGTAGACACGTTGCTTTCGGTCTGTTCGAGGCAGGTGATGTCAGAACGGTCGTACGTCTTCATGCCGCCGTCGAAAACTTGGCCCGATTCGACAACGTAGACTGCAGCAAAGCTGACACGGCCTTGGCTAGCTGGCCAAGTGCCGTCGGGGACCGGAGCAGCGAGCACAATAGCAGCGCCGATCGATAGGGTCACAGCAGAACAAAACAAATGTAGCATGGTTGGTAGAGTTGAGAAGCTGGGATCGGGTTGCAATTGTAGAGCACGGGGAGTTGGGAAATGAGGCTCACGGAATAGCAAAGGTGGTGCTGTTGGATTGCTGTTGGGTATTATGGCGAGGCCATGCAGGACGAAATCCATGTTTACATGCACATCCTTTGAGTAAGGATCGTTAGAGCAACATTTTTCTCGCATTACAATTACATGTCAGACATGTATTATTTGTATGTTTTATATGAGCAAATGTAAGTATGATACAGTATTCAAGTCTTCTAAAAGTTGCAGATGAACTCTTGTTAGGGGTTCAGTGTGATCTCCGTCCTGTCTGCAGAATCAGCATCTGATGCCTACGACATACCATGCCGTTAATATCCTTCTTGTGATCGCAGTGCACTCGCACAGTGTGATCGCAGTGCACTCGCACAGTGTGATCGCGTATTTACTAAAACATCCGACGGTACTTAGTATACAGGTAATGTGCGTGAATTAAGGGACGCTTCCTTGTAAAGTTAATACATAACGTACCCTTTTCTGGCACTTTGAAAATAATGTAATGTGCTATCCAAGGTTTTGGTGCTAATAAAGGGTTACACAGCGCTGCTCCAAAAATAGACTAGACTCCACTGGTGTAAAAAGGAAAGGAGCGTTACAAAATACCCGGAAATCGATTTTGGTAATCCGGATTACCAAAAACTACAGCTCTCTGATACGGAACGCATGGAACTTATATCCTTGTAAACTGATACAGAAAAAAACTGACAAATATTCTGGCAATTTAAGCCCTCTAATCTCAGTTCATTTCGGAGGGTACTTACTGCCGCACATTACTGTAACGTCAATGAGGAAGCAACCGCTGCACACACAGTTTTTAATTTAGAGCGAATCCGTCTAAAAGGCAGCTTTGTATATAAGTTTTCCCAAGTTAGTACTGGAATTTATGGAATGACCGGGTTGCACTCGCGGTGTGACGCCGTAGCGTGTACAGTATTCTGCCTGAATAAAGAAGCTATCAAAACCTATTGTTTTGGATACAGCATATATCTCAAAAAGTATCCATTTACCGGCAAATCTACTGATATAGTGACAGGCCAGATTGCATTCCGCCATCAAACAACGCATTCACTATTCTGATCAGCAAGTCAGATATGATGTTTGTCCTGCATTAACCAAATACAGTACTGTTGTGACCGACACCACCATCACTTTGCCTGTCATGTTCGATTTATCTCGTAGTTTTTATAGAGTTAGGGATTTCTTTATTCAGGCAGAATACTGTATTAAGTAGTTTCAGAATTTTGCTGTCTAAAAAATGCTTAGAAAACAATGGTCAAGTTCAATTCGCTTACAGTAGTAATTGTCATCAGCACATATAAGTATTTTCTGTTCAATCTAAGACTATCTATCTTTGTGGCTCAAGCGACAACGTTTATTAACACAGCGTTGTTCTTACGGCCAGTCCTTACGGCCGGCTACTGCCGTCCATGTAACATGTATGATTTGGCACCTCATACTGTAGAAACCCACTCAGATAACTTATTAATGGTAATATTTTTACGGCAAAACAATTGTAGCTATCATTTTCGTCATTGTAACTCGCTGAACTACTGAGTACAGAGTATTGGTATACTAAACACATGTCCTCGGAAATACGCATTCTTACATGCACACTAAGCACCCTGCAACATTGGTACTCAGTCTAGCACTCGAATATCAATAACAGCATGCATTATTATTAGGATGGGGTACATTGGCTGGTGCATTGTGCTATCAAGACGGATTAATGAGACCTATTAATAGTGCAGAAGCTATTAGGCGCTTCGCCAATTTCTGCCAATGACGAGGAAGTCGTAGCTACGGTGAACGTCTTCAATGGGACAATTGCTGCGTATGGCATAAGGAACGGTGTACCAGAGTGGTGGATGTGTACGATATTATGCCACAGAACATTCGTGACGAGCTGAAAGGCTGACATTTAAGTGCCGTCCAATCGCGAAGGCGAGAGGTGGTCTGATCGTGCGACAGATCCAGTCAGTGTCGCAGGTCGGCAGTTATTGCTCAATCAGGGGCGAGCTAATTGTGTCCGCATCTTGGCTATAACTGTAATGCTGGCATTGCTAGGTCGAGTCAGAAAGATAGGCGCGGTCGGTAAGATGCGAGGAAACTGCATTACAAAGGCCGAGTGTAGCTATGCGAAAAGGTAGGCAAAAGCAGGAAGAAAAGAAAACGACGGACTGATTGACAGACAGACGGACAGACAGACTGAGAGGCACAAGGTTAGGGGGCGGGAAACTAGCGCTCTGGGCGCTCGTTCCGCGGACGCTAGGGCATGGTTGGTTGGTGTAGAGAGGGTTGATCACCTCCGCTGCGCTGCGGTGGGCTTAGCGTTTCTACTTAGCGCAAAGCTACATATAATAAATGCATACTGTGATATACTTATGTTACGCTCCAAAACAACTCCGCATACAATATCGTTAGTGTTCACATGTTATGGTAGACATGACCAGGGTTTAACGTGATCTGCAAGATGAGCACCATCTTACCCGGGAAGGTTTTGTCTATAATCTCATTTGAGCGCATAGCTCCCAAAATGACACGAATCGGTGGCGTGCGTGGCCGCAAAGCTAACAAATGCTGCTCAGAAGACATGTCAGTATCAGTGATAATCCAAAATTGGCATAGATCTATGAGGAATCCCAGTTTAGCTGGAATAAATACGCGTACACAAACATATTACCATCTGTCACGTCATCGCCGGAAGGCAGTCGACACCATATCATTGATTGCGACGGTCTATTAGAGAAAGGTTTAGTCAGCTCCTCGCGCGAAGTATCTTTTAGGACAGGTAGATTTTGCCGATAGTCGCGACAAACACCAATATTATGCGTTGCAATTGTTCCGCTGAGCTCTTTATGATATTACTGAAGAATGTTTCCACTATCTTTCGCATGCATTGATCCTACTTGCATAGCTGACGCACTTACTGACTTATTTGCATAGATTCTGACTGACAGAGTGGCGTAGATCCATTCCGAGTGGTATTTACTGGTAGGGATATGTATGACGAAAATAGGAAGCCACATGGCTGTAGGCAGATTATCAGATCGCTGATATCTTAGATGATTCGAATCGTCGCTCATGTACATTATATGAAGTACTTTTGCTGCCTACTTATCAACTATTTGATGTATCCGTGCATATATTGCGAGGTCAATAATGAGTGTGTATACCATGCGCTCGTGATATCTAAAACCTATGTATAGGATCACTGTCGCTTTCTCGGTACATTTGCGTCGTCGTGCTGGCTTACTGTGCTTACGCTTCTGATGTATCAGTCTATATGACCAAGCAGGTCACTAACTGGGCACAGACCATACTGCAGCGATACTGGCAAGCTGACCGCGCGTCTGTCACCTGTATTCAACGCAGTATCTATGCGCGCGGCGGGTACACCTTATAGCCACCCGCGACTGAACCGAGCTCTTATCTCGACCATTATGGACAGGGCACTAAAGTATAGTACTGCGTACAGACAGTTCGACTTACCACACCCACCGGTATGGTTTGCGCTACCGCACACGTGCTCGTATCTATGTAGACAGCAACTTAATCGTCGCGTGTAGTGTTTACTCAATGCTGTAGTTTCAATTTGTGAGCGCACATTAGTGGAATATACGCTGTAAACATTGACGATACAGATAGCGTGGTCCTGCCTTTGTCCAAGTGAGCGAGTGTACGCGTGACACGTATGCAGATAGGGACGGTCATCTTGCGGCTGTTCACAGTAAATACCATGTGCTAAATATTATTTGAAACGCGCTACGCTATTTAGGTGTGTCAACACAGCTGATAGCGCCATAGACAGCTTACCATATGTGCGACCCTAAGCCTCACACTGTCTGCCAGTATACAAAAGACAAAGATAAACTAAAAAAATAAAGGGAGGCTATAGGAGTATTTGTTTTTCTCCTTCAAATTAATTACTTACTCTTGTACTACTTCATTTGTATGACGTACCTGGCGTTTCGGGCGGTCGGCTTGCAAGGGCGGATACACTTCTTTTTTTTAAGGGTGCCAATCAGGGCCCATGCTTTTTTTAACACTCGCCAGACTATGCTGACTGCGGACCCCCGCTGGATCCGGTGGTGGGGACTTTTCTTCTCAGAATGCGGTCGCTTTTGCGCCATTCTCGCAGGCAATAGAGCGTCACGCGGTGTCTTGATCGCTGATTGAACGGAGCGCGTAGCCGTATTGCGGCATCCCGCTGCATACGCAACGCGCTCGGGGGTTCGCTGCGGGTTCAGCAGTAGCAGGTCAATCTTCGCTTTGCCCGTAGGCCTGGACATGTTGCAAACCGTGAGCAAACTATTTTAATTACTAACGTGCGTAAAAATATTAGGTATTCCAGCGGGTATTTACTGCTAGGTGTATTTAATAAAACAAAAACATAAATAGTATTATTATATCAAACGCATTATATTGTTTCAGCCAATAAACACGTAAAAATATTTTCCAGTACACGGCCATTTAATGATGTTACTCATTATTAAACAAAAAAGTTTTATTTTTAATTTTGACAATACTTAAGTAATGCTATTTTCATTTTTTTTAAACCAAACATACTTTCAAGCAATAACAATGATATTAAACACTACCACGTAGGTACCATTCACGCATGCAGTGCGGTGTCCGGGTGCAACTAACGCAAAGGTCATAAAGCCTCCTTAAATAATTTTTTTTATATTATGATAATAATACTCTACTATGAAAAAGTGCGTGGAAAATAACATACCAGAGCTCTTACAAAATACTGGTCTGTGAAGTCTACAATAATAATAATAAATATCTCTATTTGAGAAGTGTGCAGAGCTCTTAGAAAATAAAGTGGTTACTGTGCCCGATTTGCAGTACATACGACAGGTTTTGCGTAGCTAAATGTAAATATCGAATAGTCAACTACTCGCTTTGATGTTTGTATCCAATCGATGTGTTTCGTTCTCGGCAGAAATGATTACATCACATCCAATCGCGAAGGCGAGGGACGGTCTGATCGTGCGACAGATCCAGTCAGTGTCGCAGGTCCGCAGGTATTGCCCAATCAAGGCGCGAGTTAATTGTGTCCGCTTTTTGGCTATATTTGTCATTTTGGCATAGTTAGGTCGAGTCCGAAAGATAGGTGCGGTCCGTAAGAAGGGACGAAAATATATTAGACAGGCCGGGTGTAGCCATGCGAAAAGGTAGGAAAAAGCAGCAAGAAAGGAAACGGACGGACTTCTTGACAGACGGACGGACAGAGTGCAAGGTTAGGTGGCGGGAAATGGCGCGATAATTGCTTGGTCTTCAAAGAAGCAGAGCTCCGTCGCACTCTCTAGTAGAGTCTCTACGATGGAAGCAGCCTTCGACGCGTGCGGTGTTCGAGCGGCTATGAGACCGAATTCGCGTGGTGCAGATGTACTAGTCTTTGAGGGAGGCTGTTGGAACCGTCAAAGCAAGTACCAGCCTGCGTCGTGAAACCACACACCCAGCAAGCGAGCAAGTGGTCGTCTAATCCAAGCAGCAAACTCCTCCGCGGACTCAAAAGTCGATACAAGACGAAACTAATATGTACCAGACCAAAGAATTTAAGCATATTCTTTGAAATCTATTTTTGTTTAAATACTGCTTCATACTATCAGACAGCTAGTGTCATTGCCGACTCTTCAGTATCGGCTGCTTGCACAAAATCCGACCCAAAGGAAGATGTCAGCAGCAAGCAGAAGGAATAAAAATTACACAAACTCACATTATTGATTGTTAATCAGAGCATAACAACTGGTAATTGCCATCATCTTAAATATGCGGTGGATGTCTGATATTATCAATACATCACTGAACATTATAGTAGTAGCTGCCGCGTAGACCTGAAATACAGTTGTTTTGTGGCTTCAAATTTTAGATATTATCGGCTCTCTCAACAGCAAAATGTAGTGCGAAATATTGCATCTTTTTTGTATGACAGAAATTTCAAGCCCATTTGATCCTGCAAAAATTTATCGAACTGTGGTGGAGCATCGCAACATCGTTAAGGCATGCCACTAAGGTTTATCACCAACTCGAGTTCACGCAATCTAGCAAGAATACTTGACTCTCCTTTTCACAACATTTTTGAGCGTTAAATTACCCCCCCCCCTAGTGGAGTCTGGTCTGCGTCCGTCATTCCGTCCGTAATGGGCTAGGACTGGGATAGGATATACCGGTTGGTACCGTTTTGCGTCACCAGCAATGTCATAGATATTCAAACCAACACTCTCGTTGATATTCAAAGCGAAATAAATGTCCTTAAGACTTCACAGGATTCTTTTCATCGCACGGATGATTAGTCTTACTGACCCAATATTCCCGTCTCTCACTGCTATCCTTTTTTGCACCGAAAGTTTCAACTGCTATCAGGCACTACTGATATCAAAAGGTAACCTTTAGCCCCGAAAGTTTTAGCTGTTATCAGGGGCCGTGAAAGATGTGATCCGGCGACATCCCAGCATACCATTGACGTAGTTCCCCCGCGCGGTCAAAAATCGGGTCTTGAAGAATATCGGACCCTATACCTATCGAGATCGACCTTGAGTTATTGTAATCCGTGACCAAACCTCGCCGAATGAGAACCGCAGGCCCTCCAAGTATCCCCCCAATGGTCTGCACGAGCTGGCCCCAAGTGGTGCAAACCACGCTCTTATCAGTATCATCAACGAGAAGTAAATCCCTTCTGTCCACTGATTTGCCATTTCGCGTTGTAATACGCTTGAGCCCACCCACATAACGTACCGCCAATATTGCCGTTGCCGTGTCCTGCACGGTCGTCGATCTGAATCTGCTCTCCCCGGAAAACATTGTTCATTTCATCAAGCACACGGAGCCATTCATAGACAGAATCGACCGGGATTGAATAAAGGGCTCGGAATTTTAGTTTTTGAATCCGCCATTTTTCGTTGGGCCCAACAAATGTTACGCGCGGCATTCAATCAGGTTAAGTCGAGCAGCAACCTTGGACGGCCCGTCCGAGGGAAAACATATAGTATGACCACTAGAATGCTTTGCTGTTAGGGAAATATCCATCCCAAAACATCGCACTGGGACAATACAGTCCAGTGCAATCTGGATCAGCTCCGGTAGCTTGCCAACACGGCCGTAACCGTGGCCGCTTGCAACACTAAACGGACTCTTTGTTGGATCTTCTTGACACGACTCACAAAGAGGGATCGATTCTATATCGCGGACTAACTCCGGTATCAAATAGTAGACCTGGTCGCCAGTAAAGTAAACCTGACGGTATTTGCGCACGCTAGCCTCGGAACAACCAGCAAACAAACTCCTATGACCAGCATCACCCAACGCAAAATTCTGCATTTCCCGCAAAGCAGAGAAAAAAAACTTGTCGCCGTTCTTATTTTGTAGTAACACTAGTCCACACGAGACACAGGCCCATATATCAGTCGACTCTGACTCGCCTTCACCCGCGAGATTCTAGCACGCCGACAAATCGTCAGGCTTAGGATAGTCATCAAATATATTTATTAGACGCTCGCACGTAACGTCCCCTTCGCCGCCATGATGTTGCTCGTCGCCAAACACAAATCCCGCCGGGTCAACACCGCAGTAGTAGTAATATGCAAGCGCAAGTCGCGGATCACTTGTATACCGCTGAGACGAGCCCTTAAATTCAATTTCCTCGCCCAAAACGTTTCCACAACTCAAAGCTCGAACTCCCAGCTCCTCCATAGCGACGCTAACCACAGCCCCGGTTTCACGGCGCTGGCCACTTCGACAAACCCTGTCACCAGCCCGCCTCTCCGCAAAAAGTATTTCTCGAGCTGCTTGCCCGCCCCCAGCTCTCACTCTTGCACTTCTCGCTCGATCCTTTTCGAGACGTTCTGTGCGCTCTAGAGGGGTCTCCTCTGCGCGCTTTCTTGCTCTCTTCTGACGTTCTTCTGCAAGGCGCGTTTTCTGCGCGGCTGGAGTCTTCTCCGCACGCTTCTTCACGCGTTTCAGACACTCCTTTTGGAGGCGCGCGTCCCGCTCGATATATGTCTCAGCAGCCCGGCGCTGTTGTCGAGGAGCTGTCTTCATCGCCCAACCTGCAATCTGCAATGAGAACATTAACCACGCAGCGGCCGAAAGCGTCCAGAGCCATCATTCGAGGCTCAGTCGCCCCGCATCCATCTCACAGGAACAAACCACTCATGCACGTTGTACCGGCTTTCTACCGGTCTCTGTGGACGGATGGACAGACACCGTAACTAATTTTGTGAGGACTGGGCTATCAGCACTACGTTGCTTTCCTATCCCAGAATAAAACTCACGCTACTACGTGCGTTCTATTGGCTGCCGAGCGCAGCGAAGGCGGCCCCCATTGGCTAAAATCGACATTGTGTTTTGTCCACACTATATGTGGACTACACATCGTACATTCATGCACCGTTTAAACTTCATTTTGCTTACCATTTTCAGCTGCGCCACGCAAAGGGCGCTGTCTGTGTGTGCGCTAGTTAGCATTAGTAGAAGACGCCGATGTGCACACACGTACTATATCGTCGTAGGAGCTGTTGAACAAATTTGCAGGGTCTGGTGACGTATGTTTCTGCTTAAATTGGAACTTTAGTACCTATTGGATATAATATGATTTGTTTTAGCTTCGTAGAACTTTTGTAAAAATAAATCTTATAATACTGCTTTGCTAAGTACTATTCTAGTTATATGTCAAATAATTGCATGCAGATTTTTGTAGTAGTAATACACAAAGCTAATATAGCAGCGTTAGATAAAATAGCTAAAGTATACTACTAGTACTACTAACTTTAAAATAAAGTACTGTAATTGCGTTAGATAAAGATACACAATTTATTACTTAATTTAAATATTTGAGAGCTTTTAAAATGTGAATATTGTGGCTTCCCACCATCCCACCATCCCACCCATGTACACCACTCCACCGCCGAAAAAAAAGATTCCTTTGTATTTGTGCGCGTAGTGTGCGACCTTAAGAGATTGTGCGCACTTTCCAACACGATATGTAGCGTTCATCAAACAAAATGGAAGCAGCGTTTGCAATTGAATTGGCGCGGAGGCACGCGGTTAGGCAAGAGCACAAAACACGGAAGAACACCGAGTCAGACTATGTACATAATGCGATAGAAGGAACAACTTGAAATACGGAAGGCCACGGACAATAAGAGAATAGGTCATGAAATTTCATGCTAGGCACGATCCACGGAAGACACACAGTAATGTAAAACACGGAGCGGTACGAAGAGACGACAGCAGGTGAGAGCTGAAATAATGACACCCCAACATGCTGAAAATCACTGGCCACGGAAGAGAGCGCACGTTCACAGTCACGGTAGAGCACGGAGCACGGTCGACGGATCAAACACGAAGCCACGGAGAGCATAAGTGGGAAATTACTGAGCATTGGAGTACCATACCAGGGTAGAACCGGAGCTCAGCAAAGCACGGAGCACGATACTACGGTAGTTCACGATTGAACGGACGACAGACCAACGGCGACACCACAAAACCACACGATAGCATGGACGGTGACCAAACCACTAAGCCATGGTAGAACATGGTAGAACATGCAGCCACAGGAGATATAGACGGAAAATCACCAAGCCACGGAGCGCGATATCAGTGCTGAACCGGACAGCACCGAGCCACGGAGGATGATCGTACGTTATAACACGATTGCACGGACGGCGGACCAGCCACGAAATCACGGAGGGAGGATTTAAGAGACCACGATCGCACAACATGGAATACGGTATCATCGTATAGCATGATAAAAAGGGCAAAACATATTCACTACGCGAGCACGATAGCATAGACAACAGAACCACACTGCGATAGCACGATAGCGCGATAACGCGGCCGATGGAGCCACAGCAGGAAAGCACGATACATGGGCGACGAAACAACACGACTGCGGGGAGACAGTATATCACGGAATAGCACACTTTGGCTAGAACACCGGCGATGGAAGGCCAACGGCCACGAAATATGTACCACGAAGCCGGTGCAGCCCACGTAAACTTTTGAGAGCAGGAAATAGTTAGCATTCACGAAAGAGACCGCCCTAATGAGCATAGAATCAAACGAGAGAGCGCATTAACGGAAAAGAGAGCAATCCAAGGAAGAGCATAGACGCCGACCAGTAGTACGGAGCAACGAAAGCGTACGAAACCACGATATCATACACCGCCACAGGAGACTACGGAATGGTTGGCGTTTTAAGTATACGACACTACATCGAACGGGGATGGCTGAAGCCTCGGGGTACAAGATCATACTGAAAGCACACAACACACGAATCACTTAAATTCACGGTTTCGTCTCCAACAAACCATGCCACTCCGCCGAGTAGCGGCGGCGGCAGGCTAGTCTTAAACATATGTTGCAGCAACCTGTCTGCCCGTCACACTAAATTGTCGTGCCTGTCACGTTTTTCCGTACAAATCATTGGACAAAATAATTCTAAGATTTTTACTGGCTGCCGAGCAGCGAAGGCGGCTCCAATTGGTTAAAACTGGATTGTGTGACTGAAATTAGTAAATGCATGTGTTTTCTAGTGTACATATGGGGACTTGCACAAGGCTATCCATTATCCGAAGGCGGTATCGTTTTAATATTATTTACTTTTTGCGACACTGACTGGATCTGTCGCACGATCAGACCACATCTCGCCTTCGCGATTGGACGGCACTTAAATGTCAGCCTTTCAGCTCGTCACGAATGTTCTGTGGCATAATATCGTACACATCCACCACTCTGGTACACCGTTCCTTATGCCATACGCAGCAATTGTCCCATTGAAGACGTTCACCGTAGCTACGACTTCCTCGTCATTGGCAGAAATTGGCGAAGCGCCTAATAGCTTCTGCACTATTAATAGGTCTCATTAATCCGTCTTGATAGCACAATGCACCAGCCAATGTACCCCATCCTCAGTGAGGTCAAAGCCGTTCGTTCGCAATGTGTCTCGAACGCCAAGGGCTGCCTGCATGTCACCCACCGCGGCGTAACTTTTCAAAACAGAATTGTAATGTTCACCGGTTCGACGACGTCGAACGCCCTCGAGCACTCCATCAGCGTGAGCAGTAGCTCGTGTTGCTTAGACTTCATAGCTGCACTTAACGTGACCTCGAATGCTCGGGAAGCCTGGGACTCTTCAGCGTTCAGCATTTCCGCCAGTAGCTTAAAGACTAGGTCAATTTCCCTTATGTTGTGTGCTGACAGCATTACAGTCGTGAACATGAAGTTTTTTTGTATGTTTACCCTTACCGTATAGGACAAGATCTTAAATACAGTATCAAATTTGCCGAACTTGTAGCAGGCACGCAAGAGCTCCGCAACCGGTGGTGTTGCCAGCGAGACTTTCCGCTTGATGCAGAGATCCAGCACCTGCATCGCTTTATCGAGTTTCTGCGTGCTAGTGAGCGTCGTCACTAGCATCTTTGCCACATTTGTCGACAGTCCCAAGCCGTTGGAGCTTTGGATCGATGCAAAAACCTCCAGCGCCACCTTGGCGTCTCTCGGATTTGCCTGCAGTACCGCAGAGGTTTTGGACTTCTTTGGTCGGTAAAATTTGGGTCTTTTTCGCTTCTTCGGCGTCTCGGATGACTCGTGATTTGGAATCTATGAGAACGAGCCACTTTGGATCGTCGAGACTTCCGAAGACGAGGCGAAGGACCCACGCGTGAATTCACAAGGTGGTGCGAGATCTGTGGCGCGCGTCAATACCTTTGTGGTGGTAACATGAAGGGGCGCATGCCGCAACACGCCACCGAGACTTCGACACAATTGCAGGTAGTGGGTGCTTTCCAGCTTGGATTTTGGGAGTCAGTCTATTAGGACAAAATCTATTTTTTTATTAATAATCCGAAACCCTCATCAAATTATTCTAATCAAAAAAAAATATATCAGAACAAATAAGACCGTGATCCATTATTGCGGCCCTTTCAACGGATTTGTAATTTATTTTTAATAAAATACCTTTCATCGAATTGATAATTTTTCATACCAAAAGTGTGCGCTGTGAAATGTGCAGTTACCGGTAACAAGAAAATCTCAGTGCTGTAGAAGTTCACCATACAATCAATTTATCAAAGTGCTTTCTGCAGCATCACGCCGCATCTCTTGAGTCTACGAGCTAGAATAAACTCGTTCGGTTACCCCTATATACATGCTGCGCTGTTCCCTCTTCATGTCATATTGACGACGATGGCCGCCGCCAGTGCCAGTCCCGCACTTGCTGTCGCCGCTTGGTTAGTCTGCTGCTGCTTGCGTCGCTGCTGCTCCTGCTTCTGCAACACGCCGTAGAACTGTTTATCCTTGCTCTGCACGAACGCCATAGTGCACGGCTTGTGTGAGTTACGGATGAGCACGTTCAGCTCCCTCATCTCGAGGTAGCGGACGACGCGCCCGTCAACAAATCGCAGCTCGAAACTCGAGTCCACGCCAGCCTCTCTCAGTGCACCCTCGCACTTCTTGACATGCACCGGCGGCGGGGGCGGCGCGAACACGAGCGAGACCGGGCTTAACTCGCGTTCCTGCTTGAGTACCGCCATACGCGGTGCGAAATTCGCCTCGATTATAGGCTCCCCATGAGCCTCAAGCAGCACGTCGCCAGTGTTCACGTCGGCACGCGAGGAGCGTGTTACAATCACGCGTCGGGACGTCTCCTCAATGCCTAAAGTTACGCCGAGCGGGTTGGCGCCCCAGTGAACGGTTTGGATGGCCGTGGATGGCGGCGACCGCATGAGCTCGAGGCCGATAGGCTCGCCACCCCACTGAAAGCGCACGACCAGGTCGTCGCTGCCATCGTTCGACAGGAAACTCGCGCAGGTTGACGACGCCCGCCGCTCCATCGTCTCAGAATTTGAACTTTGGTGAAGAAATGCTTTGCTGTTCGTAAGTTACGTGTCGTAACATGTGGCAGGAACGTACTGAAATCAAGTCAAAACTGCTGACTCGATTAAATGGTCGCTGGTTGGCCAACATAATTTTCAGCGCGAAAATCGACAATTAACTGACCAAGGTGTCACGGTCGCGCGGCTTGGTTAACAAACGCTGGGTGGTCGCGGAAGACAGAGCGATTCTGTGGCTTGAGAAGGTCTGTTCGGTACTACGGACACACGTTGATGACTGCAACAGCCTTGTCACTGTGGCCTGGCTGAAAACGACTGGAAAAGACAAGAAGATCGAGTGATATGATACATTTATTGCGCCCCACTAAATGCCGCAGCTAACCTCTATTTGGAAGTCGTACATCAGAAGCATCAAGGCACTGCATTGCCTGAGTGGGCAGCTATGTTATAATTATACCGCCAGCAATAGTAAAGGCTACAGTCGTTACTGAGAGTTTTGATGGAGGGACGCGACGTTTGACGAGCGGACTACCGGTAGGAGCAAAACACAACCATCTTGAGCATGGCCGAGTCGCATCCGGATGCGACGATGGACACGGAGGAAGGCGAGGAGCAGCCGTCCAATGGCTCAGCCACGTTAACCCCAGAGCAGCAGCTGATGGCACGCTTCAAGCTGCACAAGCAGCACCGTCAGGATAAAGAACGACGTCTGCAGCAAACTCGGCTAGCCGCCGCCTCTCGCGCCAGTCGCAACGCTGCAGCGGCGTCTGGAGCTCTAAAATCGTCTTCAAGCAAGCAGCGCAAGCCGAAAATTGATCTCTCACGTGTGGATCATAACAATCGTCCACATCGCTGGAAATCCGCCGAAGAACTGCTTCGTGAACAGGAGCGAAGAGCTCAACAGCATCAACTCACTGCACCTGCTCCAGTGCGACCTTTTCCAGGTAGAGTGCGTAACCAAAATTTGGACGATAGTCCATCACAAAATTTGGGTACAAATGAAGAGGAGACTACTTTACCGGAAGAGGACATTTTACAACTGGACCAATCCCAATTTCCGTTGCACATTTTTGATAGTGACGAGTTCGAGGCCCATACGCCGCAAGAATGGCTCGAAAGGGAACGTGTCGGTGCCTCGCCGTATTTCTTCCAAGGTGAATGGAGATGGAGAAGCTGTGCGATATTGGGCTACGACGAAAGTCGCGCTCAATATTTGGTCCAGTTCCAAGGATCCGATCGACAAAAATATGTAAAGAGGATCAATTTGCGCTTCGAGAGTGAGTCCATTATTACGTTTGAGAGACGCGTCGCTGCGGCAAGAGAGAGAAGGGATCAAGTCAAGGCGATGCTGAGATTTGATGACTTTTTAGCGAGACAAGATGCGTCACAATTGAGAGCAATGGGACGCCCCACACTAGAACGTGTGCATGCTCGAGTAGTGGCCGGTCTACCTGAACGTGTGGCCTTATTGGACTCGCAACCAGCTGCGTCACTATTACGTCAACTCACAGACACTGCTATTCAAGAATACATGCGGAGTATGAAGGAAGCGGCGCTGCTAGCTAAATTACGCAATGATCCAGATTTACAATCAAGGTTTCAAGGTTTAGATTTGTATCCTGGTTCTAAAAAACAGCTAGAATTGGGTACTGTTACATCCGGGAAAGTGGCAATCCCAAGTCACAACTTTGACAAGAATCGGCGGCGTGTAAGCTCCAAGACATACACGAGCTCGCCGCAGTTACTCGCTGTGTTACGACGTATGTACACAGGCTGGGAGAAGACGTTCCAGAAGTTAATACTTGTCCAAATCGACAAGGATACAGCCAACAGCACGGAAGGTCAACGCAACGCAACAACGACACCCAGTTTAGCGTCCCAAATGCCGTTCCGCGTCCTAGATTTCCAGGCTCTACAAGCTGCGCATGCCAACAAAGTGGCCGAGATCCTATTAGTGGATTGGAGACGTGCTCTGGTCGAGAATATCATCGATAATCTGCAAGACCACTTCGATCTATTCCTCTCGGATCGCGTAAGCTACGACTCTAGTCGACTCAAACGAGTGCTCACTGGACTGGAACTGCGTCTGGCAGCTCAACTACGTCAAGTTGTACGTCGCTCAATCGACGAATGGGTGCGCTTCGTGCGTCATCATGCCGAGAGTGGGACTCTCGTCTTGCCGTCTGATACTCAAGAGATAGCTAGACAACAGCTAGCGCTAGAGCACACGATCCGAGCGCCTCGTAGCTCGTTATTCAGCGTCCAATTAGCGTTCGTGAACGACCAAGTGGTCGTGGAACCGTCCGCGCAGGACGTGACGGCGGCGTTGCTTGAACCGCTCGACGCAATCGCCGCCACAGTCCAGGAAATCGACCGCCTGGACTGTGATATCATGGGCTTGTTGTCTCTGGATCGCAAACCTTTACTAGACTTTAGTGTCGACTCGGGAACGGGTCGAGATAGCGCAAGTCGTCGAGCTGTCGTAGCCGAATGTTTAGACGCTCTACAAACCGCGAAAGACGCAGTGTGTGCGAGTGTGGACCACGCGATGCAGGCAGCCCACGCGCTTGCTGCCCAGTTCGCCGCGTACACGGCGTTCGTGCACTTCGATGCGTCTGCGTTCCTCGCAGAGCTGCAGCCAATACAGCAACAAGAACTGCAGCTCTTGAAGCAAGACAAGACGCCGGAACACCAGTACTTGCCGCGTTTGTGTGCGCAGATCCGCCGATTCCACGAACTGGCCTTCCGCGTGGACGTCATCGCCTTCGACTTCGTGGCGTTGCCGCTTGTGTGCGTACACACCAGTGCGTTGAAGAAGCAGTTGCGCGCTAGGTCTCTGGAGCTACGAGATACACTCATCTCGAGCTTAGTACGTGACGCGCGGGCGCAGAACTTGGCCATCACGGCGCGATACGCGGCGATTCTAGCGCGTATCAACGAGAAGCCAACGAACGAGGCGCAGCTGGCCAGACTCAAGCAGTTCGTGGGCGAGAGCAAGGCCGTGATCGCCGGGATCCAGCGCGAAGTGGCCGCCATCCACGTGCGCTTGGACGCGCTGAACGAGTTCTCGCACAAGCTCTCGGCTGAGGACTTTACACTGGCGCATTCCACGAAAGAATGGCCGCTGAAAGTCGCGCATGCGGCGGACTCGTGCGATTCGGCACTGGAAGAGGACAAGGTGCGTATGATGGACCGCTTAGCGCTGGAAAAAGAGGCGTTCGAGCTGGATCTGGAGCATTTTGAGGGCGACGTCCGAGCGTTCACGCGATACGGCGAAGTGGAGCACACAGACAAGTACGTGGAGCAGGCAGTCACGCTGTTTGACGCGCTGCAAGACGCGCGCGCCAAGGCTCAAGACTTTAACGCTCGAGAGGCCGTGTTCGGCTTCCCACCGACCGAATACACGCCGCTGTTGGCCAAGCTGGAAGGAGACTTCGCGCCGTATTACAAGCTGTGGACAATGAGCGCCGAGTTCCATTCTAGTCGCCAGACGTGGCTCAACGGCTCGTTCCTGGAGCTCAAAGGAGGAGCCATTGAAGCGCTCGTGACGGAGTGGTGGAAGGCGTCGTATAAGCTGAGCAAGTCGCTCGTCGACGACGCACCAGGATCCGCTGAAGTCGCGCTGATACTACGCGAACGAACGGAGGAGTTTAAGGCGTACTTGCCCGTGATCCAGTCGCTGGCTAGTCCGGCCTTACAAGAGCGTCATTGGGAGAAACTGCGTCACACTATCGGCTTCGAGGAGGCAGAAGAGGAGTTGACGCTGCAGCTTTTACTGGATCGTGGCATCACGCAACATCTAGAGACGATCCAGGAGATCGGGACGTTCGCAGAGAAGGAATGCTCGCTTCAGAAGAGCTTGAGTGCGATGATTGCCGAGTGGGAGAAGGTCGAGTTCCAGACGGCGGCGTACCGCGAGACCGGCACGTATTTACTGCGTAGTACAGACGAGATCGTGGCGTTATTGGACGACCATTTAGTCAAGACCCAGACGATGCGTGGCTCTCCGTACATCAAGAGTATCGAGAAGGATTGTAAGGCCTGGGAGAAGAAGTTGCAGTACTCGCAACAGCTTCTGGACGAGTGGATGGCCTGTCAACGTACGTGGCTCTATCTCGAAGCCATCTTCAGTTCTGAAGACATTATGCGGCAGATGCCCACCGAGGCACGTCGCTTTGCCAGTGTGGACGCGTTGTGGCGGAAAACCATGGAAGATACCGTCGCCGAGCCAGCGTTTCTAACAGTTATCGCTATGGATAAGCTACTCGCCAAGTTCCAACGCGCTAACGAGAAACTGGACGAGATCCAGAAAGGACTGAACGATTATCTCGAGATGAAGCGTCTGCACTTCCCTCGCTTCTTCTTCCTCTCGAACGACGAGTTGCTGGAGATCCTGTCGCAGACCAAAGAACCGCGAGCTGTGCAGCCTCACTTGGGTAAATGTTTCGAGGGCGTCTTCAACGTAACATTCCAAGACGGACCTCCTTTGTTGATCACGGAGATGCGTTCGGCGGAAGGGGAAATTGTACCGCTGAGACTACCCGTCATTCCCGAAAGTAACAAAAACAAAGGCAACGTCGAGATGTGGCTATTGGAAGTGGAACAGAGTCAATGGGACAGTATTCGCGACCAAACGGAGCGATCTATGGCGGCGTATCCACTGGAACAACGCGAGACGTGGATGCTGAAATGGCCAGCGCAAGTGGTGCTCGCTGTCTCGCAGGTCTACTGGACACAGGACGTGACTCGAGCTCTTAATCTTGGGAATGGACTCAACGGTATCAAAGAGTACGTCCAAGTGTTGAACACGCAGCTGGACAAGATCGTCATGCTCGTACGTGGTAACTTGACCAAGCTGGAGCGTACGACCATCGGCGCGCTGGTGGTTATCGACGTCCATGCACGCGATACGATCTCGCATATGATCGAGAAGGACGTGGAGAGTGACCAGGACTTTGAATGGATCTCCCAACTCCGGTATTACTGGACTGAAGGTGTAAAATCCGCGGGTGTGTTCGACTTACAAGCGCGGATTGTGAACGCGCGAGTGCGATACGGATACGAGTATCTGGGCAATACCATGCGGCTCGTTATCACTCCACTGACCGACCGATGCTACCGGACAATGATGGGCGCTGTGGATTTAATGTACGGTGGCGCACCGGAAGGCCCGGCAGGAACGGGCAAGACGGAGACGGTGAAAGATCTGAGTAAGGCAATTGCGATCCAGTGCGTGGTGTTTAACTGCTCCGACGGGTTGGATTACTTGGCGATGGCCAAGTTCTTTAAAGGCCTGGCTGGATGTGGCTCGTGGTGCTGTTTCGACGAGTTTAATCGTATCAACATCGAGGTTTTATCGGTGATTGCTCAGCAGATTCTGACCATTAATGAGGGCAAGAAAGCAGGCGTGGACAAGTTTTTATTCGAAGGAACGTTCATCAAGCTTAACGCCAGTGCCAACGTGTTTATCACGATGAATCCGGGCTACACGGGGCGTGCGGAGCTCCCGGATAACCTTAAAGCGCTGTTCCGTCCGTGTGCAATGATGGTACCGGACTACGCTTTAATCTCGGAGATCCGACTGTACTCGTTCGGCTTTGCTCAAGCTCGTAGCAACGCCCGGAAGCTCACTCAAGTGCTGCAATTGGCGTCGGAACAGCTGTCGTCGCAGAAGCATTACGACTACGGTATGCGCGCAGTGAACTCCATCCTTGTAGCGACTGGTGCATTGCGACAACAGCTCGGCAACGACCCGTTCTGGACGGAAGATAAGATCGTCTTGCGCTCGGTACAAGACGTCAATCAGCCCAAGTTTACGTCCGATGACTTGCCTTTATTCCGCGGTATCACGTCGGATTTATTCCCCGAGGTGTTACTGCCTTTACCGGACCATGGCGCATTGTTACGTCACATTGACGAGACCTGTGAACGAGGGATAAGTATCGTACCGGACGTCACCATTCCGCTCGAATGTAAACCCGAATTTAAGATGAAAGTCGTGCAGTTCTACGAGACGGTACAGGTGCGTCATGGTCTCATGATTGTCGGCACGACGGGGTCGGGTAAGACGTGTGTGGTGCACTCGCTAGCCACTGCCATGACGTCGTGTTATAACGAGGAACTCGAGCTACAAGAAGAGAAGGGCACAAAAGGTGCGTCGACGCTGCAACAGCGTGTGAATATCCACACGATGAACCCGAAGGCCATCACGAGTGGCCAATTATACGGCAACTTTGACGAGAACACGCACGAATGGTCGGACGGAGTGCTCGCTTGCACGTACCGTACCTGCGCGCGAGATACGAGTTCGGAATTACAGTGGGTTATGTTCGATGGGCCTGTGGACGCTGTGTGGATTGAGAATATGAACACGGTACTGGATGACAACAAGAAGCTCTGCTTGATGAGTGGAGAGATCGTCAAGATGACGGACAGGATGCGGATGGTGTTCGAGACGGAAGATCTGGAAGAAGCCTCTCCTGCTACCGTCTCTCGTGTTGGCATGGTGTTCTTAGAAGCCAAGGTACTTGGATGGGAAGTGCTGGTACGGACATGGCTACACACACGGCTACCTCTGGCCTTTAAGGCTCACAGTGAGTATCTGGAGGAATCGTTCCGTTGGATTGTACCTCCGATACTTTATTTCGTGGATAAACACTGTACTGTCCCCACTCCCGTGACGTTCCTGGAGCATGCTGCGTCGCTGTTGAGACTGTTTGAGTGTGCTCTTCGAGATGGCTTCCCAGAGCCAAGTGAGAACTCTACGGCACCGTCTTCTGCTCCGACTGGGGCGGATGCACAGCGTGTTCTGGAATGCCTACTTATCAAGGCGGTTATCTGGTCGATTGGAGCTTGTATCGACTCGAAATCACGCCGCATTTTCGACAGATACTTGCGCGATTTCCTCTCCGCTGAACTGGCTGTCGCCGTGGCCACTGCCGAGATGCATACCGAACCTGTAGACGAAGATACAGGGGTCCCCACGTCGTCCTCCTTGCTTTACTTTAAGGACTTTGTGGCCAAATCTCCGTCCTATATGCTTCTACCGGACCGAGTAACGATGCTCCAAATACCCGACGACGGACTGGTATACGACTACCGGTTCGATGCTCGACGTTGCGTGTGGGTCAACTGGATGGAAGCTTCAGGAGCGTTCGTGATACCTCGGGACGCTCAGTATACGCAGGTTCTTGTGCCTACGATCGACTCGGAGCGGAATGCGTGGCTGATAGACACACTGATCCGTCACCATTTCCACGTCCTCTGTACCGGTGATACCGGTACAGGCAAGTCTGTGTCCATAAAGAAGAAGCTTCTTAGTGGCTTGAATGACCCTCCAGGAAGCGACACACCGCCCAAGTTCGCGTCTTCGATATTCCTCAACTTTTCGGCTCAAACTAGCGCGAACCAGACGCAAGATTTGATCGAAGCGAAGTTGGATAAACGACGCAAGGGCGTGTTGGGTCCTCCGCTAGGACAGAGCTGTGTTATCTTTGTGGACGACCTCAATATGCCGGCGAAAGAGACGTACGGAGCTCAACCTCCGATTGAACTTCTACGCCAATGGATGGGCCATGGAGGCTGGTATAACCGCAAGGATAACTCGTTCACTCAACTGGTAGATATCCAGTTTCTCGCTGCTATGGGACCTCCTGGAGGTGGACGGACACGCATAACTCAACGTTATGTGCGGTATTTCAACCTTATCAACTTTGTACCGTTCGATAACGACTCGCTCCGAGCCATTTTCACGCGAATCACGGACTGGTTTCTACTTAACTTCCCACAGGCAGTTAAGCAACTGGGAGGCGCGGTTGTCAGTGCGACGATCGACGTGTATAACACCATCTCGCAGGCGCTGTTACCCACTCCTGCGAAGTCGCATTATACCTTTAACTTGCGTGATTTATCCAAAGTTTTCCAAGGTGTCGCACAGGCTTCGAGTGACTCGATCAAGGACGGTAAAGACTTTGTTCGACTGTGGAGTCACGAGTGTCTACGGGTCTTTTCTGACCGTCTTATCGACGATAAAGACCGCGACTGGTTTGCCGATATCCTGGCAAAAACCGTTAAGTTACACTTCGATTTGCAATATACGGCTCCAGATGTACGCGGACCGAATGCAACGCTAATTTACGGCAACTTTGGCGGCGCCGGGGATGGAAAAAATGGGGTTAAACACTATGCAGAGCTGCGAGATCGGGAGAAATTACAGATGAGCATGCAGGTATTTCTGGAAGATTATAACAATATGAGTGCTGCGCCCATGCGACTTGTACTATTCCAGAATGCTATTGAGCATGTGGCGCGTATTTCTCGCGTGATTCATCAGCCATTGGGCAATGCGCTGCTAGTTGGCGTGGGCGGGAGCGGCCGTAAGAGCCTCACGACGCTGGCTGTGTTTATGGCGGAGTTCAAATTGTTCCAGATTGAGATTTCTAAATCTTATTCTAGAACGGAGTGGCGTAACGATATCAAAAAGGTGTTACAGTTAAGTGGGTTAAATAACCAACCGACCGTCTTCCTGTTCTCGGACACGCAGATCGTGGAAGAAGCCTATCTGGAAGATATCAACGGACTGTTAAACACTGGAGAAGTGGCCAATCTATGGGCTAACGACGAGCTGGTACAGATGAACGAAGCGTTAGAACCTGCCGCTACTGCGTCTGGTGTTAACGCTGGTAATAGTGCGGAGCTGTACAACTTCTTTGTGAGTCGTTGTCGTACGAATCTCCACATTGTGCTGGCGTTATCACCGATCGGTGAAGCTTTCCGTCGTCGCCTGCGTATGTTCCCGTCGCTGGTTAATTGCTGTACTATTGACTGGTTCGCAGAGTGGCCTGACGAAGCTCTGCGCTCTGTAGCGGATTATTTCCTTGTGGATATCGAGTTGCCCGCTCACGTTAAGGTTGGAATCGTGGATGTGTGTGTAGGAATGCAAGAGAGTGTGAGTGCTCTTACTGGAGATTTCTTACAGTCTTTACGTCGATACTACTACGTGACTCCGACGTCGTATCTCGAGTTACTTAACACGTTCAAAAAGCTGTTAAATAACAAACGTGTCGAGGTGATGACGATGAAACAGCGATATGATAACGGCTTAACGAAACTCATGGAGACTGCCGAACAAGTGGAGAAGATGCAGGTGGAACTGGAGGCCTTACAACCGTTATTAAAAGTGGCTACAATCGAGACTGACGCCTTGTTAGAAACCATCTCACGAGAACAGAAAGAAGCCAATGCCACCAAAGATATCGTCGGTGCAGAGGAGAAGCTGTGCAATGAACAAGCCGCAGAGGCGAACGGTATTAAGGAGAGCTGTGAGGCGGAGCTGGCTGAAGCCATCCCAGCGTTAGAGAACGCAGTTAAAGCGCTGCAGACGCTAACGAAAGGTGACATCACCGAGATTAAGGCCATGAAAAAGCCTCCCGATGGCGTGAAACTCGTTATGGAAGCTGTGTGTATCATGATGCGTGTACCGCCAGTAAAAGTAAAAGACCCAGCCGGTGGCACGAAGAAAGTGGATGATTACTGGGGACCGGCACAGAAGACGCTGTTAGGTGACACGCGCTTCTTGCAGAACTTGTTAGAGTACGATAAGGATAATATCCCAGTGGAAGCTATGGATAAAGTGCGTCCGTACGCTGCGAATCCGGATTTCCAGGCTGACAAGATCCGGAAGGCGTCGGTAGCAGCTTCCGGACTCTGTAGTTGGGTACACGCCATGGTAGTGTACGACCGAGTAGCGAAGGTGGTAGCCCCTAAACGTGAAGCTCTAAAAGCCGCCACGTTGGCGCTAGAGAAGGCGCAAAGTGAACTCAAGGTCAAGCAAGATGCGCTGCAACTTGTGCTGGATAAAGTAGCGCGACTGGAAGAGGATCTGGCAGCGGCGTATAAGAAGAAAAGCGATCTAGAATTCCAAGTGGACGACTGTTCTAAAAAACTATCTAGAGCCACACAACTTATCGGTGGCTTAGGAGGAGAGAAAGCACGTTGGAGTGACATGTCGGCCCAGTTACAGATAGTGTACGACAACGTTGTGGGCGATATCATGTTGGCGTCCGGGGTTATCGCCTATCTAGGAGCATTTACCAGTGTGTACCGTGAACGTGCAGTGGATCAGTGGAGCTCCGAGCTCACTAAACAGGATATTACTTGCTCGAAGACTTTTACCTTAACGGAAACATTAGGAGAAGCGGTGCAGATCCGAGCCTGGACGATCGCCAAGCTACCGAATGACTCGTTCTCGATTGATAACGCGATCATGTTACAACGTAGTAATCGCTGGCCGTTAATGATTGACCCACAAGGACAAGCGAACCGATGGGTTAAGAACATGGAGGAGAGTAACAATCTCAAGGTTGTTAAGCAGTCCCAAGCAGGCTTTGTACGCATGTTAGAAAACTCGATTATGATTGGTGCAGCCGTCTTGATTGAGAATATCCCCGAAGAAATTGACCCCATGTTGGAGCCGATTCTGTTAAAACAAATCGTTAAAACCGGCGGCGTGGCGACTATCCAATTGGGCGATAATACCGTGGAATACGACGCGAACTTCCGACTTTATATGACGACCAAGCTGCGAAACCCTCACTACCCTCCGGAGACGTGTGTGAAGGTTAATTTATTGAACTTTATGGCAACCGAAGAAGGTCTACAGGACCAAATGTTGGGCATTGTGGTGGCGAAAGAGGAGCCGGTATTGGAGCAACAACGAGAGAAATTGGTGCTGGAAGACGCTGCCAATAAAAAGACATTGAAAGAGATGGAAGACCAGATACTGTACTTGCTTCAAACTGCGAAAGGGAATATTCTGGATGATGAGCGATTGATCGAGACGCTCGGAGCGTCGAAGATTACAGCCAATAAAATTGAAGAAAAAGTCCGTGAAGCTGCAGTGACGCAGCACATGATCGCCGAGAAACGTCAAGGGTACTTGCCCGTGGCCTTCCGAGCGTCGCAGCTTTTTTTCTGTATTGCGGACCTTACCGTGATCGATCCGATGTACCAGTACGCGTTGGAATGGTTCATTAATCTCTTCGTGTTCTCAATCAGTCGAGCCGAGAGCTCGTCGGTATTGGCCACACGACTCGACAATCTCAACGACGCATTTACATTCATTCTGTATCAGAATGTATGTCGCTCTTTGTTTGAAAAAGACAAACTACTGTTCGCTTTCTTATTGGCGATTAAAATTCTCGTCGGAAACGGTACGATCGACGGTACTGAGTTACGGTACTTCTTTACCGGTAATACCCAGATGGATCTCCAGAAACCCAAACCTGTAGGCTCGGAAGTGTGGCTAAACGACAAGACGTGGGCAAATATCGTCGGACTGGATGCATTACCGTCTTTCACCGGTTTTAGTGATGCATTCGCAAAAGACTTGGCGCTTTGGGAGGTGTCTTATAACGCTACCGATCCAGCTGAGACGTTGATGAATATCCCAGTAGTTGCAGCTTTAGACGCGTTCCAACGTATTATCGTGTTACGCTGTATACGACCGGATAAGGTGATCCCTGCCGTCATGTCTTTTGTAGCGACAGAAATGGGCCAACGCTTCATCGAGCCTCAACCTTTCGACCTAAAAGCTGGCTTCGACGACTCCAACTGTTCGACTCCGCTTATCTTTGTGCTAACACCAGGTGCCGACCCCATGTCCGAGCTGCTTAAACTAGCGGCCGAACTCGGTTTTAACAAGAAGTTTGTGGCCATTTCACTTGGCCAAGGACAAGGACCATTGGCTGAAAATGCCATCGCCGAAGCTATCGACAACGGTACTTGGGTATGTCTCCAGAATTGCCATTTATCGGTAAGTTGGCTGCCTACTTTGGAGAAAATTTGCGAGGAGATCACACCGGATCGCGTGCATGCGAGCTTCCGTCTGTGGCTTACAAGTGAGCCTACACGTGCCTTCCCGTCGTATATCCTTCAACATGGCGTAAAAATGACTAATGAGCCGCCGAAAGGAATGCGAGCGAATTTGAAAGGTTCGTACTTAACGATTGATGACCAGTGGGTAGCAGCTTGTAAGCGTCCTCGAGAGTTCAAGAAACTCTTGTTCGGTCTCTGCTTTTTCCACGCTGTGGTGCGAGAACGCACCAAGTTTGGACCATTAGGGTGGAACATCAGCTACGTGTTCTCGTCGTCTGATTTGGCCATTTCTAAGGACCAATTGAAGATTTCGCTGGATGATTTGCAACCGGATGACCCCATCCCGTACGCGGCGTTAGCGTACTTGGCGGGTGAATGCAATTACGGCGGTCGAGTGACAGACGATAAGGATCGACGATGCTTAATCACAATCCTCTCGGACTTCTACACACGCGATATCTTGTCGGACAGCTACACGTTCTCACCTTCGGGTTTGTACTACGCTCCGTCTACGGACGGTTCGTTGTCGGTATTCCTGAACTACATTGACCAACTGCCTATGAGCGAGGGACCCGAAGTCTTTGGTCTTCATGACAACGCCAACATCTCCACAGCTATCGCGGAGACGAATTTACTATTGGAATCCGCTCTGTCCTTGCAGCCACGAGGTGCGTCTGGAGGCGGCGGTGCAGCCAAGTCGTGGGATGAAGTATTGGACGAAACAGCACGCGACATCGCGGCCAAGTTGCCTCCTCTCTTTGACATCGAGAAGGCGGAACTCGCGTTCCCAGTGTGTTATTCCGAGTCGACGAACACGGTACTAACGCAGGAACTTGGACGCTTTAACCGGTTACTGGCGTTACTTCAGGTATCGCTGGTGGAGATCCAGAAGGCGATTAAGGGACTGGTCGTCATGTCTGCTGAGCTAGAAGCCATGGGGAATAGCATGGTCAATGGCCACGTACCGGCGCGTTGGTCTGCTGTAGCGTATCCATCGTTGAAGCCATTGGGCAGCTGGGTTACGGACTTCTTGGCACGCTTAGCGTTCTTACAGAACTGGTTAACACTCGGTAAGGCTCCACCGGTGTATTGGATCTCGGGCTTTTTCTTCACACAGGCATTTATTACCGGAACGCAGCAAAATTACGCTAGAAAACATAAACTTCCTATCGACCAAGTAGGTTACGACATGGTCGTACTGGCACAACCAGCGTCGGAACTTACGATGTCTGCAGAAGACGGTGCCTACGTGGACGGTCTCTTCTTAGAGGGTGCACGCTGGGATGCGAAGACACACACCCTGGCGGAATCTAAACCTCGTGAACTATATGTGCCACTACCAGTTCTGCACTTGCTACCTAAAGCTCGTGACCAGATCGAACCTATCGAAGACACAGATCCCAAGGGGACCGCGCACGTGTATCTTTGTCCAGTGTACAAGACGTCCAAGCGTCAGGGAACGTTGTCAACTACTGGACATTCGACGAACTTTGTCATGTCGGTAAGACTGCCCATGAGTGAAGAACACAGACAAAAACATTGGATTAGGCGGGGTGTCGCCTTGCTCACCCAACTCGACACATAATAATGCATTCTGTGGCATTGGGGGCAACATAAAATTTTAACGGTGCTTTTAAGTACGATGTGTAGTCCACATATAATGTCGATGTAACGTGACGTAGTGAACACGTTGGCAGAGCCGCTGTTGTCCGAGAGCTGGACCTCGTCCTGTTCCTTCTCCTCCTGCTCAGGCTTTGCAGAGTTCGACAGCGTATCAACGCCCGAGAAGGCGTTGCTCTCCAAGTCCACCGCGGCGCGTTCGAAGACGCTGAACATGCGACCACCCGGTCGCTCCGTCGCCCGACATCTCTCTGCACCAGGTGCTGTCCGCATTCGGCAACCTGTTCCTCCCGTACGGCGTCACCGTCGTGACCCCGGACCTGCAGCGGCCCCATATTTTCCACTCCAAGATGCTAACACCGACCACGTCAGCGATGATGGTTCCCATGCATCCGATGAGCGCGATGGTTACAACAGCCTTGACAGTCGGAACGAACAGACTGACACGGCACGGCCATGAAAATAATTCCGAAGTTCTGGTTGATCGAGTCCGGGAACGGCCCGACGAGTGGCCAGCACTAGGAAGCCAGGGAAGTAGCAGACATACGGGTAAATCGGACACGCTGACGAGATATTACCGAGCGCCCACTCACCGACGTCGCCGAAACCGCTCATTGACAGCAAAAACAAATCTTGACAAGTTTGCTTTGTAGCAAAATACTATCTCGAAGTATTTGTTTAGGAAAAGACCGATTTACCTGATGAAATGGACGTGCGGCTGAACCTCCACGCCTGGGCCCAAATCCCGCATTCACAGCCGACGAAAATCGCGATTTTATTCCGTGCTGCTGATGTGCCTTCCGAGAGATCAGAGTTCAGTCACCCTGACGTATGCATCGTTCTCACACTACTAGAATACTATCACAGAGGCCTGACGAGCGAGGAGCTTCGAAGTACGTTTCAGACTTTGCTGCGGCTGGATGTCTCGGAGAAGCAGCAGCTGTACGATCAATGGTTCAAGAGAGTCAAGTCGAAGTGGTGAAGCTCGCAAGGCTTTGGTGCCACATAGGCTTGCCGGTGCTCGAAGGGTTAAAGCGCTCTGCCAGGTCTACCGGGTTTCTATGGTAGCCATCAAATTTTACCTCAACACTTGTGGATTTCCAAGGACACACAGCAGTCCTCGCAACGTTTGTCCAGAATGGCGTGGATCTCTTGCTACAGGAGCGAACAACATCGTATTCTCCGGAACGAACGACAATCGCCGTCTCCTCCCTCTCTCAGTGACGCAGCGTGAGCTAGAGGAGCCTTCGTTGCTGGGCACCAATGGGAAAATCATCGACAAGAATCCTGCGAGTGACTCACAGCTACGAGGTGATTCATCCAAGCCCCGAACGTTCTTCGATATCATGACAGAGTATTCTTTTATTTGCCATGGACAAGAAAGCACAAGCTCTGATTGACACTGGGGCTCTACTTGCTGGCGTGGCCAACCACGACGCGACGGTCGGGACGAGAACGCCTGCTGGATGATCGCAGAGATGGCTTGACGTATTGAGGTGCCTCTGAAGAAGTTGTCGATGTTGGAGAAGGAGACGTTCGTCATCTTTGAAGAGGCTCGCTTACGAGATTCCGACATGAAGCTGCTTCCAGATGCCGCCGCCGTACTGACGGCTGTACTAACGTTGGGACCGAACTCACCAAGAACAAGTTGATGCAGGGAGCTGGCAGCTCGGATGCAGCCAGAGTCTTTGGATTGCAAAGCTTCGATGAGTTTGCGCAAAGTATTCTCCAGATTGGTGGCCAACATGAGCTCTCGAGCGTTTCTGCAATCGATGTGCTGAATTGAGTCATGGATAACGCTGAGGCGGTGCGTGGGTTACTCGAGTGGGCTGGATATGGGATCCACTTTTGAATGACTCAGCTCTATCGAGACAGAGAACTGGTCGACGAACACTGGGAACTTAGACGATTTATCGAGAAAAGCTGCACGTTGACAAGCTGGCCCAACTGATTCGATCTAAGATTCTACTGGCTTTCGAAGCCTCGGCTTATGAGCTGGTCAACGCGATCTGTGGTCGAGGGCTCATATTTGGACTTGACGATGAAGTGTGCAGCACGTCCCACACCGAGGACTGGGAGCGAGAGCTGCAGATTAAAGAGGAGTTGCAACAAGAAAGAGAACTCCAAGTGATAAAGTGCTCTCCGTTGAGAGAGAAGCGGAGGGCGCATGATAAAATCCTGAAGGTCAAGTCAATTGAAGACCTCCGTGGAACTGTCCAAGTGTTCGAGATCTCGACTGGACCAGCACCCACATCTATGGAACGATCAATTTCTGCACGACAATCCAGACGCAAAGTGATGCGAGATACTTGAACGAGCTCCTACGAGTGATTGATGTCGTGTTGGTGTTCACTGGTGTCGGAGTGCGAAGCTGACCAAATTCTGGAGCTGCTCTGGACGGCGGCTCGTGGAGACACAACCGCATGCAGATTTTGTAGCTTCGTGAATCTTGCCTTGCTTGCCAAAGTCTCGGTCGCGATGGTGCATCAACCAAGTTTCTCGACGCGCATCTGGCACTTGGCTCGAGTCTTGGTCGAGATCTGCCACTGCTGTCGGTGATTGCGTGTCATGTCTACAACGGAGTTACGATGTCGGCGAAGCACCAGGAAGATACATTCCGTGAGTTTCTTGGTCCTTTGGCTCAACGAGAAGCCACACTGAGTAACTTTATCAAGTGTGGACAAGATCTTTCCTACACGAACTCTGCTGCCGCATGGATCTAGAAGACTACAAGTAAACTACATGCGGGAAGAAAGCCCTTCATAGAACTACATGTAGCGAGCTGTTTTAGTTTTACTCCAGATTTCAACATTCGTCTCTATTCTCAGATGGACCACACTTCGCATACTTTCGCATCGGAAGCACATCCGTGTGGTATTTCTCACGGAAATCCAAAGTACTCGATCAGAATGCTGGTGAACAGGCTCTTCATGATGGTAGCAAAGTATTTGAGACGGAACTCATAGGCATCGCCACGTCCGGCAGTCCGACGACGTTCGTGCTACTCAAAATACGGAACTGGTCGGTGAGGGAGCTTGGCTCTCCAAGAATCAGGTTTACATGCACCTCGGGGGCTCTGTCACCAGAGCCCCCCCCCCCCCCCCCCCCCCCCCCCCCCCCCCCGTGCTGTGAGCTGCTCATCGCTCCGCTAAAATCACGTGGACGACCCCGCCGCGTTTCAGATCGCGGAAGTATTTCCTGCTAATTTACAACAACTTCGCCATTTCTACAGAACCGGTAGGCACTAAAGAGGACGTGGATGTATTTTTAAAGGCCTCTGGGGTCCCTTACCTGATAGGGCATTACCAGCCCAGCCCCCATTAAACATTTTGACCAATTATACCTGATGCTTAGGAAGTGTAAAGGTCCCAGCGGATCTCTAATCCATTCCAAAATCATCGGTACTGAAAGGGTTAAAAGGCGATGCTGACACAAACGAAAGCGATTGGTCTAAATTGGATTTTGAGTGCTGAATCGGCAGGTGGCATTTTTGCTCACATACCACCGGATTGGTCACACAAAACAACCGAATCAACATTTAATCTCCTTTACATCGATCGAGTCCTTTTTCCACGGTAGCGTCATCGATCTCGCCGAAAGATCACTCCTATCTGTGATGTTTACCTGAAGAAAGCCTAAATTGGTGGTACAGTACACGTACGGTAAAGAGCTCGTTGGTTCAGCGGTTGTCAGATTGCAACATGCAGCATGTATCCTTGTAGTAGCGTAATCTTCAACTCCAGATCCTCAAGCTGTGCGTGTTCCTTCCATCCAACCCACTCGCTCTTCGTCGATGTGTTTATTTTACAACAAGTACATGAACCTGCCTCATTTGACATTTCCAACTTACAGTGTTATATAAAATATTATAATACATGCAGGAGGACCTGTAGACGTACCGGTACATTCTACAGTGTAAGTAGAGGAATGTATGGATGAATCTTCAAGTCAAACCTTAAATTTTCTTGTGCATCCTTTACATGGACATAAAGAGAATGATACTGGTGCCCGGAGTGTATTCATGTATCGATTGCTATTGGTTTTTCAATGCTTTTATTTCATCGCACCTCGGCGGATGGGGTTCATGTCCTGGATTATGCGAATAGTGTATGTCTAACCGAGCCTTATATCTGCCCACAATAGCGGGATGGGATGCCTGCAATTTCGAGAATCCGCAGGACTTCCAACCCGGTGTTATAGACAGGTGGCTCGTGTCGGCGGTGTGTGCTGCTGTGATACATGTATATAGACGATTGGACTTGAGATGAGCGGGATTTGTGTATCCCAAGACCGTGCCACACAACGTCCCAGTGGGACGAGAAGGGGTGTCAACCCTACAGGTCATCCCAATATCCCGCAAACTAGATCGCTGATTGGTCCATCCCTCTTTTGGGACGATATAAGACTGAGCCTCAGGCGAATCGATGAGCGGCAAGAATCTGCTGAGACAAAGGCAAACTGCAAGCTCGGGATTGGAGATACTCTGGGACCCAGAGTATCTCCAATCCCGACCCAGACTGGGTGGCTAGTAGCCACCCAGAGTACTGGCTACCACACCTCTCCTCCGAGATATCAAAAGGCTCTTCACTTCGGAAAAAGACACGAAAAGATGAAGTTTACGCTTCCCAAAAATGCCTTTCCTCAAGTCGTGTTGTCTGCTAACCAGCAGGCAGCATTGGCCGAGGAAGCGGACACCGTCGTCAAGGAGATCGTTGCAGCGAATGAGGCTTTCATCACTGACGGATGTACACTTGGACACCCATTGTGGAAGCTAGTCCGCACGAAAGAAGGTCTGAGGGTGTTTCGTCAGCGGAAAAAGGCGATCAACCAGCGTGGATCCGATTCGGGTTCGCCAATTCTTCAAAGTCCATCGTGGTCTAAAGAACACGAATACTCGAGGTATCGCACCTTGAGCAGCAGTAGTGTGGACTTTAGAGCCACGTCCTTGTCTTCTTCGTCTGGAGTCGCTGGAGACAGTATCATGGAGAAAATGCGTCCGCACGGAGTCGCCCTAATGGCGCTTCATGGTTCCATGGACGGCTCACTGGACGACTGTATGTTTGGGTGTTTTGCATCCACCGACGAAGCGTGGAAGCTGCGCAGTTCACATATCAACGACCGTCTTGATGATGCTCGGATTCTAGCGACTATCAGAGGTCCGACGCGTGACGATCCGTGTCGTTTCCTAGGAGTGAAATGGTTCGCTAAGGAACACCCTGTGGTGCTTACGGGTATCGTGCAGCAGCGTGATTTTCTCATCACCGAATCGTCCGGCTTTACTCGTGACTCAAAGGGAGAAAGAGTCGGCTACTTCTTGATGCATTCCGTAACACTGCGGGACATCCCCGAGCTCACACACTTGGGCATTGTCCGAGGCGTAATGAGTTTCTGCTACCTCTTCCGTCAAGGTAGACCGGGCATGATCGACGTGTTTTGTCGCGGTTTCTTCGACTCTCGCGGCGATATGCCGGGCCGCCTATCCGTGTCAATCGCAGCAGAAGCGGCGATTTGCTGTACCGGTGTTGTGGACTGTGCTTACGTCAAGAAACTTCGCTGGCTCATGGAACACGCAAGCAAACGCCAGGCCGACAACGAGGATCACACCAATGTTTCTCGTTGCGAGGCTTGTGACAAAAGTTTCAGCAAGTTTTCACTTACGTCCTCTGGATCGGGTACACCTTGCGCGATTTGCCGCCAAGTGGTCTGTTCGAAGTGCAGTGTGACTAAAAAAATAACCATGGACGTGTCAGACACTGGCGCAGTCCAGCAGTGCTCTCTTCACTTTTGTATGAGCTGCCTACTCAAAGCAAAGAAACAGTCTGGCTGGGAGATGGCGATGAGTAACCTTGAGGCATCATCTGCCTCTGTGGACTCGGCATTGGCAGCTTCCGCGCCCCGAATCCC
Organism: Phytophthora betacei; assembly: GCA_011320135.1. Classification (NCBI taxonomy): domain Eukaryota; phylum Oomycota; class Peronosporomycetes; order Peronosporales; family Peronosporaceae; genus Phytophthora; species Phytophthora betacei. Next base: position 469,184 of record JAANHX010000431.1, read on the forward strand.
ACCGAATGTCGATTATCGACGTGATGGTCGGTCTTACTCGGCGTACACGGGCAGTTGTACTTACCGACGCGAAGAGATGACCTCTACGACCATCCGCACCAATGACCTATACAGATCAACTAGCGACCAAACTAACGTTGAAAGCCGTGCTTCTAACGCTAAAGTCCAATCGTGGTCTTCACGTTCTACAGGACCAAAAAGCGTGCGCGGTGTGAGGTTGAATAACGACATGTAGCAAGCATCGTCAAATAGGAAGGTTAAAAAAACTAATAAATACCACAATATGAAGTTGCAATAGATTGTTGTAAAGTATTGCACAGATTTCCTTCTCCTATTTTAGCACTGCTATAAATAAGGTAAAGTTAGAATCGAAGGGTGTAGTCGCTGGAAAAATAAATCGAAGGGTGTTTTGGTAGTCTCCAAACTCAAATCGATAGAGGCTGCGCTGATATATTTACCCAAGACGTCAGTAAGTTCTAGTGTATCGAGCAATTAGCACAAAATAGTTTATTGGAATGGAGCGAGGAAAAGAGTAAGATTCAAATTTTGCTATACTCCACGACCGAAACCCAGCGTGTTGGTGTGGTCTGTATTTTCGTTTCGATCCCTAAACTTACGACGTGTCTTCCCGTTTCGTTTCACGAATGCGACGTTGAAAGTCGCAGCACGTCAGCGTAAAAATAACAAGGCGTTATTACAGTGTACCACAGTACAGAACCTTACTTTTACCCTGGTGGACGTCGACGGAGGCAGTCTTAAAGGGGAGAGTTTTACGGCGTGAATGCTTCTCAGGATGTTGATAACCCTTTTGCTTGTGCGAAGCCTTGGAAAAATATTCCGGAGCTACCGGTCTTTAAGCCCATTTCGGTGTCTAACGGGCTCCACAGAAGCAATGGATTTTCATCCCCAAGTAGTTTGTAAGTGTCCCCTAGGAATCAGACATCGGGTTGGGAGCTGAATTAAGAAAATTAATCCGCGGTAGCAATGAATAGACGGAGGCAATGCAAACTGCTTTTACATGTAACAAGCAACACGACCGTCGCCTTTCGCTTCCTGCAACAACCAGCAGTTTGTCGATTTGACAACAGTCGACCACACAAATATCCAGCAATCAGAATAGTGGACTGCCCGGCATACAAACATCAAGTCAGCAGGCAATTCCAGCGGCACATTTCCACATTTTTCGATGCAAATGTCTCGGCTCTATCAGTCTCCGACCTCTCCCTTTATCATGTGGCCACGCCTGCCACACTAAACTCTCTTGCAGATCACCTCTTGTCAATTGTGCTTCAGTCTCAATAGATAAAAAGTATCATGAAGGTGATTCAGGTCCTGCTTCTCGCTGCGTTGGCCATTTCCAGTGTCTCGGGCGCCACCAACACGACGTCGTCGGTCTCCACTGTGGCTTCAGCTGTGGCGTCGTCCAGTGGCAGTGCCGCGACGACTACAGCCTCGTCCACAGCTTCGTCCACAGAGTCTTCCGCCAGCGCTAGTGCCACCGTCGCAGACGCTTCGGGCTCATCGAACACGACGTCATCAGAGTCAGCCACGTCCGACTCGGCCACCAGCGACTCAAGCGCCGCGACCGAGTCGAGCTCGTCGGAGGACGAAGCCACGGCTCAGGACGGCTCAGGCACCGAGTCGGACTCGGGTCCCACAGGCGACTCTGGCGGTGCCATCGCTCCGCGCTCCGGATCGATGCTCTCCAGCTCGTCGGATGCTATGCCGCATGTGACGGCCACTATGGGCTCCGTCGCGGCGGTCGTCGTCGCTGTCGGCGCGTATTTCTTGTAGTTAACTTGATGACTCTACGTAGACTGGGCGGGTTAAGAGCTCGTTCGTATCATTAACTCGAATATTTTCGCTCCCGATTGAGCGTTTTGTCTAAATTCTTGCTGGTGTTTATCGTGGTGTCGCGTTTTTTTATTGTGTTGCTGACCGATTGGGACCGGCAACTGAAAAGGAAAGCATCATCGGCGATGTTGATGCTCTGAGTTAATAGAACTTGACGTATCAGTGTCAACAGTATACACTTCAGCAGGAAAAGACACAGGTTGTGATGATGGCGCAAGGCTCGCAGGTGCACAACATTAAGATGTCCTCGCACACCATCGTCACAAGTGTCCTAGTGTTCTTTTGCCTACTTTACAAGCATTTACAAACTCTACAAGTCGTGGGCAGGAGATGCGCAGCCAAGAAGTAGCAGGTCGGCCACGATGTTATGAATCGACCACGAGCGCTGTTGACCCGGGATGTCGTCGGAACCCGGTGAAAAATCCGAATGAAAACATGCATTTCATTGACGCACAGATGACGATAATTGGCGTTATACTTGATTTTTATGTGTGCTTTTTTAAAGAAAGGTTACCATCTCAGTGTATTCCGTCCCTGAGTGCTCAGCTTACTCGCGACTACTTCGAGCCCTCCATCTCGGATGACGCCGTGACCTTGTGCTTGTGATAAGCTCGCAGTGTACGCTGTCTCCGTGCTGATTATGGGGAGTGTGATTGGTACTGGTACTGGTTCTGGGAAAACTATGACTCGGATCACCTCTAAACGTTTAAAGTGGCCAGAAAAAAATCTAACATATTAGTACTACAGTGTACAAGTAAACAACAGCTATAAAAGTGCTAATACTGAATCTACCATCAGGAACCGGTAAACTATTCCGATGCTTGTTACTTTTCCGGCCTTCAGCTATTGGTTTTAGCTGCGCTCCATCTTATGTGTCCACATTTTCTACAACTTCTGGTTTATGTTGCTCGGAATCAAAGTTAGGTTGCTCGATGAAAAAGCGCAAACTTTTGTAGGGCCTACTTCAAACTGTGAATTGGGGGACCGTCAGGACGTTCTGTTGTTTATGAGGTGGTATTTTGTTGATTCGGTATCATGCCAAAAAATCAATATTCACGTCGAAACATGCCAAAGTCGTGACAGCAACACGCGTCCAATTTGTATGGCGTTGCTTCAGGGGTACTCGGTGATGGAGGCGAGCAGGGCTGTAAGAAAAGGGAGGAATTTCCATATTTCGGTGGTTTTCATTGAGGTTTCATGAGAACTGCACAGAGTCTGGTATCGAATACAAACAGCTTAGAACGGGGGGGGGGGGGTAATAGTACCTATTTACCGCCGCCTTTTAGCCTGCTTATAATGGTCAGATTGCTTCGAGTTGCTAGTTAGACTCCATTACCAAGAATCCTTATTAAGAGCGAGTCTAAGGGTAACTAGTCCGGTGGAATCATGTAGTAAGAAATATGGAAGGATCTTGAGTTTTCCGGAAAATGACAGCCTTCGTGGCGACGCATGAGCTTAAACTAATTTTACTGAAATATTGAGATAAGCGTACAAGCTGTGTTTTCCCTTTCCCTAAAAATAGGGAAACAGACCTAACGTATTTCGACAAAAAGACTTATTTCGGGTATATTTAAGGCCGTGTTCGATCTAAGCTAAAACCAGCTGTAATTGTTACTAAAGAGCTGGAATGTCTCAGCCAGCTTTATTCCGCTAAGAAACACAAAAAATGACATCCAGCAAGCAGGATAGCTCCAAACGACTGGTTTCAAAATTCAGCTCTGGGTTTGAATTTTGATTCGTCCTCCTTTGCGCCTTCAAATCCAGCCTTTTTCTGATGGAACACGATCACTTGTTTTTATCTTTATTTTACTTAACAAAACGACTGTTCTACAGCTCTAGCTTATTTTCAAACAAGCTGGATTTGCCCCTGCAAACCGAACACGGCCTAAGTTTTTAAGCGATGAACCGGGGAGGCCAAGCTTTTAAACAGGAAAAAGTTACATTTTGTAACGTGAAATTGCAGGTGAAGATATTCGAAAGGGATATATCGTCTCGTTGAGCGTCGATGACAAGTACTACTTGCGGTGTCTTGGCATATTTGCATAATAATGAAAATTATACATGTACTACTATTAATAAAAGTACTAATTGTGTCCTTTTCATGCTTTAGCTACTGGAGAATCTCTGAGAAAATCTCGAACTAGCGACATGGAGCAGGGCTTGCAACACGTTCTGTACAACGTCAGCTCTTCGTGTCAAGCGCGAGCTTGTGTTGCCTTCAACATTGGGCTCCCCAAGGTATCATGAGCTTGGTCGACTATATAATTCAGAAGCGACTGGGCTCCAGTCTGGAGGTATCGGATGTGCACGAAAGGCTCCGGCTCGACGCCGATACTCGGTGTGGACGGGGACACAGAGCCTCAGTTTGGGCTAATGTGTCTGTATCTAAAATAATGTTCGGGTGTACGTTTCGGAGAAAGTTACCGGGGGTGTGGGTCTTGACAAAGCGCACTTTGAGCTTAACATTTTCTAATCATTAAGCCCACAATATATGATGTTGAATATCGAATTTCGTCGTTGATATCATAATTCGTACCAAAGTATAGCCTGTCTGTAAAAATGAAATAGTGGTATGGACTACAATGTCATTTGTAGAAAAGGGCTCTATTTGGAAGGAGCTTTTAATATGTGCAACTAACGTTGTTAAGTTGCGGGATTTCAAACGAATCTTGGAGCCGGCATCAAGCTGCAGGATTTAAAACTTCTTGGGCCACAGTTCTTCGAGCTGCGAATTGCATAAAGCCAAATCGATGTTATTGCGTTTTTATCTCTTCGAAGAAACATAAGCTAATTCTGTACAAATATTATCGTGTATTTGCAATACCGACAATATATTTTTTTAAAAGAAGAAAGTCTTATTGTGCATTTGAGTGCTTTTGTCCTTTTCACTTAGCCTGATGCTCGATTTTTAATAAATAGAGGTCGTTCAATTAGTTCGAGGTCAATAAAAAGTACAAAATCGATCAAGCTAAACTGGCTGATAAATCGAGCTATGGCAGTCAAATCGACCGCTCGGGGTCGATCAGCCACCAAATCCACATCGATATCCTGTAAATCGACCCTATTTGCCGTTTTAAAATGGTAATTCAATACAGATAAAACACATCGATGCATGCCTATTCCCATCTCATTTTAATGCGTGGTTATATACTCCGACCATGCTCAACCTAGGCTTTAAAACGGATGGGCATTCTATCTGCAAAGCACAATAAATTGCACCAATATTTATTACTGCTTCACACAAAATTGATTCCTTTATATCGCCACGCAATGGCATGTTTTTACTGAATTGGCGGCTGTCGTTTGAATCGTACTGAAGGAGGGTAAACCAGCTTTGCTTTTAAAAAAAGCTCGCAATATTCGGAGTACGTAAAACGAACAATCCACATATATTTATCCTTGTGTGCATTCCTGTCAAGCCTCTTTGAGATTAAGTACAGCCGCACTTTACCTAGTCTAAACAAGTCCTGGTGGTTGCCTGTTAGGTGTACCCCCCGCATGTTTGATGCTAGACCACTGACGGTTAACCCGGGTATTGTGCTCAGTTCTCATTCTTTGCTTGTAAGTCTTCGTCCAGGGGAACTTTCCTTTCCATTCTTTTAGGAGAAATTTAAAGAAGCCTTCCTTCCCTCCCAAAAGCCGCTCTCGATTTGCTTGAAATCCATCAGTGGAGTCTAGCGAAACGACATATTATTAATTCCTTGGAATCCTTAGTCACCGGGAGCGCATTGCTGCTGGCTTGGAGAATGGCTGCGCAAGCAACAGCGAGGACGTAAGTGAGGCGCATGGACTGGTATCCGTCGTATTTCGCTCTTGCAGCCACCGAAGAAATTGTGAAGTGAGGCTTGCGAAGTGAATTTATCTTAGCAATGTCGATGCACTATATTAAATACTTGCATGCTGTAGAATAATTAACTGTCTTGGCTGTTTACGGTGCCCGTCAATTCGAATAGTTCCAGTACTCATCACCCGATGTTGTGAATCCATGCACCAGGCTGAACTTGGGATGTGCTTGTTCTGAATTCTTTCATGATCACCTAAAATAGTCCCATCGACTAAGCTTTACTGTAGTATTGATCGTTAAGCAATGCACCGCTGTCTTCGCTGCGTTGTTGCTGCATATCTTGTCATTGAGTCATTCTGTTTCCCAGAATCGTGAAAAGCAAGCTTTGCGGGAAGTCGTGTTTTTGGCCTCATTCTTTTACAGGGTGTCCACGCGGTGATGTGTGTTTATCTCGTTGCCCCGACGTGCTGCTCTGGCTCTGGTTTCTTGGGTCCCTTGTAGCCGAGTCAGGCTTGAAGCGCAAAGTGCTCAACGATGAGACCAAGTTGCTCAAAAGTCAATATTAATGGAGCCATTTGTCGCGGGCGTGTCTACTCAGGTAGACACGGACATTGTAGCTCATGCGAATTCAGCCATGTTTGCTGGCGTCTTCGTTGGCGAGCTCACTCTGCAATGACCTCGAGTTTCCGGAGAATTGTCATTTTGTTTTATTGGCTAGCACGAGGGGGCAAGTGACGGCAGAAGGCAGTGCTGCGGGATTCTAAAAGACACTTCCAGGTTGTGACGAAGCGTGAGTTTTTAGGGATCACGACTGCTCCTAAGGAGCCTCCTACAGTATGCATGGGACCCCCACAGAGATACCGGCGTTACCTTCTTGCTTCGGAAATTCCACACATATTGTATAACTAGTCTGATCCTCCCCGCTATTTAAAATTTAATACTAAACAAACATCCGATGTCGAGCTGAAGTTGGGATGGGCTCCGAATTCTTTCTGAGACTACAGAGTCGAAAGTCGCAGCGATCAAACGACAAGTGCTACATCGTTGCTTTTGCCGGGCAACTGTCCATACTATTATAGAGGTGATCATTGGGTCAGTCGCTTGCGAGTCTCTTCTCTATGGAACGTGAACCCCTAACTTATCCGACGTTGGTTGTGTATATGACAGAGGTGCTCATAATGTAATTATTAAAACAATTAATTGAGATTTTTTAATTTAATTATTAATTGGTAGTACAAAATTTAAGCTTAACAGTTTCCCCAATTTTTACAGTAGCAGACACAGTAAAAATATTGTTTTTTACTGTGCTACTCACCTCAAGCCTTGACAACCAGTAGTTTTAAAGCCGAGAAGGAAGCTAACAAGACGCTGAATCCATTCATCCACGCATACTAGCACATTAGTCATTCTGCAATTTACCATGCCCCTCGAAACTCGCACTCTTGTCTGCACTCTCACGACCCAGGAGACGCCTGGGTTGTACAGCTGTAACAGCTGCTCCAAGACGATCAAGTCCGTTAACAGCTACACTAATGTGATTAACCATCTCAAGCGCTACCACCCTACCTACGCAACCGACGCCGAAGCTGCACTTCGGACACAGAACCTTTTGTCGCTGCGTCTTGTTGATCAAGCCACCACCGATATGTTTCGTTGGATTGAGTGGACGGTGATGGATTGTCTACCCCTAACGTTTTGTGAGAGGGAAATGGTTCGTCAAAACGCCAAGCTTCCTCGCACTTGCGCCAGAACGCTAAAGCTGTATCTGGATGGAATGGTGCTCGCCGTTGTGCCGTCCATCGTTAAGATTTTGCTACGCGGTTTGGTATCGTCCTGGACGGATGGACAAGTGGTGGACGACACTTTATTGCGATCTACACTGTTTTCGATGATAAGGACAGTATTGAAGTCCCCCGAAAGAGTGACTACCAAGATGACCTGGAGTGCCACTCACGCCGGTTTATTTTGCTGGCGTTTAGCCCAATGGAGGATGAGGGTGATTTAAGCGCTCAAAGTCTGTTTGACTTGATCGCGGACACCTTGAGCCGCTACAAGCAGCCGTGGGAGTCGGTAGCCTTCATGGTTGGTGACAATTGCAGTGTAAATTCTGGCAATTCTGGCAATTAACTTAATAATTCATTCTTGATGTTTTCAGGCCAAGATTAATCTAACATTTTAATTTTCACAGCCCTGGTGTATGAGCCGGCAGGTGTTGATAGATTAGTCTCTGACTTCTAACCGGTTGTCCCATACTCTCAACTTGCATTGTAGCTCTTGCTGTAAGTTGTTAAGGACATTATGTCCAATACAGCCGAGAGTTTTGGTGTTGGACTCAAGTGCAAAGTGTGCAACGCTGATACCAAGTTGCTCGAATGGAGACCTGCGTCTGTACAGCTGTGGCACAAGACGACAAGCTCTTGCTGCCATTGAAGTCACCCCCAACAGATGAAGAGAGTCGGAGACGAAAATGACAGCGAGATGGAGATCATCACGATCGACGTGGGATGCACATTTTGAACTACATGTAGTCATTTTCGAAATTCAAACTAACTAGTTATACTTTGCATTGGTTTCTTAGCCCACTTGAAACCTAACTCCTGGCTAATCAAAAAGGAACCAGATAGCGTTCTAGCATGGGTTCGCTGCGCTCGGTTGTGTGTCATGCCGCCATCGGCGACGTCGGGTGCTCTCATAAGGACGGTTTAAAGTGACTTGTGACTACTACACCCTTCACACTAATTAGTCGTCGTAGGTCATGGTTCAAAATATGGGAATTTCAACTGTCCATTTTGTGAAAACTACCGGTTCAATTTGCAAATTTAGTATACTAGGATAAAGCGCTCGATGAGTTCTGCCCAAAACCGGTATTTTTCTTTAGAATTGATCAGATAAATCTAAATTTGTGGCGTCACTAAAGTGGAAATGCATAACTACAGTAATTGCGAAGTAGTAGTGAGCAACATACATGTAAAACAGTGTCAAACAATTAAAAAAAACGTAAGAACTTTGATTTATTCCGATGGACCAGAAATATATTTCATTGGCGTAAAAACTGACTTGTTTAAAAATCAAAAATGACCAACTTAATTGAAAAGAAATACTCATCGACTTGGCCACACAACTTTTAAACGTCACCCAAATAGAATAAAGCGAGCTGCAATCCAGAATATTGCTCACCACCATCTTCTATGAGCGGGGACGTCTTGAAAGAAGACTCATGGTACATGTACCGTTGGTTGTTCATCGGCAGCAGTGGATGGCTCAAGTTCGACGTGTCGGATCATGAGCAACGAGAACCAACTTCCAGCTCTTCAAGATCAGGATCACCAGTTGCAGACTGATGTTTTATATCGAGCATTTACCACAGAAAGAGCTAAGATATCGGCGGTCGGTCCAACTGTCTTGTCACCCCAAAAAAGACGGGACAATGATCTTTTTAATGGTTTTTTTTTCATTTAACAAGTCATCAATTCAGCGATAATATTATATTGTAAAATGACCTGTAGCTCAACGTGCTCTAGATATGATGAGAAATATCGGAAACAGGATTTTGAGAAACCTTTTGAGTTATCGCAACTTTGTTTTTACGAGTACGCTGCTCTGTGTAACCTAGGAGCTTACCCGCGAAAATGTCGAAATTGATATTTTTCCACTCAATTTTCAAAGAATTAGTTTTCTTTACTAATTCTTTGCTCTTTATACACAGCCGAGAAATTTGCAAAACTGCCAGGAAATTAGCTATGGTGGGATAATAGGCAATGAAAGAAAAACTTGTTTCGCAGTTATACATGTAAACGGGATATTGCTTGAGCTGTTGCTCATAAAGCACTGGAGTTAGATTCGAATATATATAGTGGTGTAATGGGCCTACTGTCTGCCCACTACTTCGGCTTACCCGCTAGCGAAGAAGCATTCTTAGATTAGCTAAACTTACAGCTCGTAAGTATATATTTGCTCAAACAAGATAGCAAAAGCCGAATTACCGTAAAATAAGAGCTGCTTATTACTTTTGTGTCTTTGGTTTGGTTTCATCATATAACTGCTGCTCGGTCTTTGTCAACGAGTGGCTGGCAGAATCCTGCTACTGTAATTGGCTAGCTATTGTCCGTCATCCAATGGGACCTCTTAATGCATGCAGATCAGTGGTCTGCCAATATAGTCATTGGTGTCTCGCACACCAGCGTGAAACCTCTCGTCATAGTCAAATCGCTACATGAAGCCACTTAAATGTAGCTCCGTTACCCCCCCCCCCCCTCCTCGTTAAGATAAGACGTGCTAGTCTTAACAAGTCAATAAAACAAAATGACAATTCTCCGGAAACTCGAGATCATTGCAGAATGAGCTCGCCAGCGAAGACGCCAGCAAATGTGGCTGAATTCGCATGCGCTACAATGTCCGTGTCTACACGAGTAGACACGACCGCGACAGAAGAGAAGCTCTCTATCGTCCATCACTACGCTGCGACGGCAGAAGCGTGCGCAAACCACGACTGAGATTCGTTCTGTCGTCAGGAAGAGCTCGTGAGTGTTGAGCACTGGCGGCAGTATGCCCATGGATGATGGGTCTGACATTGGCGACGTCCCCATGGAATATAGACCGCTTCGGACATCCAAGTTGCACTTGGATCGGACCTGGCAAGGCTGCGCGACCGCTTCGTCGTCCTATTCGAGCCGTCAAGATTAGATGACTCGAGCTGCTTATATGGCTTCAGATCCTAACGTAAATAGTCGAATGGAGTCGCATGCTGCACGGAATGGCCAGCTTATACGCGTTGTCATACCGTTGAAGCACCGTGAACAGACTGATGAAGCGCGGAACAAGTATGATTGCTCACAAAATCGACCGCATGTCTTTGCAGGTTCTGTGTCGCTAGCAAAGCTAATGAATCTCTTGTAGCTCGCTGTTGTTTCCTCTGCCGACAGTGGCAGCATTAAGCTACTGTCTATCTACAAAAAAAACTCTGTGGACAAACCGTATCATGGCTTGTCGGCGCTGGACAAAGTTCAGTGGTTGACATTGTTGATTATTTGTTCAGCATGATTACCTTCTCCGCAGCAGGCTAGGCTTGCTCGCTATCTGCACCCGGTACAGAAGTCTTCTTGCTTGCTGTGTTCGAGCTGGGCGTCTGTGGTGATACATCATTTTGTGCCATCGTCTTGTAACAACAAACAAGACGCTTGGTCCGGAAATGAGACGCTTCTCCTCGCGTCGTCACTGCTGATACCGCTTCGAAATATCTACTACTCTGCGGTTGGTTCGACGCAGCCGTTGATCCCCCTTATATGCACCGATCTGTTGGTGACAAGCTCTACCAACGACCAGCAGTCGCTCTACGGTGGAAACGATTGTGTGTAGCGCTTCCGCACGTCGTCGAGCACGCGAATCGCGCGCTCAGTCTGCCAGTCCGTACGTATGCGTGATCCGGCATCGACAGCGACAATTGTGTGCCAAGAAATGTAAATACGTCGTGTCAAAAATGCGCTTTGAAGCGTGGAGCACGGTCTGACACAATTTTGAGTGACATTCCATGATGCCGGAGCACCACGTCGACAACGAAGACCACAAGGCCAGGCATCCGCTATTAAGTGTTTTCATACAGTCGGTTACAGTAGATGTGTCCTTTTCAACGCCCACACATCATTTTTTTGCCACGGGTAGTGACAGAGAATTAAATAAAGCTACACGATGCATCGCAGGTGGCTTGGATATTTAGACCCATGTGATGACATTGATTAGAGGCGAAAGGCCGAATACAAAGGCCATGGAAATGGACTTCCAACACCCCGGCGGTGTCGGAAGTGATTGTAACGGAGCCTGCAAGAACGCAACAGGATTTGAGCTCTGAAACACTTTTGAAGCACGTACGTACTTGCGCATCCACTTGTAATGGTGATTCCAGCAGAATCCTCCTCCATTCGCCTGCCACGCATTCACTTACGCAACGATGTGCTCGCGTTTCATCTTGCCGTCGCCAGCCACTTCGAGCTCGTGCATGATCGACCAGTGAAAGCATCCCCCTGTAGCCTTCGTAAGTATTTCGATGAGCCTTTCTAGCACTGAAAATGTGCTCATCTCTAGCATCCAGTACAAGAGCTTCGTGAGATTTGGGCTGTCACCCTGGTAGACGACGGGTAGGTATGGTTTGCGGTGCGTATTCCACGCTGAGTTTATGAGTAAGAACAACGTTGACAGCCACGCTTGCAGATCCCGCCACTTTGGCGGACTTCATTGCAGTGCACGAGTAGCAAAATCTAGTAGAATCAATCTACCAGTAATAGAAAATGCTAATATCACGTTAGAAATGATGAATTAATGCACACATTGTAATTATGATTTACCTAATTCGAGAGCCAAGCTAGTTTGTGTCAGGGTTTCGCCGTGAGCAGCGACGATATGTAGCGACATAAAGAGAAGCAGTGCATCGGAAATGGGCTTATATTAGGAAAGACTACTTTCGGTAGACTCCGTAAAGCGCTTGACTCGAGCGGGAGTGACAGAGACCCCGTCTGATGATGCAGCCCGCTGAAACGTAGTTACGTCCGTTGAAAGCGATGGCTCGTACGATTTTCTACATATACGGAGATGACTTTGTTTAGCATCCAGTAACAATCACGTTCGGACGAAGCACTCAATTACGATTGGTCGTGCCGCCGTATACATGTTTTATGCTAAAGTGATCGCAAAACTAACATATTAGTGCAAAGGCTCTTCATAATGATGTAGCGCACTCGACGCTTGATCCATCTCAGCTACACGATCATTTCCAGGTAGTGAGCTATTAAGGGTCGTCGCCATGTTTGCGATCAGCGAGTTCAGAGCTGCCTAATGGCTGATGAAAACATTCTGGCGGGCTCAAAGAGGGAGGATTCCTTAAACCGACACGGCTGCACGCACAAACCAGCGGCCCACGGCGGTGATACGCATGTGGATTCAAATCAGTCAGCGTACGCGACGTGTCCGTCTTCCTTTCACTTTAACACACAAGTTAATCCAATTCAGCAAATTGCTAGCCAGTCTTTGCGTGATGTAACCACTTTGCATGCGGGTAAACATAAACGTTCGCGGAGCGTAATATTTAAAGTAGCCCCCACGCACATACTGAGCTCTGAATGTCCCTAAGTTTACTTGAGTTCATTCACCGAAGTGTAGCTTGTAAGTCCCATTGGTAAGAGCCAGTATACCATCCTTATGTTGTCCTAGCACGGTGCTGTGGATGTTTAGCTTAATTATGTGACTTGGAAAGCATTCCAAACGAGATGTCTCTTCCGCCGCCATGGTGCTCAAAAACGTGAAAAGCACTCATTTCGTCCTTCGTTTCTCCCAGCGAGGCGTTGAGCCGCAGCTCGCCCGTACAATCAGACGGATTTTGACTGTAAAACCCTCGTCCGCTGCGTCACGCATCTTGCCGTTGCTCGGACGAAGTATCGTTCAACAACAGGAGAATGTTGCGGAAGCGTGGTTACGCTCTTCGAGGGCATAAGGTGGCAATTCGCGGTGAGTTTCAACGGAAGTCAAGGGTATCATTGCTTGCTTTCATTAATATCGACGGCACCATTGATTACAACAACACTGTGGCGACTTTTGACCGTGTACATTTCGTGCGATGTTGTCAAGATTTTGCGTATTCCAAGAGAGCGGGGGCTCGACCTTACCCAAGGCCAAATTCGGTGTGGATACGTGATGGGGCGTCCATCCACCGACATCCTGAAATCATGCACTATCTTAGAAGCACTGGAATTGCCGATTTTTTTCCTGGTTATTGTCGTTTTTCAATCTCATTGAATTCATGTTTGGCTACGTGAAAAAAGCGTTTCGGTGCTTCTACGTGGAGTCCAGTGATCGTGATTTGATGCCTTTCATCACGGAGACGTTCCGGCACTTCAAAAGGGTCAACATGGCCCGAGTACTTAAACACTGCGGCTGGATGGCTGACGGTACCTTCAATCCTGTAGGACCATTGTCATCCGAGACGCGACCAGTTCCAGATATGCATCAAGATTTGGGCGAGATTGAGAAAAACTTAGATGATGATGTTTTAGGATTTCGTACGCTAAGTTTGAATGCTTCTGATGAGTAAAATGTAAATAAAATTTCGGAATAATTGCTAGTACTGAAACAACCTGGTGCTTCAGCCAGCTATTGGAGCTCGATGGCTTTATTATTCTCCATGTTATCCAGCGGATCGGCCAGATCGGAAGGTCGATGTGGTGGAGGAACGACTCGATCTGATCCTTGCGTGTTTGAAGGCTTATTTCGAAGCATTCCAAACAGCGCCCATATACATCCCAGTCGTTGCGAGGTCGAACAGCCTCGGCAATGGATGCGTTCACACAGTCGAGCGCCATGTGTGTTGATTGGTTGATACTATTAAGATGCTTGCAATTGCCGAGCAGATGGAAGGGGTAGTTTTGCTGTTTTCACGCTGTGTGAAACTAGGTGGAACTCTTTACAGGCTTGTTTTGCTGCGCTACTTCGTGTACGCGGAGCCTTAGAAGATATGGCCTTCACATATCGGAGCAGCCCGGATCTCACGGACAGAATTCGAGTTTTAGGGGATGCTGAGTTCTGGACGAAGCTGGAGACTGCAGAGAAAACTGTAAGACCATTGTGTACTGCTTCATTTCGTCTCTAAAAGGGACGAAAATACCGTAGCCGATGTGGTTATCTCATTTATGGATATCTATCGTGGGGCTGCGTCGACAGAGCTGGGTGATTCTCTCACAGATTTAGTGGAAGCTCGCTGGAATGCCTGTGAGTAACCCCTCTTTATAGTAGGGTTCTTTCTTCATCCTGAGTATGTCGTAGAAGCACGAAGTCTACCTCCAGCTGTGATTACTGAAATGGACGATGTGTGTCAAATTGCCCAATATTACTTTCGTCGCTTTGTAACTGACGATGACAGTGGGCTACGCGGTGAAATGCTCGATTGGATTCAGGTAGCTTATACATCTTCACGTTCGACTGACTTCAACGGTGATGCTGTGTCGACGTTTTGGGAGTACGAGAAAAATACGAAAGAGAACTGCAAACTGCCTCTGATTGATCTCACAATATTGTCCATTGCCGTTAACACGGCAACATGTGAGCGTTTATTCAGTGAGCTGGTGCTGATCCAGACCCCGAAGCGAAATCGAATGGCAGTTGAAAAAACCATGAAGCACCAGATAATGCGCCAATACGTTCGTGAAAAAAAAAACGCTGCGAGAAAGCGAAGCCAGTAAACGCTTAAACCCTGCTTCGAACAGTTGACCCTCGAGAACGACAGCGCATTGTTACGCCGCTAAACTCTGCTCAGACAGCACCGGCTAATCCGACACCGGCCTTGAATCGAACTGCTCCACCAACACCTGCTATTACGCGAATGCCTGCTCGTGAACTCCAAAATGGTAATGAATCTCCTCATCCACATCCTCCAGTCCAAAATCAGCCCCCACCATTGGCACGCGCTTTATTTCCTGTTTTGCGCGAAGTTGAGGTTAATTCTGGTGACAGAGCTATTCAATGGCCCGTCACAACCCCACTGCGTCATACCCCTGCGCTAACTCGAGCTACAGCTCCGCCCACTGATGCACGCGCAAATGGTGAAATTCGACAACAAGCGGCTCCTTCTCATGATAGCACCATCGAAAATTTGGCTGGGGAACTCGATGCAGTTGCTCTTAACAACAGGCAGCTAGACGAGTATATTGAGCATTTCGACTGGGGGGAGATTGAAGAGTACGGAGATGAAGCCACAGTTGAAATGTGGGAAAGTATATTGAATTCACAAAGAATCTCCACTTCTTCAAGTAGCATCGTAAATGCTGACCCCAATACGGAAATAACCGGTGACAATGAGAATACCAGGAATGAAAATGAAAATTCCTCTATGCCATTTACAACGACAAGGATTGGGTCACATGCAGGTCCAATTACAGCGCCAAGCCGACAGCCTTACACCCAGAACAATGACACAAACTTTCCCAAGAGAAGAGGCTGTCTGGAATTCGGTCCCGAAAGACAAGCCTAGCGTCGCTCGTAATTGACAACTGAATGCAGAAACCAAGGTTGATTGCAGTTTTTCAATTACTGATTAGGGGCTTCTACCGTAATGTTCCTACTACAGTACTTACCCCCCCCAAAGCGACGGCCTGTATTATACACGTTTCGTAGGGAGGGCTTATCCTGTATAATACACGATAAATGGTGCATGAATGATCTGCTAGTTTTTCACCTTGTTTTTGTATACGGTCATACAAACGCTAAGCCAAAGAGGGATATGTATGTGAAGCCTGATCCCCATCCTTCCTGGTGCGGTGTGCGCAGGCGGTGCATTGCACAATTTTTCATAAAATAAAAGTTTAGAGGAAACTCAGCGATATGTGGCTCACGCCAAATCAATATAAGAAACTGCAGGGATTTTCAACGCCACTCATTTTGGCGCTCATTTCAGAAAACTCCCGCTCCCAGTCAGATGTCGGGGTTTCGGGCCCGGTGGAAGGAACTACGGCAGGAAGGCTGGTCTTCCAAGCCTCCTACAGGCCTCTCAAATGACCACACCTATCTGAAGCCCGGTAAAAGCAAGACAGACGTGCGCGGAATAGACTTCTTTGTAGGGGAGAAGGAGCTGATGTCGTATTTGGATCGACTAGACCTTGGTAAGTTGTTTATTCTAATGATGGATTGAAAACCTGAGCCTAACCGTTGACGCGTGTATAGATGAGCTTGAGAGACAAAAGGAAGATGAACGACAGACCGACGACGCCACACACGCATCCTCGAGGCAAGACGATGGAGCCACTCCACCTGATGACGCTACTACACCTCCAACAGGTATATTTTACAACGCCTGTACATTACACCGTACCTGTCTAACACTATCGTGTATTATGCAGTTAGTACAGTGCGTGAAGAGCCACTCTCAACCACCCCAGTACGACAACAGACGCACCCCAGCTCTCCAATGGAATATCACTCCAGTGCACCGCTAATTACTACTTCGCCGCATGAAGCTGACGACGATATCGATGCTTTATTTTCGTCAAGTCCAGACACACCCGGTACGTTTACTGTGCCATCCATACAATTCGAAGGTGTTGTAGCTAACTCTTTTCAACGTTGTATTTTTCCAGCTGTGCCAACCACTTCAAGGCGCAATCTGTATGAACTGTTTGGGTCTTCTGATGAGTCAGATGACTCTAACGACTCTCCGCAAAGCCCCACAAATGTGCAACAGTCCGCAGACGGCGATCGCGTGGACGCGGCATCGAACGCTGCGTTTTTCTGTTCGTCTTTATCTGGTAGGTTCAAACGTGTATGTACACGATATACAATTCTTATGTATACATGATACACATACATG
Source organism: Phytophthora betacei (assembly GCA_011320135.1). Classification (NCBI taxonomy): domain Eukaryota; phylum Oomycota; class Peronosporomycetes; order Peronosporales; family Peronosporaceae; genus Phytophthora; species Phytophthora betacei. Next base: position 486,163 of record JAANHX010000431.1, read on the forward strand.
ATAATAACAACTATCATGTATATTTTTAACAGATGATCCTAACATTGTAACGCCCGGCGATGACAAGTATGTCTTTGCAAGTCTTGATTCGGACGAGGAGGGGGGAGGATTCTCTGTGTACGACGATGATGAGGAGCTGGAGCTCGCTGAGCCTGATCCCAGCATTGAAGATGAATATGTCGTCCCACCTGAGCTTCCATTTGATGCGTCTCTACTTGAAGCAGTAGGTGGTGTTCACGAGATTGCACGTGGCAACATCAAGGCTGATGTTTTAGCCGACATGAAGGAGAACGGGTGGTCTCCAGTACTCAATCAGACGCCTTACCCATACATGGATGAACCCTACGACATGCGTCGCGATGATTGGGCAAATATTGACTATCCGGATCTATTTCGCGGTGAACATGGACCAACTGCTGCAGCGTTGAGCACTGCCGAGACCCCAATTGGTGCATTTTTTCAGTTCGCCCCGCCGTACTTACTAGAAAGAATTGCGGGTGCTAGTAACGACTACTTTATGGAGAACCTGGACGCGCGAGTGGAGCGTCTACACGCCAAGCAGCTAGATAGGAAGCTGAAAAGGCCTGATTTCCATGTCTCACCTCCGGATATCATAAAGACTAAGCTGCTGAACACGAAGGACATTTCAGGACGAGAAATTGCTATTTTTATTGGATTACTTATTGCAAGAACGATAGCTCCCAACAAAGAGAGGTTTGATAACCATTGGAAGACTACAGATGAAGGTGCTATTCCTCGTGGCTGTTTTAACGCATTTATGACTAGAGATCGCTTCTATCATATCTCGCGGAATCTCCATTTTAGCAGCAATGCTGACGCAAGAGCGCATACCGATCGAGCTTGGAAACTCCGCCCGGTGATTGACGTGCTGCAAGAAACATTTCAGGCCAGTTTCATCCCACCTCCAATAATGGCGTTTGACGAAGCGATGCTTCCGTGCACGTCTCCGTTCAACAAGATGATAATCTTCATGAAGGACAAGCCCCATCGCTGGGGCACAAAGCTTGTTATGCTGTGCTGTTCCAAGTCTGCATACTGCATCAGGTAAGGAAAAGAGCGTGCCTTCGGGCACGCTCATTTTTTTTTGGTTTCAAAGTTACCTTATCGTGTCTTCGGCGTGCTAAAACCTTTTGAACTATTGTGTATATTACAGGTTTGAAGTCTATTGTGGAAAGCAACAAATGCAAGACAGTAGCACACCCAGTGATGAAAAATCGGGACCTGCCGCAGTCGTACGGAACTTACGTCAAGTCTTCGGCGTCAACGGACCAACTGAGCGACGTCTCATAGTCACCGACAGGTTTTACACCTCTGTCGTGCTGGCTATGCAGCTGCTGACCATGAGCTTCTACAGTTTGGGCACAATAATGACGAACAGAAAGGGGCTGTGCAAAGCAATTCTACCAAAGAAGACTAAAAACGGCAGGAAGGAATCAAAGAAGCGACCAGCACACATCGTCAAAGGAACGTATGACGTAGCCACCCTCCAAAAGGTGCCATCGATCAAGGCCGTCCGTTGGTGGGATAATCAAGCGGTGTATCTGCTTGCTGCTGGAGGAAGTGCAGTACCAGACCGTATCGTGCGTAGGAATCCAGTAGCTGGAGATCAGACAGAGTTGATGTGTCCACGGATCGTTGAAGACTATCAGACTTTCATGGGCGGAGTCGACGTTCACGACCAGTTGCGTCTACAACGGCAAGTATTCATATCCTGTATATACACGTTGAAGTCATCGTTTTAACATGTATTGTACGTATTATTAGGTATTCACTGCAATTGGCTCGGCGCTACAAGAAGTACTACAAGTATCTCTTTCTGGGACTGATAGACATGGCTATCATCAATGCTTTCATCGTGCACAATTACCATCGCGCGGCAACCGGGAAGCCAAGGGTTTCCCACGTGACGTTTCTGAAGACGCTTCATCTACAGCTCTGTCAGTTGCTACCGGAAGATTGGGTGCAGCTTCTTCGCCACCGCGGGCATCACGCGACGCCAACGCGGGCACGACAAGCTCGAGCGGCGCACATGCCTGCACAGGCCGACGAGTGGCGCAAAGGAAACTCCGATAAGACGAGAAAGCGTAGGCAGCGTGCGTGCAAGGTTTGTTCGGTGCTAAAAGGCGCTGCCACGTCTCGAGGAGGGGAAACTACATTCTTCTGTGCTGAATGTAAGCTGAAAACAACATCAAGACACGAGTTAGCCGCACGCGTATTCCTCTGCAACAAGGTGAAGCATTGCAGCAAAGGCGAACCTACTTCGTGCTGGGATATCTGGCATAAACACTGGAAAAATGGGACTATGATCCCTCAATCAGGACGCAAGCGCAAAATTCGAGCCCGGAAGCCCGCACGCGCTGCAAGTGACGGTGGCTCTGATGCCAGCGACTCGGAGTCGCAGTCTAGAGCTGAAATCGGAAGTGTTTCCTTTCAGGGTCGTTCGGGATGGCGGCCACACACCAACGATGACGGCAGCTAGTGAGATCGTCGTCAGAGCACATGTTCCGGCTTCAAAAATAACTTGATTTGAATATATGTTTTTTGTGCAGATCGCCATGTGGAATCCTTCTCTAAATATCGACAAAAATATGACCCGTCACTCCCCGCTAGATGTGTTTTTGTACAAATGTTGTGTTGTCTTTGTTCACTCAGGACACGATATCAGCGTTATCGCGTACAGTGCAGACATGTTAGTATACCTGATACACGATATCGAGAAATGAAGACCCTAGGGGTGGGGCGCTGTACCGACTCTGTTAAATACACGATAAAATATAGCTGGGTCTTACTATTGTAACCCACTATCCATAACGTGTATGGGGTTTCGGTAAATAGGCGCAACGAAATCCGCTCGCTTTGGGGGGGTTAAAGTACAGTATTTGTCAATTTTTAAGCTGCGAGTTTGACTGTAGTAGTACTTGGTATACACTCTAACGCTCCGTTTTTTTACTTTAAAAAGCGGGAATTCTCCATACACTGGCGTCTACTACACGCGGGGTGGTCCTACCTACGACCTTGCAGTTCACTCTTTTCGGCTACAGACATCCTTCTAAATCTCCCCGCTTCTGTCGGCAAGTCGGTCGATCTCTTTATCTTTTCTTGGATTGTGTTCGTCCCAGTCCTCACAAGAAACGAAAACGGAGCGCGTAATGTGATGGAGATATGTGATGATGGACATTCCCGACGATAACGATCTACTCAGCAGAACTCTGAAGACCTGCCTGTTGCTTGTGTGTCTGTTGGTTCACTTGGTCGCGCACCTGTGACGCCTTGTGCAATAGCTGGATCATTTGTTCCTTCAGCACCGGGTCCTCCTTCGGTCTCTCACGACCTTGTACGACCATGGACGTCTCGGAGTAGCTGCTCAACGGCACGAGATCAGACGAACCGGCGTTGTTCGTAAGTTGTCCGCCATTCTGACGTGCTGGCACAATTTGAGACGATGCTGCCATGGCACGGGCAACTTTACTCTGTGCTTCTCTCCGCTCCTGCACCATAACCATGGCCAAGTGCGCCAGGTTCTGCATCGTAGCGATCTGCGACTCTTGCAGAGACGCCCGTGGAGCCGTGTCCAGCACACACACAGCACCAACACACTCATTATCCACTGTGAACAATGGCGCGCCGGCCAAGAAGCGGACACCTAACGGGCCCGTCACAAACGGGTTCGTTCTGAAGCGTGGGTCCCGTAATGTATCCATGACCACAAGCGGTCGCTGGTCTCGTACCGGGTACTCGCAGAAGCTGAAGTCTCGCGGTACCTCGGACTCCTGAACGTTCACAGCACTCTTGAACCACTGGCGGTTCTCGTCTACCAGACTGACAACCGCGTACTTGCAAGCCAACGTCTGAGCTGCCAGATCACATAGTGTATCGTAGATATCCACCTGCTCCTCGGGCGTCCCACCCATGTCCTTCTGCTGAGAGTCGATACGTAGTCGTTCCATCAAGGCATTAACCATAGCCTTACTCTCCTGGTCTCTGGCTGCTAACTGTTGTAGCCAGGCAATCCCGACGAGGTCGGGGACAGTAGACACCTGAGCTCCAGGTAGAGCCAAAGCGTATTCCTCCACTGCGTCTCGTAGGATCGAGTTGTCCACGCCTTCAGGCAACGTCACGCTGTCAGCTGTGACTCCATTCGCTACGGCCGCCACAGCGGCTACAGCTTTGAGATTGGCCTCTTCCTTCTCGCGATCGGTTGCTGTAGTGGACGTGCCGTCCATACAGGCTTTACACACCCGTAGCGTCGTTAATCCGACCGACTGCAAGTCCACACTCTTGTAAACTGAGCACGCTCTACAGATGATCTCTCCGCATGCACGACAGTGATGTTTACGCCGCGTATTCGTGAACGTCTTGAGACACAAGTGGCAGCACGCGCGGTCCTTGTCGTTCACCCACGTGGGCACTCGGCGTTTGGTCAGTTCCTTGGAGATGCGACGTCGACTGATGGCCTCTTCGATGCCGCCTACGCACTCGGCCCAATGGGCCAATAGAGCGCGGTTCCAGCGGCGTTTACTGCGTGCTCCTGGCGGCTGGCGGATGCTGCAGACGAACGTGGCTTCGACCACGCCGTCGTCCACATGTGGACGGAAGATGAAGCCGCACTTGGACACACTTGCACGCTCGAGTTTGTGCGAGTCATAAAGCGATGGACACTCGACCTGGTCGATGGACTCATAGAGACACACGCCCACAGGTGTGCCCTTGCTAGAGGACGAAGAGCCTTGAAGGGTACTGCTGTTACCGTCTACAAGTTCCGACGAGATGACCCCCGCGTATTCGAGGAAGCAAAAATCGACGCCCACCTGTCCACCAATACTGGCCACGCTCTTCTTGGTGCGGGCCGCTGTCCATTTGATACTTAGCGCCTCGGACTCGTTTTGTTCCTTGTGGAAGAGCACGGCAGCGTCCGCGAAGAACTCGCGAAGCTGCAACTGCATCAACGAGCGGTAGTCCACCGTGTTCTGCGCTAGAAAGATGTCCATGACGTCGTCCAATGACGCGCGCACGGGCCCCACAGCGCGGATAGAGTACGTGAGTCCGCCCTTCTGCCGGTCCTCGCACAGCTGGACGCCCTTCCGTTCATGAATCATTGTCCACTCCACGTCGGGCTGACGCACTAGATCAGGAACGAGCGAGCGGCCCCAGGCCAGCAGCTCAGTCTGCTCGATGTCCGATAGCTCTGGAGCCTTGAAGAAGCCGCTGCGTAGCGGCAATGACCGCACCATGACGCGAGAGCTCTTTGTGCTGCACTTAAAACGAAAATGCGTGTGTGTATATGCAGTTAAGACGTCGGGTACTGTAGGCGACTGGCCCTATTGTTGTGCGGTTGTCTGTGCGAGGCAAGACTTCGGAAGACGATATCGACTTCGGGGAGGAAAGACAGAGACGAGTCGCTGTGTGTTACGTGGAGTTGGGACTGTGTATTCTCGCCACAGAACGTCGGGTGGATACAAATGCATCGTTTTTGCAGCGCATTCATCAAGCACGTCGCCCCTCCTCAAGGCAAGGTGACCATTGATATTACAGGCCCAATGAAATGCGTCACGCCATCTGATGTCCTAGAAGATGCGATACGTTGACTCTTTTTAGCGGTGCTGAAAAAGAGGTCATCTCTCTCGGTACAGACACCGGACGTAGTCGGTGGTAGCTTCTCACAAGTTTCGGCACCATCTGCCTACAAGATCACTGCCACCGAACTTCAAGGCCAGTCAACGCTGTAGCCACATTAACCCGACAGAGCAGTAACGTTCTGTTGGGCGGCGTTCGAGAACAGGCTCATGCCGTTTGCATTTATGCATGGCAAACGAGATGGCTCCTCAATGAGCCTTTGGATGGCAAGCTGCAATGCGCTGGTGACCACGTGGCGGCAAGATGGGCTGGGCAAACCTCCTTTTATCGATCGTATCTTATAAATTAAATGACTATTACGAGGTAATGAGCATGGACACATGCAAAACCTTTATTTTTCACGGGTATGCTGAAGAAATATCAAGGGACTTCCATCAACTCTCCGAAATCCTCTCATTCGTAATGCGAATCATTTCGATATTTTAACGTGAAGGTCAAAAGAAAAAGATTGTCAAAGGATAGCCTGATCGGACAATTCACTTTGGAATAACCCATACCAACTGAGAGGTCTCAGCACAGCGAATTCGCGCCATCCGGTGACGTGCAAAGCCAGGTCCATTGTTTGAATTGCTGACCATCACTCCTTCCGAGTCCCCCCATCCACGCAGCCCCCTCTCGCTCCCGCCTCCCCCCAATTCTGCCGTTCACACACTCCTTAAGCCACCAGGAAACACTCGTGTAGGGTAAAGCGCGGCAAAATCCCAGTAGACACCACACAGCCCTACGAGGTCTTCCAGCCGTCGTTGACTTCATAGTAGGTCTGTAGTATCTCGCGCCCCCTTCCTCGTCGCCTCGTCGGCCCACTTATTCCTCCCTCGTTATTAGACACCGCCATGTACACGTCGTCCGCCCCCGGACCGGCCCGTGGCCGCGGCGGCAACCCGAACGCGGGTGTGCCGCCCCCACAACAGCAGCAGCCACAACAGCTCCGCGGACCGACGTCAGGTAACCCGGGCGCCCCACCGCAACTGGCCACAGCGGCTACTAGCCGCGTAGGTGAGATGCTGGACCAGGTTAAAGCCGAGTACGAGGCTGCCATTCAGCAGCTTAACATGGCCAAGATGGAACAGCTCGAGATGGAGCGCAAGATTCAGTCGCAGGTCGTGGAGATGGACCAGATCCAGCAGTCGCTTAAGGCGCTGGAGACCAATCATCGCCGTATCCGTCAGCAGTACGAAGAGGACATGCTGCGTATGCGCAGGCAGCTCGAGACCGGCCAAGTGCCGCAACAGCAGCAGGTGCCTCCCCAACAGCAGGCCGTTCCGGCCAAGCTCCCGGCCAAACGCTCTCGTGCTCCGCCCACTAGTGGCAGTATGCAGGAGGACTCTACCTCATTAATGTCGAATCTCGTGGCAGCCGCCACGTCGTCTGGCCGCGCCGGGGTGGCCAGCTCTCAGCAGCGAAGTGGAAGCTCTCCTGTGCGCGTTGTACCCGTCCAGCCGGCCTCACGAAGCCTGCAGCAGCTTGGCCAGCAGCCCCCTCAGCTTCCGCCTCCTCCTCAGGGAGGCAACACGAACCCACCGCCACAGCTCAGCCCTTTGGACACGAGCCAGGCCAACACGACTCCGTCTTCACGTCGCATGCCCAGCATTAATAGCGAAGTGAACGGTAAAGACCGTGCTGCGTCGCCCCCAGCCCTGAAGAAGTCGAAGCTCAATGGCTCGGAGCCCAGTATCCCCAGTCTGAACGGGAATGGCAAGGGCGCGCTTCCTTCCGTTAGCTCGACCGGCAACGCCTCTACATCAAGTGGAATGCTGCCCCAGGTGTCCAAAATGAACCGTGAACAGGGATCGGCCAGCACGAACTCAAGTCCCAGCGCTGCTAACCAGTCTCAGAACGCGTCATCCAACTCTACAAAGACTGAGAGTGACAACACGGAGACCAGTCGTCCGTCCGCCAGTGCCACGTCGACGCTGTCAGCAGCTTCCGGGAACAATACGACCCAGAAGAGCTCCAACACGAAGGCTAGTCGTCTCAACTGGAGTTGTGTATACTCGTCCAAGACGAGCATGTCGTACCAGGAGTCGGAGCGTCCGGCCGCTGAGATGCATCAGTCTATGGACCACCAGAGCGTTGTGTGCTGCGTACGCTTCTCGTCTGACGGTACCATGATGGCTTCGGGCTGCCACAAGACGGCACAAGTTTTTGATGTCAAGACTGGAGACCGCAAGTTCCTGGTGTCGCGTCCTGCTGGATCCGGACAGACGCCTACGTCGCAGTCCAATGCTGCGGCCAACGAGCCTGACGACGCTTATGTTCGCGCTGTTTGCTTCTCGCCAGACTGCTCAAAACTCGTTGCAGGGATGCCGCAGAACACTATCCGTGTGTGGGATATCGCGTCGAACGAGGAAGGCCCAGCTATGACTGGCCACGAGTCGGAAATCTACTCTCTAGACTACGTGAACGACTTGATTGTGTCTGGTTCTGGGGACCGCAAGGTGCGTCTCTGGGATGCTCGCAATGGCCAGTGCAAGAAGATTTTCGGCAACGAGAGCGGTGGCCCGTCGGATGGTGTGACGTCGGTGGCGCTGTCACCGGATGGACGACTTCTCGCTGCCGCGTCGCTGGATAAGGTTGTACGGATTTGGGACACGGAGACAGCACAACTATTGGACCGACTGGAGGGCCACAGCGACTCGGTGTACTCGATCGCGTTCTCACCTGATGGCAAGAACGTGATCTCTGGCTCGCTTGACCGCAACATAATGCTGTGGGACGTGTGTGCTCAGGGCCGCACGACGACACGGCCGCGAATGCTTTTCCAGGGCCACAAGGACTTTGTGCTTTCAGTCGCCTACACGCCTGATGGAAGGTGCGTTCAATGTCATTGTCTCCCTCCCGTTATGTCAGCCTCATTGCTAACTGTATGCTGTTATATTTTATTCAGGTGGTTGATGTCCGGTTCCAAGGACCGATCTGTGGTGTTCTGGGATCCGCGTTCGTCTCGCTCTGTGCTGACATTGACGGGCTACCGGAATTCCGTGATAAGTGTGGCGTCGTCCCCAGCGTCCCCCTACTTTGCAACGGGAAGCGGAGACTGCTTTGCTGTGATCTGGAAGTACCAGTGCCAGACTTTTTAAACTATACATCAAGTCGACGCGACGCGATGACGCACTCAGGACAAACAAGTGTGAACTCGGAGCAAACCAAGTGAAGCGCAGCGGATAAATTTGAAATCGTGACGCTTGCGGCAAGCGCGTGGTGATACGAGTTGGTCTTGGAAGACGTGTGCGTTATCAGCGAGTGAGACTGAGAGAGAAGAAGGCATCGAGACGAATCAAGACGAAAAAAAAACTTTTGTGCGATGGCCGACAACATTAGGCAGAGCAAGGAAGACGCGTGATGCGTTTTCCTGAAGTGAATTGAGAGGGTGGATAGTGCGTGTGCAATGGAATGGATTCTGAACAAGCCAAGTGTGTGGCGGTGCATAGCCGTATTTAGGTAGTCGCGGCCACCGAGTCTGCATAGATACATTTTGTCATCTCACTTTGGTGTCCGGTTGCATGAGTCCCAGTTTGTTTCAACTTCACATAATCAACTTTTGTCAGTATTTTTATGTGTCACTTATCAATCGGACACCGCGCTAAATACGCCAACTTCAGCCTCACATCGGATTCCGACGATGCGGCTCGCGATGATGCGCGTCGCGGCATCTAGTGGTCGCTTTGGGGCTCTGCCGACGTTGAAAAATGGCTCAATATCTTTATCAGGCCGCCAGCTATGCCCCACACGGAACTCGCACGCTCTGTATGTGCGTAGGCGATACTACAGCTCGGACAAGCTATCCCAAGTGTCACCACGTACTCCAGCGCCCGATATGAGCGAGCCTGAGATGGTTTTGCGCCTCATGCGTAGCCAGCGTGTCTGGTGGTGGATGGGCTCGCTAGTTCTGGGCGGTGTGGGACTTGTAGCTTTCGGACCTGAGCTCAAACTCGGTATGAGTAAACACACCGCCGAGGTGGCGTCTCGCTCGCTGCAGGACGAAACTCTGCGCGATAACTCGCGGGAGCTAGCGTCACAGATCGTGCAGACGGTGCTGAATGACCCCAAGGTGCTTGATCAAGCCTCTAGGTTCCTGCAAAGGGTACGACAAGACATTTTCGTGTTGTTATGATTGCAACATCTGGTTTGATAAAATGGATAAAGTGGTGCAATCACTTTGAAACAAACTATTTGCTGATACTGTAATTTGCTTTCTCCATACAGCTTGTAGTGATGGAGACGACGCGCGAAGCTCTGAGAGCATTGGTGATCCATACACTGAACGATCCAATGACGAGGACACAGGTAGCGGACATCACGAAGCACACAGTGGCAGCGTTACTGGAAGACCCCAAGACTCTGCGTCAATTGGTCGACTTGTTGCGCTCGACTGTAGTGGATCCACAGGCGAAAGAAGCTCTGTTGCTGCTATTGGAGCAAATTATGCGTGACGACCAGACTGGAGCCAACTTGACTCAATTATTGGCGCACACGTTCCTACAAGACGCAGTGAAGCAGAAAGTGACCAAGACGCTCGGAGACTCGGTACACGACGTGTTGAGTCGTGGAGACATTCAGAACCACGCCAAGGAGTTCGTCAGCAGTGTGGTTCGGGACCAAACAGTGCAGGCTCAGAGCGGGGAAGCCATCTGGGGCACCTTCATGTACGCTTTAATTCCCGGTTGGCTGTCGTGGATCTGGGAGAACCCGGACAAAGTGGTTAAAGACGGAGCCACGACGCCAGCAGCGGAGGCGGCGAAGGTCATGGTGGCGGCCACTGCAGCTGAAGATAAACTGGAGAAGCAGAAGAAGGAAGCTGAGACGAAGGACACGTCGAGCTCGTTGAAGCTTAGGAAGAGGACCAAGACGGAGCAGGATCCGAAGAGTGATCTAGCGGAGATTGCGTCATCACAAGCGGACTTTGCTGAGCGATACGAAGATCGACACTGGAGCTCGGGCAGTGGCTTTGTGGGATGAATGACTTGAAATTCAGAAAAGATTCTAGAATTTTTAAATCAATTATCGGACTTTGTGTTAGTTACTTAAAATCGACCGTAGACGAGCGAGTCAAGACGATGCACCTGCGTCAGAAGCTCGTTGTTCTGACGTTTAAGTCGCAGCTTGTCGCCTGCTAAGAGTTGATTCTCTTCGCGTGCGACGCCCAGTTGTTCTTGTAGTTGAGCTGCTGCAGCTTCAGCACTTTGAGCTGCACGTCTCCAAGACTCAGCTTTGCGTCGTGCGTGTCGATATTCGTGTTCTGTGTGTTTACGCTCGGCTGCTGCCACTCGAGCCGCGTCACGTAGCGTTTGTATCTCTTGGAGAAGATCACGCTCACGTGTCTTAGCTTGAGCGTTCTCCACTTCAAGTGCTCGCAATGCGGCCTCAACGCGCTGGAGAATATGCAACTCCGCTTGGGAGGACTCTCCTTCTTCATAGGAAGCAGGATCTCGCGAAGACTGCTGTGTTCGCACTGATACTCGGAAAGGCGAGGATACAGAAGACGAAGTGAGTTTCACGCCTCGAGAGGTGCGTCTTTCCTCCGACGCAGAGCTTTGACGTAAGCTCCGTCTTCTGAATCGTACATGTTCATGTTCATCGTCGCTGAAATCGTCGCGTCGATGAGAGCGGTGTGTAGAATGTTGGTGGGTATCACTGTCAGAAGAAGAGGAGTACTGATATTCCGGAGTAGAAATTCGAGTTCCGCTTCGTCTACGCCATTCCGTTGTCGGCGGTATCGTTGTCGACACGGAAGAGATGGACGAAATGGACGCTCGAGAGTCTGCATATGCTGTTGGTTCAAGTACTTGTGGAGGCGAGCCACTGGAAGAATCAACAGTGTAGTCGAGATCGCTATTGTTAATTGCTGGCCCATCGCAGTGTTCCCGAACTCGACAGGTGACGATTGCCGGACGTTCCGGTAACGCACTAGCGACTTCTGATGAGGAGTTAAGTCGTCGTATAGGCAGCTTGTCGTGTGAAGACCCCACCTCGGGTTGAGCTAGTTCCGAGCTTGACATTTCACGCGAGCCTTGTCTTCTCAATGGCGATTGCTCTCTATGAATTGATGACGCCATTGTCGCCTCATTAGTCGACACTTTGGTCTCTCTGCTTGCAGCAAATTCAGCAACACTCGCGAGATGTGAAGGTAGAGGAGCAACAGGTGAAGCTCCTGATCGAGTGGAAGAGCTGGACGTTGGCCTTCGGTGCTGAAGAGCCTGTTGCTGGACACGTCGAACTTGCGCCATCCACTGCTGGCAATGAGCACCCGACGGTGCCATGAGTTCTTCTTTCAAGACGTCTCCACTCATAGTAGACGGTAGTGCGTAGTATTCTAAATTGCACCTCGCTTTGTTCTTCTTGGGTACAACGTTTAGAAGTTGGGTGGCAAAGTCGATCGTGATGATCTCCATCTCGTTGTCAATTTCATCCTGACTCTCTTCATCTCTTGGAGGCGACTGCAACTGCAACAAGAGGTTGCCGTCTTGTGCCACAATGGTGCAACTGCATGACCTCCATTCGAACAACTTGGTCTCAGCGTTGCGCACTTTGCGCTTGAGTCTGACGTCGAAGCTATCGGCCGTGCTTGACATTATTGTCTTTAACAAGCCAGAACAAGAGCTATAAGTGTATAAATATCAACGTCGGTCGGCTCATTCATAACCAACCCTGGTGCTATTAATAAGTTAATAGCTCATGTTCCAAAGTGGAACCACTGACGAAGTTACCTTTGCGATTTTTTATTAATTTGTGTAAGCAGGTGTAAGTGAATCTCTTCACACTTTCCCAGTGCGAATAACCACCCACCATCTGAACGCGGAAATATCACGCCAGCGTAAGCCGCAAATGCTGGAAGTGTGCGAACGAGTTTCCGCGGCCTGTCAAACCTTCGCTGAGGCTTAATGAAGTATAAGTTTGTCAAAAAGTCGTAGAAGGCGAAGTGTCTGTGGTGGATTATTCAGTGACTAGACTAACTGAGTCATTCTAAAGGAATTTATGTAAGCAAATTAGTTGCGCCAAATGAAGATAAAATACACAAATGAATGACTCGTTGTTTCCCGGCATACTTCAGAATTTAATTCACTAAAGGTTTCACTACGTACTTCCTCCATATTTTATTACAGTAAAACCTTTCCTACCTGATATGACGCGTCGACTCCTCTATCAGGTATAACAGCATATCACGTTACTCAGGTCGTCGTCAGCTAAAAGGTCACTGCTAGAGTTAGAAAATATGTATAAGGCGCCAGATTTGTGAGCTCTACTCCCAATTTCCATCCGCGATTGGTTATTCGTTTATGGCGAACATCCGGCGAATCTCAAATCTACAATACAGAAAATATTTATGCATTTTGAAAGTGACAAGGTTATATAGCCTGGGGTGCTTGGAGAAGATCTTGATCGTGGCTCTGAAACGAAGACGACGTTGCCGATGTCTCACAAACTGCCGCTTCAATATACTTGCATCCTACACAGCTTTCTACAAGGAGACCCGCCAGCACATTATGTCGTGGAGTCCTGCGGGCGCCCGACAGAGATCGCCGCACACACTAGTATCGCCGTAGCTACCGCGTTCTATTGGACGAAGGTCTCCTCGTACTTTGACAGAAGTCTTGATTCAGCCGATGCAATCAACGGCAACCCCTCGGTCAGCTCACAACTCCAATGCAGTTTATACTCCCCCAGTTCTAAGATCACCACAACTCCCGAAATCACCCAACGTTGCGGATGAAGATATTGCGTCTCCAAGACTCCACCACCTGTGTCATCGACATCGGGGCACACGCCACAACTTCGTCGATCGCCCCGGTTAGCTGGGCAAGCAAGAACATCACGATGTTGCGGGTTTGCCGACAGAAGAAGCCCCACGGCCAGTCTCTCATCTTTCTCTGCATGTCGTTCGCTCAATCGTCAAGACAGCATGACAAGCCATTTCCGTGGCGACAGTGTCGGATTTCCTCGTCGTCATGGGTATGACTTAGTATCTAACTTCGACGGACCCGTCGCCGGGGGCTCACTCACTACTGTCTAGTAGTTAGCAAGCTAAGGAAGATGCCAGGATAACTTTACTTTTAGTCTTAGCTAGCGATGACGAGTACATGTTTGTAGGGCTACATGCCAAACTGACGGTTTCTTCGCCAGCGATGAGAGTGATGATCAAGTTGGAAAGTGGTAAAGACCGCTATCAAGCGCTTCTGGACAGTAAGTGCTCTCGAAGCATTATCAGTACAGAGTTTATGCTGTGTTACCGCGTCAGGGTGCTCTACTCAAGTCGTCCGACGTTACGTTTGATTTCGTCAAAGGAGCAGCAAGGAGCCAGGGAGCGATGATTGTTCGGTTCAGGATCCCTCAGCTTAAGCGGGACTCTGTCATTGTTCATCAATTTGAAGTACTTCCAGCTCTTACGGACGATATGACGATTGCGCGTGACCTTATGACCGCACCCGGCCTAATGATTGGACGAGGACGTATTGAATATGATGGTAATGAAATGATGGTTCGCGCTACCAACATAAATCATTCAGCGTCGCGAGCGACTAAACCCGGCTTAGTGGAAGTCGGAGATGACGAGTCAGATACGACGAGTGATGATATACTTGCTGGAGAAGATTCGAAGGTGAAACCGCTTAATTGCTTCCACAACCCATCGAGGCCGCACTCCAGTACTGCTACCGCAAGCGGTTGGAAAAGTACGTCGATCTTTACTATGGGCGCTTAGGAATAATTTATCTTGTTGATTATATCCTGCCACTTCGCGCTGACTACAAACCGACTCACACAAAGCCATACGCCGTGCCTCGTTGCCAAGAAGATTCTACCTACGGCCAGATACAGCGCTTGCTTGAACGCGACGTAATTGAGCAAATTTATGGAGCAGAAGCAGCCGCACCGACATTTATTTCTGACAAAATCCAATGGTACACTTCGTCTGCTAGTGGACTTTCGTGGATTAAACAGATTTCTACGAAGATCTCCGTATTACGATTCTAAGATTCGAGAAATACTGATAAGACTCAGCAAGGCCAAGTGTATGAGCACGCTAGACGCAAACATGGGTTACTTTGCCAGACGACTTGTTAAAGAAATTTGGGCTGTCACTGCTTTCTGTCTCCCTTTTGGAAATTTCAGCTCAAACGACTGCCCATGGGTACCCCGACGGCTCCGTACGAGTATCAAGCCTGTATTCAGCGCATATTAGAAGATCTGCCTTTCGTCATTGTCTATTTGGACGACGTGCTGATATTTTTCGAGAATCCCACGGAGCACTTGCAGCACTTACGAATTGTCTTCGAGCGTTTGCGCCAGTTCGATGTCACGCTTAATGCTCGGAAATACCATATTCTACGAGAGCGTGTCGATTATCTCAGGTTTACGCTGATACCTGATGGAAACCAGCCATAGAGCAAGAAAGTAGAAACGATATTGTTGATTGTGGAACCTCAGAACAAGGCGCTGCGACGTTTCCTCGGGATGATCGCTTACTACAGAGAGATGGTTCCCAACAAGTCGGCGTTGTCGGCACAGCTGAGCAGGTTGACGTCGAAGGAAATACCGTTTACGTGGACCCCGGAAGACTTAGCAGCATTCCAAGCTGTAAAAGCAGCGCTAGCTCGCAGTGTATAACTGGCATTTCCCGGCTACGAGCGCACATTGTATGTGTTTGAGACGCCAGTGGACGCCAAATCGGTGGTATCATACTGCAAGGAAAACGGATCCTGGCCTGTTTTTCGCGTACGATGACAGAAACCCAGCGCATAGCTAGCGCGTTAAGCACTCCGCCTGAAAAAGCCCACAATGGAGTGGGAGCTTCTCTCTGTGGTCGAAATTCTCAAGGAATACCGTACGATGTTGTTGGGATTCCCCATGGTGGTTCACACTGACCATAAAAACCTACTTAAAGGAGAATTTACTTTGCGTCAAACGTTACAAGCTACTGCTGGAAGAATATCGACTCACCATGGAATACATCCCAGGATCCCAAAATGTTGGAGCCGACGATTTTTCCCGTTTCCGTCAAGATTTCGTGAAACAAGTGACAGAAGCCGAGCTGTGTGCATTAAAAGAAGAAGAAGTTGCGTTTGATGTCGCTGTATTAAATAAATATCAACTGGAAGATCCAACTTGCGAAGCAGTCATTAAGCGACTAGAGCAGCGCAACACTGGTCCCGACTACGTGCTCCGTCCAGCGCTCGCAGCGGTTTTACTTCATTTCCGAAAGCGCGTTGATTCTACCTTTCTTGAGCGCCCGTTACATTTCTCCGGTGGAAGCTTGCATGCACCTGCTCGACTTCACGATATAGGGTAAATCCACGCAGTGACACAGCTAACCGTTCATCTCGAGTCAGGGCAGACTGTTTGCTTCCGCGAGACGGAAAATTCTGAGGCAGTTTTGGAGCGTGGTAGTCACACGATACTGACCAGATTCTTTGAGCTATGTGTAAGTGAAGAGCCTCAAACCATATTGCCAGAGCGATGTTGTATCAGGACATCGCTAAAGAGTTCTGTTGGAAAGCGCCTGAGAAAGGACAACCGAAAAGGTGGGCTCGGCGGAAACAGTATCAGGTTATGGTTGGATGCATGATTCACGTGTCTCCTCGAGTTGTTCTGTCTTCGGCTACGGATCTGTCAACGTAGAGGCTGGCTTCTTGAAGAATGACAACGAGTGGGTTTCATGTTTGACAGAAGTTGTTGAGTTCCAAATGCTGTATCAACTACGCCAGCTTTTTGTCACCATTCCGGTGTATTTCGCTCCAGCAAATGTTGGTGCTCAATGGCGTCGATTCTTCGTTGATCTTTCCCAAGACTACGAACGCAAACATCAGACTTTGATGGACCCTTTCAAGTCGGCGCTGGTAGAATTTGAAATACTGGTGATCATTCAAGAACTACTTTAAGCGAACGGGTATGCGGTAGCTGCATTCGATGAGCTTCCTCAGTTGAGGTGTCGTTCCTCACAATAAATCGTGAATCGCTTCGCCAAAACGACTTACTTCGACGTGAGCTCACTGGATACGATGAGCCAGCTTTAAAGGCGATTCTAAACACAGAAGATCAGCTGAACGAAGGTCAGCAGGTGGAGTACGACCATATTATTAAAGCAATAGACTGTCCCCAGCAAGGCAAGAAGTTATTTTTTGTCGATGACCCGGGTGGTACTGGAAAGTCTACATTGCTTCGAAGCATAATGGTCAAAGTCAGACTCTCGGAACAAATCGCCATCACTGTGCCATCTAGCAGTATAGCGTCGCACCTGCTTATGGGAAGTAGTAGCTCATTCTACGTTCAAGATTTCTTTGAAATTGAGCGAGAGCTCGACGTGCGGTGTCATGAAAAAACTCCCATATTAAGGAGTTGATCAAGCATGCAAGCTTGATTATTTGGGACAAAGCACCTATGACCCATCGCCACAGGTTCGAGGCAGTAGATCAAACACTGCGAGATATACTTGACAACGATACCGATCCTTTTGGCGGGACAGCTTTTGTACTTTCAGCAGATTTCCGCCAGATTCTCCCGGTTGTGAAGAATGACACACCCGTCGAGACAATCGACGCTTGCATTAAGTCGTCTAGACTGTGGTCTCAATTCCAGACGTTCCGGCTTACGGAAAACATGCGAGTGCGCACAGCTGAGACTGCGGACACTGCTGAGGAAATGGCTGGGTTCTCCGAGTCCCTGCTGCAAGTCGAAAAGGTAAGGCATGAAGTAAACCATTCCTTAGGAAGCAATTCCATGAAGATTTCACGCGATATGCTGATTGAGGATCCAGATGTGCCCGAGGACGAGGAATATGAAATTCGTTTTGCTGTTATTCCAAGAAGCACGGATCGGATTATCGACGAGATGTATGGCGAGTTTAACAGCCCCGAGGCGGCTATCGATGAGTACTTCGCTAACCGTACGAACCTCACGACCATGAAAGCAATCGTGCACAGCATTAATGAAGCGGTGACCGATCAATTAACAGGACAGGCGCGGAATACATGTCTTCCGATTGTGTACAAGACGACGGTGACGGCAATGTCTTTGAGCGGGATGTACTCCACTTGATGAATATCAGTGGAATGCCTCCCCACGAGCTGACTCCCAAGGTAAGAATCCCTAGCACAATGATGCGGAGCCGCATTCCAGATCTAGGGATGTGGAATGGAACACGGCTTTGAGCGTGGCGTTCAAGCCACATGTCATCCGCGCCACAATCATGACGGGTGAGTGACAAGGGCAACATGTGTTGATTCCCCGCATTGTTTTCATTGGTGACGAAGACATTTGGAGCTTTCCGTTTCACTTTAGACGCAAGCCGTTTCCTATCCAACCGGGATCTGCGATGACGATTAACAAGGCGCAAGAACAAACAGTGCAGCCCTTGGGGCTGTATCATGCTACGCCTTGCTTCTCTTACGGGCAGCTGTACATTGCGATTTTGAGAGTTTCTTCAAGATCAGGATTCAAGGTGTTGGTCGAGTACCCAAGGCTGGAGGAGGATGGGATCTACAGCCAGAACATGTCCACAGGCAGATCTTTGGCTCGGAGTACATGTAGGAATGGTCAATTTCGTTTGCATTTAATACATCACGCTTACATAAAACATGTTTACGCCGGAGGGTAGCGAAGGCGGGAACTTATTTCCTCTGGAGCTAAAACCTGCCACCTCCTCCGCGTAGCAGCGGCGACCGACTAGTCCTAAACTATCAACACTAACACGGTGTCTGTCCGCCCATCACACTAAACGCTCAGATTTTTGAGATTTATCATTGGCTGTTGAGCGGAGAGAAGGCGGCTCAAGACATGATTATGTAGTTTACATCGCTAAATATATGTGGTTCACAGTGTACATATGGAGATTTGCACAAGGCTATCCATTATCCGAAGGCGGCATCGTTTTAATACTATTTTCTATTTTAGTAATGAAAGTTTTTAATATTCGAGTGCTAAACTGAGCTACTTATTCCCAAATGAAATAGCCCCTAAAGACGCTTACTAAGCTGCAAGGTGCTTAGCGTACACGTAGGAATGCGTGTTTTCGAGGCCATACTATAATATACGTAATACTCTTTACTTAAAAGTTTCTGCAAGTTACAGTGACTAAAATAATAACTACAACTGTTTTTTTGTAAAAACATTAATAAATTATCTGAGTGTGGAACTGCCAAATCGTAGTACATATACAACAGAAGCTAGCCGTAAGAGCAACGCTGTGCTAATAAACGTTGTCACTTGATCCATAAAGAAAGGTAACTTTAGATCGAACAAAAAGAACTCACATGTGTTACTGCTGTAAACCATTGTTTTCTAAGAGTTGTTTAGACAGCAAAATCCGATACTACATAACGGGCGGACGTGTCGGCGACAGAAGCGTAGGATACGATTTTAAATGGAGCGGCAAGACAACAACAAAACGCGAGAGGTGTTAATTATAATTGGTTAAGTAGACCCCATAAAGAAACATTATTAAACTTGGAGCCTAAATGACGTTTTAATCATCCTGAAATTATCGTTAAACTATCAAATAAATAGCACTACCGGCAACAACAACAGCAGCAAGGCGTCTTGCGCCACATTATCCAAATGCTTTAGTCATATCTGGCACATAATCGAATATCTAATGACTAATTATGAATTAGCACAAAATAAACGCTGCATGCATTCAAAATATTTCAATTTGAATATTTTCAACTTTCATTTATTTCTGCGTGAGAAATGAGCAATCTTTAGCTACTTACTGCACAAGCTTAAATAGGCAGTACAAGCGGGTAAGTAGTGCAACCTGGACATACCATTACTATCAGGTGAGCTATCGCGATAACGAGCGCGACGCTAAACTAAACATATTGTGTAGCGCTTGTATAAATGTTTTTTGAAGTGCAGGTGGTTTTGGGTGGAAAACGAAGATACAGTGATAACCAGCAATATTAAAAAGGTTGTAGTAAGAATCTTAATTCAAGACCAATAGAGCAATTATTTCAATAAGGAAATACGATGCTAGCCCAGATTTATGAAATAGAAAAAAACGATCTAGGCACAGGGGTTCATCAGGTTTTTCAATGATATCCCGCCGAAGCGCAGCGGAGGAAGGAAGGTCGAAGCAAATAATAATAAAACTAAACCTAAACTACCGCCGCGTAGCGGCGGCGCTCGGCTAGTACTTATTAGTATTTATGTAACCTACACAACTCATGTTGTTCTATCTGACGCTCGGAAGGACAACGTTTGACTTTATATTTGTAAGAAGCCATTTCGGATTCAAAATCTGTCGTATGTCGGTTATAACAAACCATACACTGCTATCGGTGACTATAGGTCGCCCATGCTCCATACCGTAAAATTCCCACTGTCCGACCGTGGGTTTCAACTGTACCGATACGAACGCTTTTCAGTTTTATGACATGCATGTGACGCTTGTGACAAACAGTGACACTAGGAAACTGTGGTTTACACCCAACAGACTACAGGCTCAACAGCACGCGGCGGTGGACTTCGTACGGCGGCGGAGTTGGTAGCGACGCTGGCGGTCGCGGCGGACTCGGTGCCGGTGGTGGCGGCGGACACGGTGGTGGCGGTGGCGTCGGACTCGGTGCGACGGAGACGGCGGACTTGTTAGCAGCGCTGGTGACGGATACAGGGGACTCGGTGCTGGTGCTGACGTCGGACGCGGTGGTGCTGCTGGCGAGGGAGACGGGGGACTTGGGGATGGCGCTAAAGTTGGTCGTCATGATGGTGTTGGCGGAGGAAGCGGGATATTGTTGCTGGCGTAGACGGCGGGCTTGGTGGTGGCGTCGACGGTGGCGACGTGGTGCTAGTGGTGGAGGCGGATTTGGCACAGATATCCGGCGACGGCAGCTAGCCATCATAACGCGTTGGTTTGACAAAGTGTAGACATGCAATGTGGCGATGTTTCCTGTGGCGGTCCTTCCGGAAGAAGGCAGCAGCTTTTGCTGCTGGCTGGTTCCAGCATCCGTCTAAGCATTAACTTTATCCCGTCGTATTGTTTCCTTTTTCTATGTTTCTTGTAGGTTACTTCGAAGGTCGAAAACGAATGAAGGCAGGAAGAGCGGTTGATGGAGTTGGGTCAATGACGAACCAATTTTCCACGCGCTCGTGAAACGCTCCGATTTGCGTCTCAAGCTTCCCAGCTTTATGAAACTTACGGAAGGCTTTTACAGCCGTGCCTGCTGCAACAGCAGAAGACTCGTTGGACTACAAGAAGGCAAGTGCGTTCGCTTGGGCCTCTCGCCTAAGGCTAACACCTCGCTTTTGAATTTTGGGGAAGCAATATCCAGGGCAAATCTAGAAGGTAAGAACAGCATCATGTACCCTGTGGCGTGTCGTAACTCATACAACGCTGTCTTTTTCATAGAGGGCGAAGCATACACGCGTGACTCCGCCGTAAACCACTCGTACCAGACGTCTGAAAACGACTGAGACCCCTTCTTCTTGGGACGTACGGCTCGGGTTAGTTGTTGTGGCGCCCCCATGCCTTCAGGCTGGTCAACAGCAGGTGCTTGTGCTTGTGCACCAGGTACGGCTTTGGTTACGGAGGAGTGCAAATGTGACTCAACAGCTAACAGGCGTTTCTCTAGCTGCCTATTTTGCAGGATGAGATCATTGATCTGCTCTGACGGGTGCTTCACGAGATCCAGGACCTTCATTGAATTTGAGTCACGGTCAGTGGGCGTGTCCGTCTTAAGCGCTGGAGGAGTGAAGGCACTCCGAATCGTGTCGCTCCACGCAAGCACCTCAGCCGCTCCAGTAGACCGTTCAGACATGACCTCCCGCATTCGGGCAATCAATGCATTCTCGTTTGATAGCAAGAGCATCTCGGGGTAATGCATTACGAGGGTGGCTGTCAAAACTTCTGATACGTCCTCGTCGAGGTTAAGAGCGACGTCCGAAAAAGCCAAGGTGTTCGAAAACAGCAGCGCCTGAAACTTCAGAGCACGGGCAAGTATTCGTTGTTCAAGTGTGCGCAACGAAGGCAACCGAGCACCTTCCTTGGGCTTCCACCCACTCAACACTCGTGATACATTCTGGTCCGCCTGGGTCGTGCCCAGCATATAGCCAAATGCTTTATTTTTGCGGTCGAGCTGCCAGCCACCTCGCTCAATAATCCAGTTTTCAGCCACGCTCCCGTCGTTGGCGTGCATGGCGGCACCGCGTCGGAATGAGTGCGAGGTAAGTCCGGTGGTGAGTCTAATTTGTTTCTCATCGCCCAACATTTTCACTCTAACCAACAGCCTATTCACGTAAGCTTGTGCACCAGGGATTGCCCGCTTACGTGCTGACTGTGAATCTTCCAAGAGAGCAGGAATGTTGTCAACTTCTAGGAGCTCTACGAGGCTCAGCTCCTCAACGTCGACTGTGCATGTGGTGCTACGCCTTGTAGAGAGGAACGGAGGAAATATGCGCTTACTTGGGGCAGTTTGCATTGCCAGCGCTGACGCCAACGTGAATAGAGGACACGTAAGAAAGTTTGAGTGGTCTTTGAAAAGGGAAATGCCTTGTAACACAACCGTTTTCACCCTCTTGAAGCGCAAGACGAGCACACCACCTAACCTTACAACATATTAGCACAACAGCTTTTTCAAAAGTAAAATAAAAAATTACCAGATAGTATAGAAAGCTGTTGCTTCTCAAATTGCTCTGCGTCGGAGCTGTGACCGTACATATACCACATCGACCAGTGAGGCATCGAGATAAATACTTTCGGTGGCAGACGTATACAGGAGGCGAACGATATTTTCTAGATCTTGCTTGGAACAAGGGGGGGCTTTCTTTTCAAACGCGCCATCTTCTCGATTGCTGCAGTACTTACCAAGACCAGACAGAATTTTTTGTAGCTGCGGCTTCACTATTCCACCTTACTGCGGCTACTTACAGCAGCCAGTTCATCACATTTCCGAAATATGCCAGACACGTATTTGTAGATCGAGATTTGTCTGTTGATCTCGCTAGGGGATATGCATAATTATCTAAAATGACTCGAAGCACTTTACCAGTTTTGTCGGCGTCAATAAGTTAATGGACAGCATCGAGTGCTATGCTCTCCGACGCAAGGAACGTGGTGAGCGAGTTGATGGCAGTCGTCCTGGCCTTCTTGCTGTTTGCTGGAGCCAACGACGCAATGGACATGGCTTCAGCTTAGCAAACTGCTTATGCTTGTGAATTCCCAAGTATTGTCAGATTGGTAGGAAACTTCTGCATATTTTTAGTACATACATTACTATGAAAGTTTGTATTGAATACAAATTAATTTGACATTATTCCAACTAAATATGGTTGGAAAAGTTGGATATTTTTAAAAACTCTCCCATTGGCTATAATTCTGTCGTTGTCTAATTTCATTGGCTCATACAAGCTACAGGAGCTACAGTCGGTTGGATTAAAGTCGATATTATACGTAAAATCAGCATATTTGTCCAATCGGTAGGACAAAATGATCGCTTTGATATATTAGTTGTGAGATCTATGAAGCTGTATTACTTTTTGTAATACCACGTGGACGCAGGAATTTTACAGGCTCATGCGCGGATAGATCGAAGACTAGCCTTTTTAGAAATTTAGTCCTATAAGCTCGGTTTTCGGGTATCCAAGAGAGTGCAGCACATATTTTGTCCTTTTATTTGTCCTATGGACGACTGGAGCTAGCTTTCAGCCGTGTAACATGTGCAAAACACCTATCAACACGCAAACCAAGCTGAATTTATCGACTTGCACACATTCAAAAAGGTCTTATTAAGACCACGACGCTGCCAACAAGTTACAAGACGTCGATGTTACCCGTCTTCTTTGAGCTGCACGCGCCTTCCTCCTCCACGATGTTCTGCTCCGGGCTCTTACAGGCTGCGATCTTGAGCTCGCACGGGTTCGAGTACCAGACACCGTCGGAGCCACAAACGCGCAAAACGACGGTGTAGGATAATGCGTCCTAAGACACGTCCTAAACTGTCCTATTTGTCCTAAATTTTACAGGGAGATTTTGGAGATGTGTCCTAAAAAGCGACTAATCCTTCGTTACAGAATATTATAATTTGTGTCCTCCAGATTGTGCTAAACCTCAAATAATAACTTTTTCCGGACTATCTACGTAAATTTACGTAAGAGTTACTTAAAACTCACATTGGCTTTACTTATTGTCCCGGGGCACACCAACCATTTCTGAATCTCCCCAAGCATCATGGACCATCGCGGCTACTCCTTCTGCGGCTAGGGCGCTCGTCTATCTGGCCTCTGCTGCCACCTGCGGAAGCAGTGTCTTGTCCGCTCTGCTCACGAGCTGAGATCCCGGACCAGGCCACCATTGACAAGATGTGCGCCTCGACTGCCTGCAACACCCTGCTCGCTGACGTGAAGGCCATGAACCTGGAGGAGTGCCAACTGCCGGTCGGTGTCAGTTCCAACCTGAAGGCCGACCTGGTAGTCTACGTGCCGTCCAACTGCCCATCGACGTCGGCTCCCAGCCCGGACTCGCCTGCCACAAACGCACCTGTTGTCGACACCCCGACGACGCCAGACAACTCGACGAACCAGGCCGAGCTCACTGCCGCGCTAACCAAGACCCCCATCGCTTGCTAACCGCGTCTTCGGATCGACTTGCAGCCAAGTAGCCCTTGGTAGTACTTTGCTGCTTTTTGAGCCCCCCCCCCCTCCTATATCGTTACGTTCTGATTATTAACCGTCGTTTGCTATGTGCATGTTGAAGTCGCTCAACCGTTATTAGCGGCGATTATAACCTTCAATGACTATCATCCTTTGAAACGCTTTAAAAATATTGTCACACACTTTGAAGTAGAAAAGTTTCGTTGAGGTGCTTTTCGCGCACAACAAAGAGTCGGCTGCTCTTGGAGAGAGGGGCGTTAAGATGATTATTGTTTCTAGCTAGGCCAGTTGAGGATGTTTTTAGGACAGTACATGTTGGGCTTGGTGTTGTCCTAATAGGACAGTGGTCTGAGTTGCAGTCTGTCCTAATAGGACAGCTGAGTGTCCAGTTGTCGAGTGTCCTATTAGGACACGCGGACCCTGGCTTGTTTTGTCCTAAAACTCATTGTGTTGTCCCAAATATCGGTTTGTTTATGAGCCGAATTGCTACTTTTTTATCCCAGGTTTTAGGACAATAGGACACTTTAGGACTCCTAGTAGGACGCATTCTCTCCTACCCAAAACGACGTCGGGGCAGGCGCTCGCACAGTTCTTGCTATCCTTATCAGAGTCCTCATCACGGGGGACGCCAAACTCCTTGCCGTAGATTCGCTTGTATTCGTCCAAGGGATTTTCTCTCTGACCCTTGCACTTGGCGGCCTCCATAGAGCACTCGTTAGGGTACATCACACCATTCTCGTCACTCACGGGTTGGTACACGGCAGCGCACACGATGTTGGGACAGTACGACTTCGGGGTCTCTTCAGCAGAGCCTTCTTCAGATGCTGGCTTCGACTCAGACCCGGTGGGTAAATCCTTTGTCATGGTCGGACTTCCAGCGTGGGCGGTGGTGATGGCGATGGCCACGAGGACGAGGCTGGCGGCAAACTTCATCTCGATGGCTTAAGTACCAGTAGTCTTAAGGGTCTGTCTGCAAGCGAAATGAGAAATGATTAAAGCATGACTGCCTCGAGCCAGGTTGTCAATCGTTTCCGCCCCCCAGCAGCGCGACGCAAGCTTCGCCGGGCAACGAAATACGTTACTCATCCCATCTGGGATTATTTTTCGTTGCTCGGATCTCATACAGTTTTAATCCCAATACCGCATAGTGTTGTATAGGGATTCGATGGCCAACGCACCGTCGAAGACTGACCTATCATACGGTAGTCGTTTTTGCTCGCCAGAAGGAAGGATGAACCATCGGATCATTTTTGTGGTTGCCCTATCGGAAAGATAGGGCATGATCCTGCATAAACTTCTTGGTTCTGATGTCACCAGGCGCCAATATTAAAATAGTACTATTTTGATATTAGAAAGCTATACGTTATTTTGCCCGAATAGGCAACACGCGACAGGACATCCGTGCCAGAATTGACCCGACAGGCATGCCCGAATATGCCCGACTTAGCTAGAGCCGGAGGGTCATCTAATGAAGTGTCCTTGAAAATATACGTATAGCCGGAAGCTCATTGAGAGAGCAGAGCAGCATGTAGAGAGAAGAACACACGTGTGTGGCATTCTGACATTTTGCTATTGCATGCATAGCATCCAGGTATCCATCAAATGAAATTGTGGCGAACATCCAGCACTAGTCTGCATTAGAAAAATGAACTAACTTGTTATCGCTAAATGCACATGCACAGATATCTATAGCGCACGCAGATACTGAATCTCCTTTTTACTCAGCAAACTAAAACATTCGCCGCCACAAAATATCTCGAAGGCTACTAGCATGTAGATCCCACAGTTGTAGCTATCGACTTGCACTCCGAGATCACTTTGGTAGGCACGGGTTCGATATTTTCTTGGGACGAAATCAGGTAGCATCGCCACCAACTTCTCGGCAAGTGGTCGAATATTGGCCCCGTAGGTGGAATTCATCGGGTCGTAGATAAAGACTTCTTTTCGTGAAAGATCCATCATGATTGAGCACCAGTGATTCTTTCCACATATCACTGGGATCAAAATTTTCTCCGTGGTCACGTCAAGGAAAATATTGTGCATGGTTTCAACAGAAGCGTGGCCATTCATGACGTTCCCAGTGAGTCCTGTGTCTACCGCAATCACTTCGGCCTTTGATGCGAACAGATTCGACATCAATATGTCAACTGAGTTGTCGCCCAGTGCAGATTTCCCAACCAGTTCCAGTGCTTCTGCCTGCGTCAGTAAACAAATGCACGTCTTAGTAAATAGTATTAATAAAGGTGTGTCATACAGAACATTCATACCTGAGTCAAAAGAAGCGGGATGGGCTTCAGCTTCTCAATAAGATTGGGGTCTTGATTGACTTTGAAGCACGAGGGCATATGGAGAGGGGAGTCGACCGTTTCGATCCAGCTAACGGCCTTCTCCACGACCGACATTCCCGGGCCGGTAACCAAACTCTGACATCCACGTCTTCATCCGTTTTGCGCTGGAAGATGGTCCCTTTCCGTTTTCACGATCCTTCAATTTCCGAACTAGATTTTGGACGTCCTGAGCAGTTGGGTTGCTGTCCGAATTTTCCTTAATAAATTTAAAAATGCTCGTCATCTTAGCGCCCGCCTTTCGGAGTTCATCGATGGTTTGCAAGGTATTGTTGGGGATGGAAACGCGAGTAGACGAGGGCCCCGTGAATGCATATTCATAGCCTGTGGTTATGCTCCAGATGACACTTCGTTATTTTGACAGCAAACCTCTTCGAAACTTTGTCGACCACTTGGACGCACGTATTGATCTGTGGGACGTTAAAGACATTAGTGCAATGATTATGATTCCAAACGTGGCCAACCAATTCCCAGCATGCCCAACTGAGCCGAAACTTGCCCGACTCAGCCAGAATTGCCCAACTTAGACAGAAATTGCCCGATTCAGCCAAAATGAGAGTGTTTTAGAGCGTTAAGCCAAGGTCTAACCTGTGCATTACAGCCTTGGCTCGAGTTTCTTGCCGTGGTCGTTTGCTAGTCGCTGTCGAGAAACATTTGCCATGATGAGTACAAAACAAAAGTCCGAGCGTACTGTACCCACTCAACGGGAATTCGAGGTGTCTATGATCTCTGTACGCCCATTTTGGCGTTTCGATCAGCCGCAGTGGTGTTTGTCCGCATCCGAAAGATCTACAAAATATAGTGAGTATTAATGCGCTTTGAAGATGGCTGTTAAATGTGCGAAGCTACCTGGAACGATTGCGCTTGGTACACCCTGAGATAGTCCTCAAAAGCTTTTCACGACTCGAATTGGGTCTGTTCAGGAGGTGGAGTGATAACAAGCTGTTGTCCAGCTCCATCACTCGCGCTACTAGATGTGCCAAGCATCTCGGGCCCATTGGGACCTGGAGACGGCTGCCACTCACTCAAGAATCCGCTTGATTCATTCCCCTCCCTGCTGTCACTCTCGTCCGCAGCTCCCAGTGGGCGCTTTGCGCGCTACGTGCCTGCGCAGCCAAATTCCCCCCGCTGGTGCCGCGCGTTTTGACTGGGGGATTTGTGGCTGTAAGAAGCTTTGGTATTTACCAGGTATACGCTATACGCTCGACGGATATGAAAAAAAATCAGCACATCGGAGAGGAGTAAAAGATCAGCTAGGTGTAGGTTTGAAGACAGTCCCCATTCGGGCAAAATACTCACTTCCATTTTTTAATTAGCATTGGTTTTTTAAATTGGCTTAGATATTTGACAAATATTGAAGCTAGATGAGATTTTATGATATTTTCCCACTTAAGTTGCCACCTTACCCTGCTAAGAGAGCCGAGGGCTCACCAAAGAACTCTTTCGGTCAGGTTCTAAAACAGCGGTACAGTGATGGCAGACTTCAAAACTGACGAGTATGTTATCTAGTATTTCACTGTCACAGACAAAGCCGATTGAGATGGAATACCGTAAACGGATTGAAGCCGACAGAATGAAATCAAGGCGATAGCTTCGTCCACATCGTGCATCTCGTAAACCTGCAGCCTGTGACGCTAGATTAACGTGTTCAGCAGTGCCAAGTTGGCACAGTTGGTGTGGTGAGTTGGCACTGCCAACACACCACACCAACCTTGCGCACTTGACTTTGGTATTGGCATCCCTTTTCCATTTGGCCATTACTCCGTCAATATCAGTGCGCACTGTGCCGTATTTAATCTAGCTTTTCATATGTTTACGTGTAGAAGATGACTACAGTATGTTATTTTAGAATTAGTGCTGGTCTGGTCGATGTGAAATGGTGTTTGGGTCTGTCAATTCGGCCACGTACTTGCTCATTAAAAATAAGGAATTAATCCTGCTCAAGCTCACATTTATCCTAAACTATATTATCTAACCAATCAACAATCAGCATACACAAAATACTAGTTTTTGATTGGTAGCTCTTAACAGTCCGTAAATGGTAAGCGTCCGTTTGCATAAGTTTTGCGGTAGGTGAATCAATGCGGTCTGGTGATTATTATATCTTCCAAACTGCTCCTAAGCACATATTGAATGCTCCACTGCCTCCTCTCTACTTTTGTTGCGAAGATATTTTTTTTTGCCCCTCCCCCCCCGCCCAGTGCGTGCATACGAAAAATTCGCTGGTTGAAGAGCAGTTTTACACATTAATCCGAGCAACATAAATCAGAAGTTAGCCGAGCAACAATAAAACTGAGCAGCATAAATCCAAAGTCGTAGACAATGTAGACACTCCAACCCGTGAGACGTAATCGGCGCGGAGGGTGTCATTTGCAATCTCTAAATTTTGCTCTAATATAAAGTGTGCACAGATACAAAATCTCGATGCTTTCTGATGTATGTCAAACATTATACGAGGGAAGGGACGGTGATGCACAAGGTACCTTTCCTTACAAATCTAAGATGTAATTTGTGTAGTTGCCGGAAGTTAAGATGCACACCGGATTTTACTCCGCAACTTTATTGAGACCGGATTTACGTCTCACCAGATGGGCTGACCGCGTGCTCCTCATACGGGTTTCAAGCCGCACACATGCTCACTGCGCTCGCTTTTGGTACTCTACGCGCTTCGCGCGGGGTCAAGCTTGGCCTCAAGCCTTCGTTGTCGAGTCTAGCGATAAACTTCCTTGTATAAGAAAAAATAATCCTTTTGTCCTAGGTTTTAGTAAAAAATATATGTCACTGAAAGTTTCACCACAAGTATTTTTTATTTTCTACGTGTAAACATGCTGGTCAAATGATTAGAACACGATCTTTCTCTATCGGATCAGAGTCGAGGTCTGTACAAATCATTCCTCTGATTCAGATATTGTAAGCATTCTGGTCAAGGGATTAGGCGATTTTTTCCTTTATCGGAAAGAGCCAAGGACTACCGGTACAGCACATGTATACAAGATCTTTCGCTGGCTCAGATCTTGGCTACGATGTCGACAATGTCGACATCGTATAGGCAAGCAAACGGCTTGCATATTCTCTTAAGACAGACATTTAGGGAAGCGGTCACCTAAGGAAGTACGCTAATAGACACTGGGGAGCATACTGCTATCGCTACGGCTTTCAGTGACCAAGGAAGCTGTCAGATTCTCCATTATTTATAAAAATCAAGTATCTGGCGAATTGCACATACCGGTACTTCAAGCAGCTTATCCCTTATCCCTAATCCCGAGTTTGCAAGGGATAAGCTGTACTTGAAGTACCGGTATGTGCAATTCGCCAGATACTTGATTTTTATAAATAATGGAGAATCTGACAGCTTCCTTGGTCACTGAAAGCCGTAGCGATAGCAGTATGCTCCCCAGTGTCTATTAGCGTACTTCCTTAGGTGACCGCTTCCCTAAATGTCTGTCTTAAGAGAATATGCAAGCCGTTTGCTTGCCTATACGATGTCGACATTGTCGACATCGTAGCCAAGATCTGAGCCAGCGAAAGATCTTGTATACATGTGCTGTACCGGTAGTCCTTGGCTCTTTCCGATAAAGGAAAAAATCGCCTAATCCCTTGACCAGAATGTTTACAATATCTGAATCAGAGGAAAGATTTGTACAGACCTCGACTCTGATCTGATAGAGAAAGATCGTGTTCTAATCATTTGACCAGCATGTTTACACGTAGAAAATAAAAAATACTTGTGGTGAAATTTTTCAGTGACATGTATTTTTTACTAAAACCTAGGACAAAAAGGCTATTTATTCTCATACAAGGAAGTTTATCGCTATTCTCGACAACGAAGGGTTGAGGCAAAGCTTGACCCCGCGCGAAGCGCGTAGAGTACCAAAAGCGCAGCAAGCACGCCTGCGGTTCGAAAACCGTGTGAGGAGCACGCGGATGCAAACCCTAGACCGATAATGGCCATCGCTATCAAGCGAGGCTCGCGTGCGGGACTTTAAGGTTTAGAGCTCAGGGATAGGGTTAAATGACTTCTCTTCCTCGTTGTTAATCTAGCGAAACATAACAGTGCCTCTTTTGAATCTTGCCAAAAATTAGACAATGTTTCACTTGCCTGCTACTACTTGTCCGAAGCTATTAAAAAATAGAATACGGGAGTAGGTATTTACTACTTGTCCCAAGCTATTAAAAACATAGAATACGGGAGTAGGTATTTTGAGAAAGTAGCAATACGTATCATGTCTCACAAAATACTGTTCACATTCGTCCGTGTGCATTTAGGTTCGGATAAGGTTCAGATCTTGGCTGGCATAGCGAGCGTGCCTGTCGAGAGCTCATTTCTGAATTTACCTTGCCTGACATCCCTCCAAACAATGCGATCGCTGCTGTTGGTCATCCTGTCGACTCTAGTCGTGCTTTCGGCAACGACCGGAGCGATCTCACGTAACACTCGGAAACTCGCAACGGTCACAGATTCGAAAAACGTGTCGACGTTCCCGATTCACTCGCTATTGGCTGGACACAACGTCATAAAAAAGAGAAGCTTACGGAGCGATGACAGCAACGCAATTATGGAAGAGCTCGGCAATGATGCTGAAGAAAGGGCCCTCACTGTTTCAAAGCTTCTGGACAAGCTAGAAAAGTTTATCTATGGATTTAGGGTCGGATTCTCTCCGAAGACTCAGTCGCAATGGGTGTCGCGCAAGGAGGAGAAACTGTTTTCTGAGCTTGTCAAACTCGGCACGACGCCGAAAAACATCAAATCCGAGAAGCTGGATAAGAAGGGCATTATTGCTGACAGGTTCATAGCTTGGTACGGAAAAACTCATGGGGTGAACTAGGTGAGACGGTGTCGTTACCACAGCGTGCCCAACTTGATCAACGATGAAGTGACCATGATGTACTATTTACTTCATCCAAAAATTTGCAAATCGAAGGGCTGAGTAGGGCGGTCAGTAATTCAGCAGTATAATGAACTCCCTGGTATTGCTTTGAAATCCTCTGAGTCCCGCAACACCTTACATAAGTGGCAAAATACTTAGTAAACTGATAAATCGGATGGCAAGATCGATGTAGTGGCCAAAAGGACTACAGACAATCATCTTTAAAGTGGAATCACAAATAGTGATACCTTCTACTTCGTAGTAGGTAAGTAGGGCAAACTTCCTTTAACCTCTAGATCGTACTTAGTGATACGAAATCGACGACTATTTATATAAAGAGGAACTTAACTAAGCTTAAAGAAAATCTTCGTTTGGTGGGCTACCAGCAACGACTTTTGCTGCGACCCAATTCAGTGGGTTTGCCAGCGACTACGTTCTCTTCTCGCGTGTTTAATCGCTCTTCGATAGACATCAGGTCTTTTGTGTGCAAGTGCGACATCATCACTTGTAGAGAAAGACAGCATCATAATATTAATATGATGTTGTCTTCCTCTTCAAGACGTTCACAACTACGATAGTCCTGAAGGCATGGGAACAATATGACAACATAATTGTGGGTAATATTTTTACGGAATACAAGTATAATAGCCAATAAATGTTTAAAGGCGTATTGAAATTATAAATATTGCCATTTCTACAAAGAGTGATCAACCTTGATTTAGCAAACATAAAAAGCAACTCTAAAATATACTTCTCCGGTCCGGAAAAAAATAACAGTTAGGTTTTTCTTAAAAAAACTCGCATGTGTGATTGGTCAATGTCCATTCTGAGATGGGTACGATTGGTTAAAATAAGTTCATATGAGGATTTGTATGCACACGGATTGCGAGCCATTGACACGAAAATGGATTCAAATGCTTTTAGTGATATACCTCTTGATTAAGCTCCGTTTGCACTTTTTCTAGTATATTTTAAAGTTTAATTCTAATTATTTTTTTCGTTAAAGCGAAAACAATCTCCATTCCTCCATAAAGTGATAGTTCAATTGGTCAGGCATTGGCAAAATTGGCTGGAAATTTGTTCATAAAAATTCGTGCTGACGCTACGTAAGTAGAGCTTTCAAACTAGCTCAACCACGCCTCCGTTTGAGCAGTACGACCGAAGTTATCGCCGATTTAAAGAGCTGTTAATAATTTTTCTGACCAGACAAATAGCTATTGCAATAATAGCAGGTTTGTACGGTATTAGCTATTATCGAAAGTGAATCTTATAATATCACTTATTTTGTTTTCAGGCAACTGTTTGCAAACTGGTGCGATTAATTTGAATCCCAGAGCTCCACGCTTCATGTAGGGGCTTACTGCACTCTCAAGCTGTACAGCTTTAAAACCGTGGCATCATAGTCCATAAATACAATGCTATTAAATAGGTACTACTGTACATGTAGTAGCCATCAAGGCGAAGGTGTCCTTTCATGGTACAGCTCTAGAAAGTGATTCTTCCAGTAGTGATATTAAATGGCGTCCCGGTGGTACAGCTACGAAGAGGGGTGTCTGTATATTTTACTACTACAGCATACCGTACTACCATAACATTGAATCTTAGACCTCCGACAATCTCCGACCTGTACCAAAAGGATGTCGCATCTAAGTCAGTAACTACTTTTCCTTTTTAATTGTGGGCCACATCGGAAATGTACCCACAAAAAGGAGTCTGAGGTGGAGGCGATGGCAGGGCGGCGGCAGGGTGGTGCACAGAAGGTGTTGGAACTCCGTTCCGATAAGCAAGACTTTGGACTCGTAAAGAAATACGAAGACTGAATTGCTTTAAGTGCTAGTACCAACACTCACGGGTTCAACCTTGTCCCGTACAATGACCTGACCCAACTGATTCTCATCTTGTATATCAATGGCTCATTATGCATACGAATTCCGACACGCCCCCCCCCCCCCCCCCCCTCGATGTGTAAATTCCACTACTTAGCGTCCTTCACGCCGGCCAGCTCTAACATCGCCTTCAGGCGTTTCTTGTCGAGCGGCTTGGTGAACGTGTCAGCCGGATTCACATCACCTTTTACCTTGTGCAGCTCGATAATTCCCTTCTACACCTGCTCCCGCACATAGTGCCACCGGAGTTTAATATGGCATGTACGTCTGCTGTAGGTAGAAGTTGTCGCCATAGCATGAGCTGTTTGATTGACAATTCCAATTCGCAGCTTGACCTCGTACTCTGGTCAAATTCCTTGTAGGATGTCCCCTTCCGCTACAGCTTCCATCGTTGCTTCGCACGATGCCACATACTCCGTTTCCGCGGTCGATAGTGCAATAATCGACTGCCGTCTCGACACCCAGGCAATAGCTCCCCCAGGCAGCATGAACACGAAACCCGTCGTGCCCTTCCGCTGATCTGGGTCGTTTGCCTAGTCGCTGTCGCAATACCCCTAAAGTATAACCCCCTCTGTTTTTCCTTGCGTTCTTGTGTACGTGATTAAATGAGGTCCTGTTACGTACCGCAGTACTCTCATAAGCTTCCAATATGTTTCGCCAAAGGTTTGGACACAAATCAGCTAAGCTAACCTACCATAAAGGCCAAATCAGGTCTCGTGCTTGTGGCAAGATACATCAGCATTCCAATAGCCTCAGGGTAGGGGAAGCTCGTGTCAACGGTCTCCTCCACCTTGATACCTATGTACTCGTTTAGCAGACATTAGTCTTTAGTGCCGTATGCCGCATTCAGCTCTTCGAGCAAGTCCTTCTTGCCCTGCTCATCGTTCGTCGCCATTAGTATATCGTCGACGTACACCAGCACGTATTTTATCGTTCTCCCGTCAATACGGTAGTACAAACATGGTTCTGTCAGCGACTGCATGGATCCGTGCTTGATGAGCCAATTGTTCAGCTCTAAATTCCACTTACGGCCCGACTGATGCAAGCCATACAATGCTCTTAACACGACGTACACGTGTCCATTGACCTTGCATGGATAACCATCGATGAATCGCAAATATTGTTGAATCCCTAGCCAGGCATTCCAGTACGCGGTATTGATATCACACGCCATACACCAGCAACCTCAGCTGTGCTGCTAACGCTAACAATAGTCTGAACGACGTCATCCTTGCCACAGGCGCGAATATCTCTTTGAAGTCAGTACCAGGTCTCTGATAGTTGCCTAGTGCCCCAACGCGGGATTTGAAACGAATCGCATACCCTTGGTGATCTGACTTGATGTCATACACCTACATCGTGTTCACAGGTGCTGATCCTTCTGGCATTTCATTCGCAGCAATCTCAGCAATCACCCCTTTTGCCTTTAGTGCTGCTAGTTCTTCCATCTCCTCCATCATGAAGAAGTTACACCACTTTGACCGCAACATCTGGCGACGATTGCGTGAAATTTTGGTCTCGCTCGCACGAACGGGTCTTCCATTCTTGTCAAGTACTCGCGAGGAATTCATCGTCCCATTCACAACGTAGTCATCGAGATATGCAGGATGTTGGCGCTCGCAAACCTCTCGAAGTCCAGTCCGAGTCTTTCTTGTATGCTTCCTGTTCAGCACGCCCCTCCTCCGAAGGAGTCTCATCGCGGTAAATGAGCTGAGAGCAGGACGAGGGTATTGTGACAGGTGTCGGACGGCCTCGCGAGGTTCATGACGCTCCTCGGGAGCGCGGCGGAGCACATGAAGTGAATGAATCCGTGCATGAAGATACAGCCCGAGGAGCTGGAGGCCATCTTGAAGGTCGCGACCTTCATACTGATGATGCACGTGATATAGGAATCGTGAGTGATGACGAAACACCGAGTGATGCAGACCCAGGGAGTGATCCTGAGGCAGACAGTGTCGAGGCATATTGATCAAGAGGCTGGAAATCTTAGTGGCAGGTGGTGGTACCTAGATACGGCCTCCAACTCGGACATCACGGGAATTTTCGCTGAGCTCGTGTCTTACACGGCAGACTCGGAAGATTTGCAACATATCCGAGGGGTTACGCCTACATTTGCTTACCGAATAGAAGGAATGGGAACAGTGGCGGTTACGACAAAGGTTAACGGAGAACAAGTAGTGAGCTATCTCGATGGAGTGTTGTACATTCCTGATGCTGAGTATGGCTTGTTTTCTCCGGGTTTGGCCTTCGAGCAGGGGTTTACTCTGGAACTCGACAATAAAGCCAGGAATTTTAACATCTTGAGAGAAGGAAGAACAGTTGCTGTTGCAACGCCACACGAAGATACTTGGGGATTCCAGGTGGCAAGTTCAACTCAACAGGCAAGAGTGAAAATTCCTGAAGAATCAGCACTGTGCAACCACACCATGGCTCACGGGGATGGTTTGCTGCGGCTCTGGCATGAGAGATTGTGTCATATCTGTCCACAGTACCTGAAGTCTATGACTGACAAAGCGTTAGTGCAGAGAATGATGAAGACACAACGATAGCAAGACACATGTGATGCTTGTCACATCGGAAAACAAAAGATGAGACCACACCGAAAGAAGCTGGACCATGGACTGAAGAGACCCAATTAAATAGTGTACGCGGAACTTTTGATTCCGGGCAAGTACAATTCGACTCAATACAAGGCTGTTTTGGTGATAATGTCTGGCTATTCTCGGTTTGACATTGTGTATCTGCTGAGGAACAAGGACAGCAAGGAGGTGAGCAAGTACAAGCAGGAGTATGTATTGTGGGCGGAACGACAGGCAGGTCGGACTGTCGACGGAACGACATACAATGTACTGCAGATATTGAGTGACAAGGGTCGTGAATTCTTCAATGGCGAGATCGATGCGTGGTATTGGTCGAAGACAATAGGGCATGTGAAAGCTGGGCCGTAGAGCTCGCAGCTCAACCTGTGCGAGCGCGCGCACCAGTCGTTGAAAGACATGACGCGGTCTACGATGGCACTCTCGGGGTTGCGAAGGAGCCTGTGGCCGGAAGCAATGAGAAACGCGGTTTATGTATAAAATCGCGTGTACAATAAGGGAACTGCTGGAATTCCTTATGAGATGTTGTTTGGCGCCAAGCCAGACATACATCACGTCAGGAAGTTCGGAGTGCAAGCTTATGTCCATATACCAGTGACACCTGGACGCAGAAAACGGAGTGACCATGCAAAAATCGGCTTTGTACTGGGGTACGTTGAAGACGTCTTCGGATGTAAGGTGTACGAACACACAGTGAAGTTCGTGCCTGACCTACGTGTTGCGGAAGCTGTAATGTATCGAGATCAATACGAAAGTGAAGTAGAAGATGATGAGCTCTCTTCTGTTCAGTTTATCCACGGAGAAGACGAGGACCAGACCGAGTGGAGCAAGATGAGGGACGTACCGTCTTCTGAGCTCGAGAGAGGCGAGCGCACTGAAGTCCAGACAGATCATGGACACGGAGAGTGCCAAGCGCTGCAGGTACAAGTACATCATGCCGATGGTGACGTCGTTGGTGGGTTTGATGGCAGCTATGCTGTGGATGAAGAGACTGTTCAACTTGATGATGAAGTCGTCGAGGCTGAGGTCGATGAGCACGGTGATGCTGTTGTCGGAAGCGCACAAGATGATGGCGAACAGCCGAGTAAGTTGGCTGAAAATGACGATAATCATGCTACTGATATTGGTAAGGGCAAGAGCAGCTAGGAGACGTTCGAGAGTGTCGATATGGCGGATGTCGAAGTAGTGTCTGTAGCCGGGACCTGTGGATCGGACGCAGTTGACCATGAGCTGAAGGAACACGAAGAACAATATAGTAATGACGAGACCACAGTAGCAAGTGTCTTTGCTGAAGACCAGGGCGGCAAGGATGCAGAACTGGAAAACGATACTGGTGAGGAGGCACTGCCTAAAACTAAGCCGAACATAGATGTAGTGGATGCAAATTCTGTTTTGCCGGTAGAACTTAGAGAAACGGGCATGCGGACACGCACAGGTACAGCGGTCTCCTGTCGTAGTGTGCAGTTACTGCGTGGTTTGCGCTTCTGCTCAGCGTCATCAGCCTTCTCCTGCACCTTCGACTTATTGGGACAATTCATCCGGATGTGGTCTTCACTCCCGCAAGAATAGCATTTCCGCACTTTCTTGGGCTCACAAGACTTGTCCTCTTAAGAGCATCCTTTGCCCTATGCTCCTTTGCTATGTCCTCTTCGTTGACTACCCTTCTTCTCGCTGCGTTTGCCTCGGAACTTTTTCTGCCGAGCAGGCGCTGCAGGAATCAGCTAACTAATCTTCTTAGGTGATTATACACTTGGGTATGTGCCGTAGTATATCGAGGACATCAGATGCTCGAACCCAACTTGATCAGGCAAACTGTCCAGTAGCATGCCCACCATCGTGGTGTCCGCAACTGTATGATTCAAGTCGGCCAACTTGGTCTTGAGGTTGAACATCTTGCAAAGATGGCGGTTGGCATCACCTCCAGGAGCGAGCTTCATGTTCGAAAGCTAGCTCTCTAAGCGACGGATCGTATACACTTTGATCGCTTCATTCTGCTTTCCTTCATACAGACTGCAAAGCTCACTCCACACCTCAGATCCGGTCTCATTTTCACGTATTTGGTGCAGCACGTCTGCCGATGCCAAGGTACCAATCAAGCGCATGATCTTTAACAACTTCTTCTCGAACTCCTCTTTCTTCGCAGCACTTGCAGTAGACAGCATCGCCATGGTCAAATCACCGACCGCGATGTTCTTGAGGTCTTGCTTTTTGAAGACGTTCATCAGCGCCCACTTATACGTCTGCCAATCCTTGCCGTTCCGGTTTTTAGGCATTCCTTCACTCGAATACTTCTGCGGCTTCGTCATTGGGCTCATAACCTTATTGGAACTCCGTTCCGATAAGCAACACTTTGGAGTCGTGAAGAATATGAAGACCGAATTGTTTTAAGTGCTAGTCCTGCTCTGCCAGAGCTCCTATCAACACTCTCGGGTCCAACCCCCTTCCCATACAATGATCTGGCCCAACTGATTCTCCTCGTGTATATCAATGTCTCATTGTGCCTGGACTCCAATATGAATTCCAACAGAAGGAGGTGCCAGGGCGGTGCACAGGAGGCATCGAGTCGGACCGCTTCAAGTATTAATATTGCAATACATGCACATTTAATTGACGCTTGCTACATATTACTCTATGTAATACAAAAATAGTGGATCCCCACGCAGGATGTTGCATGTATTGCTCCTAATGACGAGCAAGCTCCCTGGGGCGCTGGTTCCCAACTCTTCTAAAATTTACTACTTGTAGCATAATAAGTCTAAGATTTAAAATTAATGTTTGGTAATGAATGCATTGGTCGGAGAAGTCGGAGAAATAACTTTATGCATGTGATATGCCGAAATTTGTAAGAGCATATCCATATTTCCTATGTCCCCTCCGACCCGATATGTCGGAGCCAACTCCAACGAGGTTCAAGCTAACCCTTACCATGCCAAATCATTTTGTCAAGACCGTACAAATTGATGATTGGTGATTAATACCAATACTAAAATTAAGTAGGGTCAGAATTGATGATATTCATCCAAACTGGACGCCATCCAAAACTGCCGTAGGGGCCGAAATGCCAATACCTTCGATAGATGATATACTTGACATACCCCGCCGCCCATCTGGTGGGATGTAAATCCAGTCTCAATAAAGCTGCGGAGTAATATCAGCTGTGCACGCTAACTCCCGGCAGCTACACAATTTACATCTTAGATTTGCAAGGAAAGGTACCTTGTGCATCACCGTCGTATAATCTTTGACATACATCAGAAAGCATCGAGATTTTGTACCTGTGTACTCTTTGTATTTAGAGCCAAATTTAGAGATTGCAAATGCCCTCCGCGCCGATTACATCTCGCGGGTTGGAGTGTCTACATTTTCAACTGCTTTAGATATATGTTGCTCAGTTTTAATGTTGCTCGGCCAACTTCTGATTTATGTTGCTCGCATTTAATGCTGCTCGGATTTAAGTAGAGAGGAGGAGTGGAGCACTAAATATTTATTAGGAGCAGTTTGCAACATACAATAATCACAAGATCGCCTCTGGTGAGTGAACCGAGGGCTCACCAAATAACTATTTCGGTCAGGTTTTAAAACAGAAGTACAATGATGGCGGGCTTCAAAACTGACGAGTACTTTATCTAGTATTTCACCGTCACAGACAAAGCCGATTGAGATGGAATACCGCAAACGGATTAAAGTCGATACAGCGAAATCGTGGTATTTGTTTTCGTTCTCTGCTGATAGCTTGGTCCACATCGTGCCTCTCGTAAACCTGCAACCTGTGACGCTAGATTAATGCGCTCAGAAGTGCAACTGTTGGTGCGGTGTGTTGGCATTGCAAACACACCACACCAACCTTTTTAGTATTTTAATTTATAACAATTAATTAACCTAAGAGCAAGACTGGTCGATGTGAAATGGTGTTCGGGTCTGCCAATTTGGCCACGTACTCGCTCATTAAAAAATGGATACCAATAATCCTGCTCTAGTTCACATTTATCCTTAACTATTTTTGAACCAATTAACAATCAGAATACACAAAATTCTATTTTTTTATTGGTAGCTCTTAACTGTCCGTAAATGGTGAACGTCCGTTTGCACATAAGTTTTACGGTAGGTCAATCAAGGGTAAGGTGGCAAGAAACGTATTTAAGTGGGAAATATCAAGCGATTTCATCGAGTATCTAATATTTTTCCAATCTGAGCTTACCATTAGCCCCACAACCAAGAAGTTGCCTGTCTTTCCTACCACAGCTATTAATAATGATCTGATGGCTCTTCCTTCGTACTGACGAGCGAAACCGACTATATCCGGATTATAGTTCAGTCTTCGACGCATCGAATCCCAATACAATACTATTAATAAACGGTATTGGGATTGAAAACCGTATGAGATCCGAGCAACGAAAAATAATCCCAGATGGGATGAGCAACGTTATTCGTTGCGCGGCGGAGCTTGCGTCGCGCTGCTGGGGGGACGGAAACGATTGACAACCTGGCATGGCTGAGATCGAGGCAGTCATGCTTTAATCATTTCTTATTTCGCGTGTAGACAGACCCATAAGACTACTGGTACTTAAGCCATCGAGATGAAGTTTGCCGCCAGCCTCGTCCTCGTGGCCATCGCCATCACCACCGCCCACGCTGGAAGCCCGACCATGACAAAGGATTTACCCACCGGGTCTATGTCGAAGCCAGCATCTGAAGAAGGCTCTGCTGAAGAGACCCCGAAGTCGTACTGTCCCAACATCGTGTGCACTGCCGTGTACCAACCCGTGAGTGACGAGAATGGTGTAATGTACCCTAACAAGTGCTCTATGGAGGCCGCCAAGTGCAAGGGCCCAAGAGAAAATCCCTTGAA
Organism: Phytophthora betacei; assembly: GCA_011320135.1. Classification (NCBI taxonomy): domain Eukaryota; phylum Oomycota; class Peronosporomycetes; order Peronosporales; family Peronosporaceae; genus Phytophthora; species Phytophthora betacei. The sequence goes on from JAANHX010000431.1 coordinate 526,939, forward strand.
CGAATACAAGCGAATCTACGGCAAGGAGTTTGGCGCCCCCCGTGATGAGGACTCTGAGAAGGCTAGCAAGAAATGTGCGAGCGCCTGCCCCGACGTCGTTTTGCGTGTTTGCGGCTCCGACGGTGTCTGGTACTCGAACCCGTGCGAGCTCAAGATCGCTGCCTATAAGAACCCAGAGCAGAACATCGTGGAGGAGGAAGGCGCGTGCAGCTCAAAGAAGACGGGTAACATCGACGTCCTGTAACTTTTTGGCAGCGTCGTGGTCCTAACAAGACCTTTTTCAATGGGTACAAGTCGATAAATTCAGTTTTGGTTTGCGTGCTAATACCAAATGCTACAGGGCTGAAAGCTAACTCCAGTAGACAAATAAAAGGACAAAATATTTGCTGCACTCTCTCGAAAACTGGACTAAATTAAAAAAAGGCTAGTCTTCGTTCTATCCGCGCATGAGCTGGTCTGGTGTCCTGCGTCCACGTGGTATTACAAAAAGTAATAGCAGCTTCATAGATCTCACCACTAATGTATCAAAGCGATCATTATGTCCACCGATAGGACAAAGATGCTGATTTTACTTAAGTTGAGTATGCCGTAAGAGAAACCTTTAGTCACCGATTGCAGTGCATTGATTGTTATAACATACCCACGATAGATTTTGAATCCGAAATGGCTTCTTACAAATGTAAAGTCAAACGTTATCCTTCCGAGCGACGGATAGAACAAAATGAGCTGGGTAGGCCACATCAATTCTAACAAATATGAAATTTGGTCCTAGCAATTATATTAGGACAAATTTTGATTAGGGTTTGAGCATCCCCACTCGTTCGGACAAAACGAATGAAATTGCGGAGGACAATAGTGAAACTGTTCGCACTAGTTCAGACAGAACGATAATAATCGACCCCTGACTTGGGTCGTGTAAGAGCAAGGTGTCTTAGCCTTCCCAGCGCGAGACGCTGTATTAGACACGTTTCTGCAAAACGCTTAATTAGAATTAGACACGTTAAGATAAAGTGACTTGAAGTTTGAATGGAAAAATACAAACTTCAAGTCAGCGAGGGCTAGGTATGATCTCCCATCGTTCCCGTGAATCCGAGCATAGCATTGCAAGCCCGGATTTTACTATTTTCAAAATATAAAAAGAGGCGGGGATTTGATAGGTGCAGAACTTATTACTATTGGGGATAACAAGTTTGTTTTCACACCACTCATTCCAAGCTCATTTCGGAAAGCACGCAGATCCTGCTTCGCTGCACGCTGCAATGGCCTTTCAAGCGCGCTGGAGAGAGCTAACGAAGCTCGGATGGGATTCGAAGAAGCCGTCGGTCCTTCTTTCAATTGACCACACGTACATCAAACTCGGCAAGACGTTGAAGGGTGTGCCAAATGCTGGCTTTTTTTGCGGGAGCGGAAGCACTCATGGCCTATCTCGACCGCTGTGACCTCGGTACGCTTCAAGTTTGTTATTTGCTGTTTGTGTACTTCTGACGAGCTGTGCTATGGTTAGAGGAAATGAACCGTGAAAGATCTGAACAACGTGAAGCCTACTCGCAAGCGATTGCTCTTCAGAACCAAGTTCCTGAGGATGAAGCTCGTGCGAACGATGCAGAACTTGGAGGTGTAGGCGCTTGAGCTGGTACTATACACGTTACTAGGCTTACGTTATCGTGTACCGTACAGATAGCTCTATTGCTGAGGCCCCCAGACAATCGCCTAGCCCTGAAATTGGTTCGCCTCTCATTCCCACGTCCCCTCACGTGAAGGACGACGACGCTCCAGTGGCAAGCCCGTCCTCAAGTCCGAACACGCCTGGCAATCTAGGTAGGTTCGGCCGCAGCACATGGTTTATACTGTTGTGCAACTAACGAATGTATTCATTTATATTGTGAAGAAGGGAATGCGCCTGCTTCTCCTTCGCGTCGGAACCTTGACGCAGAGTTTGCAGTCGCTGATTCTTCAGGTAGCGAATATGTGATGTCCGACATCGAATCCAGCGCCAACGATGCTGCGGGAGCAGATGAAACGAGGGAAGTTCCTCCGGCTGTGTACGGTGAGGTTTTAGTGTGTCTACACGATAAGGATACACGCTACTGACTTTTGTCATGTATTATACAATGTACAGATGATCCAAACATTGTATTGCCGAACGAGAATCCCGACGACTACACTCGCCTTGATTCTGATGACGAGAACGATGCTGCGTCGGTGTATAGAGAGGACGACGATATCGTACCTGCTGAACCTGTATCTGAAAAGACTGGTGTTGCCCCGAATTTGTATTTTCAACCAGAATTGCTTGATGCAGTCGGTGGGGTGGCAGGGATTGCGCGCAGCAAAGTGAGCTCAGAAGTACTCAAAGACATCGAGGTCACTGGGTGGAGCGAACCAAGTTACATGACTCCCTATCCCTATTTGCATGAGCCATACGAAGCTCGACCTGCAAATTGGTTGAGCGAGGATTATCCTGGGATCTATGACGGAGAGCATGGGCCTACAGCTGAAGCTCTTACGGCTGCTGAAACACCGGTAGGAGCGTTTTTTCGGTTCGCACCCCCACACGTGTGGGAGGCTATCGCCGGGGCAAGTGATGATTACTTTGTGGCAAACCTTGATGAGCGAGTGGCTTTGCAGTATGAGAACCAGAAGGCCCGCAAGTTAAAACACCGTGACTTTCAAGCTCAGTCGCCGGAACAAATAAAGGAGTCGTTACAACGCACCTCCGAATTGTCTGGTCGCGAGATATGTGTATTCATCGGGCTGCTGATCGCCAGCACCACAGCGCCGAAAAAAGAGAAGTTCGAGCACCATTGGAAGACCACCGACGAAGGTGCAATCCCTCGCGTTGCTTCAATGCATTTCTCAAGCGCGATCGGTTTGCTCACATTTCAAGAAACCTCCATTTCAGTGACAACGGGACGCACGTGCGCGGACCGATCGCGCTTGGAAACTACGCCCAGGGGTCGATGTTCTGCAAGAAACTTTCCAAGCGAATTATGTCGCACCTTCGGGTATGGCTTTCGATGAAGCGATGCTTCCTTCACGGTCAACCTTCAATCGCATGAGAGTCTTCATGAAAGATAAACCCCACAAGCGGGGGACGAAGCTGTTCATGCTGTGTTGCTCACAGACAGCCTACCGCATTCGGTAAGAATGAGCGTGCCTCACGGCGCGCTCATTTTGTTTTGGTTCCAAGTTATCTTATCGTGTCTAATACAAATTTGCGAAAACTGCTATCGTGTTTGATGCAGCTTTGAGGTCTACTGTGGAAAGAGCCAAATGCAAGCTGACAGCACGGTGCCGGATGCGAAATCTGGTCCAGCAGCTGTAGTGCGGAATATCCGACGCGTGTTTGGTCCCACAGGACCTCGTGATTTCCGCTTGGTCGTAACAGATCGGTTCTACACGTCAGTGGTTCTTGCGATGCAGCTGCTGAAAATGAAGTTCTATACTGCTGGAACAATTGTGATAAGCACGCAAGGTTTGTGTGAAGACATTCTCCCGAAGAAATTGAAGAACGGACGAAGAGCATCGAACAAACGGCCCAAGAACGTTGACAAAGGGACATTCCAAGTGGCAGACTCTCTTGTTGTTCCAGCTTTGAAGGCGATACGTTGGTATGACAGCCTAGGCGTCCACGTTCTCGCAACTGGAGGAAGCGGGCAGCCAGATCGGATTGTACGACGCGATCAGCGGACAGCAGAGCAAACTGAAGTGATGGCACCGAGAGTGGTGAAAGATTACCAGACATACATGGGGGAGTTGACGTCCACGATCAAATACGCTTGCAGAGGTAAGTCTTGCTATCTTGTATGTACAGCTTTGCGGTAAACGCCTAACGTGTCTCCTGAATCATCTTTCAGATACTCTCTCCAAATGGCGCGGCGGTACAAGAAATATTACAACTCGCTATTCCTAGGTCTAATTGACCTTGCTATCCTCAACGCATTCATCTTGTACAACTGCAGGCGCACCACAAACGGGAAGCCCAAGGTTGCGCACGTGCAATTTCTGAAGAGGCTTCACCTTGAGCTATTCCAGCTCAAAGCGGAAGACTGGACACAAATGCTGCACCACCGTGGAATGCAACCAACACCGACAAAGCAACGCCAGTCAGCGACTAGGCACGTGCCCGTGCAAACAGATGAGTGGCGGAAAGGGAACTCGGACGCGACCAAGAAGCGTCGACAGCGTGCTTGTAAAGTGTGTTCGGTGTTGAAGCGTGCGAACGAGCCTCGGGGGAGGGGGGGGGCGAGACAACATTCTACTGCGGCGAATGCAAGCTGAAGACGGCATCGAAGAATGCGGGCGCTGCGCGTGTGTTTCTCTGCAACAAGATCAAGCACACTAGTCAGGGCGAGGCAGCTACATGCTTTGATATCTGGCATAAGCACTGGAAGAATGGTACCTTGATCCCCAAGTCCGCCGTCAAGGAGCGAGGTAGTATCCGTGCACGATATCCCGCGAGACAACGAGTTGCCGTAACTGGCGCCGCTGATGACTCCGAGGCATCGAGTGAATCTGGAAGTGACGAGGCACAGGATCAGCAGTGCAAACGTGCCCGCAGTGACACGATGTAGGGTGCTAGCACCTGGTCCAGCTCTTTACATGACTTGCTTTCATTATGCCGCTAAGTTGCTGATAGTCATATGTCTTCCTTCTCTAAATTTTAACCATTACATGGGCAGTCGTCTATCTTTTGAACAGCGTCTTTGTACCATATGGACACTTTACAGTCCGTACTGTGTATCTACAATACACGTTTCCTTGTCGATACACGTTTAGTGAAGGTACGGAGAGCCCGGGTAAGGGGCATGTCCTGGCTTTGGGAAATACACGTTTCAAGTTAGCTTGGATACACTATGAGCATTCGACAAAAAACATAAAAGGGTTGCGTTGTGCAATTCCGACCAATATCTGTCCGTTCCCAGTCTGAGCGTGACCTTTGCTAACCAAACCAGAATGAAAGGAAATTTACGAGTTCATTAGATGCTTGAGCTGGCCGGAACCGCTTACGTTTTAGAAAGGGTGATAGAAACAATCAAATGATGTATTCAGTAGGTATGATGGGGAGCTTTACCCCCCCCCCCCCCCCCCCCTAGCGCGAGGCATTTTCATCTCCACCGTTTGCCCAAATCCGGTACACGTCAAATTTTATCTGCGGGATCTGCATCATCTTGCGGCAATACTTGACCGCAATACCTCCGCCAAAAAGCCGTCGACTATTATTGTCTAGCTTTTGTCGGACCGAGTTTTAAAATAGCTTTTGTTGGATGACAAGTTAAGAAAACGTTTGGTATAATCATTTCGATTCAGCGCTAATTAAGAGGCGCTCACACATTCCTCCAATTCCTGTGATCCGATATCAAGAGGTATATGAAGTGCAAGTAGCGCTTATTCAGAAGCATTGAATTTGTTAATATAAATTGATATTTAATAATATCATTTTGTCTCAGAAGAAATATTACCTGGTCCAGGTGATACTACACTATATTAACTTCACCGATTGTGGAGTTACAGGTACCATTAACCCCTGCTGGTGACACCACAGCCACGAAGTTTATGTAGGATTGTGCCAATCTTTCGGATAGGGCAACCACAATAAATGCTCCGATGTTTATTCCTTCGTAGTACGAATCATACTGACGAGCGAAACCGACTATATCCGGATAATAGGTTAGTCTTCGACGCATCGAATCCCAATACAGTACTACTGTAAACGGTATTGGGATTGTATACCGTATGAGATCCGAGCAACGAAAAATAATCCCAGATGGGATGAGCAACGTTTTTCGTTGCCCGGCGGAGCTTGCGTCGCGCTGCTGGGGGGACAGAAACGATTGACAACCTGGCATGGCTGAGATGCTTTAATCATTTCTCATTTCGCGCGTAGAAAGATCCTTAATACAACTGGTACTTAAGCCATCGAGATGAAGTTTGCCGCCAGCCTCGTCCTCGTGGCCATCGCCATCACCACCGCCCACGCTGAAAGCCCGACCATGACAAAGGATTTACCCACCGGGTCTATGTCGAAGCCAGCATCTGAAGAAGGCTCTGCTGAAGAGACCCCGAAGTCGTACTGTCCCAACATCGTGTGCACTGCCGTGTACCAACCCGTGAGTGACGAGAATGGTGTAATGTACCCTAACAAGTGCTCTATGGAGGCCGCCAAGTGCAAGGGCCCAAGAGAAAATCCCTTGGACGAATACAAGCGAATCTACGGCAAGGAGTTTGGCGCCCCCCGTGATGAGGACTCTGAGAAGGCTAGCAAGAAATGTGCGAGCGCCTGCCCCGACGTCGTTTTGCGTGTTTGCGGCTCCGACGGTGTCTGGTACTCGAACCCGTGCGAGCTCAAGATCGCTGCCTATAAGAACCCAGAGCAGAACATCGTGGAGGAGGAAGGCGCGTGCAGCTCAAAGAAGACGGGTAACATCGACGTCCTGTAACTTTTTGGCAGCGTCGTGGTCCTAACAAGACCTTTTTCAATGGGTACAAGTCGATAAATTCAGTTTTGGTTTGCGTGCTAATACCAAATGCTACAGGGCTGAAAGCTAACTCCAGTAGACAAATAAAAGGACAAAATATTTGCTGCACTCTCTCGAAAACTGGACTAAATTAAAAAAAGGCTAGTCTTCGTTCTATCCGCGCATGAGCTGGTCTGGTGTCCTGCGTCCACGTGGTATTACAAAAAGTAATAGCAGCTTCATAGATCTCACCACTAATGTATCAAAGCGATCATTATGTCCACCGATAGGACAAAGATGCTGATTTTACTTAAGTTGAGTATGCCGTAAGAGAAACCTTTAGTCACCGATTGCAGTGCATTGATTGTTATAACATACCCACGATAGATTTTGAATCCGAAATGGCTTCTTACAAATGTAAAGTCAAACGTTATCCTTCCGAGCGACGGATAGAACAAAATGATTGGTGTGGCTCATCAATAGTAATTAGTATGCAATTTCGTTCTAGCTACATATATTAGGACAACTTTTGATTGGGGTTAGAGCATTTCTGTGACGGGGTCACACAGCACCTTGCGCTAGAGGAAGTTATCTTCCGAGAGTATACAAACTCTCAGTGAACGGCAGCTCACAGGTCCCCTGTTTAATTAAAGAGAGCGAAGTGACCTAAATAAGGTAGATTGTAAACTGAGTATGTTTATAGGTAGGTTAAGTTTGGGTTTAATACAAACTATTAGTTACCTATAGAAATGCAATGTCATTTAACCAATGGTTGGCTTTGAACGACCTTGGTACCTTGTACCAAATATCCCGGAGTATGACGTGTCATACTCCTGAAGTGTGAAGTGTCACACTTCATGTAACCAGGGTACACTTAGAGCTACGTACCCCGTTACATCCTCCCCCGCTTAGGTTCGGTTTACCGACCAATCAGAATGAAGAGATGTTCGTCACAAACTCTCATTCTCAAAGTCGAAAACCAGCGACTTGGCCGCGCGAGCGCGGCGGAGGCTCTCTTCACAGTTAGAGCCTCGAGCAGCAACCTGTGCGCTCTTCGTCTAGGTCTCCACTTCGACCGTTATCATGCCTCAAGGCACTGCAAAGAGCGGTGCTAATCACGCTCCAAGGCTGCTGCCGGTAAGGCGCAAGCCAAGAGCACTAAGCCTCACGGCAAAGGCTCTGCAGTCCAGGAGGCTACTCAGGTGGCCTCCGAGGCGATCGGTTCCTCGGGTGACGCGGCTGTGGACAAGCGCGCAAGCAAGCGCCGCAGCCCGTCGCCCTCATCTTCAGACAATCGTCCGAACCCTCGGTTCGTGGAACGTGAGTTCAACTCGGGCAGTTAGGACGATGCCGAGTCCGAGAGCACTCACGATGCTCCTGCGGACTCTGTGGGAGGGCACAGCCCAGTGTCCAGTGAGCACAAGGATGACAGCGTGCAGTCGCTCGCTAGTGATCAAGGTGATCACAGTCCCAGGACCTCTGTGCGCTCTGAGAGTCCGGCCGTCAAGGCTAAGGGCGCTCCCAAAGCTGGTGGCGACAAGGAAGAGAATCCTCGCAAACGTCTCTCGCTTGCCGAGGGTCTTGCGCGTGCTAAGGCCTCTAAAGCCGAAGGCGCCAAGCCCTCAAAGAATCGTACCGCCTCTAAGTCTCCACTCCGCGAGGAGAAGAAGACTCGTCGCTCCTATCGGAGTATCTTCGACTCCTCGGATGAAGAGGAGGAGAAGGAGGAAGAAGAGGAAGAGGAGGGTGCTATCGTTGAGCCCCGGGAGGTCTCGAATGACCTCGACCAGCAGCAGGAGGGGTTCCAAGCTGCCCAGCGTGTGCGTGGGGGTTCGGAGGCGGCTCCCGTCAGCCAGGGAGCTGCCATCAACTCAATAGGTATTGGCCTCCCGAGGAGAGCTCTGGGGCTGACCTCTTCTTAGAGCTTCTCGTCGCTCCTCGTGGCCTTGTGGGCGGCCACACTTCTATAGGCATCTATAAACGAGACCTTGTTCAGAAAGAACAATTGTTCGTCGACAACATGGAGGCTGCTCGGTGTGTGCTTCTCGCGCCACACCGCATTCCCCTTAAGGACTTCACGACTTGTCGTAAGAAGCCCGAGACCCGGGGTGGTCTCTATCCTGTTTGGGGATACCCCTGGGTTATGCCCGAGAACTGTCCCACGTGGAGTTCTTGTGAGGACATGTTCTGGGCGTGGGTGGAGACTCTTAAGTACTCACCCACGGAGTTACGGGAACTCCATGAAGATCAGCAGCTGTCCCACATCCTGGACCAGCGTGATCTTCGTGTGAGGTTTGCCCACTTGATCAGCAAGCGTATGCTGCCAAGGGACATCCTGAAGCGCGCGGCTTCTAGCGCTCACGATGAGCGCGGGTACGGTATGTATTCATCGGCCGTACCCCGTTCGGGCAAGAAGCCCCGGACTACTTATAAAGCTGCCGCCGCTTCTGCTCCCAGATTGCGACAGCCTTCGGGCAGTCAATCAGGAGCCGTTCAATCGGCTCCCACGAGTTCTCGGAGTGGGCATAACCCCTCCACTTCACGAGGAGCTGTCGTTTACCGCGACGCCGTTGCTCCTGGAGGATCCGCTCCACGTGGAAGTGGACCTCTCCATTCCGGTCAAGCAAGGGCGGAGGTGCCCTCGTACGAGTATGAGTACTCGGCGCCTCCCGAGAGCCACTCTCGTCCGAGTGCTCCGACTGCGTGTCCGACACAGGACCCTGAGGTTGACCGCCTCCGTCAACGTGTCCTCGTGCTTGAGATTGCACTTGGCCTTGGGACCGACGGTAATGCTGCCGCCCAGGCCGGGAATCAGGGCGAGCTCGCTCGCCTTGCGGGTCGCCTGGACCTGTTGGAGCGAGAGGTCGCGAGCCTGCATCTGACCTCTTCGTCCGATCTGGACGAGGCCTTTCGCATGATCCGACGGATCGAGGCTCTGTTGCCACCTCCGGAACAGCCTGCGGCACACTCCCAGACGTACGCGTATGGTGCGTACCCGGCGTACTCAGCGTACTCGGCGTATGGCGCCGAGGTCCGTTCGTATGGAGCCCCTCCGGCGTACGGTCTTGACCGCAGCCTTGCCGTTTCGACCGAGGCTTGGGTGCCTGCTCCGGCGTCCTCGTCAACGACTGTGACCGGCCCTCGCTTCGAGGAGCTGGGTCAAGGGGGGCTGCGAGTCAGCAACCCCCTGCGGGTCAAAGTACCGCTTAAGACGTCCGACATAGAACGTCGGGTGCGTCGTCATTGACTTTGGAAGGTCGATGGTGTACGACGCACCATGTCTGGCCAGGACTGCAAAAGGTCTGATGAAGCGGTGCTTCAGTTTGTTGCTGCCGACAGAGCTGACAGTGTCAAGAGGTAGGTTCCTCGTGTCTAGTAACACTAAGTCCCCCACTTTAAATATACATAAGTTTCCCCTTCCATGTTTGTCGGAGTACTCCTTTTGTTTATCTTGGGTCGCTGCCATGGCATCGCGGACCCTGCTGACAACGCTCAGCTTGGTATCCATAAAGAATTCCACTTGTTTTCGCAGCGAAACTGGTCTCACATCCGAGACCTGGGAGGAAAGGGCTTTCCGAGCCTCTCCCCCACTTAGAATAGAGGAGTCAGTGTCTCCTCGGAGAGTGAGAGGCACTCTGGGGTGGCGGAAGCCGTTCAAGTAGAACGGCGTGAGCCCCGTGGACGCGTGCACCGCGTTGTTGAGCGCAAACTCAATAACTGGAAGCTGCGTCGACCACGTACGTGGTGCTGCCGCGCACACACTGCGCAGAGTGTCCTCGAGCACTCGATTGACACGCTCTGTTTGTCCGTCTGTCTGCGGATGGTCCGCAGTGGACATCTGCAGACGAGTTCCCAGAAAAGGGAACAGCGTTTTCCAAAAGGCAGCAGTGAACCGCGGGTCTCGGTCCGAGACAATCGTCTCCGGGAGACCGTGATAGCGGAACACGCCATCGACGAACAACATTGCGGTTTGTTCGCCTGTAGCAGTGACGGGGACAGGAGCCCAACACACGAACACCAAAATTCCGGTGTTGCCGTGTCCGTCGGCGAGAAGCCCAAAGATGAAGTCAAGACTCATCGACTTCCAACAGTCAGCCGGTACGGGCAGGCTCTGTAGTGGAGCCGAAGAGTGCCCTGCGGGTTTGACCCGCTGACATGTTTCACATGTCTTGACGTACCGGGCGACCCACTTGTACATGTGGGTCCACCAGAAGGACTGAGAGACCGACAGAAAGGTCTTCTCGCGGCCCAAGTGGCCGCTGGAGGGCGCTTCATGCGCCTCCGCGAGGATGTCGAACTTCAGATCCTCGTCGTTGGGTACAACCACCCGTGGAGGATCAGTGGGCTCCACCCGGTAATAGAGGAGGCCCTCCTTCAACTCATATCGGTGGAGCCGTGAGCGCTGTCGCGACGAGAGCCAGTCGGACTTCGCGCTCGTTCCTGCCATAAGGAACTTAACGATAGGCGCGACAGCCTCATCGCCCTGATACGCCATGCGTATCCGATCATATAGATCCGTTGTCACCCGCGTGATGTGGACCAACTCATAGTCAGGACGCCGAGAGAGGGCGTCCGCAAGCACGTTGAGCTTGCCCGGCTTGTATTCGACGCGGAAGTTGTATTCCGCGAAGAAGGACAGCCACCTCGCTATACTTTGGGAGAGGTGAGACGAGTTAGTCGCCGTCCTCAAGGATGCGTGGTCTGCGTAGATCACAAAGGGCCTAGAGCCCAGAAGGTGAACACGGAACTTTACAAGGGCATATTTCATTGCCAGGAGCTCCTTGTCGTGGACAGGGTAGTTCCGCTCTGCGGATTTGAGCTGCCTGGACTGGAACGAGATGACTCGTTCGTGTCCAGCCGTGTCGGCCTGCAGCAATGCACACCCGATGGCGTAATCGGAGGCATCGCAGACGACGTAAATGGCTTCGTCTCGTCCGGCAGGGCCAGGACAGGGGCCTATTGGAGACTGGCCTTGATGCTATCAAAGCATCCTGGTGCTCCTGCTCCCAGCGCCTGTCGACGTCCTTCTGAAGGAGGCCCGACAAGGGCTTAGCGAAGCCCGCGTACCGTTGTGAAGGTAGTTGGCCAAGCCCAACCACTTTCGAATATCCTTCTGGGATCGGGGCGTCGGCCATGCTGCTATGGCCTTGACCTTGTCTGGGTCAGCCCGAACGCCCACGTTGCTTACGAAGCAACCGAGAACTTTAATCTCTGGTGACGCGAAAACGCACTTGTCGATGTTGGCGTAGAGCTTGTTCGCTCGCATTACGTCCAACACTCGACAGAGGTGTCCTAGATGCACCTCCATGACGGAATATGTCGTCGAAGTACGTCTGTACGAAGGTACGCAAAGGGCGGAACAATTGCGTCACCAGGCGATTGAACGTCGCCGGGGCGTTAGACAAGCCCTGCGGCATGACGAGCCACTCCCAAAGCATGCGGCTTGGAGTGCTTACCGCGGTGAGCGGGATGTCACTCTCTCGCATCAGGATTTGGTAGTATCCGTCTACCAAATCCAGCGCAGTGTACAGTACGCTCCCGGCCATGTTGTTCAACAACACATCCTTTCGTGGGATTGGTGTTTGGGCCGGCACCGTTGCGTTGTTCAGCTTGTTATAAGCGTGAACCAGACGCCACTTTCCGTTCGGCTTACGAACGCAGAAAGTCAGCGTCGAGTGCGGGGATTTCGACTCCCGCGCCATGCCTGCCTTCGCTTTCGCGGCGAAGAAGGCATCAATGACCTCGCACCGTTTGCGCGGGAAAGGCCATTGCCTCGTGACACAATACTTTGTGCCGGGCACGAGATCAATCTCGTGCCATACGCCTCGATCCGGTGGGAGTTGGGTCGGTGGGTGTTTGTTCACCACGTCCGCGTACTTCGTCACCAAAGGATACACCGGATCCTTGGGGTTCTTACGAATCTCAGAACCCAAGCGTGCCTGACGCGGCTTGTTCATGTCTTCTAGTACGTTCTCGTCTAAGACAGAGGAGGAGTTCAGCTCCTCCTGAGTGGTCTCAGGTCTCATGAGTACCATCTCAGCAATCTTTCCAGCCTTGAGGTTGGTCAGGAAAGACTCAGCCGTCATTTCCTCGAGGTGCAGTATCTCTGCAATCTCTGGCAACGGTTCCACGTGGACACCAGATGCCTTGACGGGTAAACCGGTCTCGCCATCGAAGATGTGATAACACTCTTCCGCCGGCCTTGTCGGAGGAGCCCGGGCCCTGGACTCCGAGTCGCTTGAAGCGACGTCGATCGGAACGATGTTCGGATCCGACTTGAGGCGGCGGCGGCGTCGTTGCCGACGGCGGCTGTGACGGGGAGCTTTGCTGCCCACGTCTAGGGATGTCGTCGCTACGACATCCGAGGCACTCGTGGCCTCGTGTGGCACTGTGTTACCCACACAGGAAGCGTGTTCAACGCCTTCCTCTTCAGTTAAAGTCTGGGCGATCGTGTGTGGAACTCTGTTACATACCCTGAACACGCTATTGTCAGTGTTCGTGACAGCTGCAGCTGTCTGCAGAACTAAGTTACCCGCTTGTGGACCTAAGTTACCCACTTGGCCAGCGCCTCCTCTGGGCACTGCCACCATCAAAACATCCTTGGAGTCGTCATATACGTGGACGACTCCCAAACATCTGCCGGATGCTTTGGTACCCTGGCAACCCTTGCGGGCGCCCCGGGTCCTGACAGAGGTGGGAGCATGACTCACCAATGCTCTGTCGGACTGAGCAGGGCGGCTGGCACCGATTGCCTTGCCTCGCCAGTCGATCCAGGGCTCGTGCTTCTCAAGCCAGGGCATGTCCAGGATCATATCATATGGATTCATATCAAGAACAGTGATCTGTTCGAGGCTGTCAAAGTCTTCAACCTTGACGGCCAGGCCCACTTGGACGTTGGGGACAGTGACAACCTTCCCGTCGGCCAGTCGCACTGACACGGTCCCGTTGCCCTTGCTTCCTCTCAAAGCTTCGGACAACTTGTTGCTGTTACGAGCAACCGTCTGGCGGCGTGCGAAATTCTTCGACGCCCCAGAATCGATCAAGATTCTAAAGGGATGATCGTATCCCCGTACACATCCGTGTACTACGAGCAACCCGCCGCTGCTCTTCGCCGATTCGAGAGTGCGAAGACTCTCAGGGGCTGAGTCCCCGTGGTACGCGCCACCCGCGCACCCATCACGAAGACTTAGTTCTTCCCCAGTAGGGCGCCCCGCCCCTACTGGTTCCCGGCGTTCCCCTGTCCCCGGGATCCTGGCTTCTGCCAGCGACCCTTGAGGACGGGCTTGGGGAAGGACCGTCTGCGGAGTCTTTCCGCGGGACAGTCGCGCTTGAAGTGGCCCATCTTCCCACAGCCGAAGCAGCGGATGTCACGCTGTTCGGCGGACCCAAGTTCCATGGGAACTGGTCCGTTGGGGCTTGTTCGACCGGGGGCCGACAAGGAACTCCCAGGCCACGCTGAGGCCGGCGTACGCGCCTGGCGATGGCTGTACTCTTCTTGAAGAGCCACTTGAATCGCCTCTTCAAGGGTGCTTGACCGCACCCGGAACAGCTGGGTGCGTGCGGGGCCCACTCGAAGGCCGTCCATGAACCCAGTCATCTTGATGTGTTCGTTGAGTGGGTTTCCCACTAGGGACGCCGTGAGCTCCCGTATCTCTTGCACATACTCGTGCAGTTCGCGCCTTCCTTGTTTACACGCGAGGAAGCGCGAACGCTGGCGGTACTCGTAGTTCGCCGGGAGGAACGCGGCTCGGAGCTGCTCGCACAGCTGAGCCCAGGATGTGAAACATCCAGGGGAGGTTGCTTCCCGTGTGTACACCCAACTCTTAGCACGGCCGCTAAGGTTGGAGAGTGCACAAGCAACACGCAGTTGCTCGGTCGAGATCAGAGCCGCGTCCATCGCGAGCTCTACTTCTCGGACCCAGAAGTGAAGGTTCTCGCCTTCCTTCCCTTCATACGGCTTAACCTTCAGCCGTATTGGCTTCGGGTGAGGCGGATTTACTTCCACCGCCGGAGCCTGCAGGTTTTCCCGCACATGCGCGATGAGGCCCTGCTCGTACGCGTCGAATGCATTGACGCGCTCGAGCTGCTCAGCCGGTGTTGATACCACCAGGCTCTGCAGGGCCTCCATCCCGAAGATGCCTGCCATCTTCCGAACCGACTCGAACTGAGAGTCGTTCATCTGGGAGAAGTCGTTCCTATCCATGGCAACGAACTTCGGAGAGGTTCAGGTAGTCTACCCGCGGTGGCGTGGATTGACTACGAGTGCTATTAAGTGTGACGGGGTCACACAGCACCTTGCGCTAGAGGAAGTTATCTTTCGAGAGTATACAAACTCTCAGTGAACGGCAGTTCACAGGTCCCCTCTTTATTTAAAGAGAGCGAAGTGACCTAAATAAGGTAGATTGTAAACTGAGTATATTTATAGGTAGGTTAAGTTTGGGTTTAATACAAACTATTAGTTACCTATAGAAATGCAATGTCATTTAACCAATGGTTGGCTTTGAACGACCTTGGTACCTTGTACCAAATATCCCGGAGTATGACGTGTCATACTCCTGAAGTGTGAAGTGTCACACTTCATGTAACCAGGGTACACTTAGGGCTACGTACCCCGTTACAATTTCCACTCGTTCGGACAAAACAAAGGACAAAACGATCGAATTTGCGGTGGATAATCGCGAAAACAGTTTTTGTCAGCACCCTTTTTCGCACTACCTTTTTGGGTTTTTTGTTGAATGCTATCCTGCGGCAATATTTGACCGCAATACCTCCGCCAAATAGCCGTCGACTATTGTCTAGCTTTTGTCGGACCGAGTTCTTAAGTAGCTTTTGTCGGGTGTAGGGATGGTTTAGGACTACTTTTAAACTATCCAAAACACTTCCAGAAAACGTCCAATGTTCCGCTCAAAATTCAAAAGCATGCAAAACTAACAGAAATAATATTCTCAACTTGAGGTGCAGAGTTTTAGACACTTTTGGACTTCCGAGCGGACATCAGCAGGCCCAGAGCTGCATCCACGGCCACCAAGAGCTGCCATAAGGATCACAGCGGCCGCTGAGAGCTACCGCAAGGACTCCGAGGCTGCTGAAGAACACTGATGGCCGCCCCCAGCTGCAGTAAGAACGACGGCGGCAGCCCTGATTCTGCTGGAAGGGCCACGACCACCGTCCAGAGCTGCTGGAAGAATGGAGACCCCGACTGGAGTTGGTGAAAGGGCGACTACGACCGCCCAGCGCTGCTGGAAGGATGGCGGCCACCTCCCAGAGCTGCTGTAAGAAGAACAACGGCTTCCAGAGCTGATGGATAGACAAGATGACCGCCCAAAACTGCTGTAAGGCCATTCAGAGCTGCCGTAGGAACAAAAGCTGTTACAACGATGATAAAGGCATGTAAGTCGTGGCTTACTTACTACTTGTATCATTATTATACTGCTAGTTGCACTGGAGTAAGCAAAAACCAAGCAGGAGATACACTCAATGCGAAAGACGAATTGTTGTTTTTCTTTATGCTACTTTGCAGTATTAGTTTATTGGCAATATCGACGCTGGCGGAAAACGATAGGATTGCCGCCGGCAAAACAATCAGCACCGTTCGTGATTACGTGTGAAGTCGAGAGTCTCGACTCGAGACGATGTCTTTTGAAGGGAGGTGCTGGTACCGTTTTTCGTAACTAAGGAGGTGAAAGGAATTGTATTCAAGTTAAAGTTTCGTGATCGTTATCAATGCTGTCAGGGCACGATTGATGCCGAGCAAGGTCGATTTCACCACTTCGAATTGTACCGTAGTTGATGTAAATGTATGCCAACATTTCAACCTTTTCGACTGAGAGTCTGTTCCTGCGCTTGGTGTGAATATGATCAAAGAGGCTCCAAGCTCTCTCGCTTGCTGCCGAAGATGTCGGTATCGCAAATACAATCGCAGCTACCTTCTTCAAAAGAGGGTAGTTCTTTTCATCCTTTGCTCCCCAGTAATCCCGCGGGCATGCTTCAGGATACTTCCTTCGTAAATCTTCACCGCCCCTCTGTTTCATGCATTTAAACTTGAGAATCTCAGCGGTTAACTTTGCCACATTAGCAGGGGTTATCAGACCGCACCTGATTGCCAAATTGCAAACTTGATCGTCAACATTTTCGTCATCATCACCAACGAAGTCGTCGAGGTTGGTTGCTGGATCTAGCAAGCAAGCAACGGCCATCGCATTTGTGTGGACGTATTTCCACCGTTTTTGAATCTTCCCGCGGAAAAAGGTTTGGAGTTCATCAAGTGGAACTGACGTAATACTTGTATACTCGCCATCATCACGGGAATCTGGATTCGATGTAGCCCCACTTTCGTGTTGATTCTCAGTATGGAAAGTAGAAGATAGAATTTCAACCGCGTCACTGAGCACCCCGATCCCAGCACCGTCCTGGTCATGGCCTTCCTGTTCCAAGTCGTTTTCTGCTGGCTCTGGTTGCGGCTGTTCTCCTTCAGGCGACGTCACACCGTATGCTGTGTGATACCGCAGCCACTGAAACCACTGATAGACTCCTGAAATAAATCCACTGTCCGCTTCCAGCGCGCGCAGGGCCTCTATAATGGGGTCAAACATGCGCACAATAGTTCTTAAACTGCTCCAGAAGCCATCGTCACGAACCAATCCTATAACGTAGCGTAGTTTTTTTTCGCTTTGATGGGGTTCCACGATAGCGGTCTCTAAACGTCTCGTAGCTGGGGCTCAAAAAACGTTTTCCAGGATCTCCTGACTATTTAGCACATTCCGCATGCATGCGTGGACAGAGTACCAACGTGTTGGTACAGGCAACACTAGAATCCTGGCCCTCATTCCAGCCTCTCGAACCACGCTTGAACTCATCAAATAGAGCGAGATGGTCCCTTATGAAGCGAGTGACAGTCACGGCTCTTGACACAACAGCTTTAACGGCGGTAAAGCGAGAAACGTCCTGCATCAGTAAATTTAAAACGTGTGCCGCACAACCACCACTGATAACGTTTGGGCGCCTGGTCTGGACCTGCCCTGACGCACTTCGCATGTTACTAGCATTATCCGTGACGACGCCAACCACTTGAGCAGTCGTCTCCTGCTCGATATCAGCAATAACTTTGTCGATTTCGTCAGCAAAGTACCTGGCCGTGTGCTGTTTTGATCTCGTGGACCATGACGACCAGAACATGGAAGGCGTCCCTGGGGCAACCACCATGAAGTTTATAATGCTGGAGCCATTCGTATCCGTCCAACCATCCGTAACGAGTGACACGTAGGTATGTGCGTTGATCAGGTCAATAACTTTCGAACGAATTTCATCTCGTACTTGTTTCAACAGCACCATACTCAACTTGTGACGCGAAGGTAACTTCACTGACGGTGCTACCAAAGCAATAAAGTCACGAAATACTTGAGCTTCAAGTAGCATAAATGGTAGAGCACACACAAAAAACACCCGTGCAAGTGCCATTTCGAACGTGTCTTGATCAATCTCCCTTTTCGCCGACTCTGCAGTCGGTTGTGACGGTGTCACCGCTGGTACAGAAGGTGGTGTTGGTCGTAGAGAGATCTGCACATCTCTCGGGACATTAGAGCACTTTTTGGTCTTCATCAGGTGGTCCAACAAGTTGCCACTCGGCTTACCGCTCTTCTTCAAAACGCCGCAATAGTTACACCGCCCGTGTTTTTTTCCATTTTCACGTTCGATAGTGTAGTGTTTCCAGATGTCATCCCGCGGGCGTCCTGTCTTCAAAGGAGACGCTCGTGGTCGTCGTGACGACCCTGGAGTACGGGGTGAGCGCGCTGACGTTCGGAGAGTACGCGGGGAACGGAGTGTAAGGGGAGATCGAGCAGGCGTTGAAGTGCGGGGGGATCGAGATGAAGCTACAGCTCGTGGTAAGTTTGGTGGGGTTGGGGTAGGGGGGGATTGCACTGAGGGCGAGGAGTTGGGGGGAGGCGAGAACATCACTCTACGTGAGCTTGCTGGTGACCTTGGGCGGCCTTCGAGAGGTCTTAGAGGTGATGAATTCCTCTGGTAGGGGCTGTAACGAAGCGTTCTCTGTCGTGACGATCCTGGAGGCGATGGAAACCTGCCGGAAACGGAGCGTTGGCTGCTTGGATACACCCCAGGTGATGCTACCGGGAGCGGCAAGCCCTCCAATTGAGGTGGCGAGTTGATCGCAGCTTCCTCGGTTGTAATCATGGGCGCGAAAAGTTTTCCTTACTAGTAAATGTGCCTTTGAGATCTCGACTTTGGAAAATCCTCACTGACTTTCAGACTTTTGGATACTTCTAAAGTGTTTAAAACATTCTGGAGCATTTTAAACGTTTTTTACTCTACAAATCTGAAACCATCTCTAAGTATCACCTGGACCAGGTAATATTTCTTCTGAGACAAAATGATAATATTAAATATCAACTTTATATTAGCTAATTCAATAGCTTCTAAATTAGCGCTACTTGCAACTCATATACCCCTTGATATCGGATCACAGAAATTGGAGGCATGTGTGAGCGCCTCTAAATTAGCGCTGAATCGAAACGATTAGAGCAGACTTTTTTTTTACTTGTCACCCGAGTCGGGTGACAAGTAAAAAAAAACATCTGGTCTAATCTTTCACTGATACTACACTATATTAACTTCACACGATTTTGGAGTTACAGGTACCATTAGCACCTGCTGGTGACACCACAGCCACGAAGTTAATGTAGGATTGTGCCAATCTTTCAGATAGGGCAACCACAATAAATGATCCAATGTTTATATCTTCGTAGTACGAATCGTACTGACGAGCGAAACCGACTATATCCGGATAATAGGTCAGTCTTCGACGGTGCGTCGGCCATCGAATCCAATACAATACTGTACTGTATTGGGATTAAATGCTGTATGAGATCCGAACAACGAAAAATAATCCCAGATGGGATGAGAATCGTTTTTCGTTGCGCGGCGGAGCTTGCGTCGCGCTATTATACTGGGGGGACGAAAACGATGGACAACCTGGCTCGAGGCAGTCATGCTTTAATCATTTCTCATTTCGCGCGTAGACAGACAACTGGGTACTTAAGCCATTGAGATGAAGTTTGCCGCCTGCCTCGTCCTCATGGCCATCGCCATCACCACCGCCCACGCTGAAAGCCCGACCATGACAAAGGATTTACTCACCGGGTCTAAGTCGAAGCCAGCATCTGAAGAAGGCTCTGCTGAAGAGACCCCGAAGTCGTACTGTCCCAACATCATGTGCCCTGCCGTGTACCAACCCGTGAGTGACGAGAATGGTGTGATGTACCCTAACAAGTGCTCTATGGAGGCCGCCAAGTGCAAGGGTCCGAGAGAAAATCCCTTGGACGAATACAAGCGAATCTACGGCAAGGAGTTTGGCGCCCCCCGTGATGAGGACTCTGAGAAGGCTAGCAAGAAATGTGCGAGCGCCTGCCCCGACGTCGTTTTGCGCGTTTGCGGCTCCGACGGTGTCTGGTACTCGAACCCGTGCGAGCTCAAGATCGCTGCCTGTAAGAACCCAGAGCAGAACATCGTGGAGGAGGAAGGCGCGTGCAGCTCAAAGAAGACGGGTAACATCGACGTCCTGTAACTTTTTGGCAGCGTCGTGGTCCTAACAAGACCTTTTTCAATGGGTACAAGTCGATAAATTCAGTTTTGGTTTGCGTGCTAATACCAAATGCTACAGGGCTGAAAGCTAACTCCAGTAGACAAATAAAAGGACAAAATATTTGCTGCACTCTCTCGAAAACTGGACTAAATTAAAAAAAAGGCTAGTCTTCGTTCTATCCGCGCATGAGCTGGTCTGGTGTCCTGCGTCCACGTGGTATTACAAAAAGTAATAGCAGCTTCATAGATCTCACCACTAATGTATCAAAGCGATCATTATGTCCGGCAAAGATGCTGATTTTACTTGAGTTGAGTATGCCGTATGGGAAACCTTTAGTCACCGATTGCAGTGCATTGTTTGTTATAACATACATACGACAGATTTTGAATCCGAAATCTACTTACAAATTTAAAGTCAAACTTTGTCGGACAAAACGATCGAAACTGCGGTGGACAATCGCGAAACCAACTTTTGTCTGCACTCTGTTTCGCACTAGTCAAGCCAAAACTATACAGGTCGACCTCTGACTTGGGCCGTGTAAGAGCAAGGTGTCTTGAAGCTCCCCAGCCTACCTACTGAATACATAATTTGATTATTTCTATCATCATTTCTAAAACGTATGCGGTTTCGGCCAGCTCAAGCATCTAATGAACTCGTAAATTTCCTTTCATTCTGGTTTGGTTGGCAAATGTCACGCTCAGACTGGGAGCGGACAGATATTGGTCGGAATTGCACAACGCAACCCCTTTTGTGGTTTTTGTCGAAGGCTATCCTGCGGCAATATTTGACCGCAATACCTCCGCCAAATAGCCATCGACTATTATTGTCTAGCTTTTGTCGGACCCAATTTAAATAGCTTTTAGTCGGGCGACGACTAAAAAAACGTTTGGTATAGTCATTTCTATTCAGCGTTGGTTAAGTGGCGCTCACACATTCCTCCAATATCAGTAATCCAATATCAAGGGGTATTTGAAGTGTAAGTAATGCTTTTTCAGAGGTATTGGAATAACTAATATTAAATTGATTTTTAATATTATCATTTTGTCTCAAAAAAATACTCGGTAATACTATTTTGATATTAGCTGGTCTACCAGGTGATACAGTATATTAACTTAACCGATTATGGAATTACCATTATTAATAGGAACTGGTTAGCGGCACCGAGCAAAATAGTACTTAAACGAAACATTACAGTAGTACCTTCGGAATTTTGACGATAAAATACTGTCTGAGGTAAATTTCAGCTCAGTTCTGAAAAACAAGATTTCTGAAAAAGACACCCCCTCTCCCCCCTTACTCCCATCCCCAAAATCTATGAGCCTTTCATTCCAAAAAATTCCCGCGCACTACATCAGCCACGCGCCCCTCCCAAACTCTAATACAAGACGAAGACACACGACATCTCCGAAGGTAAGCATGCATGTTCATGTATATTAGAGGGGGGGTAAGCTAACAGCGTATTATGTGGTTCTCATGTGTGCAATCAGAATGAGCGACAGTGAACCCGAGCGGCAAGTCCCTCGTGGGGTCTCGTGGCTCTGTCCCCCAGTTGATGTCGAGTAGCATGAGAGCTGGGATGTCTTCCGCAAATACATGGAGCGTTACCAAGAGAAGACACACCAGATCTTTCCACAGCGCACGTCCACGTCGGTTCAAAAGCGAAATCGAGAAATTAAGGCGCGAGTAAGCCTGAGTGTTAATGCGAAGGACCCAGATGATTCCGGCACGACTAACACAGTAACTGATGAGACGTCGGATCGATTGATCCCTGAGGAGTTCGGCAATTTCTGGATTAAGTTGGTCTGCACTCTTGGGTGGAAGCGCAAGAGCCGTGGAAAGGGGATACGAAGGTCGTTTTTCGAGAAGACTACAGGCTGTAAGGCAAACATTAAGGCTGCTGTCGTGTGGAACGATGAACACGACACGTTCATGGTACGCGTCACTGACTTTGACGTCAGACACAACCACAATGTGTCTCGCGCTACATTTGAGAACCATGTGTCGAACCGTCGCGTGGAGGACCCGGACATACTGGCATTCGTGGATAAACTCCAAGCTGCTGGCTCTAAGCCGAAGCTAATTATGCAGTTCCCGCGAAAGAAGACAGGTGGGTGCGCTAAACTCAACCCAGAATTATATATAGTGACGGGTAGCTTTCTTGTTTTGGACTCCATGTAGGAATAAATGTGGTGCTTCGAGACGTACACAACATGGTGGCGAAGATGAAGGAGAGACGAAGGGGAGGTGCGACTATTGAAGAACGGCTGGAGACTGTCTTGCGAGGGATTTGCGAATGTCGTGGAAACCGAGCAACCGTTTACGTCGACGAATCCAAAACTGCACAGACCATCGCGTTGCAGACAAGACAAATGCGTCGCTGGGTCAAGGCTTTTCCTGAAGTGATGCTCATTGACGCGACGCATAACACCAACGAATCGTGCTACAAGCTCTTCTCGTTCATGGTAAACGATGTGTACGGGCATGTAAGTAAATGTACCTGACGTTACATCCTGATGTGCCTCTAGTTACACTTTTACTGTTTGCGTAGCTTCAGCTGCAAGATGTACTTGATATGTACAAATGCTTACTTATGATTGTTAACGTAATCCTAGGGTCAATACGTACACCACATTCTCATGGAGAACGAAAATGCAGAGTGTCTTTCAGATGCTATCGGGTCGTTCAAGTTTAACAATTCTTCGTGGGAGCAAGTCAGGGTAATTGTGATTGACAAGGACATGGGTGAATTGGATTACTAGAAATGGAGTTCCCTGGCGTGAAAGTGATTCTGTGTCACTTCCATTTGAAGAAGTATATTCGGACCGAGCTGGCAAAGTGCGAGTATGGAGGCCCGTCCAGATTCGACAAAGACCAAGTTGAAGATGCTATTGATATGATGCGGCTGGCGGTTGCTACGGATGAGCACATTAAGTATCTGAAGTATCTATACTTCTTGCTGGAAGGTGTTCAGCTTAAACGTGAAGACCCAGTACCTGTGCCTACGCATCTAGTTTTGAAGTACTTCATGAAGAACTGGGATTCGATGAAAGAACGATGGGCGCTGTACGCACGCTCGGATGTTCCACATCTAGGCAACCACACCAATAATAGGTACAATTTTTTGCGCTATAGGTTCTAGACTCACCTTTAACTGTGTTGTTGGCTGGTGGTTTGGTGGTCTGTAGGCTTGAAACATCATGGGGTCATATTAAAGAGGTTCTGAAGCCGGAGATGGCGCTGGATGAGTGCGTAGACACGTTGATGTTCTTGCAAGCAGTAGCAGAGATGGCGTACGGAAAGAAAATTACAGACGTGGGCCAGATGCGCTATGACGGCGCAGATCACGAGCTTGAACAGCTAGCGCGCGAAGTCAGCCCGTATGCGTACCGGCTTGTTGAAGAGCAGTATTGGGCCTCTAAGGATCGCAAGACAAGTTACGGCGTGGCGGAAATGCATTCCAGCCTGTTTGTTCTGACCGGAGGTGGCGACACCAGTACATCCTATCATGTCGACACTACGGTAAGATTATCACCCGTTCTGGTCCGTGCAAACCCTAACGTACGTCGCTGTTATTGCGTGCCTTTAGAAATATCGCTGCTCATGTGTATTCATGAAGACGATGTTGCTTCCATGCCGGCACGTCATGTATTGGCGCCTTTTACGTGGAGATCAGGCAATTCCTATTCGGTACATTGCACCCTGTTGGAGATCGTCGTGCAAGCTGAATCAACCTGCGCCAGAAGAAGACGTACCAGACAAAACCGCTGCGTGCACAACCTTCCAAGTCCGTGACTCTGCTGTGACAGCAAGGCGCCATCACGTTTTAAATGGGACGACGAAGTACAAGCACGC
This sequence comes from Phytophthora betacei, assembly GCA_011320135.1. NCBI lineage: Eukaryota > Oomycota > Peronosporomycetes > Peronosporales > Peronosporaceae > Phytophthora > Phytophthora betacei. The sequence continues at coordinate 550,846 of JAANHX010000431.1, forward strand.
TCTCGAGTGTGGAAAGGGTATTGCAGACATTATGAGCAGGAACGGAACGTTTGTATTTGGAGAAATGATGAACGCCTTGGAGAAATTCGAAGCCATTATCAAGGACGGTGTTGCATCATTTGTTGGTCGAGAAGGTGAATGGGTAGACCCGCTTTCACAGCTATCGTCGCTGACATTTTCGCCTACGTTAAATATCAATGCTGTTGAACCAAGGGATGCTGTGATGAAAAGCGATACTGAAGATGAAGAAAAAATCAAGAAAACTTCCACAGCGACCTCGGACGATGACGAACCTCCGACTCAACAGAGCGCACCTCTAGCTAAAGGCTTGATTGAAACTGTCGATGACGACACTATTGGTGTAAGCGTTCCTCGCTTTGGGATATTCCAATACCAGGACATTGTCGCGATGGACCGATGGCACGCCTCCATGCAGTATTTATCTGCCACTGAAGATGCGATTACTTGGGCCGTCACTACTAGCGCCAAGCGCTTGTCTGTACCGGTAAAGATCAATGACGGAGTCAGCAGTGATCCGGCAGAACGGGAAGTTATTATCAGGCGGATTCTTCTGAGGGGTGGCCGCGAGACTTCGTTCGGTAGTGTTCCATATAACGGACTATTAACGCTTCGAGAAAATATGTGCATGCATGGGGCATCGGATTGCTCTACTCCAACGAGAACACCCGGATGTTGGCGTCGTTAACCCGATCTTCAATCGTTTCCACGATAAAGACGCCCGGCTCAGGGCTATTAATGCAGGCAAGCCTTTCAAGAAAACGAACCAGATCATTCTGTTGCCGCTACACATAGACAACAACCACTGGTGTGGAGCAATTTTCGATTATCGCAGCGAACGTCGAGGAGTCCTGGCGTTCGACCCCTTGCAAGACCCCAAGTCAAAATATTACGCCAAATGCGAAGAACTACTTAAAGACGTGTTTTTAGAAGGTGAAGACAGCTCCATACTCTTACCGATTCAGAGAGTCACGAATGTACGCCAGCCGGACTTTTCAAGCTGTGGAGCAGCAGTTTTACTATTCTTTGAGTGCTACCTCACCGGCATCGATATGCCGGAAAAGCTCCGCCATGCCTCAATGCGTTTTTTTAGGCTTCGGTACATGTTGAAGTGCCTGCAGTAGGCGAGTTAGGAAGTCAATAACCTGAAGATAATGTACCCCTGTAGTTCGCATTGTGAAGCCTCTGTCTGTTAATTCCAATGTGTGCGTGCTGCGGTGATACTGTTGAGCTGCGTAAAGTGAAAGATACTGGTCATGGTCTGCTCTACTCTAGCAGTACTCGTCAGGCACATTCTCACTAAGTGCTTCGTACCTTCGGGTGACATTCATGCATTCCAGTTACATTACAGCAACACTCCATGCTACCAGTCGCGCGACTGGCTGTCGTCGCAAGCACCGATATCTCTAAAAATGAAGATTTTTTTAATCTGTTTAAATTAAATTACCGTAATATATTTTCGCGTAGTACCTTTAGTACGTATCTCGGGACCAATTAACACGAAGGGGCTTGAGTCACTCACACCGTGTAACCCTAACATTCGCTTAAGTACGAGCTACTCGGTACCTCTAACATTGATCTTATTAATAACCCTTGGGTGCCACCCAGCAGCTTTTACAGTGCACGCAGCAGTGCAACATGCAGTGCGTGTTTGCGAGAAATTATTTTACATGTATTCAAGTATCATATATATATTTCTGGGTCCACCCCCTCCATAGTTAAGCGCTCGCTAAGATCTAGCAAAACTACACACTCACCGCATCTATATAATTCTGGGTCTGCGCTTCCAGCGATACCACAAAACTACGCACTAATATGGGCAAAATGAACGCATAACCTGCGGATTGATTAAAAATATATATAGTACGAATCATACGTACTTTACATAAAACGATGGAGAGTGATTACGATTACAGTACTGCGTGTTGATTTAATACATGTTAGTTAAAAAGAGAGCTTTATCTCTGAACCAGAAATACTAGCTTTTGTACGGAGGGCCTGAGCAATAAGATCTGTGTCTCCTGAACTGAACTATTGAGCTAAAGACTAGCCTAGGGACCAGTCAACATCATCCGCGAGGACAAACTGCCAATCAGAGCGCTTCGCCACGAGTGGCGGGAGTACCCTTCCCTCCTTTCACCCTCGACGCATTCCCTCCCATGAAAGTGCTTGCGAGTCAGATGAAACGGTGCTCGGTGTGTAAGGTAAACTACGACGAGCATCTAATGCGCTATCGCATCTATGGATGCGGATCTGACGCGTGCTTAGACTCCAGTGCTACGTGCAGCTTTAAGCTAAAGATTGTGGCCTGCGAAAATTCGCAGCTCTGTCACTTTTATCAGCATGAGCACGACGTTTCCTCGGGCGGGCAGAGAAAGAGGCCAAATATGTCAAGCGAGGTCAAGGCCTCAATCCAGGACCTTGTTCTGCAAGATGTGAAGCTGGGCGCATTCGAAACGAGCTCATTGACCGACTCACTCTCACTGCAGACACGCTGTCTGCTCTTAAGCAGATCCAGAACTTTGTCTACAACTACAAGAGAACCAACCTTTCCAACACAGACTTAGTAGAGGAGATGGTTGAGATCGCTGCGGGCTGCCCGTATTCGAGCCATCTACCTGACACAGCAGCCGTTTTATTTGGATATGAAGTGGACTGTGATGAGCGCCCTGGGCTCGGTGATGGTAGTGACGTGGATCCCTTAGTGATTGGCATAACTACGAAGTTTCTTTTGAGAGCTGTGAACCAAGACCTTAAAAGGTTCGTATTTCACATGGATGATACGTTTAAGCTCGTGCTCTGCGGATTCTCTTATGGTCTTAGGAATTTCGGATTCGGTGCGGCAGTTTCACCCAGTTGCTTTTTTCATTACTTCCCAGCACATAGCAGGTCAATACGCGCACGCCCTTCGGAGCTTGATGAGTGTTTACAAGGGAGTAGTCGGGAAACCTCTGCTGGTCAGCTACTTCATGGGTGACGCTGAAGACGCGCAATAGATGGCTTTAAAGAGACGCTGGCACAAAAAGTAGATTCAATATATTTGATGTACTTCTTTCACGTGCTTGAAAATGTCAAGAAGCGTCTCAGTGGACTGTCAAACAACGCCAAGCACTTGGTTTATCGCTACATTTATGAGATGCACTACTCAAGAGATGCAAGTGGATATGAGGTGATAGTGGCAAAGGCGGATTCCGTGTGGCGTGCTGTCCCAGAGCTGGGACTCTTTGCTGACTACTGTTCAGAAGACCTGGCTTAGCAGTCGATACAGCAACTGGCAGTGCTTCTGGTCGCCACTACCAACTTCATGAGTCATGAGGATAGATAGCATCAATGAGCACAGATAAGTCATCGCACCGAAGCTGGGTCCCCGCCTTGACAAAGCGATCGTCAGCAGCTTTTGATCCGAAGGCGCAGTCGGAATGGCAAGTTTTGGAGGAAAGATTACTTGGCTCTGGAGGGCTCGACAATTCTATTCCTAAATTATGCCACAGCTTTTCCAGACTTATGTTGTTGCTGCTGTCAGGTTTCGTTTCCATCTTCACAGGCTGTTGCATCACTGTAAGTGCGCCGTTACCCCATGCTGGTTGTAGCGAGCGACTTACCTGGATTGGAAATATCTCGAGTGTGCTTTGCACTATCTGAAGCATCTTGTATTTGTTTGATTGCGGCTGTACATTAGTTTGTTGAGCTAGACATGTTCACTGTAGCGATGCTGTGGGGGGTTGGAAATGAGGCTGTACAGGTTCTGCTTTTCATGTTACTCGTCACTTTTTCCTTGTCGCCAGTATTATTCTTGAAAGGTGCTGCATGGGTTAACCATGAAGTTGGGATCGTGCGATTTTGCGAAAACGCACGGAAATAGTACTGCAAGCTCTAAGGGTGACGATGCAGTCGTAAGAACATATAAAGTCAAGTTAACTTCACTCACTTCGTAGTTAGCGCATGATTCACCTCTCACGGAAAATACTGGCGAAAACGGACGAGTAACATAAAAAGCAAAGCGTGTAAATACTCACTTCCTCATCTCGGTTATCAGTTTGATAAAATGGGTTTGTCATACAAATGTTGAGGTGATGTTTTTTTTTATTTGGGCTGTCGTTCTAATTGATTTCTAAACGGACATCTACACGACTGGAGGAAGAAGACGACACATCCCGCTGACCCAAAAAAAATTCTTTGGCAAATCGCTTTCGTGTCGGGTCGGAAACCGATACACTAGTGATGTGAATATTGTAAAAGACATACTACAGGCTGTGTGATTCCAATGGGGCGCTTCCTTACCATGGACCAGCTATCATTAAATCGAAATGGGTGACATAGACGATGCTGAATTATCCATTGTCCATGTTAGTCCCAAACACGGACAGATTTGGTCAAGGCATTGAAGTCACAACCTTTAAGTGTACGAGACCATACCGGTTGCTACCGCAGGCCAAGTCATCGGTGGAGACTTTGTACCGGACGGGGTGCCCTATTTCACTTGTGTCGCCATCTTCGATACGGAGGACGCTGGTCCCACGTGGAAACGGCTACTATAGCAATAAAAAGAATTTAAGGCTTAAAATAACCGTCGTGACTTCCCATGATTAGAAGCGAAATACTTTTGACCTACAGTATTTGCTACCCATGATAATGGATGTTGAGCTGCATATCCTGTATTGAGACGTCAGGAATTGCGAGGAGTATCAAGTGGCCGTACATCGGATTGTTCATGTTCGGGTTGATAAAAACGCCTCCAAGCAATTTGATATTCGGCTTCTGGGTAGTGATAACAAGGCTGATCCATCGAGTGCATAAAGCGGCTAGCTTACGGATTTAATACATCTTACAGTATTTTGTGACGGGGTGGTTACCGCAACCTTAGATATGAGACAAGTAAGGATGCTTGATCGGCATAAGGTGGTTTTTTTGCTCAATTTAAAAAAATCCGGAGTAAAATATTTTTCAAAATTTACACGACCTTTAATTTCGCATTTTGGCTACTAAGTACGCAGTTACCACAAGCTCTTTTCTAGGTGCGACAATTCAGAGCCGCCTATTTCCATAAGGAGCTCGATGCGCGGCAAGTAGACGCCGCAGCATTCGTTGTACGCGGCATGGGGGGACACAAAGCGTGCATCGCCGAAAGCGTCTTCAGCTCAACCCCGAATGATAGAGAGCGTTGGCAGAAATGAGCGGTAAGCTTCGGAAGTCAGAATTTTGTTTTCGATTCGTTTTACTAATTCGACATATGTTTTCTCGCAGGTCGACGCTAACGAAGCGGTAATGGGCCACATTATGCCCAGCTGACGCTCGGGATCCAGAAAGATCCTTCCAGCGATGAGGACTTTACACCAGGCAACGAAGCCGCTGCCCTCGATGAAGATAAGGAATTGAAAATAAAAAAAAACGTAGCGGTACGATATTTAAATTGCGCTGACAGATTTCGGTTAGATAATAGTCTTTCCGAATGTCGGGTATTTAGCACGGAAAAGAGAAAACACAAGTCTGACACGGAAGGGAAGAAAAGCTGGCATGAAGGGGGGGGGGGGGGGGGGGGCAATACGTCGGGTGCGTTCGTATTATACATCATCGACTGCCATGGATACCTGTACGACAAAGTTGCTGTACGGTCGCTGTTCGGCCGATTTGCCTTATGGTCACCGTCGCAGAGCTGCTTTATGGTCGTCTTACTGCAAAGTAGCTTTATGGTCGCCTTAGGCCCGTTCCTAACGGGATCATCTTCGGCGCATGATCCCATCATCTGAAACTTGACTGGATATTAAAAATAAACATGTGATTTCCAAAATACTCCGATGACCCCAAGTCGGGATCATGCCGTCATATGAGATCACAGCTCACACATCCAACAAACGAAAATATCGAGGCTTGTAGTATGCGCGGCCGCTCTTATTGATAAACCTGTCGAAACCCCCCTCCGAAAACAGAATGTTGGGCAACCGATACGGACAGTGTTTGGAGCGTCGCTCTAAATTAGTTTCGCTACTTGATCGACCGCGTTTGTCCAGCCGTTGGTTCTCGAGTAAAACATCCGTGGCCGACTTGGACCCGTCGTATCCCTTCAGTATAGTTACCCGACAAGAGTCGGAGACGTTAAACAAAGCGGAGAGTGTGAAGATAGTGGCTATTGCGGAGACGTCGGTGAATGTAAATAATGCGACGACGCTGGATGCGTCGGGAGGATGAAGACGCGGGCTACGTCTGAGAATGTAGAGAAGCAGTCGACGTCCGAGACTGCGGATACTGTGGAGACACAAAAGACGGTCGAGACGGCTGTAGCCAAAGCGGAGACTGATGAGACACAGGTTACGTTCGATATGAAGGGGACGGCTGTGGGGGGTGTGGAGACGTCGGAAACTGATGCGACAAAGGCGACGTTCGACACTGTGAAGTCTCCGCGAATGATGGGTACTGGGACGACTGGAGAGACTTCGGACAAGCACGCATCTTCGATGCACTTCTATGTTTATGCGATTAGTGAGGACGATAGCGACGGGTACTAACCACGCAAATGAGCTAGCAGCCATGTTGCTAAGCTTGATTCTAAGGCGGATCAACAGCAAAATATTGGGAATGTCCTCGCTCCATTTACCCAGGTACCAATCAAGTCGTGGGATGTATTTGACACCACACTTGAACTCTACACGAAGGCCAAGAAGCTCCACTTCCGCGTTCGTAGCTCCAAATCATCGACAACATGCAACAGGTTGGTGTACTAAAATGTTTATATATGTATCGAGTCGATCTAACGAGCGAATATGAGCTGATGTTGCTGGTGCTATTTTTATTTGAAGAAATCAGTGCTCCGACATACCTACAAGTTTTCGCTGGAGCTACAGGATTTTTCGCTCTACGCATGGTGTGTCATAAAATTCGCTATTTACTGGGCTGCGCAATCGCAAAGCGCGGTACTGCGGATGCCTGGCGCGCTTTATCGCATTCTACAGCCATCTATTAAAAGACGATCTCAAAAAAATATGCCAACTTAACACGCAACCTGTCTTCGATGGCGCAAAACGCTTACATGTCCTACACACATATGGGAATTGATCAAAGCAGCCGCAACGCTCTGCCGATGATCATGGGAGCATATGCAAGCGATGTGACAGACAGTAGGGACGTACCAGATTTTTATCAGAAATGAGGTAAGCTTTCTCATAGTGCTACATTTATGCATCCATCTTTTTTTTCTTTACTACCTTTTATAATCACACCTACTTGAATCGCACCACGCACACAGAGGCTGTATCATATTTGACAGCGTAAATGTTGTCAATTGATGAGCAAGAAATTAAAGACGTTCCGACACTTGCCGACGCCCACGTGTCGTCAAAGCAAATTCCCACCATCTCAGCGACCGCATTGGTGAGAAGTCTTAATTTTGGTCAAGACTTGGCAGAGGAGCGCTTTAAAAATATTCTCTACGCTCTGGTGGAACAGGAAAGCAATGCCGCACTCGTCACGCAGGACCAGATGGATGTCACATGTGCAGTCGTAATGCAGCCAAGGTGCATTAGTTTTTGAGCGGTGGGAAGAGACGCTTACAACGGACTTTACACACTGTACCACCAATCTGGGCTACCATTGGGCTACGTATAATATCAGCCTTATATGACAAAGCAACCATACGACAACCCAAGTATAGCAGCCGTATAGCAGGCTCAGAATTTAATCGAAACATGTGATTCCTCTGTAAATATTAGGCAGTCTTATGGTCGCTACAGCCACTGGCAGAGGATTGCATGTATTGGATTTTATCTGCCTAGACTAACAGGCTATGGCTATATCCAACAATTATCACTTGCTTCAAGGATAAGAAAACAGGATGGAGCATCTCGTCAGTCGTGATTAACAAGGCTTCGCACTCAGATGGAAGCATTCCGTATTGTTGTGTCAGTTTCACGCAATCACTTACTAGAAGAAGGTGATGAAGCGATCTGCATTCCGCCTGACGATATCACAGCAAGATGAGCTGATCGTACTCATGACGAGTCTGTTGTACAGGTACGTATCACTACAATCGGCTATTCGATAGGAATCTAAGATGTGTATATATTTTCATTAGCGCCACTAAAAATGACTATGACGCGCGGTACGATGCGGTAAGACGTTACTGTGAGACGATTAAAAGACCCGCCATTTTTTTCGTTTTTCAAAGAGAACTGGCTACGAGAGAAATTCGATCACCTATTTCTTGCCGAGATAGGTGATCGAATTTCTCTCGTAGCAATGTTTTTTTACGGCTGGCAATACGATCACGAATCGTATTGAATCAAATTGGAACCAAGTTAAGCTGTTGTTAGATCACAAACCTCGGGTCGACAAAACAATTACAGGGCTACTTCAACATCAGATTACTATTGGGCACAAGTTCGCTTTAGCAATTGGGCAGCATAGTTCTACAGCAAGAATGCCGATGACTGTCACGACATTTTTAGGGTAGTTGGCACACGATTGTCATCAGACATGCTTTTAAAGCTCAAGCAAGAATTGGAACGCTTCGTTACCCCTATGGGTCATGCAAGATGCGAGCGAGTGGCATCAAGTGTGTCTGGATGGAAGGTCCACAATTTCAGCCAAACGTTTTTATGCGACGACGTGAGTGGATGCGTACATTCCTATCCTACAGCAGTCATCAGCTGCTGTGCCGTCATCTTATGCATTTGACCCGAGAAGTGAACGGGCTTGAAGTGCTTCCTGCTTTCACGACTAATGAGCGATGGCGTATGTCGTAGACGCTGAATGTGAAAGACGATATAGCGACGGCAGCAGACGCACTACAGAAAGTTGTACAGATGTCTAAGCTAAAGTCGTCAAAGGTAAGGCTGCCGGAAGAGTTGCCGTATGGGTCGACGTATGGTAATCAGCCCAACGACAGTGCTGTTTCAATTTCAAGGCCGACAAAAGAAGTAGCATACATTCGCCTTCGTCGTAACGAGAGCACATCAAGTTGTGTTGTCGTCAGCTGAAAAATATTCGTACGCGAAGGCGATGCTGGAACCCCTTCTAGACCATTTGTCACATTTGTCTAGTGCTGACTTCTATCAAGAACGTGGAAAGAAACCGTCGAGTTAAAATGCGAGAAAACCGGTGCCGTCGAATATGGGCCCTTTGATGGGGATACTGCTGATGGTGACAGTGAAAGCGAATCAACCTTAATAACTGATCCTACGGAGACGATGGATACGGTGAAGCTAATGCAAAAACTCGAAAATGAAGCCGAGCACAGAGGTGAGTCGACAGATGATGACAGCGTACCGGATGATGACAGCGTGCCAAACGATGATGTGCTCCCGACTCAAACTACGGAACCAGCTCAAATGAACCGGAGTGTGAGCTACCGTCGTCTAAAAACGGGAACTGGCAGGGACGAGTGAGGTATCGATAAAGGAAGAGCTTCGTACCCGCAAGGTGTCAGTAGGGTTTGAGTCCACAACAGAGACGACTGCGCGGCAGGTTGATATTATTAATGTTCCGAAACCTAAACGCCGGAATAAACCAAGAACCCAGATCAAGCAGTTAAAACTACCACGAGGGTCAGACAGACTAGCCGTGCACACGTACCCAAGTAATTTAACAGTATCATTGAAGGAGCTTTTAGCTTGGGCAAGGAGCACCCCATATCTAAAGCATGTACTGGAGCAGATGGAGAAGTATCCTGTTCAGCTAGAAGACCCTTACCTACGAGCCCGTTCGATGAAGTGTCACTGGGAAGTTGTACGACCGTCGGGCTACGTGCACATATTTGTCATTCCTGTTGATTTCGCACGATCGATGCGAGCGCGAACCACAGCAATCTAGATAGACCAGGCGTATCCTAACAGTCTCGACAGGAAGATGAAGAAACAAGGACTCAAGAGCGACGCGTCATCACCATCGACACCAAGTTCCTGAAGTTCAGTCACTTTGCTGCTGTGGTTGCCGTTGGAAGGTTGCTGTAGACTTGGAGCTGCTCTAGGAGGGTTGCTCAAAGCAAAGGTTGCTTTATTTACCTAACGTTGTCTAACAGATGATGTCTTGTGTTTATACAGAGAGTACGTTGGTGCTTTGACTGCTTACTATGATATAAGGGCGAAGTTTAAATCGTGGATCGAAGACAGGAAGTGGATCGAACAGGACTGGATGAAGATTAACTCTTGGGGAAATAGCTTTGTGTCGAAACCAAAACCGCGGGGTTTGCTCCACAAGCAGTCCAAGTCCGGCATAAGACAATTGCCAATAAGATATATCAAATTTTGCATTAAGCAAATTGCGTACAACATTTGTGACGCAATCAAATAAGCTGCGGCCCAGGCTCGACAACATCATCAGCGCTATCTCTCGAGGCTGGTTGAACGACAGTGCGGTGGATTTCTGCGTGAAAGCTATGGCGGGGTCAATCGGACAGACCCTAATGCTTTCAACCTTATTTGGAGTGGTGGGCTGACCAACAACCCCCAAAACATAAATACATGAGACAAAGCTCATTGTTCATCCAGTGAACTTGAATACGAATCACTGGGGTCTAATTGTGGTGCGTCAGTATCACGAGGTTGCGGCTAAAACGCTACGGGTAAGTGTGCTCATGTTCGAACCGCTTGTCGATGAAGAGTATCGAGAGCAAATTAATACGGTGTGGATGGTGTTATGAACGATGCAGAAGGGAGTGACGATGAAGTGAGTGAGGGCAAAGAAGGACTTATTGACTTCGCGAAACGCTGGCATGCTGCTTGCGGCATTGGTTACGAGCTGGAAATTAGCCCGACAGAGTGGATTGAGCGGCCACAGCAGCCTGACGCCGTTAGCGGCGGCGTTTTTGTCGTAGCACAGGGATACAGCTATCTTACAGGAGGGTATGCAACTACAATAGCACAGAGTGTCAAAGAGAGATGTCAACTTTTAATGCTCTGGATGGTAATGTGTCGAGCGTTCAATCGTCTCCGCGTCTGACACAGACAAGGCTAGTCGAATTTACCAACTGCTGCAGAAGCCACTATAAGAGATAAAAGCTAATTTGCTAGCGTCTTAATACATATTGCTTTCTCAGTGACGTTTATTTGTGCTTAGCAACTAAGCTTGACCACAAGTAGCATATCAAACGACAGTGACTCAGTGTTATCAGCTCCTAAGGCTTCTTTGCTACAGTGTCCAGCAGCTCATAACTGCGCTCTTCGTGCTTGTCGGCCAAGGTCTGAAACTCTAGCTGCACGATCCTCTTCAGTCCAGCGTTGATACGCTCCAACGTTTCTCTCATCGTCGCAATTTCGACAAGCCGAGCGCGCACCAACTCATGCACCAGCGAGGTGTCATTCATTAGACGTTGTCGTTGAGGTCGGGGTCTTTTTGCTTGATTTGGTTTATGAGAGTGTGTTTATCCGAGTGCTCCTTTCTGCAAGTGTGATTTGGTGCGAACATACATAATTTCTCGAAATTTTGAAAACAAATATCGAAGCCCCCTCACGATGTGGACCACATATCATTAATTAGTCGTATTTGATTATATATAGCCGCATCGTTTATAATGGCACCAGAGTATTCCAATATTAAAAAAGAGATATTGTAATTGTCTTACCGATATTGCTGTACGATTTTATTCTCCTAGTTAATTATCTTTTCGACGCTCGGCAGTCACGAAAGTTGTGACATGAAGTCGTTCGAGCCCACTCCTGCCATACTAATATTCCTATAAGCTTTTTGCTATCTATTGCGCCTTTAACCATTTGTGCAGGAGTGAGTAAGAACTGTGGTTTCCTCGAAAATATTGCTCTGAAAGAGCTGTGGGGCACGCTGAAATTTGATGTGCCGACCTAACGAGTTATTCTTACGCCAGCTCTTGTTGTGCTGATTTGTCAGTCTTCATTGGCGTCATTTTGTTGAGCTGGCACCGCTCATGCGCGGTTCGAGCCGTTGGACCGGTTCAGTAGCTACCGTCCTGTGATTGGTTCATATCGTACAACACCTATACGATTGGTAGCGACGGTAGGTAGGAGCAGTTAGTGCACAAAGGACAGGAAAGACAAGTCGAAGAATGACAACATCAATCTTGTTCACTTCGGTTTTAACCAGCAAACCAACACATTTTAATGATTTGTGGGCCATCATTTGCTCTGCGCAAGTGCCACAATACAGAATGCTTGAACTATTAATCGCATCATAGCAAACTTCGCAGTTCGAACGACTTCATGTCACAATTTTCGGGACTGCCGAGCGTCGAGTTGATAATTATTGTACTCGTCATTGAACGTTGGACCAGATTATTTTAACTTACCATTTGAATTGGCGAAACTCCTCGGGTTGGCGCCAAAAGAGAACAAGGAGTCTACATAAATGCTCCTCAGCATCTCGTGCATCTAGTGAGCTATTTGCGTCCTTACTTACATGTCCGAGCGAAGCACCTCGCAGCAAGAGCAGACGCCAGTCCAGAAGGATTACGTAGTACGGTGCTTTGACTTCATGTCCAAAGCCAAGAAAAATGGTATCTTCAGAGGGCAACGAACCCGGGACCTGGTGGCTGCGTGTCTACTGATAGCACACGGCACTGTTACGACTGTGACGAGCACCTACAGCGCCGGAAATGAGACCAAGTTTGAGGTGCACATCAGTACTTTAGCGGTGCATGTTCCTTATCAGCTCTTTAACGTTAGCCTCTATTATTTTACACTCTACGCGGAAGGAAGCGTTATTATGACCCAGCAGAGCGGAAGATAAGGTGCCTGTTTAAACAAGTATTTTGGGTTTTCCTTGCACTCAAAGTGGTGACGTAGGGCTCGTCACGGGGGGATTGCTCTCCATGTGTCGATCGCTTCTAAGCGTAGGAGCCATTTAAATGTAATTACACTTAAGTAACAACTTTAGAGAAGTAATCAGGAAATAACGTAAGCACGTAAGTGCCGGGCAAAAGGCCGCGACAGGACTACAGTATCTGGCGAGGCTGCTCTTCTCTGCTGCTCTCGGGTAAGCGGCAGGCGTCAAAACGCAAAGTGGGGAGCAGCCTCCGCCAGAACACCGCTGTTCCGCAAAAGGTAGATTAGTATACAAATAGCAGATAGGTCAGTACTAAACTCTAGATAAATGCACTCTCGATGAGTACACCATCTTGGCAGCGCACAGCCAACGATGTTCTTGTGCATACAGTTCTTGGTATAATCCTTCGCCATTGCACGCATGTGTACTCAGTGTAGCCGGTTGTAGTGCAGCCGCAAGCTGCACTGCCACGCACATGAGTGTCCTTGGGGTGTGTCTTGCAGACACTGACAGTGGACGGTGGCTCGTAGACGGGGACACCGGACACTGGCAGACGCATTGCACTGGCGCTCGACACGCAGGTAAGTTCGCAGCTCACACTCCCACTTGATCTCCGCGACGCACTTGGAAGTCGGTACGATCGCACACGCGCATCCTCGCTGCCGCCATAGTCCTAGCAGTAGCGTAGCCAAAGGCCATAAGCAATAGCAGTCCACCCAGCAGCAGCACTCCCACTCGATCGCCCTCGTCTTCATCAATGTCGCTCAGGTACAGCCTCCGCATCAACAGCTGTAGTCAACGCAGTAGCAGTAGTCGTAGTCATGTCGGTGGATACGTTGTCGTCGCTCGACACAATAGGTAAGATCTTCATAACCTTGCGAACGTTTGCACTGCAAGTGCCTTTGTCATGATATCGGCCACCATTCCATCAGTTCCGATGTGCTGGGTCGTAAGTTGCTTCAACCCCACGTGGCGTCTGATCATGTGGTACTTGTTGTCGATATTTTTCGATTTCGAATGTTTGCCAGATTTCGCAGTTAAGGTCATGGCTCCTTGATTGTCTCCAAAACGTTGAGGTACTGGATGCTTCCAGCTCAACTCCTTACATAGGCCAGCAAGCCACAACAAGTCCTTGGTCGCCTCTGCCATTGCTACGTACTCCGCTTCACAGGTACTGAGTGCGCTGATCTATTGCTTTCGAGATGCGTAGGAGATGACGTTGTCGTCCAGCATAGTGATGTAGCCACTGATACTCCGTCGATCCACAGGGTCGTTCGCATAATCAGCATCGGAGTAACCACTAACTTGCACATCAGTCTGTAGCTTCACATTCATCACTAGTCCGTAGTCACATGTAGCCTTCAGGTAACGAAGAACCGCTTGGCTTGTTCGTAATGCATATGATCGTAGCTCGCAAGATTCTTGCCCATGTGTCGGGTAGCATGAGCTATGTCAGGTCTCGATGCACTAACGAGGTACTGGAGAGCACCCACCAGCTCTCTGTAGGGAAGATACTCCTTCGAAGCAGGCACGTCTGGCTTCGAGGGCGTTGTAGCTTCTGGAGTAGCGCAGCCATTACAGTTCTCCACATGAAAACGCTTCAACACCTCCAGTACGTACTGCTTCTGGCAGTATACAATTTGCCGGCGCGGCCGGTCAATCAAAATCTCGATGCCTAAAAAATATTTGACTGTGCCCATCGTCGTAAGCTCGAATGTCTCTTACAGTGAGGCAGCAATCGTGGCACACAGGTCACGTGGTCCCATCAGCAGTAGACCGTCCACATAAACAGTCAGTAGCAACTTGACTTCACCATCTTCCCTCAATGCATATAGGCCATAGTCAGAGTCCGTCCTAGTAAAGCCCATCGCCACAAGCTTCGGATGAAGCGTGCGATTCCAAACGTTCGGTGCTCGCTTCAGTCCGTACAGGCACTTCAACAACCTGCAAATGGATCCAGGTCCATCCACCTGGAAGCCAGGAGGATGCTCCATGGAGATAGTCTCGTCCAAGTCTCCATACAGAAAAGCCGTCTTCACGTCAAATTGCCAACCTCTTTGTTCAGCATAGTAGATAGCCGCTCGTATGGTTTCGAACCGGATCACAGGTGCATAGGTCTCAGAGTAGTTAATACCAAGTTGCTGTTTGAATCCGTGGATCACTAGTCGCGCTTTGAATCGTTTGATTCGTCCACACTCGTCTCGCTTCACAACAAAGACCCACCTACACGTTATCGCCTTCACTTTCTTGGCCTCTTTGCGGGGTACAAGTTTCCAGGTCTTGTCACCTTTCATCTTTTGAAGTTCCACCAACATTGCAACTCTCCACTGCTGCCAGTACTTGCTTGCGCGTGTTTGTTTGTACGTCGTCGGAATTTGCACATCCGTGGTCGTAGCCTGCACTAGGTCTACCACGTAATCCGATAATCGAACGTTCGCCTTCTGCTTCCTTCTTGGTCGCTTTAGGCAGGGCTCTCTTGATGGAGGTTGAGTCTCGAAGCCACTTGTCTCCTTCTCCACCGTTGCAGGTTTCTTCTTTGTTCTGCGTCTATTGCGCTTCCTTGCTTCCGAGCCTTCCTTGATCTCTTCAGCAGGCTCCTGCAACACGGCTGGTGCTGTAACACCAGCATTCTCCGCACTGTCCTTGCTCACAGGTGCGTCAGCGATTGACAAACTCCCACTCGAACTTAACTCAGTTTCTGCAGGTTCGTCAGCACGTGGTACCGCCTCAAGTGGCTTCTCCGAACTAAAGATGCTATCACTCCAACCTGGAAGGTACGTCTCCATGTTGGTTTTGATGCGCGCCACAGGTACAGTCTCGAGTAAAGTATGATCATCATTAAAGAATGCGCTCTCTAACAGGTGCTTCATGTAGATACCATCAGTCGTGAACTCCTTTTGGAACTTCACATTCCCACTACGAGGTGTCACCACTTGAGCTGTCACCAGGTCAATGAGCTTGTAGCCTAGGATCGATTCACTGTAACCCAGTAATAAGCACAGTCTTGCCCTTGCTTCCAGTTTTCTTTCGTTTGTCTTGACTAAGGGGGAACACGCACGTGTGCTAGACAGCCCCAAGTACGCAAGTCAGCCAGCATAGACTCCGATTCGTACAGTTTCTGGCGCGGGGACACCGATCCTAAGGGCTTGGTGGGCAACCAGTTCAACGTCGTCACCACATGCAGAAAGGCTTCTCCCTACAAGGAGTTGGGCATGTGTGTAGCCATCAGCATCGCTCTGACCCTTGGTAGAACCACGCCGTTAGCACGTTCCACAATGCCGTTATCTTGAGGAGAGTAGGCGTTCGTAAACTGCTGCTCAATCTCTTGGTCGACGCAGTAGTCACTTAGCTCCTTGCTTGCAAATTCACCTCCTTGGTCAGAGTGTAGTCGTCGCACCTTCTTATCAGGAAAGTGAGTTCGCAGCCTGTTCAACAGGACCTTGATGTGGAACGTTGCTTCACTCTTCTTCTTGAGTAGGAACGGCCACTTGTACCTTGTAGACTCATCTATGATGAAGAGAAACATAGTAGCTCCAGACTGTTCGTTCACAGAGCAAATGTCCATCATGAGAGTCTCCAAAGGCTCGGACTTCCGCGATGGAATCCGTTTATAAGACATTATTTTCGCCTTGCTGGCAGCACAAGCAACGCACTCGTAGGAAGTCAGACCTTTTGCATTCATCTTAACTCCAACATCGAGTTTATTTGCCAACACTTTCACCGTCTCCATGCTCACATAACCAATTCGTTGATGAAGCAGCTCCATGGCTTTCTTGCTGTCCATGTCCTCTTTTAGGGCCACCATCACCATCACTTCAGTCACTCGCTCTGCACGTAGTCGGTAGATACAGTCACGCATCATGAGCTTGAGTGATGTGCTTGGCTTGGAAATCCAAGCAGTCTGTTGGTTTTCTGAGCATGTCAGATTGAAGTTGCCCTTCATTTGTAGGTAGCCCAAACTAATGATGTTCACCCTCGCGTTCGGTGTGTACACCACGTCGTTCAGGAGTCGGTCCTCGAGCTGGCCAGTTGCCTTGGTTCTGGCTCACAGCGCTGACTTGACGAGAGTTAGGCGGTCTGTTGGCACGACGGTCTTTAAATCGACGTGGAGACATGTTCCGCCCTTGGTAGTTGTCACGTCGAGGTGAAGGTCCTCGGGCTCTCGAAGGATTATCACGCCACTGCTGCTGCGGGGATGACGGTCCATAGAGACTCAGTCGATCATCGCGTTGGGGCGGAGGTCCATAGCGACTCGGTCTCTCGTTACGCCACGGCTACTGACGCGGTGGAGATCAGTAACGCCCTGGAGACCCTCTTGGTTCACGTCCTCGCAGCGACGGAGAACGGCCTTTTCCTCTTGGTGAAGATCGTTCTCGATTGAAGAATCGGGGTGGTGAACGACTTCGTCCTCGTCCTTGGATAGGAGGGTCATAGTGTCCAACATCTTGCCTTCAAAGTCCTCTCTCGTACGCACTCTCCAAGTTAGGTCTGTAGTCATTGCGCATCCTTGGTTCTTGGCGTCTGTTAAACCCGGCGTCAGGAGACCTCGATAACTATCCCCCGACACAGCCGAACCCCCTTGTGGTTCTGCTTGATTGCGCCATGGCTCAAGTGTAGGTCCTTTCGAGTTAGTCGACAGTCCTTGCCAAAAGTAGATGACTGATTCTCACGTAGGCCCTAGTCCAGCTGTAGACCCGCCACCTTCCCACTGATTCTGCGCGGTGCTCGACACAGTAGGCTGCATACTTTGCTGTAGAGTAGCTTGTACATCCTGTTGAACAGCAGGTTGTCCAGTAGGTTGCACTTCGCGTTGTACCGCAGATTGTATGGCAGTCTGCAGAGCTATCGGCGCTTGCAGTGTAGGCAGTGAGGTTGGCTGTCGCTGCTGTAGTCATTGCCCTCCAACTTGTATGTGTTGAACAGGAACTTCAACCTGCAGCTGCAGTCGCTGCGCCACTTGCGCAACCGACGATTGAGTGCGTTGCGTACTTGCATGTGCACCTTCAACAACGTGCCGCTCTCCTCCTTCTTCACTTTCCGCAGGAGACGTTAGTGACCATACAGGTGATTGCGTAGCCGTAGGTGATAGTGCAGCACCATCCGTAAGGTCAATCGCATTCGCATCGCATAGTGATAGGCTATCCAACAGTCCTTGGCCATCTCCTTCCAACGCTACCGCGTCAACACGACGTACGGAGTTCACCAACGACACAGAGCCCTGGGTTGTCTCTCTTGTAGTTTTCGCGTAAGCTCTTGCTTCAGTTGCTGGCCAGTGAGAGCCGTACCCTCGGCATACCAATGTCCTTCTCCTTGGTAGTTCGCGCAGTTCGTACGTTGCTTCTTGTCTGCAGCACCCTAGGATCGCTTACGCTGTTGCTTGTTGCGCTTTGCCAGGTACTGTGCCATCCTACCCATGTATAAGCTCCTTCTTCTGGCTGATTTGACCAGTTGCTCAGATGTCTCTGAAATGTCGGCTTCTTCGGGTACATTGAGTTTGACCTTGTCCTTGATCCGTTCCGACGTGAGCAACTTGCATTGAATGCGCGACCGGTTGTCTGGTCTGCGCACGCAGCTGGTGTCGCTGGTGCTCAGCAGCGCGCAGTCGTTGTAGAGCTTCAGCAAGTGTAAGTGCCTTACGATCATGGTTGTTAAGCCAATCGCCATCACGTGCGAGATTTTCAAACGTGTCACGCTGTTCGACAGTAGTAGGCTTGCATGTTGCCACTCAGCGAACTCACCATTAGCTTGATGTAGAAGTATCCCGTTCTTCGCAATGTCGTCAACGCACTGCGATACCGACTCGTTTGGCTTGAGCCGGCGCGTCACTAGCTCTTGCAGTAGGTAATCGGGATTAATGCCATCTCCAGCCTCAAAGTGCTGCGTAATCGCATCGTAGAGCATAGCGGCGGCGTTTATGTTTTCGTGGATGTCGTCAACCTTGAACGTCGTACGTAGGTCAACCGACAGCGATAACGCAAGCGCTGAGAGCGCCTTGTTCTTGCGCGACTTGTACCACACGCGATATTTGTCACGACGCATGTCTTCCACGGCATCGTAGCACTCAGGGCCGTAGGTGATGTCTCCCAGCATCTTCGGCTCGAAGTGCAGCGGCACCTCGATCTTCCAGGCCTTGTAGTCGCCCTTCAGATGGAGCTTGGACAGCTTGATCGGGGTCGAGTTGATGAGGACCTTGGTGTACTTAGCCAGCTCGCCGTCGCTGTAGCGGCCAGTAGCGCTCATGTTGTCTAGAGGGCGCCACGGATCGTCGGGGTCTCGGTCGTCGTTTTGTTGGTTTTGTGGCGACTGGGGAGGATTGTCAACTGTCACGGATTCTTCCGTGCTCGTCGATGAAAGTTTATGCATACTTTCGAGTAACATTTGGAATAACGGGCGGCCACCCGGGATTCCAGCCGATGAGCGAATTAGTCGTTCTGCATCACTGTGCGACAGTGTTGCGTCACTGTTCAAGCTTGAATTTCCTGCCAATGGGGTCGAAGCTTGATATGGATTGGTCGAAATTCCAGAACTTGTGTCTCGAACACCAGCAGCCACGTCAGTCGCAGACTGCGCCCTGATTGGGCGCATAGCCAGTGGTGACGTATGTTTGTCACGAGGGGATTGCTCTCCATGTGTCGATCGCTTCTAAGCGTAGGAGCCATTTAAATGTAAATACACTTAAGTAACAACTTTAGAGAAGTAATCAGGAAATAACGTAAGCACGTAAGTGCCGGGCAAAAGGCCGCGACAGGACTACAGTATCTGGCGAGGCTGCTCTTCTCTGCTGCTCTCGGGTAAGCGGCAGGCGTCAAAACGCAAAGTGGGGAGCAGCCTCCGCCAGAACACCGCTGTTCCGCAAAAGGTAGATTAGTATACAAATAGCAGATAGGTCAGTACTAAACTCTAGATAAATGCACTCTCGATGAGTACACCATCTTGGCAGCGCACAGCCAACGATGTTCTTGTGCATACAGTTCTTGGTATAATCCTTCGCCATTGCACGCATGTGTACTCAGTGTAGCCGGTTGTAGTGCAGCCGCAAGCTGCACTGCCACGCACATGAGTGTCCTTGGGGTGTGTCTTGCAGACACTGACAGTGGACGGTGGCTCGTAGACGGGGACACCGGACACTGGCAGACTGCATTGCACTGGCGCTCGACACGCAGGTAAGTTCACAGCTCACACTCAAATCGTTACGTAATCGGATTTGCTCCTGTTCAGTTGCGTACTTTCTTGTATTTTTTTGCGCGAATGCATGTGGTTTTGGGAATTGGCCCAATCAAATGACCGCCTCAAAGGCAACCCGTTTACCGTAAACCTGGTAGAGTTTTAAAATAGTATTGTAGCGCAAAAACGACCTAATTCTGGCCACATTTTTGAAATCTACGCCCGATTTTACCCCTTGTATCTAATTGTTGCTAGAGGATTTGGGCTGTTAAATCTTCATAGCAGATGGCTACATTCATAGTAGATGGCTACATTCTGGTCTAGGCAGAGAATAAAATCAAGGGTACAATAATAATCTCTCGATTTTTAGATACACGCTGCGGGTGTCTCTCTGCTTTTAACATCGCTTAAACCTACGTAGTCAAGATGGCAAACCAAGACCAGCGCTTTCTAACAATACAACACGGGTTACTTAACCCGCCTGGAGTGTCTCCACGCCTCGCACATCCAGCGTCCGTAGCCGCCATGGCAGGTGCAGCGCAACGAAGGAGAATCTCCACGCGGTCCACACCTCTTCCACTTTGGTCCAACCCACATACACGCGAGCTCTGCTTCGACGTCTATTTCCATCTCCCCGGTCGCTCAACACTCGGAAGACTCTCGGTCCACCGTTCGCAGTCTCTAACCTGCATGCGGGCAGCACTACAACGTCACTTCGGAGTTCCATTCGAGTATCAACAACTCTTTCTCCACGATGAACTACTCGAAGGCGACGACGACTTAATCGACTACGGGTTACAAGATAAAAGCGTCGTAAGCGTGCGAATATCTCCGCGTTTCCGTCGTATTGGCGACGTCTTCTCTACTATCCGAACTATCCGCTTTCCTAGCCCCATATCAAGACTAGAAGACTTCCAGATCGTTGAGATCCCAGCTAAACTACCACCTTTGCGCATCGTATTGCAGCGAATCTTCCATGTCGTCTCCTACCTCACACTTCTCGACCGCAAGCAGGAGCAACGAACCCATCGTCGTGTATGGCGCACCAACGTTACGTTCTGGGACAGAGAGACGGTCTCCGTACCGTTAACCCTCGACGATAAGAGACCGTCTTCTTACGTTCTTCAAACGAGCAGCACTGATCACGTGTCGTCTCTCTTAGCTCTAGCTAAAGCTCACGGAGTTCAGGCTCGTCTCCATCGTCCTACAAGTCATCGTTCGTCCGGAGATCTCCGCAACTTAAAAAATGGTTTGCTAGTCGCAGATATTTCTCCGACGCTCAACTACCCGACTCAGTTTTCCAAGAACTCGCACGTACGAGCACCTACCTACGTGTCCGATCTGGAGGCTTTGTGTTCCGTCAGGGAGAAACCGGCGACTGCTTCTACGTTCTCATAACTGGTTGTGTGTCTCTAGCAGCCTACAGTACAGGCTTCTTCCGCACACTCACGCCAGGTTCGTGTTTCGGAGAGATCAGTCTCATTGAGCCTCAAGGTCTACGGACTGCGACTGCCTGTGCTACCTTCTGTACGACGTGGACGGAGCTGGCTGTGGTGTCTGGAGATCTCTATCGACGAGCCATTAAACCATACAAGCAAGTAGTCTTACGAGCCACGGAGAAGGCTATCGCGTCGATCCCACGACTACACGCTCTACCGCCCCACATCGTCACGCATCTCGCATACGCTGCCAAGTCGCTTGCAGCACGAGAAGGTCGACCGATTATCTGTCGTGGAGAGGAGATCAGTGTGCTGGTTGTACTGATCCAAGGCCGTGTCAAAGTCTCCAAGCCGAACGACAAGCCGATCGTCGCTGTAGTCCAAGCCCCAGCGGTCTTCGGACAAGAAGGAGCACTCGCCACGACAGCGTCACTCGCTCCATGGGATGTCGTCGCACTGGAAACTTGTGCCATGCTCTGTATCCGTAAAGACACGGTAGCGTCCTTCCTCTCGCCCCTACAAGACGTCGTACGAGCACTCATGAGCGAACACTCGCAGAGACTTCGAGACTTCACACAACGCTTCACAGACGCTGCTCCTGTACACTCTAAAGACCAAAAGAGTCTTGTCTTCCCACGTGAAGAGATCATGCCACAACCCCCCAACTCACGGCTACACGAGCTTGCAAGACCAGCCACCAGCGATCGGAGACAGACAAAACACGTCTCTCCTCGTAAACGCCCGACCACAAGAGCCTCGCCGTCGTGTTCCCAAGTCCAAGCGCAGTACGTGAGTCGCGTGTTGCCTTTCAGCGGGATCATCGACCTGCCGGACCAACTGCGCTGTGCTTCACTCGACCAGAAAGACGAAGACACGAGAGTCACGACGTTGCTGAATGGGCTGCGTCGACTGCCTCCTCAAGATGTCCACCTGCTGCCTGTCTGTCCCAGCTCTCCGACCGACAGGACACGTCACTACCGCTTTGCCGCCTTCCAACCCAATACCTGAGTCCGCCCAAACAACTCAACAACTCGAACTCGAGAGCAGCGAATCAAGAGACAAGCGAGCTTCTCCTTGATCGATGTTTCTCCCTTACGCCTCGTCGCGACGGATGTAGAACAACACGTACGCTTTGGCCGACACTGCGTCTTGAGCTGTCGTGGCACTGGTGTGGCTGTCGTTGAAGTCAAACCAGCGTCTATTCACGGGGTTCTTGGCCACTGCCGTGTAGTGTCCGCCTCCTAGACCCCCCATGTGCTCCGAGACAGCGTAGAGATCGTAAATGCGTGTTGACCCGCTGTCTGGGCCGACCACAAACTCCGCCAGATCCAACTCCTCCACTGGAAACTCGACCAGCGTCGAAATCTTGTCGCGATGCATGTAGAACGAGTTCTGCGCGTACCGGAAGCGCTTGAGGTGGAAGATCAGCACCTTGGGCAGCGAGAACAGGTCGAACTTCTTGAACGCACGCACGTGGCTCTTGCACTTGGGACAGTACCACGCATCCGCTTGTCCGAGCTGCTCGCGCTCCGTAAACTTGGCCAGGCAGTCGAACAGCGTCAGACGCGCTGGTTTCGACGAGATCTCCAGACTTTTCATCGACTCGTGGAGCTCCACTCGCTTGGCCGACGTCTCGTCGTAGCCCTGTTGGTATCTGTTAAGTGGAATGGTTAGAAACAAGTCGATAAGGAGCACACAAGAGCACAGAATATAGACGTACCCATTGCGTTTCCACTCGAGAGTGAAGCTGAACGGTCTGTTCGAGTTGCCAGACACGTCCACAGGCTCGTTGTCGCGTGGGAGATCGCTGAGAAACGTCGTTGCTCCGTTCGGTTCCGTCACATGAAGACGATAGGGCAGTCGCTGGTCCTGCCGACATCCGAAACTCGCGTCGGACTCCTTGTCTGCTTCTCCTGTAGCCACAAGGCGATGTACCACTCGCCACACCTTCTCGTGGATCTCTGCTTTCGTCCACGTCGTGTCGATGGACACCAGAAGCGGCGTATTGAACAGCTCCACCTCCACGCGACGTTGCTTTGGCCCATACTCTTCCTCCACCAACATGTCGTAGCCATCAGAAGTCGCACGTCCATCCACAGGCGACGCCACGGGCGCTTGATGCAGTAACTCGACCAGATGCATCTGCTTACGTTCCGATTCGGATTCCAGCGTGCCTAACCTTCTCGGACCAGCAGGACGGATCGTAGGAGACGAGAACGAGTACTCTGTCACTGGCAGCTCCAGCTCGTACGCATGAAGAACGTCTTCGCGCACGCGTTCGACGGAAAACTTGTCTGAATAAGCCTTGATGATACGATGGTTCCATACCTCCACGAAAAAGAGCCGGGAGATAGGGACCTCCGACAATTGACTGAGTTTCTCCTTGGCATCTTGTAAGCTACAAGCGTCTTTGGGTAGATGTAAGGCGTACTTCATCGGGATGTCTCCATTGGCCCAGAACAGCTGCACCTGAACCCCCACCGTCTCGTTGTTCGGGATGGGTACAGAGAGACTCATGTACGGGTCAAACGTGACCGATTCGTGGCCACAATCAGCGTCTGAACACGTCACGTGGCTGCGTAATTGGCCCATAAAGTTGTCCACAATGACACTGTCGTTACGTCGCAGGAACTGCTGCCATTCTTCTCGAGCCACGTCGGCGTCACTGCGGCCATTACGCTCCACCGGTTTCGTGTACGGTTTGGCCTTGACGCGATTGAGGTCTTCGTGGAGCCCATCGAGCAGGAAATTCATCAGTTCCTGGCTGTCTTGTTGCTGGTATCCTGCAAACTGCGGCGCATATTGTCCAATCACCGACTTGAGCTTCGTGGGCGTCACCACCTTGAATTCATTGCTCCACATCTTCCGTAACAGACTCGCAAAGTCCACCGCCATGATGCCTTTCATCCCTAACGGATTATCTCGGTTGATCTCCTTCGTAAAGCACAGCGTACCCGTCTCTGGGTCTTTCTTCAAAAAATATTCTCGCAATGGCGCCGTGTTGATCAAGCACTGCAGCATACTGTTCATAAAGCATGTGTTGCCCAGATTGGAGAGACCCACGACGCCCTCAAACTCCGGTCGACCACGTCCTGCTTCAAAGTCCCGCCCATATCTGTAAGAAGACGCCGGAGAGTGCGTGGAGACGGGCGATGCGACGACAGTGGACGCGTTCACGGCCTTGTGGGTGCCTATCGGGCACAGCAACTCATCTTGCGCATCCATCCAGCGCTTATTGCCCCCCACATCCAGCTCGACCCGAAGAGAGTCGTCCATCTCGATCTTCTGGACGTCCGTGACGCGCGCTACACGCCACTCTGGGAAGCTTTTGCCACTCACGACTCTACCCACAAGGATCTCGTCATTCAGCTGGAAATTTCGCCAATTCCGGACTTTTGTGTGCAGTGGAGCGAGGCGCGTCGACGTACGGTTGACCCACTCGTCCCACTTGGCTGTCCAGCCGCGATAATGCACCTTCACCTGCGTCTCCGTCAGGTCCACCACACGAGACTCGTACCATTTATTGTCGGTATCCAGCACGTCGATCAGCTGGTCTTTCTGCAGCCTAAACCGCCACGCTTCAGCCTGAATCTCACTGTAGAACTTGCCGTGTCTCCAATCTCTTGATTCCGCCTCGAATGGAGCGCTAAACCTTCCTTCCACGAGCAAATGGTGCAGTTTCTCCTTGCCAGGCTTGTAATCGCGTTGTTCCAGCTGCAATTCGCCCACGGTAGTGCTCTCCACGAGGATATCTGGGTCGTTAGAGCTCGTAAAGCCATTTGTCGGGCGCTCCTCCTTCACCACGGCGTCTCTGAGTGGCGTCCACGACGACTCCTCATCCATCCTGTAACAAACTTGCACTGCGTCCATCAGGTTCTCTTCGGTAACATCTGGGAACATTTCACTAAGTTGCGACTCAGCTGCCACCTTCCAGATCTTCAGTTGCAGCTCCTTGGGTGAGCATTTCTCGCTTGCTGTGAGTATTAAAGGCTTCTGCTCGGCGTCTATCAGCTCCACAGGCCCTTCCAGACCCGTACGCCACCCCAGCACCTAATATAGTAAGTAGCTTGAGTATGCGACCATTATTTGCCCTCATATAGTAGATAATTACCTCGAAAATGACGGGATTGACCTCCACAATCCGATTTTTGGCAGGTCCACGGGTTATTACAGGTCTGGAGATCTCCCAGTCGAAGCTGAAGCGATCGGACAGTTGATTCCACACTCTCTGACTCACGAGGCGGTAGTCCCTGTCCTCTACCTGGGTATAGCGACAGTAACGGCGTTAAAACGATGTATCTCGGGCTCTAGAGCTGCGTTGTGCCCCGTACCAGCATGGGTTTAAGCACCGCCACCTCACGCTTACGGCTACTGAGCTCCAACTCCAGTAACGGGGCGTTCTGGACCCGTAGATCGCTGTTTCTGCGCGGTACGGCGTCGTCCGAGTCGTCCGCGTCATCGTCCGTATCGTCGCTAGGAGACGCGCCCAGCACGTTCGTCCACCACGTGGAGGACACTAGGAACCAGTCGTCGCCCTCCTGGAGCTGATCCTCGCGCAGCTGCCGCTCCAGCTCCGCCGCCAGCTTCTCCATCTGTTTAATTGGCGTCATGGGTCGGGGTTCTGTCTACCCGGTAGACTCTACCGGTATATGCTCTGAGGAAACCGACGCACGTTCGGCATGCGAGTTTTAGCCAATGAAATGAAGGAATGAGCTTCTTTTTACTGACAATTTGTTGTGGTCCACAGCACCACTTTCCGTTTTTCTGTTTTCACATCTCTCCAGCACTTTCCATAAAATAAAAAATGAGGGTCCTGTAGCCAATACTATACCGGCGTTAGCCGCAAAAAAATGATTGTTTCTGTGAAACCTCGTAGTTGAGTAATTGTCGTGAAAAGTCATTTTACTTCTCTCACTTCGTGAACACAAATATGTTGCTAGCTACTTAGCCCATGCTTCCCACTTTTTAGAAAAATACTGGCTAAAAGGACGAGTAACACCAAGAGCAGAACTTGTAAGGACTCGTTTTCAAAACTGTCGCAGGCTCACAGCGAAAATGGCTATTTCTACAAAGGAATGTACAATCGCCGCTTGGCAAAAAAAGACTACCACCCGTCTAAAACAAATCAAATATGCTTCGGCGAACAAGTTTATGCGAAACACTTGAGATAAACCAAATCCAAGTTTTGGAGCACTCGCTACAAGCAGCAAGGGATAACAGCGCTCTTACGGTGGTGGAACAGCCTGTGACGATGCAACCGGAGCCTAATCCACGTGACAGCTACGACAACAAAGACTGGAAAAGCTGTGGCAACATTCGTAGACAGAATCGTCGAAATCTCCGGAACCAGTGATCTCTTCAATTTTCTCCAACAACGTTTGCCATTCTGCCTGCGCCTTCGAGACAAAACAGCTGCTGACGAAAACTTTATCCGAGACCCCCCCCCCCCGCTCGCTTCGATGTGATGACTTATCGGTGCTCGATTATTCCTTGGCAACCACAGTTGAAAAAATTACAAACTCGTGTACCTTTTTTCTTGGATGTTGGTATGATTCAAGGTGACAAACCGTACTTAAAAGTCGCTACGAAACCAGATTGGGATCCATCGAACTGACAGGAACAACATTCGCGGGTCTGGTTACTATCAAACCCCGTGATTGCGTTGACAACGAAGTATAATAGAGGCAAAAAGACATCTACAGAGCTTTGATGAAGTCAAGATGACACATGCCCGTACGTCTTCAAGGAGTACAAATCTCGAGATGAATCGCTTTGGACCCCGCAAGATTGTGATAGATATGTATCGGGTGGGTTGATCGGCTTCCTCAAGACATGCTCGAGGTGTACAAGTGGCTTCATGGCATTTTTGGGGTATTGAAGTATTGGCATAGGAGAGGCTACTGTCATGGTGCTATTCGCTAAAGGAACTTGGTTAGGTTGCATCGGTGGGTGCCCGTTGATACGTATACATCACGAAAATCGAAATTGTTTATCAAGAAGGAAGACGCACCGTGCAGCTGCAGGATTGATATCACCTGCATTTTTGAAGATGCGTACTTCGATTTCCATATTCTCGTTAGCTCCACCTCTCGATTTGATGCTACTGGTAACTACTGAACGTAAGAACCACATTATCGTAGACGCGACGTACCAGGTCTTTTTCCAGCATTATGTGGCGCGCCGCAAAGGCTTCTGTATGACGCACGGCGGACGTCAGCAGTGCAAAATTTGATGTCGGTGGTAAGTGCGCGCACGGCTGCGGCTTCTGTATCTCACACGGCGGCGGTAAACGCTGCTCCTCTAAGGTCTGCTACAAGGAGAGAGTCGCTACTCGACTCACAGAAGAAAGTCGAGACGGGCGGCTAACAGCATCCAATAATATGTTGTAACGTGGAATACAACGTTGTGCGCGATGACAACCTGTACGGTCATATACTGAACGGTAATCGAGTCAAGACCTACAAAGCCTCTCTCAGAGGTAACCTCACAAAAAACGAGAAGTAGGAAAAGATGTAGCTGCGATATCTGTCAATTCGTGCCGTGAAAGTTCTATTGCGAATTTCGTTCGAGCATTATTGAAACAATTCTTCGTGGAACCTCGGCGAGATCAAAGCGATTTGCAGAAAGTTCGAATGCGACTCTAAGCAGCTTTACTGAACGGGCTGGCTCTGCGCTCACGTGTTGGTATATCGACATCTCGTAGACCCATTAGCCATACAGGTCATGCTACGAAATGCTTTTCAACAGCCGATACACCAGAGATCTATTGTGCAGCGGGGCTGCCGTAGCTTTAGCGTCAGAGGAAGACGTTCGACTCAAAGAGTCAATAAAATTAAGTTCCTTATTCAAAGGACACTTACAGCCCAAGACCAGGGCTCGAAGTTAATACCTTAACTTTTATGCCTCAAAACCAGAAGTGTTTTACTTACTATTATTGCGGCCAAGCCGCCTAAGGATGAATATGATTAGCTATCGGACCATACTTAATTTTTGTATGTCCTCTGGGCACCTATAAATGGCCAATCACATCATTTCTACGCATTTCAACCAATGGCCGAAGCTTCTCTCAACATTTTTGTCCAATAATCTCGCCTAGGGTTAGGTGAGTCCTCTAAGCCATTCGATCGGACGTATTGAGTCCGATCGCAGCTCAAAATATGTATATGCCAATGCAAATAGTAGGTCAGACACGTACCACTCCCATATTTGCACAGCATCGGACGGAAGCGATGGGCCTGGACGAGCTCCAGCCTGGCAACACTTTGAGGGCCAAGGCTACAGCGTTATCTGCCTTCAAGAAATTTCTGAAGGCAGAGGGCGTTGCAGAGGAGTACGTAAGAAAATGCATTGAGCGCGATGTCAGTGGAAGATGTTTTGTATCTGTAATGGATAAGTTTGGAATGCATCTTGCATTTAGTAAAGGCAAAAAGGGCAAACCTTTAGCTAGAAATACTGCCATGCAGTACTATCGGCAAGCCAAGCTTTGGCTGCTTGACCAGTTTCCCCAGCATCGTGCGTCTTTAGAGACCCGATTGCTTAAAATGGGGAAAATGCTTGACAGCTTCTGTTTGAAGCGCGAGGGTGGTGGTTTCGTTAACAAAGCACCTCCATGTACGATTCCGATTTAAAACGAATGGTTGTATATTTGTATACCAATGCTTCCTGTGATACTGACTACCAAGATGCTGCTCTGCTTTGTCTTCTTTGGTACCTCTTCGGCCGCGCGTCGGACTTGTCGATGCTGCGGAAGCGGAACGTCAGCGTCGACGCGGGCGGCGTACTCTTCTTGCGTCTGATCAGGGTGAAGACGAGCGAGGAGCAGGGGCTCTCGCTTTTCCCGGACGAGGAGTTCCTCACGTGTCCGTTACTGGCCTTGGCTCTTGCCTTGATTGTCCAGCGAGCGCCCTCGGGTGACTTGGTCGGCAACCTTCCCCGCCAAGAATCCTTGACAACGGCCACGGTCTCCGACGATGTATCGCTCGTCGAGCTCCTGAATTCCCCCGCCGCGCCATCGACACTCTCTGTCCCAGCCACCAAAGGAACGCCGTCGACGCCGACGGTGTACTCGCACGTCAACCGCGTCTTGGAGCGGATCGCCCCAGCTGCTGGCGTCACGAAGGCACTCAGTTCGCACTCGTTTCGCCGCGGGGGAGCTCAACACGCGAACGGCTCTGAGGGATTGACGGACCGCTGGATCTTCGACCGAGGTTCCTAGAACATGAGCACAACGAACAAGGGTTTCAACTACATTTTCAACACGAGCAAGGAGGGCCACAAGGTAGCCAAAGTCCTCGCAGGATACGAACCGAAGACGAAGGTGAAACTCCAGGACCTCAGCAGCTTCAACTCCCAAACGCTTGAGCAGATCAAGCGCGTACAGGACGTGATGTTCATGTCCTGCAGCAACCTCGCAACCTCCAGCTTTAACGTCAACAAGCAGGTCGTGGACATCCTGACTGCGGCCGTCTTCCGATACTTCCCGCTGTTGAAGGAGCTGAGCCACAGCAGTCCAGCCGTCACGCGGGTCGAAGGTGCTGTGCGAAGCGGTGGAAGCACGCTGGCGGATCTTCTTGCTTGGTCTACGCATCTCTCGCTAGCAGCCGAACCCTGTAACAACAAGCAAACTCCGGAGAACGACACTACCCACCAAGCACAGCAAACGAAGGAGCAGAAGATCATCGATCAACAAGCTTCTGTGATTAAGCACTTAATCGACATGTCAAAGCGGCAAGACGAGCGGGTGGACGCTCTGGAGGCCAAGCTGAACAACGATCCTGTCCTGACCATTAAGCGCAACAAGCCAAGTGAAAAAGTGGGCGAGCAAGAATTCAGCACACCAAAGAAGAAGCAGCGCAGGAGTGGGGCAACTCACCTTCACGCCACTTGATTTGCTTGGTATGCCCATGAGCCACGATGGCACGCGAGCGAGCCCAAGCGACAGCGCTCGAACGCGAAGCTGCTGGTTGCGTACATGAAGGTGTTCTTGGCCGACGGATTTGGGCTGGATCCAAGCGCTGTCAGCTACCGCGACGACGTCCTTGTCCTCGGTTTGCGCGCGGAGAAAGAAGCTCTCTCCTTCCTGGCTCAGCATAAGATCGCGTCGCGCGGGTCCAGTTCCGTCCTCAAGCATCTCCAGGCACTGCACAAGGCTGGCGCACTCAACCGCCAAATAGAGCGCCACCAGCGTCTGCTCCAGTCGGCAGCTATCCAAGAGTCTGCACCCGGCTACACACAAGATGTCGTTGAGTAAGTTGGTTAGATCCATCACTAGCACAGCAAACAATACACGTTAGTCAACCTTTGAACAACGCAAAACAACACGTATTATTTGTCAGACAATCAGAACAAAGAGTAGGGACAAACCGCACTGCAGCAGGGGGGGGCACGAGCGCGGGCAGCAGCATGAGCAGCAGGCGCGGCACAAACACGGGGTCAGCAGCGTGGGCAACAGGCGCGGCACGAGAACGGCTGCAGCAGCGCGGGCAGCAGGCGCAGCACGGGTGTGGAACAACCTCCACCCCCAGCAGACGCGAGGAGCGATGAACCCAGCCGGAGTTGAACCGGTGTCCAGGACGGATCCAGCGCTCTAACCCTAGAGCTTCTGGGTCCGATGAACGGGGGCGGAGGCTTGCCAGGTACGGAGTGAAAAAGATCGAATGAGCGAAGAAGGCTGTTGTCGGCACGACCCTTCAGCTTGTGGCCATCCACTGGCCGCGTGTCTTTCCACCTTGTATGTGGCAGCATCTCATTGGTGGATTATTAGCCAATAGCGGCAAGCATCAATGGCTGGCTGAAAAGCGAATGCTTTCAAAAGTGGACCCCGCCGCTGGCTCATTGTTAAATTTACCGGCTCGAGAGCGCATGGCTCTCGGTCAATAATTGCATGTTTTCGTTTTTCTCGTTTTTCTCAGCCTACAGGCCGTTTCAGAGCCTGTGACTGCGCCTATCAACAGGGCCCTTTTCATCGTTTTTCAGGTTGCAAAGCATCCACACCTTCCCAACCTATCTCCCCTAATCACTTTAGTACTACACACCAATGTATCCATCCCATCATGTACCACTCGCTTGGTACAGGTCCTACAGGTCCGAGGGTCCGATATTTTTTGGTATGGGTACATGTATCTCTTTAACTATCTAGCATAGTTAAACCTAATCAAATGCATAACGTGTGGCTTTCAGCCAACGTAGTGAGAGACCTTGTTAGCTCTCCAACTTATTTACTGAGAGTATGTTAACTCTCCGGGTACTCCGTACCCCTGTGTGCTCCACACCATGTAGCTCCGTTACACTCTCCCTCACTAAGATGAGAACATTCTGTCCTCGAAACTTTCCTCAGCGAGGTCAAGTCTTGTCAAGACGACGGAGGTCACTAGACCTCACCTCTGCGTTCTGCGGCTCCACGAGCTCACAAACGCGTTCGCATCCTTGATGCCTGGCACTTCCACTCCGGCCCACGGCCCAACGTCTCAAGCGCGTCGCACCGCCCCTGCCCCGTCGGTTCCAGACCCTCAACTGCGCTCCGCAACTGCTCCAAGAGTATCTTCGTCTCTTTCCGTGGCAGAGTACCACCAAGCGTATTGCCGTCGACACGGTCAACGCTCCATGAGCCGTCAACAAGAAGAGAGCAAAGCTCAAAGCTCGTCAGAGCCGCGGGCGCCGCCCAAAGGGAACGATGTTCTGTTCTCGGAACTTGAAGAAGGCGAAGTCGACTACGACGAGCCCATGGGTAGTGAGGTCTACTCCAACCCAACCTCTCCGAGGTCGCACACTGGTGTCGCGCCTTCTCCAGCTTCCTCTGTGCTGTCTAGCCGCTCGGCGGCGCGATCTCAAACAAGAAGAGACCCACGGACACCGCATCCGTTCTCTGAACGTTACAATCCGATTCGCGCGCTGCGCGATGCGCCACCACTATCGTCGCGGTATGACGAGGAAGATCGATACGATCACAACGTCATTACGAATGACCTGGACTAGGTCCAAGGCCGTCAGATGTCCAATGAGCAGCGCTCGCAGTCGTTCCGACCTGTGATCCGACCATTTGTTCTAACGTCACGCCGTGACTACGGCTTCCAGCCGCGGAACCCTGCCGAAGCGGCCCGCCTCGCGGCGCAGCAACTGCTGAACACGTACACATATGGGCCTGCGGCCTCAACTGCTGACGAGCAAGTGCAGCGGCACCGGCTCCGAGAGCGATATCTGACTCCACAAGTCACAACTCCTCAGGAGTATCAGGCGCGCCTGCAAATGCAGCTCAACCGCCAACCAGTTCCCTCTATGCAAACCATTCCGGTTGTTCTCAACCCTGGGGAATCCCAGCGTGCTTATGAAGCACAATTTCGAAGCTGGGTGGAGAGAGCTCGACGGCTCCCCTCCTATAATGCTCTTCGAGCAAGTTTCTCTGAAACTGATATCCGTCTT
The DNA here is from genome assembly GCA_011320135.1 of Phytophthora betacei. NCBI lineage: Eukaryota > Oomycota > Peronosporomycetes > Peronosporales > Peronosporaceae > Phytophthora > Phytophthora betacei. The sequence continues at coordinate 583,608 of JAANHX010000431.1, forward strand.
GAGAGACGTTTGCGCCTAGACTTCGCTAAGTCGAAAGCACGCCGACAAACACTGGGACCCCGTCCCCATCACCACAAGGCGTCAGTACCTCTCGCTAATGCTGCGAGTGCCGCTCATTCCTATGAGCCGGCTGCTACAGCCACTGGTCGGAGCTTGAGCTCAGCCACCGACCTGGCATCCCCGCGTTCTAGCGGCGGGAAGCGCTCGGTGCCTGACGACGCGGCCGTACGCCGTAGCGGCGGGGCAGTGGGTGTGCCCGATCAAAAGCGTCGACGACGTCAGGGCAGTCCTGCCGGAGGACAGCCTCAAACTCCCAAGCGTTTTGTAAGTGAGGATAACCCCTCTATTGCACATGGTACTGCGTACGACCCTGGCGCCTGTGCCTCGCCACCAGGCGTTCCACATGGAAGTGAAGCTCGCCGTGTTCGTCGAACAGAGAAGGAGGAGGCCGAGCCTCAGCTGGACTCTCGCATTGCGAGTCGCAGCGACATGTTCACGCTGGAGCAGCGTGTGGGATCTCTGAACCAGTTTCTTCATGATACGACTGACTCTTTGAGTCGCCTTGCAGACGGGCTCGATGAGGCGAACCACCGTGTGGATTGGTTTGAACAACCACAGTCGGTTCAGAACCGAGTCGCGGACCTTGAGCGTCAAGTCGCTCAGCTGCAAGGTCAGATCGACTTGCTGTTGCGTCTTGTGGCCAAGCCACCTGCTAGCGTTCAGCCTGCCGTGGCTTGGCCTCCCGCCGTTGCGCAGTCTGTCGTGGCCCAGCCACTGTTGGCGCGAACACCTCCGTGCTCACCTGAGCAGGGTCCTCATACGACTTGAGTAAGCCAACGTAGAAGACTGAATGCGTGCGCATCTTCTTCGGAAGGCTAAGCGTATACGCTAGACCCTTCTTGGCCACGACCTTGAATGGTCCTATGAACCGTGGTCTCAATTTTGGCTTAAAGACTGCAGACACTGCATGAGTACGTATGTTTTTTGCATTTAATAAAACTTGGTCTCCGACCTCAAACCTTTCTTCATTTCGTCTGCCCTTGGCATCTGCATGTTCTTTTTGCATGTCTTGGCTTTCAGCCATAGCGTCGCGTACTCGACGCATAACGCTCAGTCTTAAAGAGACAAAGTCATTGACTTGCTTGCGAGCCGCAACAGGGCTGACATCAGCTAACCGCTCGGCTATCCCTCCCCCATCGAGCCCTGAGCCACTGCGTGGCGGCGTCAGTGGGACGCGAGGGTTCACCAAGCCGTTCACATAGAACGGAGTGTAGCCTGTCGAGGCGTGCACTGCATTATTTAATGCGAACTCAACGAGTGGGAGCATCTGGCTCCAGCGTTTTGGCGCCTCAGCGCATACGCTTCGGAGGATATCCTCCATAACGCGATTCATGCGTTCGGTTTGACCGTTGTCTGCGGATGATCCGCTGTGGACAAGTCCAAACGAGTGCCGATCACTCTGAAAAGGGACGTCCAGAGCTTTGCGGTGAAGCGCGGGTCTCGATCCGAGACAATTGCCCCAGGCAAGCCATGTTGGCGAAAGACTCGGTCTAAAAACAGTAAAGCTGTACCTTCACCATCAATGGTGTCCGGCACCGCCGCCAAATGAGCCATCTTGTTCAATCGGTCTACAAAGACCACAATATCCGTGTTTCCTGCCTTATCCTTGGGAAGGCCAAGCACAAAGTCCATACTCATGGACTGCTAACATCCCTTGGGGACAGGCAAACTCGCCAATGGCGCTGCCGTGCTCGGCGCGGACTTCGTCCGTTGACACGTCTCACACGTGCATACATAGGTGCCGACCCCCTTATACATATTGGGCCACCAGTACATCGTGCTCACCGAACCATAGGTCTTCTCCCGACCTAAGTGCCCACCCACGGGCGTAATATGAACCCCATAGATGATTCGATACTTGAGATCCTCATCATGAGGAACGACTACACGAAGGTAATCCTCAGAGTCGGTGCTGTAGTATAGTACAGTAGGCCACCATCGAGCTAGTATCGATGCAGCCTCGCGCGTAAGCTCCCAGACAAATCCTTGACAGAGTCTTTAAACTCTTCGCTCCCAAGAGCCCGTAGCAGCGCTACGCACATGTCGTATTGTGCATACGCTCCGCGTATCAAGTCAGGCACTGACGACGTCACTGTCGTGACATGAGCTAACTCGTAGTTCGGCCTGCGCGAGAGCGCATCGGCCACTACATTAAGCCGCCCCGGCTTGTACTTCACCTCGAAGTTATACTCGGCAAAGAAGGAAAGCCATCTTGCCATTCTCTGAGAGAGATGAGGCGACTGTGTCGCAGTGCGTTACGACGCATGATCAGTAAAGATCACAAAAGGCTTAGAGCCTAGCAGGTGTACCCTGAATTTGACTATAGCATACTTCATTGTAAGTAGCGCTTTGTCATGCACTGGATAGCTCTTCTCTGTAGCTTTGAGTGGGCGAGACTCAAACGCAATCACGCGCTCACGCCCTTTGGCGTCTGCTTTTAGCAAAGCACAACCGATTGCGAAATCGGAGGCGTCACAGACGACGCTTAACGGACTATCCGGGTCCGGTAGCGCAAGGATCGGAGCCTGGAGGAGGCCCTCCTTCACATCCTCAAAGGCTCCGTCGTGCTCGACGATCCAGCACCATGATGCGTCCTTCTTAAGGAGATCTGATAATGACCGAGCCATCTCCGAGTAGTTCGCGCTGTACTTGTGCAAGTAATTGGCTAAGCCTAGCCACTTGCGTAAGTCTTTTTGGCTCTTGGAAACCGACCAGTCCACGATGGCCTTGACTTTGGCAGGATTTTCCCGTAAGCCACGCTTCCCAATGAAGCACCCGAGGAAAGGTATCTCCTCCGCGCCAAAGACGCACTTGTCCAAGTTGGCATACAACTTATTAGTGTGTATGCACTCGAGCACCGCTCGCAGGTGGTCAATGAGCTTATCCACGTCTGACGTTCCGTCTATGGACGAATATATCGTCAACGCACGTCTGAGCGGGCGCCCGGTGGGGGCTAAACAACTGCTTCACAAGACGATTGAACGTTGCTGGTGCGTTCGACAGCCACTGGGGCATGACCAGCCACTCCCAGAGCATACCGCTCGGGGCACTTGTCGCTGCCAGCGGAATGTCGCTCGCTCGCATGAGCAATTGGTAGTAACCATCGACCAAGTCGAGCGCGCTATACAACGTACAGCCTACCATGTTGTTCTGCAGAACATCCTTGCGAGGAATCGGCGTTTGCGCCGGGATAGTGGCCGCATTTAGCTTGTTAAAAGCATGAACAATGCACCACTTGCCGCTCGGCTTTCAGACACAGAACGTGGGTGTCGAGTGCGGAGACTTACTCTCACGTACCATCCCTGTCTCGTGCTTCGCACGGAAGAATGCGTCAATGACGTCACACTGCTCTCTCGACAAAGGCCATTGCCTTGTGACGCGGTATTTGGTTTCAGGAACCAGGGAAATCTCATGGCACACGCCTCGATCCGGAGGCAGGCCCGTCGGTGGGTCTTTCGAGACAACGTCTCCACACTCCTCTACCACCGGGTAGAATGGATCCGAAGGATCTTTGAGGATCGCCGATCCACTTCTGGCGCTTAGCGCCTTCTTGGTGTCCTCTAGGACCACGTCGTCCACGACGGATGAGGAGTTCAACTCCTCCTCAGGTCCCACCAGGACCACCTCGGCTAGCTCGCCTGCCTTTAAGGCTTTGCCAAATCGGCAATGGACATCTCGTCCAGCTCTAGCAGAGCATCTGCAGCGGGCGGAGTGTCAAGGCTGATGTCGCCTTCTACCTCCCCCGTCACTCCGTTCACGAGTGTGTACAGCAATCACGTGGAGCATCACCGCTCGTCACGTTAGACACATGGTCCGACGTCGAAGACATCACAGACGCCCTGCATCTTCTTCTCCTCTCCCTCCGCGACCGAGCCCGGCCGGGTGAGGGCGGTGTGGCGACATCTCCGTCACCACCACCAGGTGCAGCAGCACCATCACTCCTCGAAGAGGATACAGTGTCTCGCAAGACACTCGGCTGATAGCCAAGAGGTCCTTGACCTTCACACAGTGAACTAAATGTCACTTCACCTGCACTTCTGGGCCATGCCCATGGTGCCTCGACTCGCAGTCGACCGCGACCCTCGGTCCACGCAGCGGTAGGTCATCGACCAGATTCGTACCACTCAGCAGATTACGCGCCACTCTGCGCTCGTCCTCACCAGGACCCAGCAGTTGGTTGTTGACCTGACCTGCACCGCTCAGCGGATAACGTGCCGTACCACGTACGCCCTCAGGGCAAACAGCAACCTCGTTGCTAGCAATTTCTGGCATACCAATGTCCAGCACTACGGCCGCATCAGCCGCGTGCTCGCGCCAGAAGCACTTCTGCTTCCTAGCAGAGGTGGACTCATGACTCACCAAAGCTCCACTAGGAGCAGGGTGCGACGCACCCAGCGTTTTCGACTTCCAGTCGATCCATGGCTCATGGCGTTCCAGCCATGCCATGCCAAGGATGAGGTCATACCTCCCATCCAGGTCTAAGACCAAACAGCGTTCCACGCTATCGAAGCTCTCAAACTTCACTCCAAGGTCGACGGAGACCTTCGACACAGCTACCGGTGTCATCGTCGCGAGACGGACAGAGATCGTATCTCTCGTTGGCTCTTCCAGTACCTCAGCATAAAGCTGGCTCCCTTCAAGGGTTGATCGACGGGCGTAGTTGCCCGAGGCTCCCGAGTCAATCAAGACCCTCCATGTCTTTGCAAAGCCCTCCACGTTCGCTTGAACGACCAGCAAGTCCGGCTTGCACACTCTCTTCCCGTAAGAGAGCTCTCTTCGGGGCTGAGCTCCGTTGCCCTCTACCTCCTCGGGGCACAAAAGAACTCAGTTCTTCCCCAGTAGGCCGCCCCGCGCCTACTGGGAGTTGCCGTTTCGGCGATGACCCGGAGGGTTGGCTCGCCGGAGTCACGCGCTTCTTGCGCAGAGGGCAATAGACCCTCAAGTGCTTCGTGCTATTGCACACAAAGCATCGGCGGATGCCGGCGCGCTGCTTCTTCGTCTTCAGCATAGCTGCGGTCCATCGGCTCTGGACCGCTCGAAGCGATTGCGCTACTAGCGCTCCAACCAGGTCGAGCCGACCTAAAGTTGTGCTCGGCATTTAATGCCACATCCACCGCCTCTTCGAAAGAGTTGGGGTGTACGCGGAACACTTCCGTTCGAGCTGCGCTCACACGAAGTCCCTCCATGAACACGGTCACGCCGACCAGTTCCGGAAGAGGGTCCGCTGCCATTCCGGCAATAAGAGTTCTCAACTCTTGGACATAGTCCAATAGCTCCTTCCTACCCTGGCGGGTAGCAAGGAACTTCGACTGGATACAGTACGCCAGATTAGGCGGCGCGAACATGCGCGAAAGCTGTTGCTTCAGCTGATCCCAAGTGGGAAATACAGCGCAAACAGACGTGCCGCACGTTAGTGTCCATTCACGAGCGCGGCCTTCGAGCCTGGAGATAGCCAGCGCCACGCGCTGATGCTCAGACCGGAGCAGGGCCGATCCCATAGCCATCTCGACATCACGGGTCCAGAGAAGGAGATTCTCTCCATCCTTCCCCTCGAAGGTTTTTACGCTCACCATGAGCGGTTTCAGTCTCCTAGGCTCTTCACGCGTCATCGACACGGCCGCCGTTGCGGCGCTCATCTTCTCTTTGACGTGCTCCAAGAGCGTGTTCTCGTAGCGGGAGAGAGATTCCAGCCTGGCGGTGACCGCCTCTGGACCTTGGGATGCAAGATGAGCCACGCCCTCCGGGCCAAGCAAGGACATAAGCTTAGTAAGCGCGTCCTGCTGCGCCGGGGGCAAATTTCGCGAACACGGGGTGTTCCATCCTCGCAGAAGGTATAGTCAACCGAGCCAGGAGCGGGATTGACTACAAGTGCTACAAAGTGCAGCGGGGCTGCCGTAGGTTTAGCGTCAGAGGAAGACGTTCCACTCAAAGAGTCACTAATATTCAGTTCCTTATCCAAAATACACATACAGCCCAAGACCAGGGCTCAAAGTTAATAGTTTAGCTTCTCTGCTTCAAAACCAGAAGTGTTTTATTTACTATTATTGCGGCCAAGCCGCCTAAGGGTAAATGTATTTTTTTTAACTGTATAGTATAGTTAAACCTAATCAAATGCATAACGTGTGGCTTTCAGCCAACGTACTGAGATACCTTGTTAGCTCTCCAACTTATGTACTGAGAGTACGCTAACTCTCCAGCATATGTACTGAGATTTTGTTAAGTCTCCGGGTCGTCCGTACCCCTTTGTGTTCCACACCATGTATCCACGTTACATATTGGCTCGAAAGTCATCTGGGGGACCTGGAAAGAAGTCAAGGTGCCTGGGTCGTGACAGACCTCAAAAGTCGAAGTATGCTGGGGCCTCACTGATCAAGCGTTTGGTGGCTAAGCCTGCTAGTGTCATCAACTGGAGCATTCTGATCGCTGGCCTTCCAACTAGCGACGACACCAAAGAAACAGAAGTTAATGACGTTGGAAAATGGAATCACCTTTCATGAGAGGCGGTTAGCGATACTGGGACATCGAATAGGAGGAGTATGAGGATGGCAGCGCTTAGGGGGTTCATGAACTGGAAAGAGTGGTTAACTACTCGTTCCAGATGGGACACAACATTGCACCCAACTAGAAGCACGCAATGATGGAGATCTGTAGCTGCATGTATAATCCATATTTCGATTGTAAACTATTAACAGAAAACTGTACCCCCCCCCCCCCCCCCAGAAAAAAAAATCAGAAAAGCCTTGCGTGGAAACACTCGCCTTGCTAGCTGTATACCATTAAGCCCCTCGTCATACAATTAATTCCTGATTTGCAGACAATATGTCATTAAAAGAATCCGGAATGTCACGACATAGAAAATAGCCAAAACTTAAACAAAAAAAACGCCCTCGTTCGATTTCCTTACAGTGGAGGGGTAGATTTCAAAGAAGATATCACCACCAAAGCAGCGGGGTGTTAATACAGCAAAATCTCGCGTCTGTCACCAGCGTGTGTAGCACTTGTGGATCTTCAAGAGGCCGAGCCTCTTGTGTCCTACAACGCCTTGGCCTTCGACCAAGCTCCGTAGAACCAGGGGGTTATATTAGCCGTACACCATCATTGATAAAGTCACACAGCATGATATAATATCGGTATTATATATCAGATGATACCATGGTAGGCAGAAAAGCAAGAACATTGATCCAACATTACAAATAGACAAATTCCAATTTGGGGTGATGCTGTGGCCGTGGGATATATTAAAGATAGCTCAATCTCAATTTAAATGTAGGCAATTACATTAATAATATCTGGTAGTTTCATTTCCGCAGTGCAGTGTCTGTATGAAGCCGTCCTCTCGTCAGCAACACTAGCGCTCACCTGTCGAGCCAAAGGATAGCTTCACCGACCACAGCACGCCAGAACGACAGGCATGGACACCCAGTGTTCTGACACCGAGCCACCCACTGTAGAATATCATGGGACAACCAACGCTGAAGAGGACGGGATCAGCACGCCATCCCTCGTTACATTTCACATTACAATCGGAGCATGTATACGGCAGTGTGGAACTATATACATATGCTCCCCAACCCAATATCAGATCCACTGCAGCCTCTACTACCCTTCACCCACATCTGCGTAGTGAGCTGTGGTAAAAATAAGAGCCCCGATCCGACTTCAACTGCGTCAAAGAAGTATCTCATGTGACAGAAGACATATATAAACGTTAAGAAACACATGATGGCAGCTCACAAATACCACCGGTCACTGAAGATGTAAGATAAACAAGATTATAGACAGGATCACAGTGTACAACACGGCAACTGGAGCAAATGACTCGGAACCAACGCAAAAAAAGCATCGAACGCTGCTGGATAGAATTGCAGTTAGCGCAGATAAAGTACGGATACTGGTTACGCGATGGCTGTTGACCGCGGGGCTTCCTCCCAGCGTACTAAGCAATACTGAGCTCCTTAACTTGTTCAGGCGTCTATCCAACCAAGAGTAGCTACTTCCGGCACGTGATACCCTCTACATGTTTACGTTTGCCATTCGGACTGCGCGTTCGAGACAAAATAGCTGCTGACGAAAGTTTTGTCCAGGACGCCCCCCCCCCCCTCACCCCCTCACCCCTCGCTTCGATCTGATGACTTATCGGTGCTGATTAATGCTCTCCTCATGACCCATGAAGCTGAAAAAGGTGAAGCCGCTACATGTACCATACATTTGCTGCGACAAAATTCGACATGCTCTTTGCTTGTATCAGTCAGTTCTGTCGAGCAAATGGCTTCAAGCTCAGCCTGCAGTGGAAAGACTCGGTGAGACTGACGATAACGAACCAGATCTCATTGTGTATTGGAACGAGTGTGTCGTTCTCGGTGCCGAAGGAAGCGAGGGGGGTATTATACTTAGTGAGAGCGAGCTGATTGCTAAAATGGGCTGTCTGAGTGCGTTATTCTATGGACAATAGCAAAACATCCTGGACTACGCCACTAGTGGGAGCTGAAAAACATTTTATTCATTCCATCGTGGCACCGACAGTTCTATGCATATCTTTTCGATTCGCGAATATTTCCTGGTAACCACAGTAAAATTTGTATTCAGCCTCGTGTACCTCTTTTATTGGATCCAAGGTAATAACACGTACTTGAACGTCGCTACGAAACCAGATTGGGATCCATCGAGCTGACAGGAACAACATTCGCGGGTCTGGTTACTATTAAACGCCGTAATTGCGCTGACAACGAATGGTATTAGAGGCAAAAAGACATCTACAGAACTTTGATGAAGTCAAGATGACACATGCCCGAAAGCCTTCAAGGGGTACAAATCTCAAGATGAATCGCTTTGGACCCCGCAAGATGTATCGGGTGGGTTTATCGGCTTCCTCAAGACATGCTCGAGGTGTACAAGTGGCTTCATGGCATTTTTGGGGTATTGAAGGATTGGCATAGGCGAGGCTACTGTCATGGTGATATTCGCTGGGAAATCTTGGTTATGTCGCATCGGTGAGACGTCGCGAAAATCGAATTTGTTGATCAAGAAGGAAGACGCACCGTACCGTCGCCAGAAAGAACAGCACTGGATGGGATTGTTGATGGACGAACTTTGTTTGACCAAGTTCCATTGGCAAATGAAACGTTATTTATTCGGGATACCTTTCTCAGATGCCGTAGCGCATGGGCTTTGTAGCCGTCAGGAAAGTGTTGGCAATGATGGATTGTCTGGAGATAAACTGAAGCGATGGTCGTCCAGACGGTCGAGTTTTGCTGTCTACCTTTCACAAAAATGAATGTATCTCTCGCAGTACATCGTAGTGCGGCGTTAGTGAAGGAGGGGTATACACTTTATTGATGAGGTATGCCACTTTTGTCATTTGGCAATGATCTAGTGGTGGTTGTAGCACTTCGTATGCCTAAACTAATGTTTCTGTTCTACACAATTGCATTGTTTTGAATATGAATGATATCATGATCGCTGAAAGCGTTTTTAACGCGGTGACGGTTTCCAAAGGCACCAAGATATCATCTTGGCTCACTAGCTGTGACGCGGAAGATTCCTATAGCTACGTTCTGGACTTCTTGCGCGGTGCGCTGCCTTCATCTCTGTGAAAATCTGGTGCTTCCTTGGACTATTTACATAAAAGTGCTTTTCATGTCAAAACCGTAAAAATGATCTAAGCAATCCAGTTGCGAGCTCTTAAAAGAAATATTTTCCCCGGTGATAGAGCATGAAAATCTCACTCAGATCACGTAACCTTCTTACGAAGATAGAATTTTAGAGGTATTGAAGTGTTTATCTGTGATAACTTGTACATGTATTTTATAACAAAATGACACCGAGCACCTCTCAACTCTAGAGTAGTTTATAGATTTGTAAAGTTCAATAGGTGCAAGTTGCATCGTGCAATTACCAGCCCAATTATCTAGTGTATACCGTTGGATACTTTGATCTGGCAATAAATACGCGAGCACATTGTGCGAGTCGCACTGCAATCACAAGAATGCTATTGGCGGTTTGAAATGCTGTAAGCATCATCTACGCTCAGTGTAAGTTCGGACAACATTCATGTGTACTAATTACTTCGTTTAATAGTATTTTGCAGTGATGTTACGCTTGGTTACCACAAGCAGCATTCACTGGGTGGCATCACTGGTACAAAATATATAAGGCACTCGTTATTTTGCCCGAATAGGCAACACGTGACAGCCAGAATTGACCCAACAGGCATGCCCGAATATGCCTGACTTAGCTAGAGCCGGAGGGTCTGTCCTCAAAAGTAAACGTATAGCCGGAAGCTCATTGAGAGAGCAGAGCAGCATGTAGAGAGAATAACACACGCGTGTGGCATTCTGCCATTTTGCTATAGCATGCATAGCATCCTGGTATCCATCAAATGAAATTGTGGCGAACATCCAGCACTAGCCTGCATTAGAAAAATGAACTAATTTGTTATCGTTAAATGCACATGCACAGATATCTGTAGCGCAGACACTGAATCTCCTTTTTACTCAGCAAACTAAGACATTCGGCGCCACAAAATATCTCGAAGGCTACTAGCATGTAGATCCCACAGTTGTAGCTATCGACTTGCACTCCGAGATCACTTTGGTAGGCACGGGTTCGATATTTTCTTGGGACGAAATCAGGTAGCATCGCCACCAACTTCTCGGCAAGTGGTCGAATATTGGCCCCGTAGGTGGAATCGGGTCGTAGATAAAGACTTCTTTTCGTGAAAGATCCATTATGATTGAGCACCAGTGATTCTGTCCACATATCACTGGGATAAAAAATTTCTCTGTGGTCACGCCAAGAAAAATATTGTGCATGGTTTCAACAGAAGCGTAGCCATTCATGACGTTCCCAGTGAGTCCTGTGTCTACCGCAATCACTTCGGCCCTTGATGCGAACAGATTCGACATCTATATGTCAACTGAGTTGTCGCCCAGTGCAGATTTCCCAACCAGTTCCAGTGCTTCTACCTGCGTCAGTAAACAAATGCACGTCTTAGTAATAGTATTAATAAATGTGTGTCGTACAGAACATTCATACCTGAGTCGAAAGAAGCGGGATGGACTTCAGCTTCTCAATAAGATTGGGGTTTTGATTGACTTTGAAGCACGAGGGCATATGAACCAATTGGCGGTGACCCGGGTCACCAACTAATATGAGAGCAAAATCTGAAATATTTATTTAATTTTAGCACCAGGTACTTTAGTAACAGTTCGCGTTTGGACTGCGATCCTTCCACTGTTGGCTCAAATGAGCGACCCTCCTACGACAGAACGACGAGTTGGCGGCACAGGTGGCTCGAGTCAGACTGCACCACGGAAGAAACAAAAGCCTCGGAATCGACTGACTGCGTTTGAGCGTGCTTGTGCTTTACTTGGCACTGAGAAAGTTGAGCAATTACAAGCCACGTACAAGTCACTAGAATCCAGATGGGGCGGGACCGAGCACCCTCAGGCGGAGGGTATGGTTCTCTCCTTGATTGGCCAAGGCGTTCCAGACGCACAAGTTAGAGCGATATTCGGCGTTGGTGGATCCAAGATAGCGCGTCTTAAAGCCGTAACCAAGAATGAGATCGACACTCTGCACACTCGGCGGCAGCGTAGCCGCCCAACTCACTCTTACTCAGATGATGACATGAAATTTCTAATTACAGGCTGTAACGAATGGGAACTTGAAGAAGGATATCCATGTTCGCATCGTAATTTACGGCAGTACTTAGTGGAGCCTGGTGTAACTTGGAAATTATTATGGTCAAGATACAAAACAACAGCGGAAGACCAAAACCGTCGTATAACGGAGTATTCGCGATGGCTCCAGTACGTACACTATTATTTTCCTGGTGTTCGTTTATCGCGTTCAAAAGAGGATTTGTGCGACGCTTGCACGAGAATTGAGACGCTGCTACTGAATCCAGACATCCCAGATTCTGAGCGTACTGAGCTAGTTGCAGAAAAGGAACTTCACCTTGATGCAGCTATAAATCAACGTCGGGCTATGTCGGCCTTTGTGAAGCAGTTTGTTGCTCAGAAGGCTCCAGAGCAGACATTTCCTGAAGAAATTATCCCAGATAACATTGAAATGCCACTGAATATGGAGCCCGTGGTCCATGTAGCCAGACCGACACTGCAAATACAAATTGAGGATTTTGGGGGAAGTTTTCCTCCTCCGGTTTATAACAGCAAAAAACCATCAGCTGACTATTTTAACTCGAACCTGATGATGCACAATTTTGTTATTGCTGACCTCACGGATGGTATCAATAACGTTTTACTTTACGACGAGCGTGGTCAAGGCAAAGGTACCGATGCTTTATGTAGCTTACGGCTCTTGCACCACATCGAACAGCGAAAGCGCTACAGATTTGCAGGTCATGATGAGCCCGAACACTCTCTCACACTACTTGTAATACTGGACAATTGCGTTGGGCAGAATAAATCCCGTACAGTATTCAGATTTTTTGCCATGCTATCACTTGTGTTCTACAAAAAAGTGGTGCTACTTTTTCTCCTTCCCGGTCATTCGCATAACGCTGCCGATCGTGTAGTAGCGTGGTGCAGAAACAAAATGAAGGGTACACATATGTACATCCCGGAGCAAATTATCACAATAGTAAATGAAACTAATTCTGTACTGGCTCAGTTTCTAGATCATCGCAGAAGTGATCTACCATTTGTCTGTGAATGGGAAGGCTTGTTGTCGAAGTACTTTGGTAAGATGCCAACAAGCTACACGGGTAACTATTTTTTCGAGATTGACTTTGGAGTTGTTACAATGCGGCACTTAGTGTCTTCCCCTGATTCAGACTCCGAAGTGTTTTCGCTGATCGGCACCGGCAGCCATAATGCTATACGCTCCGCGTTTCTTACGGATCTTTTTGGAAATGGATACAATCTTGACACTGTTACTATCGATAGCGTTCGTTTGCCAAGGCAACCGCTTCTTCCACTGACGATGAAAAAACTCAAATCGTTGTCGTTAAAATATTTCTCGATTCCTGCCGAGTATTTAACTTACTATCCGGATGAATCAGCATTCAGCGAGAATAAGGACGAGCCTAGTGACGCTAACAAATATGCAAGAAGTACGAAGAGAAAAGTAGCTGTAGGCGTGCAAGCAAAGCGACCGGTTGGACGACCTCGGAAGCAACAAGTTCATACAGCAAAATTCACATCTATCCTGCGCTTTCTGACACCCCGTCCACAAATACCAAGCAGCCTACATATCGATAATTTGAATTCGGGCACTTCAAGCAACACAGTGATGACTAATGACCACGCAGTCGACGCCAATAACAACAATTCAGTCTCGGCAACCTCAGATATTGATGGCGACACCACAAATTTTAGGAGCGACATCATTTAGCTTAACTCGGACGTTGGATCGAAGTTGCAGTGCATCCACAGCTGCAGCAAGGAAAGGATAGTCGGCATTGCCTGATTACAGAAGCTTAACTAATGCATCTGCTCTATGACATAATAGTTGAGTACCGGGTCATTGGTGTGACCCGGGTCACCGCCAACTGTTTCATATGCAGAGAGAAGTCGACCGTTTCGACCCAGCTAACGGCCAATGAGCGCTGCTGCTGAATTGGATGATGGCTGGTTGTCAAACGTATACTGTAAGTTTGCCAGGCTAAGCAGTGATGCGTACGTTTCCGAGTAACTTGGACACAACGTCGGCCATCGCTCATTCTGTAGCAGAGAGTGCTGCACAAATAGACTTTTTCCGAACGTATCATGGGCCATGAAGGAGAAGACCTTGTACTTCGAGCGATTTGTCCCGTGAGTCGCGTCAATCAGAAGGATTTCTGAAAATTGTTTGAAGAGAGACCGCATGTGTTTCGTTTGAAGAGTAATGCGCGTAGCATTTTTCTACCATGACAATTGCAAATTTTCAGACAATAGTTAAAACAAATTATAAATATAATAGTACCTTTCCATCCACTTCATCGACGAATATACGACCGACATCCCCGGGCCGGTCACCAAACTCTGACATTCACGTCTTCAACCGTTTTGCGCTGGAAGATAGCCCCTTTCTGTTTTCACGATCCTTCAATTTCCGAACTAGATTTTGGACGTCCTCAGCAGTTGGGTTGCTGTCCGAATTTTCCTTAATAAATTTCAAAATGCTCGTCATCTTAGCGCCCGCCTTTCGGAGTTCATCGATGGTTTGCAAGGTATTGTTGGGGATGGAAACGCGAGTAGACGAGGGCCCCGTGAATGCATATTCATAGCCTGTGGTTATGCTCCAGACGACACTTCATTATCTTGACAGCAAACCTCTTCGAAACTTTGTTGACCACTTGGACGCACGTATTGATCTGTGGGACGTTAAAGACACGAGATGAGTCATTAGTTCTTAGCGCAATGATTATGATTTCAAACGATGCCAACCAATTCCCACCATGCCCAACTGAGCCGAAACTTGCCCGACTCATACAGAAATAGCCCTACTCAGACTGAAATTGCCCGATTCAGCCAAAATGAGAGTGTTTTGGAGCGTCAAGCCAAGGTCTTACCTGTGCATTACAGCCTTGGGCTCAAGTTTCTTGCCGTGGTCGTTTGCTAGTCGCTGTCGAGAAATATTTGCCTTGATGAGTACAAACAAAAGTCCGAGCATACTGTACCCACTCAACGGAAATTCGAGGTGTCTATGATCTCTGTACGCCCATTTTGGCGTTTCGATCAGCCGCAGTGGTGTTTGTCCGCATCCGAAAGATCTACAAAATATAGTGAGTATTAATGCGCTTTGAAGATGGCTGTTAAATGTGCGAAGCTACCTGGAACGATTGCGCTTGGTACACCCTGAGATAGTCCTCAAAAGCTTTTCACGACTCGAATTGGGTCTGTTCAGGAGGTGGAGTGATAACAAGCTGTTGTCCAGCTCCATCACTCGCGCTACTAGATGTGCCAAGCATCTCGGGCCCATTGGGACCTGGAGACGGCTGCCACTCACTCAAGAATCCGCTTGACTAATTTCCCTCGCTGCTGTCACTCTCGTCCGCAGCTCCCAGTGAGCGCTTTTGCGCGCTACGTGCCTGCGCCGCCATATTCCTCCCGCTGGTGCCGCGCGTTTTGACTGGAGGGGGGATTTGTGGTTGTGAGAGGCTTTGGTATATAGCAGGTATACGCTGTACGTTCGACGGATGTGAAAAAAAGCAGCACATCGGAGAGGAGCAAAAGATCAGCTAGGTGCTGGTTTGAAGACAGCCCCCATTCGGGCAAAATACTCTCATTATATAATATTTACAATAATTTTCAATTTTAAAAAAGTGGAGCTTTACAATAAATTTGATTTTTAAGTTTTCAGAAGCGTCATTAAATGATCGAATCACACCATTACTGTATACTGTAGTTTTATTTTAGGCAAGACGAGCATGGCTACCTTTTGTAACGAACCCATCGGCAAAATGGCTACACAGCGACATAATAGCTCTTCAGATCAACCGCTAGATCTTCTCTTTCTTGTAATGCAGGTGTCCTTCTTCCTTCGTTTAACTGCCGCGACGGCGTCCCTCTTAAGCGTTGTCGCCTCCTCATCCTCTGAACCAGGTGACGAGCCCCATCGTGTCTTGGTGTTCGACGCGACAGTCTCCGACTTAGCGCCGAAGCCGCCGGGCGCCTTCGACATGTACATTCTGGCGCAGAGCTGGCAGCCAGCCTTCTGCTTCGGCAAGGAGCAGGAGTATCCAGGCTGTCGCGTACCGCAGAACTATTGGCGCTCCCATCTAACCCTGCACGGGCTGTGGCCTGAGCTGTCGAGCAGCGCGCCGCCCAGCTTCTGTTCGGGCGAGGCGTTCGACGCCGGCCGCATCGAGCGCGAGCTTGGCATCGACACGCTACACCAATACTGGCCTGATGTCAAGTTCAGTGAGGCGTCTCCACAGTACGCGGACTTCTGGAAGCATGAATGGACCCGTCACGGCACATGTTCGGGACTCAAACAGGTTGACTACTTCGTACACGCCATTAACCTCGAGCGCAACGAGACGCTCGCGCCCACGCCACAGTTCGTGCAGGACAATGCCGGTCGACAGGTGGACGTCAAGAATCTGCGTGAGGCGTTCGGTGACGCGGCACTTAAATGCCAGCACTCCAAGCACGTCACCATGTTCTCGCAAGTCTTCACCTGCTGGCAGAAGGACGCGAATAACGTGCCGACCCAGCGACGCGCCTGTCCGGCGCATATCCACTCGGAAGACTCGTGCGGCAAAGGCAGTGTGACCATCCCAGCCTTCCCTGCGGACGACTAGCGAGGCGTCAAGTCAAGCCGGCCGGTGGACTCGGAAGACAAAGTGCAAGTCGGGCTCTGACTACTTCATGATAGTCGGTCCACG